>OZ010669.1:47351690-48551690 GCA_963932185.1 Troglohyphantes excavatus
CGATCTAATGAGAAAATCACACCTTTATCATTTAAAATAACATTTTTTGTGCATTGGTACTCCATTTTTATACTTGCCTTTTTACTTTTTCCGATGAATTTTGGTAAGAAATGTATTATTTTTCATATTTTGTTGAAAAAAGTGCCATTTTTCTTTTTGACGTCGTTATTGTGGATCTGCTAATATATTGTATTCATTATACATGTATTTTAAGAGCGAAAAATGTAAGTGTCATTAACTTGCAATTTTAAAAGTGTATTTTTAATAAAATTTTAAAAGTATGCTACATTACCCAAGAATATAGAAGTTGGTGAAATTATGCAATTTCAGAATGTCATCTTTATTATTTGAAATCAAATTAGCGAAAAATAGTGGAATCATGCATATTATTTGAAATCAAATTAATATACATGATTCCACTATTTTTTAAAGTTTCCTTATCAAAAATTTGGGAACCACTGAGTTAGATAAATCATCCTTGTTTGATATATTGCTAAAGTTGCCCAAATTCCTTATCGTCATGTAATCGTATCTGCTATTTAAAATGACCACCACATATATGCCTTTCACAGTGAGTCGTTCAAGGGGAGAATGATTGGAACCCGTGAGGCGTATCACGTGGATACGATTTTGTTGTGGATGAAGATTGCGTTTATAAAATGGTTCGAAAGTAGTCATTATTGTTGGTCGTGTAATTGTATCTGCTATTTAAAGTGATGTTTATTCCTTTGAACTCGAGTTACATGTTTGATATTTACATTATTTTTAAGGAACAGTTACATCCCGTTCCTGTTATTTTTAATGAGGTATTCTTTAGCGTATTCTTTTTACGTTTAGGGTGTATAATTATAAAGATAAAAATGCGTAGAGCTGAATATTAATATCTCTATGCACTGAACATATAATCAGAGACTGATTTACGGCAGGGCATTCGGGGCACTTGCCCAGGGCCCCCATTTTAAGGGGGCCCCCAAAAAAAGTATTATAAAGCTAACATAATGTTAAAAAGTTAAAAATAAATTTAAAAACTAATTATTTTTTTAATCAAAAAAATTTAATAATTTTTTAAATCAATCGTTAATTTTTTTGTAAAACTTTTACTATTTTATCAAATCGATTTCACTTTTCCTGCATGTTCATGATGCCCTTTGGATCACTTGCAAAGTTCAATTCATGGCCAGGACCGTAAACAAACTGGGTTTACGAATTGCACTTAGATTTGATGTTTACTGATACTTTCAACCTATTCTAAATTTTCTGATATTATAATCGTTAGGGATTTGATAACTATAAAATGGGTAGAACATACGAATCTTGCTCAACTAAAATAAAGCTAAAAGGGAAGAAGTACAGAGCCAGAAGCGTATGAAGAAACTGTTGTGAAATACTGGAGACCATATATTAACGTTAATTTGAATTCTCGGTTTTTTTTTAATAAGTTTTTTGCAGTATTTACACTTTCAATAAAGCTGATTGATTATGTTATTTTGCCATGTGTGCTTATACATAAATTTAGCAATTTTAGTTTGAGGTACGTCGAGGGGCCCCCTAATCTTCTTTTGCCCTGGGCCCCTAAGCTTGTAAGTCGGTCCCTGCATATAATTAGCCCTTTGCACTCCGTTGGCGCCGCTTAGGCGACAACATAACAACTCGTTCTTTTGGTTCCCTGTTAATAAACTGATTGGATCGTCCGTGAATCGCGGGGATGGGTGGGAGAACCGAGAATTTCTCCAAACGGAATTAGTTTTCGTGATAAATTTACTATGTGCTGTTATTTAGTTATTTAAGTTAATATTAAAATTGACCAATTCGCATGTTTAGAAGAAAAGCGGATTGCTTTAATTTTCAAAAAATAAGCAACTGTTTTCTATTTTTTTCGCATGTTATCATTTTGTAAAAATTAAAAGGAAACTGTGATTTAAGTAGTAAATAATAAAGAATTCCCGTTCATGTATGGTTGGGGAAAATGGGGGGGGGGGGGGGTCACATGATTTCGGCTGCACTAACATTTTCGACCACGGCCGACACTGACTTAAATAGTTTTTTTTTAATATGTATTCCAGAGATGGCCCTTATGAAAAAGCAGCCCAGGGCCGCTGGCATCGTCGCCATTGAAGAGACGAAGCTGGCATTTCTGGGAGTGGACACCTTCGAGAGACTCTTCGGTCCCTGCTCGGAAATGATGGAAAGTCACATGAAGCATTACGAGGACTAACATTGGGGTCTATTTTGAGACTTCTTGAAGATTAAAGAAAAAAAAATTACATGTTGTGTTTTTCTATGGAATAAATTTGTTTGTGCTGATGGATTTTCTGAATAATTTTGTGTGTGCCTTTTGAGTCTTTTTTTTTCCTGATGTAGAAATTTCTATCTTATTCTATTTCTTCTATAAAACTTTAAATTCGTTTTGTGAAAAGCCATTTATAAGCTTAGAGTCGGTGGTGGCAGAGTAGTGAGAACGTTGGACTCAACATCCGATGAGCGCGGGTTCGATCCTCAACAAGAATAGACGAAGATTTGGCACTAGGATCTCCCGAACGCAGTGCCTATTGGAGTAAAAGCATCTTGGCACGATAATTGTTTGGTGGTGAGGGGATAAATTGCCAAATGTTGCAACCTTGTATTGCATTCACTCCCTCCCCGGGAGATTCAAGCTTACACCATATGGTTGTTTTAAATTGATGTATTTTTTTTATTGATATTCAACACTGATCTTCAACATTTTGGCGCAGATGTGTGGGGGAGGGGTTGAATTTTCTGCTTATTAAAGAGGAAAGAGTGGGCGCTATAAAATGAAGTGCAGAATTTATTTAAAAAATAGTCTTACAGAACATATTAAAAATTTGAACTAATAAAGAAAGTATAATATCTTTAATATTTTGTAATTGAAGTATTCTGTAGAAAAAAAATAAGAATAAGAAAAAGAAAAAAGCAAGTAATTTATGGAAGATAAATAAATGTAAATATAAATTTTTCAATGTAATTTTGTGTATAAACACTAGCAGCAAAGTAAATTTACTTTTATATTAATTAAGCTCTACTAACAAAGTAAAAGTTGTAAGTTTTTTTATAATAATAATATAAGGTTAATTTGAAATACATAACGAATATTTATAAAAAAAAAAAAAAATTGGTATTTTTTATTCATAAGCATTTATTCTCATAAAGATTAACTCTCATTTTCTGTAATTATAAGCAAACTAAATTTATATTCTTTTAATATAATATGTAGAACAAATTATTTCATTTTAAATATCGATGTACGCATTGAAAATGGTATAACAATATATCGCAACCTGCAGTTTTAAATACTTAATTTTGAGAATATTTAATTTTATATCCTTTTGCAATGCTTAGCATTTTTATAATACAGATAATAGTGTGCACATGTATGATATTGTATATTAAGTGTATAATTTTTTTCCGCTTAATTAAGTGAAAATCATACATGTGTATATTATAAGAAGTTACTGTTATATGAAGTATATATAAAGATAATATCACGCAACTCGTGAATATACTATAGGACCCAAAGGTCCAAATGTCAAATAAATGGCCAACCTGGTTGACGCGGCTCACCTATGGTATGTCCCACGATGGTATAATATAATTTCTTAGATAGACAGGCCCTAGTAAATAAACAGTAGCGCACAAAAGATGCCCTCAGCGCAATGCATCTTGGGATATTGTTAACTGTTTCGTTATGCGCAAGTGGCGGCTCGCCCACTACAGCAAGTACAGCCGGGCTGCACCTAAATTCATTATTGTATTTTAAAACTAAAATCAGATATTTTACTAATTTTCTTCAATGAAGATTAGAATTGAAAATGAAATTTCTACATTAGTAAACAAAATCTCCGATAAATAGCAAGTATGTTACCGTAATGCACAATTCTGGAGTGGGGAAAACTCCATTCAATCAAAACTGCAGCCAAAAAGCGAAATTCGAAAGCGGCTGCATCGTTGCCATGACAACCTCTACGTATTATGGAGATTCCCCCCATGCTAATGCACTGCATGTGTGAGAAGGTACAGCCGAAATGAATTTTCTTGTTTTATCTGCACTTGAGGTTCGATATGCTGATTGGCTCGTAGGTGAAACGATAACTTAAGAGAATATCTCCAAACGGAAATGGTTTTCGTGATACATTTACTGTGTGCTGTGTTGTTTCAGGACATGGTCCTGCTGTTGTTTCGTTATTTAAGTTAATATTAAAATTGAGCGATTCGCATGTTTAAAAGAAAGCAGGATTGCTTTAATTTTCAAAAAATAAGTAAGTGTTTTCTATTCTTTTTTTGCATGTTATCACTTCGTAAAAATTGAAAGGAAACTTTGATTTGAGTAGTGAATAATAAAGAATTTCCGTTCATGTATGGATTTGGGAAAATAGGGGGGAGGGGGGGGGGGGGGATTCACATGATTTCGACTGCATTAACATTTTCGACCACGGGCCGCCACTGGCGCAGAACTTGAAAACCTGTCGAAGTGCACAACAAAAAAATTATCAGTGCAATATCTCTCGGAATAGAGATTCCTGCGCAGAACCAGTCAGCAATATTTCATATCCTGGCACTTATAGGGCTGCTTCTTTTCCCCTCTCTAATACTGGTGCACATTAAATCCGTGTGTTGTGGTCAGGCACGTAGGTAAGGGGGTGGTTCAGGGGGTTCAAACCCCTCCCATTGAAAGTCAAAAAGAAAATAAATTAAAACTCGAATTACTGTAAAAATCATAAAAATTTCAATTTCTCATATAATATTTCTTTCTGAGTATCATGAGGGAAAACCTGGTATTTTCCGGAGTCTTACTTCGGAAAATAGTTTTCAAAAGGCGTCAAAAACATGTTTCGAGGTCAGTTTTATCTCAAACTGAGCCTAATATGACGTCATCGTGTTTCATTATTTAGTATTTGGATTTCGGCTACAAAGGGAAAATATTGTTAAACTGGGCCGTATATAAACAAGATGCTCCAAACATATATTATTCTAAACAAGGGTTCGTATAAATTAAATTTGTTCTCTAATTTATTTCCTATTTAGGAGTGATATTTACTAATTTTAAAAATAGGCAACGACTGATATTGGTAACGATTCCATGAATACTAAATGATGTTGGCTGTTTCGATATTTATCTGCCAATGTACTTAATATATAATGCACTTCTGTGTACTTAAATAAAAATTAATAAGTTTTTTTAAAAAATGGGGGTTAGGGGGAGTTTTGAATTTTTTGGGGGAAGTAGCTGAACCCCTCCCATGAAAAATCTACACCTACATCCCTGGTTGTGGTCCAATGTTCTCGTACCACGGGTTGTCAGCCAGGTGTTATCTTCATCTTTTGAATTTAGTGGTTTTCCTGTAACTCTGCTTTTTATTCCACTTATCTAACAGCGTGTGGTGGTCAAGGCACTTATGGCCAAAGCGAGAAGACAAATGCTGAATATCTGTACAATTACTAAATCTGTTGTTTTTATTTGTCGTGGTATTATTTCGAATTTTTTATTTTTTATTTATAAAGTATAGACTGTAACATACATTTTAATATCTATACAAGCCCTAAAGTAGAAATATACTACCCATTTATCATTATGAAAAAAAATTAATATTTTTCAAGGAAATCAAGCAATATAAAAATAAGTAAAATCGTTACAAAAAAAAGCTTAACCTAGGGAAATCTTATTGCCTATAGTTATTTGAGGAAAGGGATCAATAAATTATATTCGGAGAACAATCTCAAGATTCTTTAGCATTTCGCGAAAATAGAAACTTTCAACTGGAGATATAATTAATATTTAAAAATCATAAATACGAAACGACAGATGTGACTCTTTTGGGACATTAGTACTATCTACTGTTACTAGGCGTATAGTGGCTAGTCACTATACTGATACTATCAATGAATTTGTAAAAGTTTGCAGTTTTGGTTTTGGTTTATCGTGTTTATGTTTTGCGGCGTTCAGAATTCACATCAGTTCAGTTAATTTTTCTAAAGCTAAACAGTAACCATTTTGATGAATTAATTCTAAATTTACTGCCTTCACGTCAAGTAAAATACAAATTAATCAAATTAAATTATTTAATTGAAAATACAAATGTGAAAACTTTGATTACTAAAACTAGATTTATTTACGGGAAGAAGAGTGGCTGTAAACCAGCACGTATGATTTCGCGCATGCGCTCCTATTTATTTTTTTTCAAGATAAAAAGTTTTACTTTGAAAATGAAAATAAGATTAGTGGAGCATTGAGCAACAATCCGAAAACTATTTCACGTGATTTTAACGCTTCGCTTCATTAATTTAGAAAATGGCTTATATTTTCTGTCACGTGCTGCTTTTCACCTGTTTCCAGTTCAAATATGTGACATTGCCGTTTTGCATGAGAATCACGTAACACATGCGTTGAAAATGCAGGGAAGTGTTTATGCAATGACCCACTTGCTTGGGCATCGGATATCAAGGCATAGCCTCGTAATCAATTATCTTGAATTCATATCGTAAGAGATTATTTGATCTTCTAGTCTTGTGTTAAATTTTATAACTACTACATAGAACAGTAATAACAGAAACTTAAAGATTGTAAACCTTTAGCAAGTGCTTAAATACGTTTGTAAATGGAACTGTTTTAAGATTTTAAAATCCACTTCAAAGAGTGGTTCACCTGAATTAAAAATTGCCTCAGGTTCATTAGGCTGAGTTGCTTTTTGATAAGTGCTCGTCTTTTAAAGAAATATCTTTGTTATCTGCTTGCAGTCTTGAGTTAGTTGCAACCTTTTACCAATTAGATTAACTTGTTTAAAATGGAGTCTAATAAGTTTCCAGATGTGTATTTAATTTCAAAGTTTCCTGGAATTTCATCTCAATTGAAAAACTGTCTTCCAAAAGAGTGTAACTTGATCATTGTGCCTCCTACAGGTAAGTGTAAACCTTTTTATCATTTTAAATGTGTGTGTTCTAACTTAGAGGATTTTCTTATTTTCAATTTGTAGAAGAAAATGTTTTGGTAGAAAACAAGAGCAGCAAAAAAAAAAGTTACATTAAATTAAAAATAAGGGTAGTATTAATAATTTTTCTGGTGTTTGAATTTTTTGGCGACAAAAATAGTTGCCAACTGTTTAAATATTAGTAAAGATGAATTTCCCATAATTTCAACTACAAAAACATGAATGTACAATCGGCAAAGTACAGTTAAGCAAATTGAAAAAAAAATCAGGCAGCATCTGCCAATAGTTTTAAGCACACTCGTGTACTTTGGGCTAATGTCATAGACTCGTAACCTCGATTTATGACCCCAGGCAATTATGGTCTCTGATTATTAAGAATAGCAGCTTGTACCCCCTTCGAGCAGTCAATTATGATGCTTACAGGCAAACCCTTGAGCAGTCAATTATGACGTCTTAGCATTTCCACACAGCACTATATCGAGTACCTACATGTTAATACATTCATGTTTTGTTCATCTAGGATTCTGCAGAATTGCCCATTGTACAGAGGCATTAACTAAAATCAAAATGAAGTTTGCGAAGAACAACAAATTATTTTCACATTTGATAGATAACGTCATTTGCTGTTGTAATTAAAACACATATTCCAGCTATCTCATTTGAAAGTAAATAACTTCTTGGAAAGTCTCATGAACTCGTGATCAGAGGGTTGCAGTTTAATTCCTCATCACCCTAAAATAATATCCACTTTGTATAGAGGAAAGGTGCACACTAAATCCATTGGGTTACAATGTCCCCATGCCTCATCATCTGACCATAGGTTCAAATTACGAGATAATCTTCCTATGTCTTTCCTTTGAGATTGATTCCAAACTGTCACGTCGTCATCTGACCATGGTTCAAAAATACGAGGCATCGTTCCCGAGTCTTTCCTTCGAGATAGGCCCCGAACTGTCGCCAATAGCCCACTGTGCAGCTCTAGTGCGACGTTAATTAACCAAACCAAACTGTCAGTGATTGCCCATGGTGTAGTGTGATCAGGCACGTAGGTATAGATTTTTCATGGGGGGGGTTCAGTGACTGAGCAACGGATTTCTTTACTTATCTTCTCCCCCTTCTCGAGAGGGGGGGGGGGGGGGGTAAGGTACCTAAAGAAATCCTTTTTTTTTGGGGGGGGGTTCCTCTTAGAGGGGGAATCCTTAAACTCCACTCCCCCCCCCAAAAAAAAATCTCTATTTTTATGATTTTTACAGTAATTCGGTTTTTAATTTTTTTTATTTGACTTACAATGTGAGGGGTTTGAACCCCCTAAACCCCTCCCTTACCTACGTGCCTGATACCCCATGCTGACAGTGGTATTCTTTTACCCCCTCCCGTCCCCCCCCAAA
The DNA here is from genome assembly GCA_963932185.1 of Troglohyphantes excavatus. Taxonomy (NCBI): domain Eukaryota; kingdom Metazoa; phylum Arthropoda; class Arachnida; order Araneae; family Linyphiidae; genus Troglohyphantes; species Troglohyphantes excavatus. The sequence continues at coordinate 47,360,020 of OZ010669.1, forward strand.
AAATCTCTATTTTTATGATTTTTACAGTAATTCGTTTATTTTTATTTTTATTTGACTTACAATGGGAGGGGTTTGAACCCCCTAAACCCCTCCCTTACCTACGTGCCTGAGTGTGATGTAATGCAACCAACCTAGCATGTGCCAAGTTAATGCATAACAATTTTAATTCAGTATTTGGTACAGATTTAATATATTTTATGAAAATGTAACTAATTCATTCACAATGTATGATTGTTAGATGTAACAAAAGTATTTAAAGAAAATTCAGATAGAATTCTTAATGTATAAAGTAAAATTTCCAAAGTTTTAAATAGTTGTTTGCTAACTGCGCTGTTATTTACTATTACTATAGTATGTACTGTTGTTTAGTATTTACTATTGCTATATATTACGTACTGTTGTTTAGTATTTACTATTAACTATGCTTATTTTTATCTTAAAATTACAGATACTGTTAAACGTTGGGATAAAGGTATTCCACTCTCAGATGAGATAATGAGCATCATTCACGATGCTGAAGTGTTGATCGTCGACTGCACGTATTTGTCAGAAGTATTGTACAAGCTGCCAAACGCAAAATGGGTTCAAACAACATGGGCTGGTATTTATTTTTGTCCTTTAAAGATAGTATTGTGTTTCTAGGAAATTGTATTTCTACATGTAATTTTTATTCAAAAAATAATTTTTATTGCTTGAAGTTTTTGTATTCTACTATTTTAACTAATTGAACTTAACCATATAATGAGCCATTAGAAAACTGATTTTTTATAGAATCATAATAAAAGTAATAATTTAACTAAATGTAACTTTTAAACATATATTGACAAATAGATAGTGTATTTTGAGCAAAATAACAAATTTTCAGTTTTCTGCATGGTACACTATATTATAGCCGTAAAGTAACATTGAAATTTTTTTGGTCTGTCTGTTTTTAACTTAAGTGAGTGAGTTATTTTATATGAAACTTGTACCTGTTTATCAAAAATACTTTGTGTCTATCAAAATATATAATATCATAACCATTAAAAATATCATAGCCTAAAATGGGATATCATTAAAAGTTATAAAACTTTTTACCATAGATATTTCATTGAAATTTAAAATGTGAAGTTTCTATTCAAAACATTATTCTTAGAGTAAAGGCCTATAACTTAGAAACAAAATGTTTTATTCCACCAATAAATTGTGTTATATGAAACTGCAATAAGTGACGTTTTAAAAAGTATATATTAACCAGATTAAAACTTTAGCTATCGACTATTTTGAAGATACCCCAAAATTTAATCTTATACATCGACAAAGTGATTTTAAGACCTGGCTTTTAGCAAATTGACCACTTTATGAATAATTATTTCAAGTTAATGGCAATACATATTACTGTAAATGAAAATGTTGTAGTTATTAAAATTGTAATTAATTCAAATATAAATTTTTACAGGTATATGCTGTATGATTTTATTTGTATAAATGTTGCACAATGTTGAACTTTTTTTTAAATGTTACAGGTCTTGAATTATTGATGGGGAAAATTGACCAAAATATTGTAAGTCTATGCTTTATTATCTTTAATTGTTTTCTATTATATAGGTTAAATATTTCGATTTGGGTCTAAGAAGCAAAAAAAAAAAAAAAAAACTATTTATTTTGTTAAATTGCTTTATAAGAGTGTTATTTTATATAACTGTAGATCACTGACTAGACTGTTATATTAACCCTTTCTTTCTTAAAATAATAACAGTTGTACAATACAATAACAACTAAATAGAACCTTCTTCATGTAGAGCAATTGCAAGGTTATTAACAAACATATCAGAATGGGCTGCTAAATGGGGTACGTCTTTTAATATCAGTAAATGTTAAGTTTTGCACATTGATCAAAAACAGAAAGGTTGTCTATGTTTTACAGGGGGCAGAAAACGAAATAGTGATATAGTCAGTGATCTGGGGGTATTAGTAAATGAGGATTTTAAAATGGGGCATCAATGTACACTGGCTAGCAAAAAAGTTAATAGAGTGTTGGGGTACATCAGGAAAACTGTTTAATCAAAATCTAAGGACATAATCTTGCCATTGTATAGAGGTTTGGTAAGGTCTCATCTTGAGTATGCTGTACAGTTTTGGTCATCATATCTTAAAAAAGACATTGATTTGTTAGAGAAAGTTCAGCACAGGGCTACTAATAATGGTCTAAGTGCTTTCAGGCATGGATTATGAAGATATATTAAAAAATTTGAATATGTATACTCTGGAAGAGAGAAGGGTTAGATGAGATTTGATTCAACTATTCAAATTTATTAAACAAGGGGATCTGGAGAGTTTAGATTTTAATATGAGTGATGGAACGAGAGGTCATGGGTTTAAATTAAACGAATAACATTTTAACCAGGAAGGGAGAAAACACTATCTCTATAATAGGGTAATAGTAATAGGAACAATTGCCAGTGAATATTGTTAATTGTACATGAGTAAAGGATTTTAAAGAGAACTTAGATATTTATTGATATTTACAACATACTAACTGGACCAACCTTGTTGGGCCTTGAGCCTATTGTTGGTCACTAACATTTATGTTTGTAAAGGTTAGTGTTGATATACTTGTTAGTAAAGGATGGGAGACTGATGCAATTTAAATCTGATGTGATACAAATATCCTCAGGTTGGTTGTAATGTGAAAGTTTATAAAGTGATGTGCAGCTTGTAATTAGGTTACTTTTCAAAATTATCCCAGTGGTCTAGTCTTTGCTTCATGATAGAGTGCCAACTAGAACCACCCATTTGAGGGACTCTACTGCCCATTAATTTAATCATTTAAATGTATTGCACTGATAGATAAAGTGGTTTCATGGACTTTCTGTCTAGTTCAGGGTGTCCAGGGAAATATCAGGGAATTTAGAATTTAAAAAAATTCAGGGAAACTAATGATAAAAATATTGCCAAGTTGATTTCTGGCTATGAAACATCGTTGATTAACTGCATATATTTAAATTCAATCAGTAAGGTGGAAAAAGCATGTTGAACTATAAATTGCTCTTTTATTGTTGGGGTAAATTACATTTTAGATCTTTGGTGTATTAGACAGACTGAATATTTTTAGTTATGGATTTTAGACTTTTGGAATAAATTTGGGTTTTTGGAATTTTTTAGGGATACAGCAGGCTTATACTTTTTGGGTGTAGTAGGTTTTTTTTTAATTAATGTGGTTACTTTAGTTTTTGTTCTTAATGTATAATAACTTATAATTTATTGGATACATTGTACTTGGACTTTTTTTAATCTTAAAGTTGCATTTTGAGATTTGAAAGTATTCTGTAATTTTAGAGTACATTGAATTTTTATGCAATGATTATTGATATTAGGATATTGAACTTTGGCACTTTTTGTGCTTTGGTCTATGCATATTAGCAGAGTAGAAAGATAAAAAAGATTTTTTTTTAAATTCACAAAAAAAAATTAAATGTCTAGTTTTTTGTAAGAAATAGCAAATTGTTATATTGAAAACTTGCAAACTGTCATTGCAAATATTGTATAGAACATTTTTCTGTTATGCTTAATTTGCGCCAATCCATATTATTTCTTTTACACTGAAAAAACTAGATAACAGGGAAATTTATTTTCCCTCTGGGGCACCCTGTAGTTCCAGAAATTTCTTCTCAGCCTCTTGAACACTAGGGTTCAGAAACCTCTGCTTTATAAATACAAAAAAGTGTTGAGGAATTTAATTTCATAATATGAAACTTAATATGGTTAACATTCAAACAGCTTTATTTTTCAAAATGTTTTATTTTTGGTTTAAAAACTTTTCATGATAATTTTATTGTTTGCATTTCAGTCACCCAATTTTACCCTTACGAGGTATGTAGATCCCTACTTTGGAGAACTTATGTCCAATTATGTCATTGCCCAGATTATAAATATCGAGAGAGGATTCTACCTGTACCATGATAAACAGAAGACTGCTGAATGGTACATTATTTATTTTTTTATATTAAACAATATTTATTTTATGAATAGTAATTATTTAAAATTCTTAAATTCTATCAAATAGTATATATTTAAAAAAAAAATTATTATTTTTGTATTTCAAGGGTCTAAGTGGTTCTCTGTTAAAATATTATGTTTGACAATTTTTTTAAAAAAATTTAATAGTTTTTTAGCGAATCTTAATTTTTTTTATCAGAAAATAAAAAACACTTTCAATTATTTGAACAGAAAAATAGTGTACTTTGGAAATATTTTCACATATAAATTTTGGAATAATCTTTTGTAAGTACAGCATATTATCAGTTATTTAAAATGTGTTGAAATTCATTTATGTCAGAAAAGCATGCGATTTTTCCATAATTTGGCAGAAGTCTACTAATAACTGATCTAAGTATTTTGCTTATTGGTATAATAAAAGTTAAGTTTTTATTTCATCAATCACACTTTCCCTGGTCATATATACTGTTCAAAGGTTTGTTTGTGAATGTAAATTGTATGAAACATCCTTTTTTTTCAGTGTATAAATTTTTTAATGAAATATAGCAAGTTTTGTTCTGAAAATAAAACAAAATTTCTTGTAAACTGACCCATAATTACTTCAATCAATTAATCGTTTTATTCTAAAATAGCATCTAAAATATTTATATGCTTATTTTTTTTAGATTATATTATTATAAACCAAGTTTTTAAATGTATTTGTTCTTATCTTTTATATGCTTATAAACTATCACCATAGTTTATTAGTTTACCTTTAGGATTATCTATTTAAAATTATTTTTATTAAATATTAAATTACTTCAAGTTTATAAACATAATAAAACTTGTAATTTTCTATTCCACAATCTAATTTTTTTACTGGTTATCTGGTTAAAAATTAGCCTTAAAATATATATTGAAAGCAAAATACTAAAACTTGTGTTTTACCTCAAGAATTTGAAGTAGTGTACATATTGCTTTTGACTTATATAAACATTTTTGTTCCTTTTTAGCAACTGTAATTATGAAGTATTAACTTAAGCAGCTGGTATTTTTAACTAAGAGAATTCATTTGTATTTTAGGTCTAGACCTTTCTTTCCCGATTTCAGAGTGTTGAGTGATTTATCCATTGGTATTTTAGGAGCTGGTAAATTAGGAGCAGCTGGTATGTTTATTATTTTATATTTCTTTTTTTTATATTTAGTTTAGATTTTTTTAGTTTTTTTGTTGAAGTTTGTTTACACTCTGCAAAAGTTATGGAATTTCACTAAACCAGTTTCGCTTATTATCTGTTTTAGCTAAGATGTAAAAATGTACAACATTTTTAAAGTTGAATTTCATGTTAAACTATGTATTCGTTTTTAAACATCAGTGTTCACTCTAAAATTAAAATGGGGTAGGGTGCTATTGGCAGGAAAAGGGCACTTCTTGTTTTTAAAAGGGCAATTTCGAAAAAAAGTAGGGTGGGCATGTCCATCCGTTCACACATCGGACCCGTGTCCAGAGGCATGAGTGTAATGATTTGATCGGGGGGGGGGGGGGGGGGGGGAACAGTGCATTTCAAAAATAAATCGCCATGTAGAAGGAAAATCCGTGTTGTGATCCAAACGTCCTCAAGCCTATTCAAGTGGCGTAGAGTACCAGCTCAAGAGTTGTCCTTGTCATACCAAGGTTCAAAATTACTAATCTGGTAACCTCGCCCCAAACCATCTTTTCTTTCAAATAGTACACAGAAAAATAACACCTTAGTATTTCATATACGGACACAGTCAACTAATAGGATGTCCTGCGCTGGAAATTACCACGGGTTCATTGCGATTGCGCAACACTCATACTTATAAGGGATTTTGTTTTTCTGCTGTCATAATTCACTTAATTCCAATTTACATTTAAAATGTTAAAATCAATGCCTTTTTTAAAGACAGCTAGGGAAGCAAGGATGCTTGTGCTTAATTGAAAAGGTGCAGAATTTTTTTAAAAGAGGGCAGCATTTTTCCGAAAGGGCATGAGGGCGTTATCGATATTTAAGAAGGGCAGGGCGGGCCGCCCTTCAAAAAACGCCTAGAGTGAACACTGTTAACATACTTAAGTTCTATCTAGGGATGAACCGGATAGTGGTTTTGCTGGATATCGGATATCCGCCGTACATTAGACACCGGATATCCGAATTAGATTTTACCGGATATCCGGCTGTTTCTTTTTTATGAAAAAAGTTAAAAATTTGAAAAAAGTGTTTTTTTTAAGGACTTTTGAGGTAAAAAATTCTATAATATTTTTCTTTAATCTGTAATCTTTTTGGAGGGTCATAACATTAAGAAAGATACTTCGAATAATTGCCAACAAAAATGATGCATCTAGACGAATTACAACTTGCAAAATCATGATAAAAAATAGCTAATTAGCATTTGACTTTATTCAGTTTTTTTTTATCATGAATCATCATGGTTTTTAAAGTGTTTTCATACATGGAAAAACTATTGTTTTAAATTTATAATTAAGAAAAAAATTTCAAGTGTGTACATACACCTTAACAGTTCTTTAATAAACTGTTCATATTTATACCGATTTTGAAACAAACAGATCTGTACTGTACAATGCGTTTGAAAATATAATTTTTAAATATTTCCAAATTGCTGATCTGAATTGTGCCACATTTAAAAGCTAAAACTAGCTTTAGGTTTTAGACTGGAGAATAAAACAATTTCTAATGTACAACGGATAGAGATGTAGCTATACACCACCACCTATGTGAATTGTTCAAACTGCACACGTGAATACATTGGTAGAATTTTAAGGAAAATACTTAAAGCAAAAGTAAAGATAATTGATCGCCACAAAAAAAAATTCCATATTTTATTTATCCGGATATACGGCATGATAAATCGGATATCCGGCACTTTACTTCCGGATATCGGATAGTTAAAAAGCAGCCGGATACCGGATAGTTACCGGATATCCGTTTCATCCCTAGTTCTATCATACCAAACTTGATTATTTGATGATCATTGACAAGCTATTTATGAAAGTGCTATATTTATATAAATGGAAATACCAAAGAGTGCAATAGAATCCATTTAGATTGTGATATTTTAACCCCCCCCCCCCCTTTCATTCCTAGTGATGCTAATTGCAATCATAATGAATTGAGACAGCGAAAGTAATAGTTGTGTTAGACTTTCACCACTTTTCTACCAGTTGCGTTCAGTAACCAATGAGTGGATTATTGGCAACACTGGCAGAAAAATGATGTAAGCCGGACTATCTAACAACGCTATTACTCAATTGGAAAAATAAATTTCGGACTGAAAAGGTTAATTGATATTTCAGAAATATGAACAATATCTTAGCAATTGGGTCATCTTTGCCTATTTAGGATATCTACCAAATTGTGCATATACCATTATAGTAGGTTTTTTTTAATACATGTTCGGCCATGAAATTCAAATGTTTTATTGTTTAAATACTTGTATATTTTTACAGATAACATTAACATATTACTATTTTTACAGCAGGATATATTTATTTAATATTGTATTACATACTTTAATATTGTCATCGACTTACTCTTGATATTTTGTATTGTATTAGTGGGGAGCCTATTGAAGAAAGGAGGTTCTCATGTTTTGGCATATGTTCGAAGCGCTCGTAACTCATCTGCAGATGGTTATGATGAGTAAGTGTAACATAAAGTTGAAATCAAAAATAACCATAATATATTGACATTAACATTCGTTGTAGCTACTCATAAATTACACTTTGTTCAAATAATACTATTAAAAACTACTTGGAAACTAATTATTTTTAAACGCATTTTTTAAAAAAACACGATAATATTCATAAGACAAAAGTATGATTCATCCTGGGAAATTCCCTTTTTTTGTACACTTCGAATGTTAAGATCCATTGTGTGCGAGACTCCCAATAGGGATCTTTACTATTGAAATAATATATATGAATAAGATTGAAATGTCACATTAACCAATTTTCAAAACTCTTATTGATTGTTGATTATATCATACATACTTTGCAAATATATTATTTTTTTTGTGTAATTAAATGTTATTAATTTCAGTTGTCAAACTTGATGTTTAGGTTTATTAAAAAGTACTAAATGGCTTCCTTAAATGAAATTAGCAGGGTGTCTATCAGCATTGAATTGTCAGGGAAATTTGCAATTCTGGGAATATCAAGGAATTGTCGGAGATTTTTGGAAAATGTCTATAAAATCAGGGAATTTGACAACAATTTTCATTACAAATTTAACTTTTGGCTATGAAATATTGCTGATTCACTGTTCATGTTCAAATAATCACTAGATGCGACCAAAACAAGGCAAAAAAGCATTTTGGATCACAAAATGTGCACAAAAATTTGTTTAAAGTCGTGGAAATTCACTAAACTGCCAGTGTTTTAAAAGATTTAGTAGCACGGATTTACTGTTGAAAAAAACAAATACCTGCTCACTTAACCAAAATTATAAATGATTTAAAAATGCACCAAAAGTAAATATATATATATAAAATTTGAATTCTCCATCTTCGAAATTGTTAAAATATTTTGTTGTTGAACTTGTCAAAATGCTTAATTACTGCCAACAAATAGATTACTTATTTCATGCAATAATTATCGCATGTGCATACTAGTTTCTTTTTATTTCATTGAACTTGGCTGCATTTAAGTTCGCATTACTTTTCCCAGCTAGGCTTTTATTTTGATCTTGTACATTCTTTTCAGAGATGTCTTTATAAGATTTTATTTTTGTTTCACTGTTTTTGTATGTGAAAATATATCCTTGTACCATGTGCTCCATGAGACAAATTATTGATTTCTACAATTACCCTTGTTTGTTAAACCGTATCACTATATTAAATTTTATGATTATTGGTTAATAAAAGCTACCCTAAATGTTTTAATGATCAGTTAGTTAATCAGTCTTAAACACTGACCTGTACTTTTTATTAGTTATTTAGTTGAAGTAGAGGAAAAGTTGCTGTCATTATACCTTTTTTTATGTTAACAATTTCCTTTAATTTGACCATATTTTATACTTTACTCATTTTCATAACCAAGCCTTTATTTCAAATTAAAATTTTTTTAATAAATATATTGTTATAGAATTAGTATTTATTGCTTTGGGACGATATATTTATGAATCAATTTATTTTATTCAATACAGGGCTACCACAAATTTAAACGAAGTTCTTGAGAACTGTGATTATCTTTGCAATGTACTTCCTAGTACAAACGAAACAAAGGGACTTTTGGATGCAGATGTGCTCAAGAGTTGCAAGAAAGTATGTAATATTTAATTAGTTTTTACCTTTATTATAAACATTTTATAAATTGTAAAATACTTTTTTTTTATCTGACTAGGAAAATTTTTTAATTTTTATTTAAAAAAAAAATAATGATCATATAGATAGTCTCTAAAGACAAAAGTTTAGTTATATCCTCTTAAAAAGTATGGTCTTGCAACTTTTTAGTAAAAAATATGAAGTTGAAAACTTCTTAATGAAATTAAAATCCTGTTTGATGACCCAGACTAATTATAGGCTATATTTTATTCACAAGGTGATTAAAAACAATTTAAGTCTACAAGTCATGCTGAACTTTCTTCACAAATCAATGTGTTAAGATGTGGTGACCATAACTATACAACATACTCATGATTGATGCTTAATAAAATGTCAAGATTATATCTTTAGATTTTGATTTTGCACTTATTGAATGTTTTACTTTTTATTGCAGAAACCTGTTTTTATAAACATTGGAAGGGGAGACATTATTAAAGATACCAACATAATAAAAGCTTTGAGGTACAAGTATAAGTAAATTTTTTGGTACCTGTTATTTTACAAAACATATATAAATACAGTAGTAGTATATTACAGTAAATATAATGCATGAAAATTCTGTACTTCATATTTTTTTTAATTAAAACCGATATATGTTTTAAAATTTAAAGTTTTCTGCTATTTAAAGTATGTTTACATATATCATATTAACTGCTTTATGTTTAAGTGTCTAGTATATTTTACTTTCCATATTCAATTTAAATCATAAACATTTATGATTTTTATTCATTGCAATTTACTTAAGCTTCATATCTTTTATTTTTTTTATATTAGTTTTTTTTTTTTAAATATTTTTTTCAAGTCATACTTGAATTGAAGTATCTTATGTCTAACATGGCTGGAACCGAGAGTTACAGTTATTGCCATATTGAATTTGAATTAGGAAAGTTTCTGAATACTGACTGTTAGTCAAATCATGCAAAAGTTTAAAAGAAACTGTAAACTTGAATGGATATGTTACTCTGTAATTACAATCGAGAGAAACTCTTCTTGAACGATAGACTTTTATTGAAGGTAGTAAAATGTGTAGTTATTTAGAAGTATATTATGTTTCTTGTATTTATGCAAGGTGGCAACATAACCTGGAAATCTGGCAATTATCATGAAAATTTTCAATTCTGGACAAATCGGGAAAATTTTCAAAATTTCACAAAAAATCAGAGAATTTTTCACATTTGGATAATTAAAACAGCAATTATCGTCTGTTATGCCCTCCATTCTGGGCAATTTGGTTTGTCTATATTTCCTTTTAGTTCTGAATTTTTTTTTTAAAAGCATGGTTATGCGCATTTTCATATTAAGTTTTATTTTTGAAAACGTGAACCACTGCTGGAGGGAAAAGCAAAAGCAAAGTGCGTGGACCTTGAATTGTAAGCAACATTTATTGGATCATTGTAGTGTGGATACTTTGTTTCTATACAAAAAAATCTATTAACAATATTTCGTAACGTAATTGTAAAATCAGGGAAATTTTTGTACACCATCATGGAAATCAGGGAACTTTTTTTCCACAATGTTGTTGGCATAATTGGCACTCCAGATATCTTTTGACATGAAGAATAAAAAATTTCCACCTTGAAATTGCGAGAATAATTATGAATACTTATCTAAACTTTTTATGTATTATACAACCTTGAACATATGTCTGTGAAGGAAGGAGAAATGTTTGGCTGTGAAAATATAATTCTTTAAGTTATAAATGGACGAGTTGACTGCCAAGTGGTATAAGTCAAAAAACAGAGTTCCAAGATAAAAGTGTTTAAAGTTTTCAACTCGCATTGGCTATAATGTTCAATGGAATTATGTTTAACTTGTTATTGGGTAACCTATAGAATTTGCAGCCACATCACTTGGCTAAATGATAGATCTATCTACCTAGTAAAATAGAAAATGGTGTTCATTAATTTCCGGATTGTTGTAACATACCAATTGGCTGCCAACCTGATCAAATCTCCCACTTTGCTTTGTTTAGATTGCTAACAAATAACCATCATGACAATAATGGATAAATTTCTTTAATATATATAATTGTAAGTAAATTATATCATTATGATTAAAAATTATTATTATAAATAATTAATATTAACATTTTTTATTATAAATAATTAACCTTAAAATTTTTTATTATAAATAATTAACATTAAAACTTTAATTGGTTTAAGGATATATATAGTATTTTATCAAATAAAATTTATGAAATATATACTTATTTATGAAGTATTTGTTTTTCTGCTACTTCGAAAGTAAATTTTGAAACTAAAAAAAAATGACAAATGGAAATTGACGCAAAGTTGGTTTGGTTAATTAACGTTAAACTAGAGCTACATATTGGACTATTGGCGATGGTTCGGGACCTGTCCCGAAGGAAAGACCTGGCAGCAATGCCTCATATTTTTTAACCATAGTCAAATGACGAGGACAACAGCTGAGCTGGCACCCAACACAAGCCCTATAAGCTTCAGGAAATTGGACCCCGATCAGATTTATCATGCACCAGTTCCGTATACATGCCAGTATAATTTGTTATATGTTCTGAACGACTTTCTAGTATTTTTGTAGCGAAGCTGACACCCTCTGATCTCAAGGTCTCTACTTTTTTACTTTTCTTTTTGAAGTCCATCACACGGGCTCGAACTAGCAATCCTCTGATTATTAGCTGAACGACTTTAGCCACTGGAGACCATAATTGACACTAAGAAAATTTCCAGTTAAAAAAATTACAAAGTTACTTCCCGTATCTTGAATATATACCTTTCTATATTGAATGTTTTCTTATTATAGGGAAGGTTGGATATCCAAAGCAATTTTGGATGTTTTTGATTCGGAACCTTTGTCCCCTGACAATCCATTATGGAAAGAACCAGAGGTATTTACTTCAACTTTTCTTGATTTATTAGTATTTTTTCTAGTTTTATTAGACCATAAAATTAACAAACATTACCATTAATTAATAAAAAATATACATATTTAATTTCACCAAATTAAACAATATTTAACATCATAAGTTAAAAACTCATCTTATCGAACATTGTAATAAGAATATTAAAATACAAATGCAACTTTAAAACTATTCAATAAAAATACATAAAATCTAGACGTGTTTCGGGAGTTACATCTCCCTTCATCAGTAGAATTGAAAAAGTGTGTGCACAACAAAATGAAAATAAAACCAGAATTGAAAGTGTTGCCAAAGAACAAAAACTATCTCAATAAATTAACTATTGTGGGCCAACAACTGAGAAATACAGCAAAGGTTTAATTTATAATCGAATCAATATTGCTAAAAATGTTAATCGCCTCCAAGAAGGCAAGTTCGACTGGAGGTTTGGCTTTGCAAATTAAATGTAAGTTAGAAAAATTAAATATATGTATCAGAGCGACCAAACCAAAGCAATCGAGCGTTTAGATAGATTAGGATTTTTAAGTGTTTTTTTAAGTTTGTGTAGAGCGTTGTCAACCCGACGTTAGATGAAAAATATCAATAACCTAGAAATTTAACCTGTATTTTAATAATTATTAACAATAATATTTAATAATATTTTATTAATATTTAATAATTTTAATAATTATCACTGATATTTTCTTTAATATGTAAGTTTTCTTTGAAGAATAAGCTCTGTTTCAGACATCATTTTTCAGGATTTTGAGTTATAAACTTTTCTTTCAGGTTTACATTACACCACACGTTGGAGCTATACCTAGAATATCTGGTGTAAGTTTATCCATTTTTATCATTTTAAATTATCTTATTTGTCGTTTACACTTTACATGTGTTCTTGCTGGATATGTTAGTTTCTAGTTCAGGGTTTTGTTCATTAATGTATTCCAACCCCATTAAATCAGTCCTCAGTTTATAATTTAATCATAAGTATTATCATTCATGTTAAAATAATTTTGTAATCTTTCGATGACTATTTACAATTTAACGTCTGGGTTTTGGTGCGATTGGATTATGGAGTTGTCATTGAAAACGGCATTTTCGTGCATACGCAAAGGAATGTAGAACTATTTACTTTCTGAAAATACAAAAAAAGAATTCTAAAAATGTGTCATGTACTACATAAAATTACTCATTGTCATTTACATAATTTTCTTCTCAATAGAATTAAATTTTGGTAAGAATTTTAAATTTCATTATTCTTCATTTTTTTATTAATAAGTTAATATTGAAAAGGTGCAATATTTTAACAAACTTCCAAAATAATGTATCTTAATTATTAATGATCAATTTATTAATTGCTTATTAGTTTCCATTACCATTAATGAAATTTAGTGTAATGAACATATTTTTACATCAACATTTCAGTATAAGATTTTTGGTGTTTTCATGCACTGTGCATTTTTTTTTCTTCCTAAAAAAATAGTATGTATGTAAAATACCTACAAGAAACCTGAAAAGAAAGAAAAAAAATTAATGTGACAACCAAAATGACCCCCAAAGGGGTTTGAGCCTCAAGAGACGTAGTGAAATTATGCAGCACATGAAATAATTTATTTGAATGTTTTCAAAACATTTTTTATGTACATAGGCTAAAAATATTTAGATAGTAAGGACTTCAATCCAATGATTTTATTTGACAAGAAAGAAAAGTGATATAGGTGCCATAATTTGTTCCAATAATTTGTTTCGCCTGCTGAAAATCACTCTGAAGGTAGTCAGAGTTACGGGATCAGATGCAGTGCTGTCACAAAAAAAGGGGGGGGGGGTTGAAACAAGAAATTTCCCAACTTAATGTGTCGTCGACCAGCTCAGATGCTGTCCTCGTTATCTGACCATGATTAAAAAGTATAAGGCATTGTTCACATGTATTTCCTTCGAGAAACGTATTGAAGTAATTAGTGCAATTCTTTACTATACTCCCAATGCGTGTTAACTTACATTTTAATATCAGGATATTTGTATACCAAAAGTTAACTTATAAAATATTTTTGTCAAAACTTGTTTGTACTTAAATTATTCCCAAGTAGGAGGATTTGAATTGCTTGAAGATATTTATGGTGTTTTATTATTATACAGTTGTTATAATTTATATTGCAGATTGCTCAGTTCATCGCACAAAATTACTTAAGATACGTTGATGGAGAACCCTTGTTGAATGTAGTGGACTGGAAGAAAGGATATTAATTGTTGTAAATCAAACCAATATATAGTTTATCTCCTATTAATATTATGGGTTTAGGGATTTAATTTTTTTTTGTTTTTAGATTTCCAATCGTTGGCTTAATTCCCAAACAATGTAACTGACATGGCTGGGAATCAGCAGCCATATAAGCCAGAAGCCATAGCTGCCTGATGACGAAATTAGTTATACACTTCTAAATGTGGAATAGTTTAAAAACAAGAAATTATTGGAATACCTGAGCTTACATTGTATGTAAATGGATTGGTTTAAAGAATTGCATGATTTCCGAGCGATGCTGAACTAGAAGACATCATTAAAAACATGTTTTTCTATAATGTGCTTTACGTTTGTATCATTGATACGGACTTCGCTTACCTTTAAAAAAGAAGCAACCATTGCAATCAGAGAAAAAACAATGCATAAGATCATTTAGCTGCATTTAAAAAAACCTGCCAAACCGCTACAGCTGCTAGGTCTTTATCATGGTTTGTGAATTAAGCCAATACAGTACTATTAAATAGATTTATGGTGTTTTACTATAACCTGTGTTTATAGAATTGAAACTTTAAGCATAAGTTGAGGCAGTTAAAATAATAATGGTGAAAGTCCATTTGGACTCGCACCGCTATTACTTTCACTACAAACTGAAAATCCCAAAATGTGTCCTGGTGTCATTACAATAGCAGTGTTGTACTTTAACCGCCTCAATTATTAGAAAATAATTTCGCTATATGTCACAATACAATAAATATTTTTATTCAAATCTTGTTGGTTATATGAATAACATTTGTGAAGTTTTTTTTGTGGAAAATAATAGAATTCATATAAGTACTTGAAATGTCCCCTATGACCTGAAATGTAACCTATGACCTGAAATATCCTCTATGACCTGAAATGTAACCTATGACCTGAAATATCCTCTATGACCTGAAATGTCCCCTATGACCTGAAATGTAACATATGACCTGAAATATCCTCTATGACCTGAAATGTCCCCTATGACCTGAAATGTCCCCTATGACTTGAAATGTCCCCTATGACCAGCATCAATTGACATTGAAAATTTGTCAGAATGATTTAAATGGATTAAAATCCTCTGTGGAAAAAAATTACAAGTAACTGTGAATACTACAGCATACATTCCTGAATCAAAATAAACCACAAATTATAGTAGCAGGTGTTCTTTTTTGAAGGTAATACATTATAAAAAAACAATATTTATAAATAAAAAAAGTTTCAAAAACAGTCACTTAAAAAGCAAATATACTGGGATTTAACAATTGATGGTTATTTATTCTATTTTATTCAAGGTACTAATAGGACTAGGAGTTAATTGGACTTTTTCTATAGAGAAATTGGACTTTGGAAGTAAACATTTGAGTTTTAATTCCCATTTCCCCCTACCTTCCCTTATTCTTCAAACAAAACTAATATATTATAAAAAATACCTGTGATTAAAATAAATATTTTGTTGATGTTAAATATTGTTTGTTTTTATAAAATTGAATATGTATATTGTTTGTTGATAAAAAATCATTTATTTTTATTGTATAATAGACTTCTATATGTTTATTGCATACTTACGATTTGTCATATTTGGAGGTTATGCATTTCCTATGTGTAATTTTTACTCCATCTGTTTTTTAGTATGATATATATATATATATGTATAATGTGAGAATTTTATGTGGTAATAAATATATTTTTTTAATTGTAGAGCTTCATATATTAAGTGTTATTATTCACTAGTAATGCTTACCAGCAATAAATTTATTTTTCAAGAAAATATTTTTACAAAGATTCGGCAATGCAACAAGAATTATTTGGCAGAAACAACAGTTAATTGGCATTAGATCATTAAATTGGTTGTTTCGTGTGAGCGAAATTTAGTATTTTTTTTTTAAATACTTATCAAACCATTTGATAAAATGAAATCTTTGTCCTATGGTGGCTCTTTAACTTTGAAAAAATGTTTTCAAAATTAGAAAAAGTATAAATTTTAAAGTATTTTGTATTTTTTGCATGATTAAATTTGTATAAACTTGCCATTTTATACTGTCACCTGTTACAGTTTAATAAATTTATTTGCTGGTTCAAAAAATCAGAAACTTACGTAATGAAAAAAAATCTTATAAATTTATCAATCAAAAAGTCAAATTGTCTACTTTTTTCATATGGCATAGAACTTTAATTATCCAGATCAGTTAGGACCAGATTCCACCCGGATAATCGAATATATAGATAATTGAATAATTCGCATAAAAAAGGTTATTTTTTAGTAAAAACACTAATCTTGCTTTAGCATATAATGTAATTTATTGACCATTAAAAACAATATCCTTTACCAATAAAAAAATTCTTCTTTATTTAATCAGGATAATTAGATTTCAGTATATAAATTCGTTACTATTTTCTTGAAATTTGTAATGTTTGATTTTTTCAATTAATCACAAGAATTCTTAAAAATGTATAATTAAAAATTGCATCTTATCGATAATGTATTATTTATTTAATATTTTAGAAAACTGCATCTTCTGATTACTGAAGGTTTTATTTAATTAAAAATAACGACAATATCGAAGCAAGTTTAATATTTGACTTGTCAATAACTTTAAAAAATCTTGATTAATGTGGAACATGTCACCACAAAATATCATATTTTTAATTTCTGACATTCTATTGTTCCTTCTATACAAAAATGTACTGTTTTAATAGCTGTAAATAATCAAATGTATCATTATTAAACACTCTCAACCTTTTTAATCTATAATAATAAAAGAAAAGTATGTGGATCACAAAACACAGGTACTTTAACTATGTATAAAAGGTTGAAATTTTACATATAAATACTATTAGTCTACAAAATGTGCACTTGATTCTTATTTCTAAATTTCCATTTAGTTTTTTAATAAATTTATAACGCTTTTAGAAGTCCTTTTTTTTCTTATCAAAAGAAATATCTAGGTATATTGTTGAAAAGTGGTAAGATGTTGCCAACATCAAAATAGCTCAAGTTTGTTTTAAATAATTGAAAGATGATAAGCCGATTCCTCGCCAGTTATTTAATTTCGCCAAATGAGATTATTACCCCGATTAACTATTAATAAGGTTAACAATTATTTCAAAAATACTGCAATGTTATTTATTTTGCAAATTCTTTATGGTAGTGGCTAAGATAAACTTGTCAATGTTTAGCCCCATTTAACCCTAGAACATTATTAACCTTATACAGGAACCCCATGTAAAGCTAATGGGAAAATACGTCAAATTTACAGATGTTAGTATTCTAGGGTTAATATCGTAATCTCACCATAATTGTGTAAATTTCTCTAAACATGCACTTTCTGGCTTAAAATGTTTTGGAGAAAACAATTTTATGTATTTAAATTTGAAGATTGGGGTACTTTTGGCTACCATTTACAATAACAAATGCAGACTGACAAATTACAATACAGACAAAATGTTTACTGTATAAAATGGTAATTATTAAAAATGTAATTCAATATTATCATACTAAAATAAATTAAACCCCAAAATACTGTACGATTCTTGAAACATATTTGTTTTATATGAACGTCATTTGACTCATTCAATTTCAAGAAAGACTCCAAATTGACTAACATTTTAATAAGCAGTAAAGGGATCATGTCTGCAAATATCATTATTTAGAAATTCTGTATCATGGACAAAGCTTAATCGGTTTAGAACTTTTTATTTAATAAAAGTTAAATTTTTTACTTAATTTACATTTGATAAAAAAAATTATTAAAGAGTTTCATAAATAACTGTAATAAAACATTTCTAAACTTATCAAATAAATGTATATACATATATTAGGGTGCATCAAACGCCCCTCTAGAAACAATCACTCTGTCCCCAGTCTTAAAATGTTCCATTACCCGTAAAAAGTTGAAATACCAAATCTTTTTGTTTTCCAAACACATTTAGGGGGTCCACCTCAACTTTGAAATTTCTGATTTTCTGTGTGAAATTCCCAAATTCAGTATTTTTTATATTTAATTACTTTTATATTTTATTAACAATTATTTTATAATATTCTAGGAAAATAATTATAATGAAGTAAAATATCATATAAATATTTAATGTTAATAAATTATATTGATTGCAAGTGACTACTTTAACTTCGCTTACAATACAGTGCATTTCCTGTCTATGCCAACTTGTCGTTTTCATTTTGAACCGATTTTTTACTTTTATTTTAAATCGATTTTCTACTTTTATTTTGTTTATTTCTACGTTTCATTTCGATTTGGACACAGTGGCTTAACTTTAACAGGACAGTTTGTTTTGATTACACTATGGAAATTAGACTGCTTTCAAATATTTTTGGTCTGCTTCTTCTTAGATCTCTAAATATTCTTAGTAGCAATAGGTACTTGTGATGATTCAAAAACGGCTAGGAACTTCCAACAAAATTTGCAAGTTTTGAGGGTTATGATGTATTGAATTGAAGAAGGTCTCCATTAAAATGGGACGAAATAGGAGTCTTCAAAACTAGTCCTCTTTTACAAGTAAAGCTGTTTTATAAAAAAGAAAATATCCCAATGATCAGTAAACGAAAAGCTTGTGAAAAAAATTATAAAACTTCTTGATGACAATACAAAATTAATGATGTAAATAATTTCGATTTTGAAGGACCCTCAACAAGTACTCGAAGTCATCATCAAAATAAAAGAGCAGGGGCAAGTTTATTCATCCCATACGACATTATGAAGAAGAAAAAAACTAATATTGTTTCACTAGAAACACGCTTAAATATAAGTCAAGGACAACAGGCAGCATATGCGAAAGCATTAATTACAAAACTAGGAGGATAGATATCTACAATTGCAGCATCTTACGCAACAGCAAACAGAATAAGAAGGCAAGTTGCAATAGAGATTTCAACTGCTATCCATGAACAGTGGTGCTTTCCTAAATATACAACTTTGTATTGGGATACAAACATTTCAACAGCATTTTCCAATAAGCACAAACAGAAGAACGTCTTGGAAATGTTCACTAGCAAAAGATTCTTGGAGTTCCAGCATATCACCAAGGAACTGATCGTAAATGTGGCTCAATCATTGCCAACTTAATATAAGAGCAGCTCACCACTTGGAAATGCACACAATCAATTGTGAACATGACATTTGAAACAACTTCTTCCAACACAGGCCATGTTACTTCATTTCATGTGGTTTTTCTCCTGTGTGAATGAGAAGGTGCTGCTTGAGAGCTCCCTTTAGAGCAAATTGTTTGTTGCACATTTTACATTCATGTGGTTTTTCTCCTGAGTTGACGAGAAGGTAACTTTTGAGAACTCCCTGTTGAGCAAATTGTTTGTCACACAATTGACATTTATGTGATTTTTCCGTTGTGTGGATGAAAAAGTGTTTCTTGAGATCCCCCTTACGAGCAAATTGTGTGTTGCACACTTCACATTCATGTGGTTTTTCTCCTGTGTGAATGGGAAGGTACTTTTTGAATTTTTCCTGTTGAACAAATTGTCACACACCCGAAATTCATGTGATTTTTCCACGTGTGTGAATGAGAAGGTGCTTCTTGAGGTATCCCTGTTGAGCAAACTGTTTGTTGCACATTTCACATCCACATGGTTTTTCTGTGTGAATGGGAAGGTACTTTTTGAATTATCCCTGTTGAACAAATTGTCACACACCCAACATTCATGTGATTTTTCCACCTGTGTGAATGAGAAGGTGCTTCTTGAGGTTTTCCTGTTGAGAAAACTGTTTGTTGCACATTTCACATTCATTTGGTTTTTCTCCTGTGTGAATGAGAAGGTGCCGCTTGAGAGATCCCTTTTGCTGAAATTGTTTGTTGCACATTTCACATTTGTGTGCTTTTTCTCCTGTATGGATGAGAAGGTGCTTCTTGAGAGTTCCCAGCAGAGCAAATCGTTTGTCACACACTTTACATTCATGTGGTTTTTCTCCTGTGTGAATGAGGAGGTGTCTCTTGAGAACACCCTTTTCAGCAAATTGTTTCTCGCACATTTCACATTTGTGTGGTTTTTCTGCCGAGTGGATGAGAAGGTGCTTTTTGAGATTTCCCTGATGAGCAAATTGTTTGCCACACACATTACATTTCAGTGGTTTTTCTCCTGTGTGGATGAGTAGGTGTTTTTTAAGATAGTCCTGTAGAGCAAATTGTTTGTTACACATTTCACATTCATGGGATTTTTCTCCTGTATGAATGAGAAGGTGCTTCTTGAGATATGTCTGCCGTGTAAATTGTTTGTGGCATATTTCACATTTGGGTACTTTTTCTCCTGTGTGGATGAGCAGGTGCAACTTAAGATCACCCAGTTGTGCAAATTGTTTGCTGCACAATTCACATTTTGGTTTTTCTCCCGTGTGGAAGGAAATGTGCTGCTTAAGAGATGACTTACAAGCAAATCCTTTGTTGCACATTTCACATTCATATGGTTTTTCCTCTGTGTGGATGAGAAGGTGCTGCTTGAGAGTTCCCTTTCCAGCAAATTGTTTGTTGCACATTTCACATTTGTGTGGTTTTTCTCCAGTGTGTATAAGAAGGTGCTGCTTAAGAGTTCCATGTTGAGCAAATTGTTTGTCACACACTGGACATTTATGTGGTTTTTCCGCTGTGTGGATGAGAAAGTGTTTCTTGCGATCTCCCTTACGAGCAAATCGTGCGTTGCACATTTCACATTCATGTGGTTTTTGTCCTGTGTGAATGAGGAGATGCCTTTTAAGAAGTCCCTTATAAGCAAATCGTTTGTCGCACGTTTCACATTTAAATGGTTTTTCTCCTGTGTGGAGGAAAAAGTGCATCTTGAAAGCTCCCTTATGAGCAAATTCTTTGTTGCACACGTGACATTTATGTGGTTTTTCTTCTTTGTGGATGAAGAGGTGTTCCTCAAAAGGTCCCTTGCGTGCAAATCGTTTGTGGCAGATTTCACATTCGTATGGTTTTTCCCTAGTGTGGACGCGAAGGTGCATTTTGAGAGCTCCCTGTTGAGCAAATTGTTTGTCACACACTGGACATTTATGTGGTTTTTCTCCTGTGTGGATGAGGAAGTGTGTCTTGAGATTATTCTTTTGAGCAAATCGTTTGTGGCAGATTTCACATTCGTATGGTTTTTCTCCAGTGTGAATGAGAAGGTGCTGCTTAAAAGTACGCTCTTGAGCAAATTGTTTGTCACATACTGGACATTTATGTGGATTTTCACCTGCGTGAATGAGTCGTTTCTTGCGAGCTCCCGTATGAGCAAATCGTTTTTCGCACAATTCACAGTCGCATGATTTTTCTCCAGTGTGGATGACAAGGTGCTGCTTAAAGACTGCCATTTCAGAAAATCGGGTTTTGCGCATTTGACATTTAGTGATAGTCCTCCTGTGTTTATGAGTGCTGCTTTAGAAAACCCAGGGAACTAATGTACTATCGCGGGGCACCGAATTTTCAACAAAATTAAGTCGCCATTTCGCCAATTCTGTGACGCGTTTGTTAATATCGCCAAACGAGACGGTAACCTTCAATTATACAGTCGTAGTACAATGGAACGATGCTAAATATTATAATTCACTGATTTAATATCGAAATGTTATTTTTTCGTAATTTCTGATATTTTAGTAACAAATTATTGTAATAAAAGCAAACTATCGCCGTTTTAAAAATATAAACAAACTTTCGAACACGAAATAAATTTTTATCGTTGCCAGTTCACTTTGATAAGAGTAATACTTTTATAAATAGCCCAATGTGCTTTTCTAGATCATGTTTTTATCCAAACCAAACATCTTGCTTTAAAATATTTTTGTTTTTTTTGGTTTTGGTTAATTAACGTCGCACTAGAGCTGAACAGTGGGCTATTGGCGACGGTTCCGGGCCTATCTCGAAGGAAAGACCCGGAACACATTCAAACACGCATTCATACATGTACCTCGTTATTTTAGATACATGGTCAGATGACGAGGAAACACCTGAGCTGGTACCCAACGCCTTCAATAGACGTCGGGACTTTGGACCCCGATCAAATTTATCGTACACCAGTCCCGTATACACGCCGTTAATTTTTGCGGATGTTCTGGACGACTTTTCTAGTATTTTGGTAGCGAAGTTGGCAACCCTCCGATCGCAATATCACTGCTTCTTTTACTTGTCTATGTCAAGTTCATCGCCTAGGATCGAACCGGGAATCATTGTATTCCCAGCTGACGCCTGTAACCGCTCGCCCACGGAGACCTCGTTGACGAAGCGGGGTCTATCTCGAAGGAAAGTCCCGAGAACGAGGCCTCGTATTTTTCAACCATGATCAGATGACAAGGTAATTCTTAAATTGGAACCCAACGCAACCTTGATGTCAGAACATATCTCAAATTAAATTCTAATATTTTAATCCACTGATAGCAAAGAAAAAGGAGGTGCAATCATCGAAAACCGGTTTGCAATAGCTTAGCTTATAAAGTAGGTACTGGTGAAGTATTCGACCCTACTACTTTTTGTACCAGTATATTTGGCGATAATTTAATTTACCTATGAAGTGGACATTAGCATCCTTTATTGATTTGGAACTTGCGTATACTGCATCTCACAACTACACAAACGGTTATATTTTGAGTTTTTCGTGTATAGCGTGTTGAAAACCCACTGCCAGCAGTTGAATTTGTTTATATATCTACTTTAAGGTTTATGCTACCTTAGTGCTGCGAACAGTGCTGCTGACCGCGACCACGAATACAACAAGGGGGAATATCCATTAAAAATTATAATAATCATTAGTCTTAAAATTTTATTCGTGAATACTTTTGGGCCACCGCAAAAAGGTCAGAGGTGAGAGTGGATGGCCAACCCGCGGTTGACGCGGCTTACCTTCTTCTGCACAATGGTAGGTTTTCATCCGCAAAGGCTGAATTCCTGTGATGGGCGGGGGGAGGAAGGAAGCGCATACTGCAGTCAAATGCAACAACTACCTACAGACGGGACAAAGCTCTAATAGGGGAATGAGTTAATAATCGGCTTAGTCGATCCCACTGTCTTCTACACGATTGTAGATTCCCATATCTTGATCTGCCATTAAACCCGTGGAGTTATGAATATGGAATCGTATACTGCAGTTAAGAGTGACTTTCCACTCACGAAAGTCAGAGGACGTAATAAGTTTATAATAGGTCTGGTTGACGCGGCCCATCGTCCTCTACATGATGGTATGCTGTTTATCCCCATAAAATGATTCGACGGAGATTAATGGTGCAGAATCGTATGCTGCAGTTGTCGACGACTCCTCCTTGCCCTCACGTGGTACAAAAACATCAGAGGGGTGGAACGGGTTGGGGTTATGTTTTATTTTTAAAAGTGAGGGGCAACATCCGAAAAAAGTGGGAGGGTTTACATTTTTTAAATCTATTTCTGATTTGGTGTGAACTAAATAATATTTTTACTTGGTTAAATCGAATGGCGTCTAATATTAATGCTTCAGGAAACTATGTGCTTCATATACATAAAAAAGGAAAACCACTTAGTAGTAGCGTAAAACTTATTGTGATGAATGTATATCAGAAATTAAAAGAGGAATATTCTCGGAAATCTTGTGTCCAACTTTTAAACATGACTTCAAATTTAACTGTCGTTTCAATCACCAGCATCAAACGGATGCAGAATGAATTTAAAGTTAAGGGAGCATTATCAACTCCAGGAAAAAAACGTCACACGACACTCTTTCAAAAATTAGGATTTATGGATTTGATTGGTTCGGTTTTAGTGACCACAAATGCTTCTAAGGATGTGCTACGCCAAACAATAGATACCGCAGTACACAAGGTTAATAAGTATAAAATGATTTCGTCATAAAATTATTACATAAAAAATTACTAAATCAGAGAATAGAAATCAATTTCGGTTTAAAAAAAAAATAATTGAAGATAGAAGGGAACTGGGACCGAGCGGGCAACCCTGGGATTACGAAAACCCTGCTCTTCCCAAGAAACCGAGCGTGCAACCCTCCAATTACGAAAACCCTGCTCTTCCCAAGACTTTGAGAACGAACTCGCACCTTTCTAATTACGAGATCGACACTCTTTCAAAAATTAGGATTTATGGATTTGATTGGTTCGGTTTTAGTGACCACAAATGCTTCTAAGGATGTGCTACGCCAAACAATAGATACCGCAGTACAAAAGATTAATAAGTATAAAATGATTTCGTCATAAAATGATTACATAAAAAATGACTAAATCGGAGAATAGAAATCAATTTCGGTTTAAAAAGAAAATAACTGAAGATAGAAGGGAACTGGGACCGAGCGGGCAACCCTCCGATTACGAAAACCCTGCTCTTCCCAAGACTTTGAGAACGAACTCGCACCTTTCTAATTACGATCTCGGCAATCTTTCAAAAACTAAAGTCAAACTTGCAACCCTCCGATTACGAAATTTCTGCTCTTCCTAAGAAATTCAAAAAACGAAACCGTACCTGATTACAAGTTCGGCACACTTCCAATAATTGGGATCGGACTTGCAACCCTCCGATTACGAAAACTCTGCTCTTCCCAAGACTGAGGATCGAACTTTTAACCATTTGATTTCAATCTCAACAAAATTTCAACTAGGCCGCCTTCGCAGATCTGTGAATGAATGTGAGAACATTTAGTATACGTCGAATGAATGGACGACGAGAAACGGAACTCGCAACTTTCCGATTATGATCCCTACGCCATTTAAAAAAAAAAAAAAACGCCTAATCCACAGATAAAAAGTTTGAATGTGGAACCAAAGTAATACATTTTAATAAAATATTTCCTTTTAAGGACAATTGTCAAATTAAATCATTGCAAAAAGATAAATTGCAATATGCAAATCAAGTTAAATCGATTAACTTTTTTAACTATATCATTTCTGTAGATTTTCGAAAGAAATAGTGATTTTGCAAATGATTTAAATAGTGTGATATTTGAAATAATTTATTTTCATCAGAAAAAGTATCATCTCTAATTTAGTTTAGAAATTTATTTATTGTACTTTTGCTTATTAAATCTACATTATATTCAAAGCTCAGCGTAATGACTCATTCCTATCCCGTGTTATCAGTTTCACATAAAAGCAGTAGAAAAAAAAGGCGATAACGACGCCAAATATGTTTACTCATCGTACCTTTCGCTTCATGCCCAACTTAGGGTGTCCCCGAAAATAATATTTATTTTTTACCAAAACAGCTTTTTTATACGATTTTCGATAACTCGAATTTTCGATATCTCGAATTTTTATACACTTCCCTTCGAGATAACGGGAGTTGTCTGTATAAAAAAAATAGAAAAGAGTCGCCAACAATAAATCGAGTAAAATGAAGATAAACAAAGCAGTGGCGTAGCCAGCATTGGGTTACTTTGGGTTATAACCCCCCCCCCCCCCCCCCATAGCCAGTTTAAAATCCTTTTTTATTTTTTTTGAAAAATAACAAATGCAAAAAAAAAGAAGATTTTTTCTCTGATTTTTATAGAGAAAACAAAACACATGTCGCATTTCCTGGTCTACCCCACATGTATCTCCTGCTCCCTTCCCTTCTGTCCCCTGAAGAGATGATTTTAAGGAGAACAATGGTGAAACAATCTTGAAGAGACAAAAATTCGATTTTTTTTTTTGGGGGGGGGGACGATGGGGTAGTAGGTCTGTATGATTGTCTTGGTTGTTTGTACATGTAAAGGGAAACTGTTCTTAACACTTGAAATAGGACGGCAGTTGAGCCGGAATTCACAATGCATCAATCCAGAAATTGCTTGCTTTGAAGTAAGCTATTTTCCCTGAAAAAACCATGGAAAAAACCCATTCATTTCGTACGTGCTTTAAGAAAGGATTGTAAATGACCCCTGTCAAAAAAATAACGCCCATAATTGTGATCCTCTTCGCTCTCTCACAATGCCAGTGGAATTTTTCCCCTTCTCAAAAATCAGTTTTCTGAGAGGTTGTATGTCTCTCATTTGCCATTTGAATTTGAAAATCACTCCAGTACAGCATGTGCTTGCTAAGCTTATCTGAATTACCCTTTCACGGTATGCCGTCATCAAAACATAAACAATTGGAAGATTCAAGACAAAAGAAAGGATCATCGTGCAAAAAATTTGCTGATGTGTTTATAGTATGTACTCCTTTTCTTATTCAAATATTTTTTGTTTATTGAGACTATCGTTGAAAATACTCAAACCAAAACTAAATAATTTTTTTTTCAATTACATTTACAAATTAGTTTTCTGTCACTCAGACGTGTTACTTTTCACGCGGAAATACGGTTTTCCGCTTTTTTTTTGTCTGACGGAAGGCGGGGAAATCAAATTTTTCACATCATAGTGACGCCTACCTCCGCCTTCTATGGGCGTGACTAATGCTCTCGTTTGTACAGTCGTTTTAGAGTCTACAGAGCAAACTTAATTTAACAAGAATTCTTGTTTGTAACTAATCATAAATTTATTTAAAAGAAAACAGTTAAAATTTGCTTCAAAAAACAATTTGAATCGATTTGCAAAGTGGTTTAGTTATTAAAATTTCTCGAAATTAATTGCAGCCAATTTGAACCAATGGTTCGTGACGACGTGCTGCCATCTATTCGTTTTTTTGTGAACTATTTAAAAGTGATACTCGGTAATTTTATTTAGAATTTGCTAAATTTTAAGAGTTTAAATTATATTTTAAGGATTGTATTTAGTATGTAAAAATTGCAAAAGAGTTGCTTAATACATTAAGCGTATTAAAATAATATTAGCTGCCACGAGAGCATGTCCATGAATTTTGAAAGATTAAAATGGGGGTCGAAACCATCATGTCAATGCATTTGTATTGGACATATTAAATGAGTTACAATTTCAATCAAGTAAAATACGGGGACATAACAAAACAAGGACGGATTAGTAGTGAAGCTACCTGAACACAATTATTTACAGATATTTTCATTATTTTGCTAATTAAAAATTAAATCACCAGTTGTGTCCCAACCGGGGATAGAACCTAGGTAGGAATGCTTGAAACACACAGCCAATGAGAATGATCAAAAACCTATAGTAAGGCGGAGCAAAAATGATGTCAAAAATGTGCTTTCCTTGCCCACTTTCAAAAAGCGAAAAACGAGCACACCTTCTATATATAGTCTCCACTATCCTTGGGGGTCAACAGATTCTCGTTTAAATCTGTGTTAATAACCTTTTTCTGGATTTTTTTCTGAGGCGTTGAATCTCGTGCCGATGATTGGGCAAGCATTTTTCCATTGTCTAGCTTCACAGATTCTACAAATCAATGTTTTTTTTTATAATAATATTTTTTTTTTCAGTTATTTGATATTTTTACGAGCAACGCCAAGTTCCGTTATGATTTTGCCGCAATAGACCGTTTTGCTGCGTCACGCAACCAATGAAACCTCCTCCCCCATGACACGCCACAGTCATGCATAATAATATTAACCGGAAACTAATGATTATTATTCTGTTATTTTTAATTATATAATAAAGAATTATTTACAAATTTAAAATTACTACTTAAATATTATTATTATTAATTAAAATTACTAATTTAAAATTGCTTCAATCCGGTCCCCCCATCAATATTTAGCTACAGACTTAAATCCCAGTAAAATGTCAGCCAGGTTTGTTAGTAATTTAAGTTATGAAATGACTAAAGATTAACCTGCGAAAATTAAGCTTTTAATTTACATCTTATTTATATATAATATTTAATCAATTAAAATTATTAATTATACTTTAAAACTACTGCTTAAATTAAAAAATATCATAAATTAAATTTACTAATTTAAAATTACTACTTAAAAATTATTATGATTAATTAAAATTACTAATTTAAAATTATCAATTAAAATAGCTAATTTAAAATTATCAATTAAAATAGCTAATTTAAAATTATCAATTAAAATAGCTAATTTAAAATTATTAATTAAAATTAAAAATTATTAATTGAAATTGCTAATTTAAAATCATTAATTAAAATTGCTAATTTAAAATCATTAATTAAAATTAATAATTTAAAATCATTAATTAAAATTAATAATTTAAAATCATTAATTAAAATTAATAATTTAAAATCATTAATTAAAATTAATAATTTAAAATCATTAATTAAAATTAATAATTTAAAATCATTAATTAAAATTAATAATTTAAAATCATTAATTAAAATTAATAATTTAAAATCATTAATTAAAATTAATAATTTAAAATTATTAATTAACTTTTATTCAAATTATTAACTAAATTTTATTCAAATTATTAATTAAATTTAATTAAAATGATGAATTAAAAAATTTCAAATCAATTATTAATAAAAAAAAATTATTTGGTTTTGGTCGAACCAAAAATAATTTATGGACCCCCCCCCCTTTAGGACAATCCTGGCTACGCCACTGAAACAAAGTGTTCCGCCTGACGCAGTATCTCCCACATCCACGCTCCGTCTACAGCATGCTTTGCATTGTTATCGCACTCACAGGCATTGGAAGCTAATTTTCTATCGAGCAAATTTATGTAAATAGTCATATTTTTAACGGAATAAAAGTGTTGGAATGAAGAATCCTAAAAGCCTAATATGTTGTTCAATCCTGATACTCCGAAGTACTAAGTTATTTTAAAGGTGTTTCAAGTCAAAAATCAAGTATTAATCCAAATTGTAAATTATATAAGTTAAAGTAAACAAATTTATCTACTGATTTTATTTATCTCCAAACTGATTTGCAAAATACGAAATGTGGAGCTTAGCTTTGTGTGTGAATTTCGTTGAAAATTTGATATTGTGTAATAAAGTTATATGCGGAACTAGATATGAGGGGAAGGGGGGAAAGTAGATAATTTTTTTTTGAGTGGGGGGATTTGCGCCATAGGATTTGGGGGGGGGGGGATACAGGGCCCGATTAAGACAATGAAGCAAAGGGAAGCCCGCCTATAAATGGGGGCCCCATTGCTCCCGCATATAAACCCTGAAACATCAAATCGATCTTTTACATGCACCAAAATCCTGGCCCCTGGATGGCAACGAAACACATTATAAATAATATTTAATAAACATTAATAGGTAATGAAAATATTCCTAATAATCTTTAAGTTTTTGATTATTTTTCCAATATTCAAACAAATTTAACACAAAAGCGATAACTTTTTTTTTAAAGTTATTATATTGCCGCTTTTTTAAGGTAAATTTAGTGGCAAACTGTGTTAGAATGGTTAAATATTTATATAAATATTGATAGAACGTTGGGGAGAGGGGGAATGTTCTTATACATTTATTACGCCATGTATTTTTGGTCCTTATTTACTTTGACTTCTTTTGAAGTGTTATGTACTGAATTAATTAAAAAAATACTAATAGAATGTTTTGGGATATGGAGACTTTAAAAAAATTTAATTAGTTGTTTTAGAATATATTTAAAATAGACTTTTTAGAAACATATGCTTATTTCTTATTTCATTTTGAGCTAATTTCAACGTAAATACAGTACGTTATCATTTTTAGTAATTTTGTTTTTTACCAAACATCTCAATAATGAATATCAGAAAGATCGTGAGTTGAATGAGAAGGGACAAATACGAATGCTTGTGGAAAGTATTTGCCAAATTCTACAAAAATATGAATTTTGAAGTTAACAAGAATTAACTACAATATATTTAACACTATCTTTTTTGTTACATAAGTGTTTTTTTTAAATAAATTTCAATAAGAAAAATACATTTTTAATAACAAAATGACTGCTATGTTCGGGTTTTAATACAGCATAAACAGCAAGGATAGTGAAGACCATATATATATATATATATATAAGGTGTGCTCGTACTCGCGCTGCGTGACAGAAGGCGGAGTGAGCAACTATTTGACGTCATAGTGACGCCTACTTCGCCTTCTGTGGGCGTGTCTAATGCTCTCGTTTGAACCAATGGGAAGGCTGAACTAGATGCGGGCGCGTTGTTTGATGGTGCTGCCATCTATTAGGTTTTTTGTGAACTATTAAAAAGTGATAAGCTAACTTTATTTAATTATTTTTACAGCATTTTATGAGTTTAAATTATATTTAAAGGATTGCATTTAGTATGGAAAAATTGCAAAAGAGTTGCTTAATAAATTAAGCGTATTAAAATAATATTAGCTGCCACGAGAGCATGCCCATGAATTTTGAAAGAGTAAAATAGTGGTCGGAACTATCCGGTCTCTCCATTTGTATTGGACATATTAAATGAGTTACAATTTCAATCAAGTACAATACAAAGTACATAACAAAACAAGGACGGATTAGTAGTAAAGTTACCTGAACACAATTATTTACAGATATTTACATTATTTTGCTAATTAAAAATTAAATCACCAGTTGTTACCCAACCGGGATCAAACCTAAGTATCAATGCTTAAAACACACAGCCAATGAGAATGATCAAAAACCGATAGTAAGGCGGAGCTAAAATGATGTCAAAAGTAAGGCGGAGCTAAAATGATGTCAAAAGTAAGGCGGAGCTAAAATGACGTCATTTAGTTGCCTTTCCTTGCCCACTTTCAAAAAGCGAAAAACGAGCGCACCTTCTATATATAATCTTTACTATCCTTGCATAAACAGAATGTTTTAAAGGGAGTAAAAAATCGTCTGCGGAAAAAATTAAAAATAACCAGATTCTTGAATCGAAATAAACCACAATTTATAATAGCAGGTGTTTTTTTTTTAAGGTACTAATAAAAAATGATATTTATAAATTGTGGATTTCAACTTGCTCTTAAAAAAAAAAAGTTTCTTAATAAACAAATATATTGAGTTTCAATTGAGTTGAGGTTTGAGTTGACGATTGTTGTTTATTCTATTTCATTCAAATTACTGATTGGACTCGAAAAGATGTTTTAATGCTTTTTTACTGGAAAAATTCCAGGATTCCCACTCATTACCCATCTATAGAATAGGTTACCTTAGAAAAATTATGAACAATATTTGTAAATCTCAGAATTAAAAAAAATAAAAGATTGTGTTCCCAATGAAAAAGTGAAATTTTTAAAAAACAATTTTAAATTTACAATTTTTAATAAAGAGAAATTGGATTTTGAAAGTAAAAATTCGAGTTTTAATACCTCTTCCCCTATTCTTCAAATAAAACTAATACATTATAGAATATCCTTGATTGAAATCAATCTTTTCACAGAATCATTTTGTTGATGTTAAATATTGTTTGTTTTTATACAATTGAATATGTATATTTTTTGTTAATAAATAATCATATTTGTTATTATTATGGTATAATTGACATCTTCTATATATTTATTGTGTTCTTACAATTTGTCATATTTGGAGGATATGCATATCCTAAGTGTATTTTTTACTCCAGCTGCTTTTTATTATAATACATGTTTTATTGCTAAAAAATATGATGCTGATTTATATTGCGTGTTAGGCTCTAACTATTGATTGATTGATTGATTGTAGTATTATTTAACTACTGTTAGGATTGTTAAAGTATTAGGAGCCATTAAAGTTAGGTTTTTTTAATTGACTTTTTAGCTGCCTTCGAGTAGCTAGAAGCAATTTCTTTTATTGTCATCAGGTAATTCTCCGGTGTCAGTTTGGCTCTACAGCGTGTTCTGCATTGCTTAGGTTAAACTGGCATCGGCGGAGTGATACCTTCGGGTGCTCTCTGCCTTCCGCTCTTGCCTGATTATTTTCTTTGTATTTTTATCGTATTATTATATACTGTTTACCAGTATCTCATTTACTCACTCATGGATAGTACTAATACTACCACCGAAATGGACACTAGCCCATTACGCCTCAGTGACGAAAAATGCTTCCGCATTAAAGCTAAAAAAGCGGTCATTCTTAACTTAAAGGCGAACCAGGACCGCACATTGTCGGAAATGACTGACAATCGTGACAATCTCAATGATCGTTTTGCTAAATGTTATGCTGACGATCTTGAAGCTAATATTCGAGAGGAACAGGCGAAGCTTGTCTCCTTAGGCCACTGCTCTGTGCCTGAATGTGCGGACTATGTCCCGCCAGTCACAAATGTCAATACTGCCTGTCCAAAAGGCGCTAAGCGTAATCGTGATGACGCACTATCTAGTCCATCGTCACAAGCGTCTAATGAGGATGAGTTCAGAAATCCTCCTAAAAGGCACACTGCTAGTCCAAATCAGTTGCACTCATTTAACCAAACTGATGGAGCGATAGCTTCCACTTCAAACTCATTCACTGGTCTTCCAGTTGACAATGAAATTGCTGAGCCAGTTGTACCAACTTACACGGCCAACAAAGTCCCTCCTATATTTGTCAAAGTCAGCACCAATTACGCTGACGACTGTAAAATGATCGAGGAGTTTTTGGGCAAAGAAGCCCAATTTAAACTAACAGGAGAATATATCAGAGTGGTGGTATCTACTGATGATGAACATAGGGACCTAACTAGAAAGCTTAAGGCAGACAAAATCGACTTTTACGTCGTTACCCCTGTTACTAACCGCCCGTTAAAGGTGGTCATGAAGGGTCTGCCAAGGGATACTGATCCTAATGATATAACTGGCGAGCTCCGTGATATGGGCTTCGCTGTTCATAAAGTGGCGCGCCTCACTAGTTCTCGAGGCCGTCGTCCACTCCCCATATTCCAAATCCAATTGATATCGAATGGCAAGCAAAACCAAATCTATAATGTGACTAGATGTCGCTTTATGACAGTCGAAGTCACCAAGTTTAATCGCCCACTTAGGGTGAATCAATGTTACAATTGTCAAGGCTTCGGACACAGTAGCGAATCTTGCCACATTCGTACCATGTGCGTAAAATGTGGAGAACTTGACCACTCTTCTAACGAGTGTACTAAGAGTGCTGATCTCCCTGCCCACTGTGGCAACTGTGGTGGAGCACACACTGCTTCCTATCGAAACTGTCCTATGTTCCCTAAACTCCAAAAGAAAAAGTTCACTGGACACACTCAGCGAAATGGCCCGCCCAGGCCGCAATTCCAATCCAACAATATGGAAGTTCATGAGCCATACTCCTCTAACTCATCAAACGCTCGTAGGCGTCAAAACTTTAGTTATGCCAATGCGGTAAGCCACTCTTCGGGGACTACTGTTTCCAACCAAACTTCCCACCATGATAACTCAGACGCACATCCTCTTATCAATGAGATTCCAGTCACTCACAATCAGCCAACAGACAACTCAGTGAACCAAGCAACGCTTGAGATGTTTTCCAAAATGATGTCCCTGATACAGGGATTATCGGATCAGATAAGTGCCCTCAATAATGGGATCGCTCAAATGGCTCAGACTAACACCTCTCTATGATTCCAAACCCGGCTACTTTCACAATTTGTTTTTGGAACGCAAATGGACTTTCAAATAAGATTGGCGAGTTGCGAGAATTTGTCTCCCGCCAACGACCTGATATCATTCTTATTCAGGAAACAAATCTGAACTCTTTCAACAGGGTTTCCATTCCAAACTTTATCTGTCTCAGAGACGACCGAGTCATATCTACCCCTTTCGATCCGACATACAAACACGGAACTGCTATCTTTATCAAATCCAGCCTATCTCACCATAGAGTCACTTCCCCAGTACTCCAAAATATCGAATCCACAATTGTCACGCTAAATCCCCCCGGATTCGCTCAATTCACTGTAGCATCCATCTATGTCAAGAATAACCCCAGCTCAAACTACTACAGTGACCTGGACATTCTCCAGCGCCTTGACAATTCTCTAATACTTTGCGGTGATTACAACTCAAAACACCTACGCTGGAACCACTGTGAAAATCCAGCGGGTAAAACCCTATGCCAATTTGCCGACAACAAGGGATTTGAAATAGCGGCACCTCCAACCCCAACTAGATTCGATACCCGCTCCTATTCCACAATCGACTTAGCGCTCATCAGAGACTTTTCTTACCCATACGTAATTAGTTCCATATCGGATTTGGGATCCGACCACAATCCAGTCATCCTCCAATTCTCGGTCGACATCCCAATCTCCAAATCAAATGTATATTTCCGAACTGACTGGAACAAGTTCGAGGAACTCCTGAGAGAAAATGACCTCTCTGAGGTAGAAATTAACTCCTCATCCCAACTCAATGAGGCCGTTAACAGGCTTACTGATTCCATTCTTAACACCCACAAATCGGCATCAAAAGAACTTGAATGCACTAACGATATTTATACCCCGATTGCCGTTAAGAATCTCATCAAGGAAAAAAATAGAGCCCGACGCAAATGGCAAAGGTTCCGAGACCCCAGAGACAAAGCCCAAATGAAACTCCTACAGGCACGGACCAAGACTATGGTCCGGGGGCTTATCAGAGAAAATTGGCAAAACTACCTAAGCTCTCTAAACAACGAGGACGGCTCACTGTTCAGAGCCTCTAAAAACCTCAAACGTGACAATATTGCAATCCCTCCTTTGAATGTCCCAGGAGCAAGGGCTTGCACGGACTCAGCCAAAGCTGAGGCGCTGGCTCAAGCTTATGAACTTCAATTCACGGAAAACCCGACGAGCGACCTCAATTTCAACGCTCACGTCTCCAACTCTGTCCAAATTTTTCTTTCAATTTCGCCCACTAATGACTGCGATCCCGTACTTCCTGAAGATATCACGGGATACATAAAAAAGCTCAAAATCAAAAAAGCTCCTGGACGAGATTCTATCACGAATAAGATGGTGAAGAATCTGCCTCACAACTA
Source organism: Troglohyphantes excavatus (assembly GCA_963932185.1). Taxonomy (NCBI): domain Eukaryota; kingdom Metazoa; phylum Arthropoda; class Arachnida; order Araneae; family Linyphiidae; genus Troglohyphantes; species Troglohyphantes excavatus. The sequence continues at coordinate 47,395,131 of OZ010669.1, forward strand.
CATTCTCCACATCGTTTTCCTGATCAACTCGGTCTTGAAACTAAGTTATTTCCCTGATGCCTGGAAAGTTGCCACAATAGTTCCTATCCCTAAACCCGGGAAAGACCATAGTGATCCTACCTCATATCGCCCTATCTCCCTCCTGCCAATTCTCAGCAAAATTACTGAGACAATCATACGCAATAAGCTTCTCCACTTTCTGGAAACTAACAAGCTGCTAATCCCACAGCAATTCGGGTTCATGCGGCATCTCTCCACAACCCACCAACTCCTCAGAGTTACTGATCAGATAGCTGAGGGGCTGTCGCAAAAGCTAAGCACTGCTGCCATATTCTTAGACATTGCTAAGGCATTTGACCGTGTATGGATTGATGGTCTAACGTTCAAACTCATGCAACTCCAAGTCCCTAAGAACCTCATCCATCTTATCTTCTCATACCTCACGAATCGCTCCTTCTCAGTGCAGGTTAAAAAAGCTTTCTCCTCTCACAGGAAGGCCTCAGCCGGGACCCCCCAAGGCTCTGTTCTGGGACCGCTACTTTTTAATGTATACGTAAATGACATTCCCCAACATCACAAAACAAAGTTAGCCATGTTCGCCGACGACACGGCTATCCTTGCCACGGGGAAAAACACTAATTACTTAAGGCTCAGCTTGCAAAGTCATATTCATTTGATTGAGGATTGGCTTAACAAATGGAAAATTGCAATCAACGTTTCCAAAACTGTCGCCCTCATGTTTACTAGGAAGATAAAGCGACCTCAGAATCTAACCATGTATGGATCTGAGCTTGAATGGGAGAAATCCACTAAGTACCTTGGGGTAGTCCTTGACTCACGACTAACCTGGGAACCCCACTACGAGTATATCAAAAAGAAGTTCAGAAGAGGCTCTCTCCGTCTGAGATCCATCATGGGGAAAAAATCCCCACTTAGTCATCAAATGAAACTTCTTCTCTATAAAACGGTACTCCGACCTATCATTACCTATGCCTCCCCAGTCTGGGTTAGCGCTTGTAAGACAAGGATGGGTCAGTTTGATACGCTCCAAAACACTTTGCTCAGGATCCAAGTTGTCAGAGCAAGATGGTTCGTACGAGATGAGGACATAAGGAGTTCCCTCTCCATCCCCTCACTCACTCAGTTCATGGGCAAGTTGGCCAATAATTTCTATGGGTCGCTTGATCTCATTGAAAACGATGAAATTAAAATGCTCGACCCCTACGATTACACTCTTCCTCAAAATCGCCACCGACCACGAGCCTCACTGCTGCTCTTTCCCCCTTAGCTCTGTCACTAATGTGCTGAGCCCCAGCTCTTGCCCAAGTTGTAAATACTCGCCACTTGTCCAAATTTCCTCAGTGTACCATATTGTATAATTCCAATTTTGTTCCTTAACATTGTTTAACTGTCATCTCATGCTGTGTACATAGTTGTAAATACTAACTTTCTAAGTGCTATTTGTTCCCAATCTGGGAAATATTCCCAATGTATAAAATGAATGAAAAAAAAAAAAGAAAAAAAAAAAGAGAGATACTTGAAATAGTCTCACCAAAACCAAATAAAAATAGTAGTCACGTCCCAGTAACCATTTCATAAATTCTTATCATGTACCCCACTACCCAGTGGACCTTGCTTGTGTTTTTCGTTGTGTTGTCCCAATTTTACGATTCCTCGATATAATGGAACGTCAAGTTAACCTCGGGTGTTATCAAAGCAATTCATTGCACTCCGATTAGAGGCCCCGGGTACTCTATCACTTCGTGAAATCTCTCTCTCTAAAAAATATGTTTTATGTGCTAATAAATATATTTTGTTAGATGTAGCTTCATATATTAAGTGTTATTATTCACTATTTATGCTTAGAACAATACATTTATTTTTCAATGTGAAAAGAATTTCACGTGGCAGCGCAATAAGAATTGTTTGACTGAAACTGCAGTAAATTGACATTAGACCATTTGAAATTAGTTGTTTCCGAAAGCTAATTTAAAAGTTTCGTGTGAGGGAAATTTAGTTATTTTTCTTAAAAGATACTTTTTAAACCATTTGATTAAATAAAATATTTGCCCTATGGCGCTCTAACTTTTGATAAAACGTTTTCAAATTTAGAAAACAGATGTTAAAAGTGTGAATTTTAAAGTATTTAGTTTGTAATTCGCCCATTTATGATTAAATTTGTACATAGACTTGCTATTTCCTACTGTCACCTATGACAGTTTAATAAATTTATTTACCAACTCAAAAAATTAGAAACTTATATAATGAATAAAGTATCTTATAAATTTATTATTTATCAATCAAAAAGTCAAACTGTCTACTTTTTTCACATACCGTAAAATTCTAATTATCCAGATACTATTCGGATAATCGAATATATAGATAATTCATGTAAAAAAGGTAGTTTCTTAGTAAAAGACACTTAATTTGGTAGTAATGGAATTTAATGACTATTAAGAACAATATGATTCACCAATAACAAAATTACGCTGTATTTGAACCGGATAATTGAAGTTCAGTATACAAATTCGTTACAACTTTCTTTAAATTTGTTGTTTGATTTGTTCAGTTTATCACAAGGATTCTTAATCTCTTGTATACATACAAAATTCTTAAAATCTTATATATTTAAATTTAATTGTGACTTTTGATTACCATTTACAGTAATAAATGCTGTTCAGACAAAATGTTTACTGTATAAAACGGTAATTATAAAAAATGTAATTTCGAATCCGACATGGGAATGACATGCATTACCTTAGTCTATTAAAATACTGTAAGTATTGTCAAATATGTACAAAATTTTATAACACTTTAAAAATATTATCATACAAAAATAAATTAAACCCCAAAATACTGTACTCAAATAAAATTTCATTAAATTATACTTTTTTCTCAAATGCTTAGTTTCCAGAAATTAAAGTGGCACAAAAGATTACTTCTAATTGCTGTAATGAGGATTTTATAACAATAACAGAAATACTAGTTATAAAAATTAGGCATGCAATTCATGACAGGAGAATGCAAAAACCCAGGGACACAGTTTGATAATTTGTATAAAAATAAATTATTATATTTATTTATATATATTTTTAGTTTAACATTTGTTAACAATTTTAGTCAGATATAAAATAAAAATTATTTTTTAACAATATTTACATTCCAAAGTAAACAGAGGGTTTAACAGTGACATAAAATTGTGTATCTTTCCTAACAAACACTGTACAACATATATCTTTATAAAAGGAGTTCAATACTTATAATGTTTTTTTATAAATTTCGAAAAAAAAAATGTTTTAATGATGAAACTATTTATCGTTTAAAAAATGTTATCGTTTAAACTATTTATCGTTTTAAAAGGGTTTAACAGTGACATAAAATTGTGTATCTTTCCTAACAAACACTGTACGACATATATCTTTATAAAAGGAGTTCAATACTTATAATGTTTTTTTATAAAATTCGAAAAAAAAAATGTTTTAAATGCTGAAACTATTAATTAAATGGTAGAGTATGTGTTTATTCATAAAGTGTTTTAAATATTTAAAAAGTTAGTACTTTATTATTCGAGTGCTGAATACATATCAATGTATTTACCCCTCAAATTTCCTGACAACACATTTTTTCCCAATAAAATAATTCCCCAAAAGTACTATAAGGGTTAATCATGTTTTTCCATAAAAGAAATTTAACCATCAGTCGGACAGAGTTCATCTCTCACACTGATCAGGGTTCTTGTTACACTAGTCCAGTCTGTTGTAACTCGAGTTCATCAATGCACAAGTTGTCGCTCGGCTGGACAGACGAAAATAGCAATCTTGAGCATTAATAAAAATGTGTTTTTAATTGATTTTAAATATGAATGCATCATTTCAATTGATAATAATAAAAGGGACATCAGGAAAAAAGGTACGTAGATATTTTCATTGGGGCCGGAATCAGTATGACGGATGCAGGCACGAAGGTGAGGGGGGGGGGTTCAGGGGGTTCAAACCTCTCCCATTGAAAGTCAAGAAGAAAAAAAAATCAAATTACTGTAAAAATCATAAAAATACTTTAAAAAAAACTAGAAAATTTTCGATTTCTTGAATAATATAACTTGTTGAGTAACATGAGGGAAAACCTGGTATTTTCCGGGTGCCTTACCTGGGAAAATAGTTTTCAAAAGGCGTCAAAAACATGTTTTGATGTCAGTTTTATCTCAAACTAAGCCTAACATGACGTCATCGTGTTTCATTATTTAGTATTTGGATTTCGGCTAAGAAGGGGAAATATCATAAACTGGGCCGTATAAACAAGATGCTTCAAACATATATTACTCTACACAAGGGTTCTCAAAATTTAAATTTGTTCTCTAATTTATTTTCTAATTAGAAGTGATATGGGAACGTCCACCAAAAATGAAACTTTTTACTGAAATTAAAATTTTAACCAAACTGTAAGTGTTGTATATCAATTTAATCCTAGAAAGTTGCTGGATATGAATTTGTAAGGTATTATTTCATAAGAATAATAGTCTGCAGTGAAATTGTTCTGAAAGTTGACTTATTTCTTCACTTTTATTGGGGCCAAAAATGTCACTTCGATAATAGTATATTATTTTCTTAATTTTGTTCATTAATTGAAATCATTATATATACAAATTCATAATCCATTTACATATTTATCATATATATATAGTTGAAATATTTTAGATTAGCTTTTGAATAAAATTTTAACTCTATTTAATAGTGATGTTTAATTGTCACAAGAGTAACAAAAAACATATAAAAGTTTCAAATTTGTAAAATCTACTTAACATTTTTACTTGAAACCTTTTAATCTCTGATTTGGTGGAATAAGACATATTTTACACCATTAATTTTTTGTGTGTCATGCATAGAACATCCTCTGTTGTGTTGTCACAAGAGTAACAAATAACTGTGTCACAAGAGTAACGCATAACATTTCTGGCAAGTAAATCAAATGGGTTGTCTTCCGACCAAAAAAAAAACAATATTTTAAGTTTATTTGGCTTTGCCCTTTTTAAGAATAAGTTCTTGAGTAGTTTTTCCATAATTAATTATATTAATAATTAATTACATAATTAATTTAAAACAAATTAATTTGCATTCATTCATGTTTTTAAAATGAATAAACTTAATTTTTATTTACTTTAAAATTACAGAACAATTATGACAGCAGGTCCTCAGAATGTTTGTATTTGTGATTTTCATAAAAACTTTCAAAGTAATTCATAGGACAGTTGCAGATTTATTTTCTCCATTCCTAAAGATTTATTGATTTAGAGTGCTGTGTAGGCCCGTTGCACCGGGGGGAGCACAGCCCCACTATAATCTGGAAACCCTGAAAGTTGGGAATTTCAACTTCTAAATATCCCTGAGTTGGGAAAATTTATACCTGAAGAAAATTAATATTATTAACAAATGAAAGCTAGGAAAGATTAGAAATCGGCCAATTTGTAAGATTACATTTAAATTAGACCTCAGAACGGACATTGCATTGGAATATGGGTGCAACAAATCAATGCTTGTGAGAGAACTGTTTAATATTACCTAAAATGTATATAAAAAAAGATGAAAAATGCAGATAAGTTGGAACTGGGAATTTTCAGCACTGTTGAGTTGGGAATTTCGATCGTTAAGTTGGGAAATTTGTTGTTTCAATTTTGTTATGTCACTGGTGCTTTGATACTTTACTTGAATGTTGGTAGACATTCAGAATGTGCATTTTGAAAAGATATCATAGAACGACTATTATATAATATAAGACAGATTTTCTGTAAATGTGTTTGCACAATATTTTAATGCAGCATCTCCAAGAAAATACATCGGTCAAAAGTGTATCCAGTTTTTTCTGATGGTTGCACAGGCCAATTTAAACAAAAATATAATTTTGTAAACATGACTTAAATATTAACAGTTTTCACGGAAAAAAAATTTCCAACAGCTTATGATACGAGTGCTGTAGATGGAATCGGTGCTGTTTTTCTTTTTTTAAGTGATGTCTATGAAATGAAGTGCATGGTAAAAAGCAATTATACAAAAAGCTGCTGATTTTGCAGAACTTGTTCATGGTACAACAAAGGTAAACATACTTTATGTACCAAATGAAGAAATCATAGCCAAATAATTCATTTGCGTATTACTCTTGGAGAAATTGTATAGTGAAGGGCACACAAAAACACACTTTGTCGAAGCTACCAAAAATGCCACTATCTACCATTGACCATAACACACGATAATTCCTACAAAGAGTTCATATTTTATAAAGGAAACAGCAATAAAACTGCAAGTGAAACCGATGAAGACGAAGAGCAATTCTGCTCAGTAACAGAACGCAAAGGAGCCGAGAAATTGCAATATAACCAGTAGGTGAATGTAAACTATGTTGTGGTCCGTTAATTCTAACAGTATATGATGAATATCAAATTAGGTGCTTTAATACACGCAAAAGTAAAAAGAATTCAAAAGTTTGAACCTTATGATCATGCTATTTGATACAAAAGAAACCAAATTGTGGCTAATTTTGTTGCTCTTATATTTGTAAAATATTTTTTTAGTAAACTATTTTTTAATAAAATAATTCTATACCCTTTTAAGCTATTTTAGACTCCTATCAATGTTTAAAACTGTTATATATTAAAAAAATTGAGAATTTGCTCATATATTAATGATTTGTTGAGGTTTTTAAGCAGAAATTCAATTGTGGACAAATTGTCACAAGAGTAACGCTTAGCCTTTTACTTAAAACAACGCCATTAATTCAGATTTTGTCAAAGAGATTCAAAAGTTTTTCCCTTTTGAAGAGATATAATTGTTCTATTATATTTGTAAATTTGACTTTTGTATTCTCATATAATTCACAGGAATTCTACCTTAAAAACACTTTTTGTATTTTGCCTTTTCCAGTGGTCACAAGAGTAACAAAATTTTGATTTATTTCCTAGACAACAAAAATACACTAAATTACATATTAGATATGTTTTATGAAGCGGAATGACATGAACTTTTAAATAGTAATTTTGAATTTTATCCTAAATATGTTTAGTATTGTAAAAAATGTACGTTTTTATGAAAATTTTCTCTGACCGTCACAAGAGTAACAATGGACGTTCCCATATTTACTAATTCTAAAAATAGGTAATGACTGATATTGGTAACGATTCCATGAAAACTAAATGATGTTGCTGTTTCGATATTTATCTGCCAATGTATTCCTTTGTACTTAAATAAAAATTAATAAGTAAAAAAGGGGATGAGGGGGAGTTTTGTATTTTTTTGGGGGGATGGGGGCTGAACGACTCCCATGAAAAATCTATACCTACGTGGCCGTATGGATGCCATATTTTCATTCAAATAATGTGTTTCAAAAAAGGTTACAGAAAATATGTCAAATAGTAAGACTATGAGTTTTTTTCCTGCCATACCTCTTTGAAATAAGTTTCGGCGCCTTTTGGATATCTTTGTTGCAAGTTTTAGTCTTTACTAAAAATTTGCCAGAAGCACCCCAAATTTCCTCCGAAGCTTGTTCGCACATATTCTGCTCCCTTACACTAGGGTGGAGTTCCTTTATGAACTATGAAAATATAGTTGTCTTGTATTCTCATTTTGTTCATCGTAATGAAAATTTCAGAGAAAATAATATTAGAACAATTGAACAACATTTATAGGTAGCTCAATGATGGCAAAGTTTCAAATATGCTTATTAAACGTGCACTGTTGAGCCCGACATATGGTTATGAGAAATCTATATTTTTCTATTGCATGGGCCAAAAGGGGTTTATTAAAATTTCACTGTCAAACAAATAATTTGTCACACACTTGACTTTCATGTGGATTTGTGAAGTGATTTTTTAAATGGCAATTTTGTGCAGAACATTTGGCGCACACTTTACATTTATGTAGTTTTTCTTCTGCGTAAATGAGGAGGTGTTCCTTGAGAGACCCCTTATGAGGAAATTGTCTGTCAGACACTTTACATTTACGTGGTCTTTCTCCTGGGTGGATGAGGTGTTTCTTGCGGAGCAAATCGTTTGTTGCACATTTCACAAAGGTGTGGTTTTTCTCTTGTGTAAATGAGAAAGTGCTTCTTGTGACATCCCTGCTGAGTAAATTGTTTGTTGCACATTTCACATTTGGTGGTATTTCTCCCTTGTGGATAAGAAGGTGCTGCTTAAGAGCTCCCTGTTGAGCAAATTTTTTGTTGCATATTTCACATTCATGTGGCTTTTCTCTTGTGACAGTGGCGGCTCGTCCACTACAGCAAGTACAGCCGGGCTGCACCTAAATTCATTAGTGTATTTTAAAACTAAAATAAGCTATTTTACTAATTTTCATAAATGAAGATTAGAATTGAAAATGAAATTTCTACTGCAGTAAACAAAATCTCCGATAAATAGCAAGCCTGTTACCATAATGCAGTTATTCAGGAGAGGAAAAAACTCCATTCAATCAAAAATGCAGCCGAAAAGCGAAATTCGGTCACATGATTTCGGCTGCACTAACATTTTCAACCACGGGCCGTCACTGTCTTGTGAGAAAGAGAAGGTGGAGATTTCCCTGGTCAGCAAATTGTTTGTCACACACTTGACATTTATATGGATTTTCCCCTGTGTGAATGAGGTGTTTCTTGAGAGCTCGAATATGAGCAAATCGTTTTTTGCACATTTCACAGTCACATGATTTTTCTTCCAAGTGGATGAGAAGGTGCTGCTTGAGAGTTGCCTGTTGAGCAAATTGTTTGTCACACACATGACATTTATGTGGTTTTTTATCCAGGTGGATGAGAAGGTGCTGCTTGAGATTCTTCTTTTGAGCAAATCGTTTGTTGCATATTTCATATGGTTTTTCTCCTGTATGAATGAGGTAGTGTTTCTTGAGATCTCCCTTTCGAGTAAATTGTTTGTTGTACATTTCACATTTGTGTGGTTTTACTCCTGCATGGAAAAGAAGGTGCTGCTTCAGAGATACCTTATGACCAAATCGCGCATTGCACATTCATATGGTTTTTCACCTGTATGGACGAGGAGGTGCTGCTTCAGACGTCCTAGTTAAGCAAATTGTTTGTTGTAAATTTTTTACATTTCTGTGGTTTTTCTCCTGTGTGGATGAGAAGGTGCATCTTGAGATTCTTCTTTTGAATAAATCGTTTGTTGCACATTTCACATTCGTATGGTTTTTCTCCAGTATGGATGAGGAAGTGTCTCTTGAGATTATTCTTTTGAGTAAATCGCTTGTTGCACATTTCACATTCGTATGGTTTTTCTCCAGTGTGGATGAGAAGGTGCTGCTTGAGCGTTCTCCGTTGAGAAAATAGTTTGTCACACGCTGGACATTTATGTGGTTTCTCTCTTCTGTGTATGAGTAGGTGATTTTTGAGATACTTCTGTAGAGCAAATGTTTTGTTGCACATTGCACATTCATGTGATTTTTCTCCTGTGTGAATCAGAAGGTGCATCTTGAGATGTACTTGTTGCGCAAATTGTTTGTTGCACTTTGCACATTTGTGTCGTTTTTCTAGTGTGTGAGTGAAAAGGTGCCTCTTGAGATATATCTTTCGAGCAAATTGTTTGTTGCACATTTCACATTGGTGTGGTTTTTCACCTGCATGGATGAGGAAGTGTTTCTTGAGATTCTTCTTTTGAGTAAATTGTTTGTTGCACATTTCACATTCATATGGTTTCTCCCTAGTATGGATGAGAAAGTGTCTCTTGAGATCTCTCTTACAAACAAATCGTTTGTCACACATTGCACATTCGTATGGTTTTTCCCCTGTATGGATCAGAAGGTGCTGCTTAAGATGTACTTGTTGCGCAAATTGTTTGTCGCATTTTTCACATTTGTGTGGTTTTTCTCCAGTGTGCATGAGAAGGTGCTGCTTAAGAGATGACCTTTGAGCAAATCGTTTGTCACACATTTCACATTCATGTGGTTTTTCTCCAGTGTGGATGAGATAGTGTCTCTTGAGAACTCCCTTAGAAGCAAATCGTTTGTCACACATATCACATTTGTATGGTTTTTCTCCAGTGTGGATGAGATAGTGTTTCTTGAGATTCCCCTGTAGAGCAAATCGTTTGTGGCACATTTCACATTCATTAAGTTTTTCTCCTGTATGGATGAGGAGGTGTTCCTCGAGAGCTCCCATATGAGAAAATCGTTTGTCACACATTTCACAGTCACATGATTTTTCTCCAGTGTGGATGAGGTGCTGCTTAGAAACTTCCATTTAAGAAAATTGTGTTTTGTGCACTGGACATTTAGAGATAGTTCTCCTGTTTTTATGAGTGCTGCTTCAGAAAATCCAGTCATGAAAATCGTTTGTCACACGCGCTTTTAGCATTTCCTTTGTTTGGCTGAGGAGATGTTTGCTATGATATTTTTTTTAAAATCATTTTCAATATTTGAAATTTTTTTCAAAGAATTTTTGTTTGAGCGTTTGTCTTGCACGAATCGGAACTAATCTACTATCACGGGGCACTGAATTTTCAACAAAATTCAGTCGCCAATTCTGTGACGCGTTTGTTAATCCCGCCAAACGAAACTTAACCCTCGATTATGCAGTCGTAGTACAATGGAACGATGCTAAATATTATATTTATAAATGTTATAATTTACCGATTTAATATCGGAATGTTATTTTTTCGAAATTTCTGATATTTTAGTAATAAATTATTGTAATAAGAGCAAACTATCGCCGTTTTAAAAATATAAACAAACTTTCGAACGCGAAATAAATTTTTATCGTTGCCAGTTCACTTTTATAAGAGTAATACTTTTATTTACATTTCTATTAAATAGCCCAATGTGCAGTTCTAGATCATGTTTTTATCCAAACCAAACATTTTGCTTGAAAATGTTTTTTTTTTTTGGTTTTGGTTAAAAAACGTCGCACTAGAGCTGAAGAGTGGGCTATTGGCGACGGTTCGGGGCCTATCTCGAAGGAAAGACCCGGAACACATTCAAACACGCATTCATACATGCACCTCGTTATTTTAGATACATGGTCAGATGACGAGGAAACACCTGAGCTGGTACCCAACGCCTTCAATAGACGTCGGGACTTTGGACCACGATTTGATTTATCGTACACCAGTCCCGTATACACGCCGTTAATTTTTGCGGATGTTCTTACGGAGTAAAGAAGAAGGTGGAGGTGCGAACAAGTCTAAAACCGGTTTGCAATGTGAAGTAAGAAATCGCTTAAAAAGTAGGAACTGGCGAAGTATTTGGCGCTATTCTAAATCACTACTTTGTACCAGTACTATACCAGTACTTGGCGATAATTTATTTTATAATTTAATTTACCTATGAATTGGAAATAATAGCATCCTTTATCGATTTGGAACTTGTACTGCATCCCACAACTGCACAAACAGTCATTTTTTAAGTTTTAGCATGCGTTTTCTTAATTTGAAAATAATGCATCCCTCGTAGAAAAACTACTGCAAACTAGGATTGTTTGTGCCTAGTTTGGGGTTGCTAACTTACGTCTCACGTAAATCATCTCCATCTTTTTCTTTACTCCGTGGGATGTTCTGGACGACTTTTCTCCGTCCATAAATTATCAATTAAAATAGTAATTTTAATTAATGTTTTAAATTTTTAATTTTAATTAATGATTTAAAAAAATTATTAATTTTAATTAATGATTTTAAATTATTAATTTTAATTAATGATTTTAAATTATTAATTTTAATTAATGATTTTAAATTATTAATTTTAATTAATGATTTTAAATTATCAATTTTAATTACTAATTTTTAATTAATAATTTTAAATTACTATTTTAATTGATAATTTTAAATTAGTAATTTTAATTAATCATAATAATTTTTAAGTAGTTAAATTAGTAAATTTAATTTATGATATTTTTTAATTTAAGCAGTAGTTTTAAATTATAATTAATAATTTTAATTGATTAAATATTATATATATATAAGATGTAAATTAAAAGCTTAATTTTCGCAGGTAAATCTTTAGTCATTTCATAACCTGGCTGACATTTTACTGGGATTTAAGTCTGTAGCTAAATATTGATGGGGGACCGGATTGAAGCAATTTTAAATTAGTAATTTTAATTAATAATAATAATATTTAAGTAGCAATTTTAAATTTGTAAATAATTCTTTATTATATAATTAAAAATAACAGAATAATAATCATTAATTACCGGTTAATATTATCATGCATGATTGTGGCGTGTCATGGGGGAGGAGGTTTCATTGGTTGCGTGACGCAGCAATACGGTCTATTGCTGCAAAATCATAACGAAACTTGGCGTTTCTCGTAAAAAAAATCAAATAACTGAAAAAAAAAATATTATTATAAAAAAAACACATTCATTTGTAGAATCTGTGAAGCTAGACAATGGAAAAATGCTTGCCTAATCATCAGCACGAGATTCAACGCCGCAGAAAAAATCCAGAAAAAGGTTATTAACACAGATTTAAACGAGAATCTGTTGGCGCCCAAGAATAGTGAAGACTATATATAGAAGGTATGCTCGTTTTTCGCTTTTTGAAAGTGGGCAAGGAAAGCAAATTTTTGACATCATTTTTGCTCCGCCTTACTATGGGTTTTTGATCATTCTCATTGGCTGTGTGTTTCAAGCATTCCTACTTAGGTTTGATCCCCGGTTGGGACACAACTGATGATTTAATTTTTAATTAGCAAAATAATGTAAATATCTGTAAATAATTGTGTTCAGGTAACTTTACTACTAATCCGTCCTTATTTTGTTATGTCCACGTATTTTACTTGATTGAAATTGTAACTCATTTAATATGTCCAATACAAATGCATTGACATGATGGTTTCGACCCCCATTTTAATCTTTCAAAATTCATGGATATGCGCTCGTGGCAGCTAATATTATATTAATACGCTTAATGTATTAAGCAACTCTTTTGCAATTTTTACATACTAAATACAATCCTTAAAATATAATTTAAACTCTTAAAATTTAGCAAATTCTAAATAAAATTAGCGAGTATCACTTTTAAATAGTTCACAAAAAAACGAATAGATGGCAGCACGTCACGAACCATTGGTTCAAATTGGCTGCAATTAATTTCGAGAAATTTTAATAACTAAACCACTCTGCAAATCGATTCAAATTGTTTTTTGAAGCAAATTTTAACTGTTTTCTTTTAAATAAATTTATGATTAGTTACAAACAAGAATTCTTGTTAAATTAAGTTTGCTCTGTAGACTCTAAAACGACTGTACAAACGAGAGCATTAGTCACGCCCATAGAAGGCAAAGGTAGGCGTCACTATGATGTCAAAATTTTTATTTCCCCGCCTTCCGTCAGACAGCGCGAGAACCAGCACACCTTATATATATATATATATATATATATATATATATATATATATATATATATATATGTACAGTCTTCACTATCCTTTGTTGACCCCACCATTCGTAAATAGAGCCAACTTTTCCATTATGTGTCCTTCGTATTTATAATAGTTGAATATAACTTTTTAATAATCCACCATAAAACTTTTCAAACGAATGTGCATCAATCTGGGGAATGATCAAAACCCAAAATAAAAAATTTAAAAAAAATAAAGCGGAAAACCGTATTTCCGCGTAAAAAATAACACGTCTGAGTAACAGAAAACTAATTTGTAAATGTAATTGAATAAAAAATTATTTAGTTTTGGTTTGAGTATAATGTGCGCTCGGCGACTAAGTGGACGAAACACGGACAACACAGGACGCAAGACGGACAAAGTTCATGGTAAAAGCGATCATCTCTGGTTTTCTGCTGCCATCACGTGGTAGAATTCTCAGTTTCTATTGGTCGGTGGGCGGAGCCACCGTTGCTAGACTCGGGCTGCTCACTTGGGCATCACTTATCATTATCATCACTAGCATCTCCATGTACGCTCGCCTGTGTGAGGAAAATCATCTTGGCGCGATAATTGTTCCAGCTTTGGCGATATTGATAAGTTTAGTATTTCGCAACCCTGTGGAAGGAATTGCTGTTCGACATTTTGACTGACCTTTTTTGTTTTGTTTTTTAAATGGCATTGTAATTGTAGCATGGAGAAGCATGTAATTGTAGCTCTTTTTTCGCAATAAATTGCGACCATGGTAATTTCACGATTTAAGAACATGCATTCGATTTATTGATATATATATATTTTAATATATTTATTTGATTGTAATTCGCAATTTTAATATTATTGTAATTATAAAAATGATTTTACGAATATCTAAGAAATTATATTATACCATCGTGGGACATACCATAAACCAGGTTGGCCATTTATTCACCCCGAGACCTTTGTAACATTAACTTTGTTATATTAAAATAGTATAAATTTAGTTTGCTTATAATTACAGAAAAGGATTTATGAATTATAAGAAATGCTTATGTGAATCAAAAATACTCCATACACAAATACAATTTCTTTATAAACATTCGTTATGTATTTCAAATTAACCTTATATAACTTCCATAAATTACTTGCTTTTTTTCTGTTTCTTATTCTTAATTTTTTTTTTTCTACAGAATACTTAATTACAAAATATTGAAGATATTATACTTTGTTTATTAGTTCAAATTTTTACTGTTTTATAAGACTATTTTTGAAATAAATACTACACTTTATTTCGAGCGCCCACTCTTTCCTCATTAATAAGCAGAAAATTTCCCCCTCCCTCCACACATCTACGCCAAACAGTTGAATATCAATAAAAAAAAAAACATCAATTTAAACAAGCTTGAATCTCCCGGGGAAGGGAATAAATGTCATACAAGGTTGCAACATTTGGCAATTTATCCCCTCACCGCCAAACAATTATCGCGCCAAGATGCTTTTCCTCACACAGGCGAGCGCACATGGAGATGCTAGTCTTATCCACAGAGTATATAGCTGACGCGTACAGAGATGCACTAGTGACTCCCGAGATTGGACTTCGTCGCATTAAGACGTACTTTCTCGAGGCTCCGCAAGCGGACTGATTTAGCGTAGATACATCGTGCATTTTTCACGAGCTCTCGCGCGAGGATGGATGATGTTGCTATTACTTCTAGCAATGCGGATTTTATGGCCCTGATGCAAGAATTGCATGCAAATTGCTTGCGATCTATTGAGGAATGCGACAGGGTTCGCAAATCGCTTCGTTTGAGGCCTGATATGGATGATGCTAAGCCTATGGATATCGACCTGAAGGAGTCAGGTACTAATGGGGCGATTATCGCCGTTGAAGACGACGGGGTGTCAAGAAGCCCCAAGTCAGACGCGGAAGTTAATTCTGTCCCATTAGTTCAGGTGGACGATATCCCTGCTATTCTACCAATTTTTCTCATGAGTACGGAGAGCTCTGAAAGTGTGCTTGGGGAATTGAATGCCCGATTCCCGTGCGCCTTTCTGAGCAGATGCCTTAGTGAAAGCATCGAAATCACTCCGTGCTCTGAGGACGACAAAATAGCGATCATGCTCTTCCTTAGTGAAAGAGGAGCTGGTTTCTATGAGGGGCGCAGAGAACTGTTCAAAGTGGTCTTTAAGGGATTGCCCACTGAGACAGCAATCTGCGACCTCGCCAAGGAGCTGATTGAACTGGGACATGTCCCTAGTAAAATCATTCAGTTGACGGGGAAAAAGACCAAGCGGCCGCTTGGCATTTTCCGGCTGGAAACGCCCCGTCAACCAAATTCGAACAAACTCCTTAAGATTACGAACCTGCTTGGCCTCGAAGTTAGAACCGAGCCATTCAGGGGGAGCAGACGTGGACCTTTGCAGTGTTTTAACTGTAATTGGTTCCACCATTCTTCTGCCCAGTGCCATGCGGCGGCCAGGTGCCTCAAGTGCGGCGAAGCTCACGCCACCCGAGACTGCAAGCTGCCGAGATTGGATGATCCGAAATGCATTAACTGCTTGAGCAGCGGCCATGCCGCGTGCAGCAGGAAATGCGCCCTGTTTCCGAAGTTGCAGAGGAAACCTCCAAGGAAGAAGGCCCCCTCTGGTACCAGGAAATCCAAAGTTAAACTTAGTAATAGGAATGCCCGTCCAAACCTCTTAAATCCCCCAGTTAAATTTCAGCCTGCTAGACTTAAAAGCCCAAACCTTTATAATTCCCCATCTGTATTTTCTAAGCAGTCACATAATGACTTTGCTATTTTTGAGTTACTTAAAGAACTCACTTCTATTTTTTCTGGAGAGAATGGTATCAGAGGGTTGATCCAGCTACTCCAGACGAAAACCTCTGCACTTGATAAGTTTCAAGTTCTGCTGGACTTTTTCGCCGGTGATGCCGCCAGAGCTGATGCCCCGCCCACCAGCCAACCAGAAGCCGCCATGGAGTAGGCCCCGCCCATTTCTGAGCGTTTGTCTTTCGTTTCGAATCCTACATGGTTATTCCCAATTCATTTCTCGTGCAGTAAGCAACGTTATGTTTTTAGTAATCTTATACTGGAGACGATAGCCCCTACGGGGCTAGTTCTCCGAAACTTTTCAAAATTCAATCAAAAGATGCACTAGTTCTCCCCAGCAGTAAAGAAAAACTCTCTTTCAACTACCTTCAGCCTGCGGAAGCATACGGCGCACTCCCCTGGGATGTTCCGTAAGCCCCGCCCACCATCAATGTGCTCTCTCTATCTCATGTGCGGCTGCACTGGGCGCACCAGCAACAGGATGTTCGGGCGCCAGTCAGTCTACAAGCCATGATTTCTCTCCCCTCCAATCAGGAGGAAGCATGCTCTACCAACAGCCAATCGGATAGACTTTCATCCTTTTGTGACTTTTTACACCCATGCTAGAGCCAAGTTACTCCGCCCGCGGAGTGATCTGGAACTCTTTGAATTTTTGACCATTTTCTCTCCCCTCCAATGAGGAGTGAGACAACTTTATTGTGAACCAATCACGTTAATTTCAACGAACTAATGTACTCTCTCAGCTCCCTTGCGGTGCCCTGCTTCAGGACTTATGATTATGCCATTACAAGCCCCCCTCCCTCGGTGGATGTGGTTTCTCAGCGGAACTCTGTGTGTTTTGCGGAATTTGCAAGTGTGTGTGTGTGTGTTGTCCTGTGTCGTCCTTTTCAAGTGCATTAACATTCAAGTAATTCATTCATGATGAGATAAACTTATGGCTATGGGTTAAAGACGCTTCGCGTCTAGGTACCAAGTCAACTAAATTCCTTGACAAATTCCTTGGCTTCACTCTCATTGGACTCCCATACAATTCTTTCCCCGTTGAAATTCGCATAGACACTAGCGCCACCATTGACGGACCACGGAACTAGAAGGGGTTTCACCTCGTTGCCATGGCAACTCAAAAATGGTGGCGCCCTCTGTCTTTTTCAGCGGAACTAAGCGTAGTAATTTGAAAAAAAAGACAAACCGCGGATTCGAACCCGGGACCTTTCGTATGAGAAATAGATATTTTACCCCATGACCACCAAGTCTTGCATGTCTTTTGATCTAGTTATAATACTATCAGTGTTAGTATGCGTTATAACACTGTTAACAATTTATATTTGTATCACATTATTGATTTATTGGGCAACTTAATATTTTTTAAATAAAATAAGGAAATTTTTTAAGAAATTCAGAATTATAGATAATTATTTAATTACAATTAAATATTCATAATTTTGAAAAAAATATATAGTTTTCAATTTATTTACAAAAATCAATTGTGGATTAAAATATAAAATGGCTAAACTGCGGATTAAAAGGAGTTTATTATTTGATCTTGATCTTGAGTTTATTATTTTAAAGTATAATTATTTGATCTTTATTAAAATAAATTTAGAATAAAATTATATAAATATATAAAATTCACACTTTTTATTTATCTACAAAAAATAAAAAGTTGATTAAAAAAAATTTACATTTTAATTACAATAAAATTTATAAATAACATTTTGAAGAAGTTTAAAGTATTAAATAATGTTTAATTGCAATTTTTTTAGAATAAACTCATCAACAAATTAAATCACAAATTTGAATTTACAGAAAAAATTATCTTTAAAATAAAAACTTTTTACTAAATTTTTTTATTAAAATTAAACCACAAAATAAAATTTGAAAGAAGTTTATATTTTAAAATAATTTGTGTAATTACATTTTTTTTAATTAATGCAGAAAAAAATTTATATAAACATATTTAAGTCAAAAATTTCAATTTATCTGCAATTTTCTTTTTGTAAAATGTGAAAAAAATTCAACATGCTTTTAAATTTAAATATCTAATTTTTTTTCTGAGGAATTTTAAATTTTTAACTTATTTCCATTAATAATATTTTTTTTGTGATTAGAAAAATATACTTAACTCAGAAATTTCAATTTATATACAAATGAAAGCTAAAATGTTAGTTTCTTATTATTACTTTCTTAAATATGCTTTCGCATCGCATTTGCTTGTCGCATTTTTTGCTTTGTTTTTTTTTTATTTGAGTTTCTGGACTTTGGTTTGTCCACATATAATGAATGATAGATTCATCATGCCCAAATTAATTTTTATCTTAAATTTTTTGTGATTTGTAAGTTTTAAATATACTCATATCGTTTACAATTATACAGTCTAACGGAAGCCATTGTCTAATTGGACAACTGTAAATTAAAAATATAGGTAGTCATAAATTTATAAAACGGACAATCGTAAATTTGAAATGGGAAATAATTTAGATGTTAGTATTCAAACGTTTATTGAAAAATACTTAATTTTGAATTTTCAAAATTAACCAAGACTCAATTTTTTTTATATATAAAAACAGAACGCTGACATGAAGTGGAATCAAATAAGATTTGAAAAAAAGTTTTAAAGTTATAAAATTATCAATAAAAATGTATTTAAAAATAAATAAAATATTTTGTGGTGTTTTTCGATTAATGACTTAAATTTGTGGTTTGTAAATCTTTGCTTAGTCGAAAAGTTCTATAGTTTTAAATATCGACATATTCTTCTAAATAAATAGTATAAAATAATAAGAGCAAAATAAGCATTTTGTGTAAAATTCAGTGAGTGAGAAACGTTTCACAAATAAATTTGACACATTGCAAATATGTCCCGAAACTTTCTTGCGAGAGAATTTGTGACGTTTCCTCCAAAGCTATTTAGTTCCATTGGTCCGACATCGGGGGCGCTGCAGTCGATCTACAAAATGCAGGAGTGAAGCCTCTGTACGCGTCAGTTCCAGTCCGACGCTCGTGAAGTGAGGTCGTGTTTTCAAGAGGCTCCTGTCCAGTTCCCGTGTTCGAGCTCCCGAGTGCCCCGCGCTCGGCCGTGTTCCCGCCGGCGATCCCGAGTTGGTTTATTGTATGACACTGGGTTGCAGCCTTTTTCAAGGCTAATCATTAGCGATCGGTGGTGCATTTAAACTAGCGAGAAGCAGAAGTTGCAGCGTGTAGCAGATCAAGGTGTAAGATCTAATTCTTTTTAACAAACGTAAGTCCGAGGTCTCCGATGGTAGCGTAACTCTACAGAGCGGTTCCCCGTTTCTTAGGTGAAACTACCATTAGCTGCCAATTCCCCGAAGGGTGGTTTGGTACGCTTTCTGTTTGCCCGGCAGTAGTATATTTTTCTATCTAGGCTTGGCTCTTGGTAAAAAGCCATGTCCTCTCCTCCTTCCACAACCACTTCGGATTCCTCTTTAAGGGTCCCTCAGGCTGAAGTGGTTGATTCCTTTTCAGTGGTAGGGAATGTTAGGTTAGGGAATGATAAGTTAGGCACCTCGGCTCCCGGTGGGAGTTCGATGAATTCTATTTCAGGCAAGAGTTTGATCTTTGGAGACGAATATAGCGATGTAAGTGCAGCGACTCCCGGTGGGAGCACGCAGGTTCTTTCAGGTGGCGAGAAGTCCCACGGCGGCCCAGACGGCCAAGTAAGTTTGGCGACTCCCAGTGGGAGCTCGCAGGGAAGGTTTCCAGACGACCCCACGGTAAAAATAAACGACGAACTATCGATAGTAAACCACATTCAGAAACTGCTGCAGAGGCATCATTATCTGATAGGTAAGCGAGAAAAAACAGCTGAGGAGAACAGGGAAATGAACGGGTTAGAAAAAGAAAGGATGGAGGCGTGCGCTAGGCTCGCCCACAGCACTTTCGAACCAGCTTTAAATCTAATGGAAAGCTCGATTGACAACATCCCAAATGTTGTTAACGCACAGATAGAGGGGGTAAAGGAGTTCATTACTCCCAAGAAGACTTTCAAACGGCCTCGGGATTGCGTTAGCCCCGAGCCTTTGGAGGTCACAAACAAATACGCCGCTTTAGAAACTGGCGAAGACACCACAACAAACACAACTATGGACACTAGTGACCCCACACCTTTCACAGCAGCCCCCAAGGCCAACATTCACAAAATCCCCCCCATCGTAATCACCAATCCTAAAATTAATTGGAAGGAGTTAGCTAAAACCCTGAAAGTTGCTGGCTTAAGCAATTTCAGCGGTAAGGCTTCGGGCGAAACTTTAAACTTAAAGGTCTCGACTGCCATCGAGTATAGGATAGCTACGCATGTTCTGGACGAACAGAACATACCGTATCACACCTACAAGATGAAAGAAGATCGAACGCTAAAAGCGATACTGAGGAACGTCCCAGCGGACATTAGTACGGATAGCATTAAGGAAGAACTTATGGAACTGGGTTATGGCATAATAACCGTTTTCCAATTTTCTAAAACGAAGGACGGCTATAAGGTTCCCCTCCCTGTATTCTTCTTGGAACTCCACAACACTCAAAACAACAAACGAATTTACAACTTAGCTGAACTCATGAATTTAAAAGTTCATGTGGACACCTATAGAAAGTCTAAACAACCGACGCAGTGTCACCGATGTCAGCGTTTTGGCCACGCCCAGTCGGGCTGTAGGAACCCGGTACGTTGTGTGAAATGTGCGGGTTCCCATCTTACAGCTGAGTGTCACACCAAGGGTCGCATTGATTCGCCCAAATGCGCCCTTTGTGAAGGACCTCATACTGCAAATTTCCGTGGATGCCCTAAGTATCCCAAGAAACAAACTCAAAACGACGAATTCGTCGATCATAACATACACGAACAACACACCAGAGGCTCCGCCCACAATGATAGTCACACCCCCTCCGCAAACCCCGCCCCCTCACTCGTGAGGCCCGGGGTCAGCTATTCAAACGCTGTTGCACCAGAACCTACACCAATCTTCATTCAACCAGCGCCTTCAGCGCCCACTCAACAGACACAACAACAGCCAATACAGCAGCCCCAAGAAGAGGAAGAGAGCATTTTCGATTATATTAAACAATTTCAGAGTTTCATGAAATCGTTTAATCTAAAGGGTATCCTTACAATCTTAAAAAATACCGCAAATAAATTTAAATCGGCAAAGGGTATCATGGCCAAATTAGAAGTAGGGTTTAGCGCCTTCGAGGAGTTAGTCAGTATGTTAAATTATGAATAATAAATTACACCACAAGGGAACTCACACTTTTACACCCACATTTTACACGGAAGTAGGCTTTGCGAATTTAAACGGGCTTAGGAAACAGCTAGTGGAACTTAAAGATTTCATAATGGAAAAGAACTTAGATATAATGATGGTAAACGAGACACACCTTCGTCCTAGTGACAATGCGAAAATAGCAAACTATAAATTATTTAGGAAAGATAGGTTAATTAATAAAGGTGGAGGAGTGGCCATTTACATTAAAAGCAGCCTTAAATGCACAGAGTACATTCTCCCAACACTTAACACCATCGAGGCTTGTGCCGTAGTACTGGAAAACGAGAGCTTTGGAGAAATCCTCGTTATTTCGGTTTACAACCCACCTAACTCCATAATCGGAGCAGACGACTTGACAGCCCTATTAAACACTGGACTACCAACCATTCTAGCTGGCGACTTAAACGCCAAAAACACTATTTGGGGCTGTCGAGCTAACAACAGAAACGGCATCACACTTAGAAAATACATACTGGATCACGGCGTTTCTATCGCCGCCCCAGATGAACCCACACACTATCCAGGCACTCTCTCGCACAGACCAGACATATTAGATATAATGCTCCTAAAGGGCATACCATCAAACCCAACACTTAAAGTACACAGCTGCTTAAATTCAGATCACAACCCTGTCACATTCACTTTTTATGGCCTCACCCAACCACCGGAAGCAACCAAATTTACAACTAACTGGGAAAGATTCCACTCCATTTCGGATGTAAATCTAACAGTAAACCCAAATATGAGAACAATAAATCAAATTGATGAAGCAATTGTAAATTTAACAGCCAAATTAAAAAGGGATATAGATAGCTGCTCAAAACCCATTAAACTAGAAAAAACCCTAAAACTCCCCCATGAGATTAAAGACGAAATCAGGGAAAAGAATAGACTTAGGAAGGTTTACCAGCAATCTAGGCACCCCCAGGATAAACGTAAATGGAACGAGGCATGTAAGAAAGTAAGCTCCCTCACAAAAGAATACAAACAGACTCAATGGGAAAACACAGTCATGAGGCTCTCACTACAGAACAACACTGTTTGGAAAATGGCGAAAGCCCTAAAAACCAAACGCCAAAACATAGGCCCTCTTCAAGGACCGAACTCTATTGCTTACACCGAACACGACATGGCAGAGGTTCTTGCCTCCAGTCTACACAACCAATTTTCACCACATCTTTCACCAATCAACTTAGAACTTGTTGTTGACACAATCAATGAAGTAGACAACTACTTAGCAGAAGAGCCACACAACATCATACGTTACACCACTCCAGAGGAACTGACTGACATTATAACCAAGTTAAATCCTAAAAAAGCCTCTGGATACGATCTAATCTCAAACAAAGCACTTAAGAATATTGCCCATAAGGTAATAGTACATATCACCAACATCTTCAATGCATGCCTCAGGTTAAAATACTTCCCAAGCCAATGGAAAAAAGCAATCGTAATACTCTTTAAAAAACCAGGAAAAAGCCCCCTCCAACCCAGTAATTACAGGCCTATCAGTCTTTTGCCCTGCTTGGCGAAAGTCTTTGAGAAGGTCTTAAACATTAGACTGCAAACTTTTTTGGAAACAAACAACGTAATTAATACTAATCAATACGGATTTAAAAAGGGACATTCAACTACGCATCAGGTTCATAGGATTGTGGAAAAAATAGGAGAAGCGTTTAACAATAAAGAAATGATAGGAGCCGTATTTTTAGACGTAGAAAAAGCATTCGATAGTTTATGGCACAAAGGGCTAATCAAAAAACTAATAAACCAAAACATCCCCAAGGAAATGATACACATGATAAACTCATTTATTTCAGAGAGATCTTTTCAGGTTAGAGTAAACAACACACTTTCAACACTCACCAACATTAAAGCAGGAGTACCACAAGGTAGCATACTTGGACCAGTCTTATTTAACTTGTACATAAACGATTTCCCTACATTCGATAACTGCATCACGGCCCAATTTGCCGATGATACAGCAATACTAGCTAAATCTAAGCACGGTGACATAGCCTTTGGGAAGCTACAAGCCGCTTTAATCACAGTAGAATCATGGTGCGAAGACTGGCGCATCAAAATTAATGCTCAAAAGAGTGTATCGGTACTCTTCCGCAAACACGACACACTAGTTGATTACAACACCGATCTCGAGATCTTTAATACAGAGATCAAGAGAGAACACCACACCAAATACTTAGGAGTACACCTAGACAGTAAACTTAGCTTTAAAGAACACATTAAACAAACTCTCGCAAAAGCGACTGGTGCAAGTATAAGCTTAAATCCCCTCATTGGGAAGAACTCAAAAATGACACTTAGAAACAAAGTAATTCTTTACAAAACTATGATCAGACCAGTTCTGCTGTATGCCTGTCCGGCCTGGGCTGCAGTTCGAAGAACACACAGAAAGAAACTTCAAACATTTCAAAACAAAGCCCTTAGAAGGCTAACAGATGCACCAAGGTATGTCAGGAATAAAATCTTACACAGGGACCTTAAAATGGACACTATTGACACAGCAATACTGACTATCTCTCACAACTATAACATGGCAATCGCAAACTCAGAAATACAACACCTTAAAGAAATCACACAGTATGATCACGAGGTAAACCAAAAACATAAAAGACCAAGAACCATTCACCACGACCCCACCTGGTAGGCATTTCTAGACTTGCTTGTCACATTGACATGTCAAATTCCCGACAGCTGCTCTTTAGCTAGTAGCCAGGTTATGTTATTGTCATCAATGTTGTGTATTTTGCATCTTATAATAATAAAATATGTTTCACAAATCACTTGTTGTCTCTACTTATTTCTAACACACACCATCTACTGATGTTATTTTTCAGGTTTTTCTAACGAACTCGCGTTTAGCCTTAGGGCCCCCAACCCCCAACAATTAATTAGTAACTTCTTAGTTAAATTTAAACCCCGCTAACGTTATTCTATTTACTAGACTTAATTCGATGAAGGTGTAAGGACCTCTGGTCGACACACCGTAAGGTTAATTCCGATTTCCGATTTCCGATTCTGTACGCGTAAGCTATATACTCTGTGGTCTTATCATCACTTGGGCAGTTCCAGTCCGGCTCTCGTGAAGTGAGGTCGTATTTTAGAGAGGCTCCTGTCCAGTTCCCGAGTCAGTAGTGGCGCTAGGAATTGCCCGACGGGGGGGCTAGTCTTCCCCGACAGGGGGGCTAATATCCCCGACGTAAAATACACGTATAAATTTTCCTAAATAACATGTCGAGGATAAATATTGCTTAACTAAATGATTATAACTAAATGCTTGTAATATTTAATGGGTTATTACTAAAGAATTGCAGGGTTTCAAATATTCTGGACTGCAATCAACAAGTATCATTTTTATGTTGGAATAATTACTATTTAACTCGTTTACAGTTTTCGCAAACCTGAAGTATAGTGGGGAAAAGATAAGTAAAAAAAAATGTACAAATCATACCGCTCTGTCATTTAATTTAGTGGTTTTTTTTTTATTTAAAAACAATGATAAAACATTTATATTTATAAAAGGCAACGGAAATGAGCGATGAGTTATTTCTTATGAAATTCTTTTCAAAACATTGAGCTGTAGGTCAATCATGGTTGAAGATGAAAAAGTTTTTTAAAAAATTTTAAGCATTCGTTTATTTCTTCCACGACCTTTTCCAAACAATATATTTACGACTGAGATAACAAATTTAAAAGTCCACAAAAAAATAGGAAGTGTTACATATTTTTTAAAGAAATATTTTAATTTTTCGAAGACATTTTGAATTTGTACTATTTTTGAAAAAATTATATTAAAAAGATTTTTTTTAATACTTAACTTTCTGTGTATCTTAAAATCAATCCAATCTGTTATCCGTAACATTTCACTTTCACCATGATATCGTTTTTTTTTTTTTTAAACTTTGAAGCGATTTCGTTCAATTTTAGATCTAAATTTAATAATCTAAATTTTCTATAAATTTTAATGTCGTATGAAACAGTGAACATATAAAATAAAATGTTTGTTACATAAGAAAAAATGTCGTTTTTAATTTTTTAGTCAGCCTGAAAAATTAAAGCTGAATTGACAATGGAATCACCTGTGACTAATACATAGAAATCTCATATTTTGACTTTTGTTTAACCTATTAATAATTTAGAAAATATATAATTGTTAAAAATTCAAATTTCTTTAATCAATTCAAACTTATATTTTCATTTTACTTACACTAACATGTTTAAATTACCTAGTAAGACTGATTAAAAATTTAAGGGATTTAACGACTCCATTCAATGGAAAACTATTTCCGACTTGAACCATGATTGTCCTTTAAAATAGGATCTGATTTCTTCTGAACTGATTTTTTTAGAACAATTATTTCTCAATATATTAATTTTAACGATCCCACATGAAAAACTTATTCCATATTGATATTTTATTATTAAATTACAAATAAATTTAAATTTCACAAAATGTACAGTAATAAAAATAAAAGTATTTTTTAAACTTCATATAAAAAATGTATTGTTAGAAAAAAGTACCATACTAAATAAATTAAATAGGCAATATAAAAATTACAATAGTTCTTCGAAATGCAGAAAACATAAAAATCAATAAACGATAGGACTCCGTTCTTAACAAAATGAATAAAATATTATTAAATTGTCATGTACAAATAATTTTCAAAAAAAATCACAATAATTTTTAAGACATCTCACCTTATACGAATTGCATCAAAGTTTGACGGTTTTGTAGTTCCCAAATCCACTATATGATAATAGATCCTCGCAGATCGGACACTCACTAATCTCAATGCATTGCCTACTTTACTGCATTTTTACTCTTTTAAAAATTAAAAACAGCAAACTTTATCAAGTTTTTTAAACCTTTCATAAAGAACGGAACTCAGACTGTTCTACTGCTTCGTACAATACAAGTGATCGGTTCGTTTACTGGACCTCCTTTTTCTTAGAAACCTTAAATACTAGTGTACCAACACCAGTCAGCAGTCCTCTCTGTGTCCTATCCTATGCAGATGCGTGACCCCCAAATTCAAAGAGAGCTTGCCAGTGAAAAGCCAGCTAAAAGAACAAAAAAACTATAAAATGGAAAAGGGTGTTCTTGAATGAAATGATTTTGCCTTTAGTTCTTTTCCTTTGAAGATAACAAGTGACGGATGACATTTTTACCACCCTAATTGCCCTTTTAGCGAGCGGCTAAAAGGGCAATAGGGTGGTAAAAATCATAAAGGATCCAGTTCGGCCCCCTAAGGCTGAACTGGATCCGAGTAGTTGATCGAAGCGTGCGGAGTACCATAGGGGCGAAGCCCCCTTAACCTCCTGTAGAACTGTTAGTAGATAACGCCTGGCAGTAGAATTGGCGTACATGTCTCGCAGTTGCGAATAAAGGACTGAACAGGGACGACACAGGACGACGGGACGGACAAAGTTCGAAAACGGATGACGGTCATATCTGATTGGCTGCTGGGGCCACGTGACAATTTCCTTCACTGCGATTGGAGGGGCAAAGTATCCATGGGCGTGGCCTGTGGAGCTGGCACATTGCAGCTTTCCGAGGCCGGCACAATGTCATTGAGCATCGAGAGGAAGAACACGAACAAGGCTTGAAGCTTTTCGGCCGCTGTTGGTTTTTCACTCAGTTGTTGTACCAACTTTCTGATTCCTTCAGTGTTGGTGAAAATGGGTGCAAGTTCGTTACACAATTCATTGATGGGAGAGTCCTCTCTCTTTGTCATTGGAACAGGTGGTCGGGTGGGTTGTTTTTTCGCCAAATTCCGCGCTGCAGGTACTTTTCTGGCAGCTCTGGGTCCGGCGGGAGTCTTGGTCACTTTCGGGTATTGCGGGCACTTCTTACTGGAGGCGACGTGGCCTGTCGCCTTGCAGTTTATGCATGTCGGGTTTTCGAGTCTGCCGATAGTGCATTCACGGGTCTGGTGGGCATCCCCGCACTTAAGACATCTGGGCGCCGAGTAACATGAATGAGAAGTGTGAAAAAACAGATTGCAATTAAAACATTGCGGGATCTGTCTATTTCGGTAGGGCTCCACCAAAACATCGATACCCAAAAATACTTTAGTTTTGAGTATTTTGTTTACGTTTGGTGATTTTGAGAAAGCCGCCATAAAAACTTTGGTAGGGGCTTTCGTCGATCGCCGCTTCAGCTGGACTACCTTGATGTTATGGTATCCAGATTTATTGAGTTCATTTTCAATAGCAGTGCACGGCGTCTGGGGCGGTAAGCCTTTGAAAACCACTTTAAACGGGGTGCTGCTGGGATGGGCGGCAAGGTAGAAATCACTTTTTCTACCTCGTAGATAAGTCAATATCATGGCATGGTCGTCGTCGTTGGCGGCTTGCATTCTGATGAATTGTCCAGTTGTCTTTGACTGAATTTTTTCACTAAGAATAATATCCAACTCGGAAAGTATGAGCGGAAATTGCTCGGTTACTTTGAGGAAAATTGTTCCTGGCTGGGTATCAACAACCACAGTAGGAGTGTCAATCGGGGGTGGATCGATGATCATTTCCACGTTTTCCACTTCCTCGGTCACGGCAGCGATAGGCATATCACTTAGGCCTAGGTCGGCCGCAACTTCCTCAGGGCAGGGGGTAAAGTCAATGTCAATAGGCACCAAAGGTTCCGATGTTGACTGACCACCGGTCAGCTCATCAACTTTTTTCGCTTTCTTTTTCTTTTTGGGCCTGGGTGGGGTGGATTCAATCGGGACGGGTTCGAATTCCTTAAATCGAACGTGGAGTCCCCGCGGGTCCGGCAGCATTTCTTTGTGCAGCAGGTCCATGGCGAAGAATTCATCATAGCGCCCCAGTTTGGAGACGACCTCGTATTTCAGGAGCAGTGCATTTTCCGCTTCTCTGATCCAGGAGGGGTCCACTTTGTCAGTCACAAATCCTTCAAAACTGGATCCGAGTCGAGAGGGGCGTCTTGCCGTCCCTTTGTCAAGAAACACAAGGGGGTCGAGAAACATAGAAGAGGGACCAATGTTCTCACTCGATGAAACTGATTTTATCTTTTGGAGGCATCTGTCTGGTCTGGGAAATAAAGTGACTCTCAGACTGCCGTGGACGGCTAAATGGCATCAATTCACCTGATGTCATGGTCACGTGTCGGAGGGCCTCTCCCTCCCGTGACACAGCTGTTTTGGCATTGCTTTGCACGTGTGAGTTTGTGAGTGCTTAGCATATTTGTTTCAAACAATTATATTAAATGCGCGCTATTGATCGGAATATGTAAACAGAAATGCGAAAATAAGCAGTGAATCGCTTCACAAAATTACGACAAAGAACGAGTGTGTACGAATTTCAAGATGTGACAAAATTCAAAATGAACAATTTTAGCGCCGGCTACATCATGGCTGTTTGTATCGTCAGACTACATCATGGTGATTATCGACATTTCGTCAATTATTACAGCAATTGTGAAATAAGGTGAGTGATGAACATTAGTTTAAATTTTTTTTTTCTTTCTATTCTTTGTAGGATAGTACTTTTACTATAGTTATTATTGTTCCTTGTATGTGTTTGTATTGTTGTTGTATATCATCGTAAACTATTTGTTTCCCTCGCTATCATTTTATACATTAAAAAGTAGTATATTTATATTTGAAACATTATTATACACACCAGTTTCTACACATAGTCTGAGTTTTCTTTCAAAAGAAATTATATGCAACAACATTTATTGCTTTTGCAAGATAGCTTATTGTGTGTGTGGCAGAATTTATTAGTACTTGTTACAAACTATTGTTTGATACTTTAAAAATGTATTAATTTGTATTCTATACACTTGTAGAGGAAATTATTCATGGGCACTCGTATTTGTATTATCTTGTGAATCTTTCTTGTCAACAAAGATTACAAGTTTTTTCAGTTTAACATGATGTTTGTCAATGCATTGTGGTGTTTATTAGGTATTGTGTTACACATTTTGCAGATTACTAAGTCTTTCACATAAAGTCTGAGTAGTTTTTTATTCTAAATAATTCAGATGTAACAATTTTTTTAAAAAAAATCAGCTATGAAGCTTATCGCGGCAAAAACAATCATTTGGATGTGAATATCTTACAACTGTATAATTTGCACTTTGTTCTTAGAATAAACAAGGGTCTCCTACTGCTCGACTGTATTTATACTCTTTTTGAATTGACATTTAGCATATTTTCTTTTAAAATGCGAGTTGTGCATATAAAAATAATTTGTTTTTTAAATGTTTCCACGAGTGTTCATTACACATGTAATGTGGCGGAATCAAGGGAAATAGTAAATTTGTTTCAAATTTTTACATTTTCTTGCTAGAAATTGCTACAAAAGCTGTCGGGGTTTCTTTATGCGAGTCTGTTTAGTCTTATTTAAGGAGGGGGGGGGGGGGGGGGGGTCAAAATAATGTCACTGTTTTCTAGATCAATTTTACTCTCATTTATTAACCCAATGGTAAAAGTAATAATTCAAAATGGTATCTGAAATTGCACAAATAACAGTAGTAGCTGCATTTTTAAGAGAAGCAAATTTATTGCCTTATTTGAATATTTACACTATTTAAATGTTTAACTAAATATAAATTACCTTTAGGAATTTTGTTTCAATAAAGTGTATCTGTATTAAAATGTTGAATTTGCAGTATGTTCAAATAAGTATGTAAATGTGACATAAATATTAAATAATTTTTTTTAATACTTAAATTTTCAATATCAGTCCTGCGAAAAGTCAGACAGCACAAACAGACATATGATTTTGATGTCTGTTTACTTTTTGCAAATGAACATTTTGTATACATTGTTATTTGTTGTATGGAATGATAGTTTTTCGTATTTGCAAATGAACATTTTGTATACATTGTTATTTGTTGTATGAAATGATAGTTTTCCGTACTTTGAAAGATTTTTTTCTGGGGCGGCAAAAATGTACATAATGCTGTATGTGGCAGACAAGTTGTCATAGCCAATAAAACGTAAAATGACCCAACTCACTATATTTTTGAATACTAGATAGCGATGTCACACAATTAGACTACTTATACTTCACCATTATCCCATCAAGTTATAATTAGAATTGAATGAACCTCAGTAGGTGCATTTTTATGTGAAGTGATCTTATCATCTTCCGAAAATACTTTGGATTTCAAGAATTTAGTTTTTAATCTAGCTTTCAATGTTTAAAAATTTATTTTCGATAATGTACGATCAAATCTAAATGAATGTGTGTCATAATATACGTTGCATATAAATGAAAGTTTGTAAATATATACGTAATTACTTCCTCTTAGTGATTTTCTTTTTGTTTATTTAGGGTTTTCCAACAACTTTGATGCAGATTGGCAGTCTTGGGACATCTGATTCAGCACCCCACTCTCCACATTTCCATACCATACTCAAAGTGAGGACATTGGGACAGTTTTAATGTGCCTCAGCCCCTACTACGCTATAAACATGATCCAGCTCCACACCACAACCAACAAAAAGACATTTTTATCATGATACATTTAACGTTCACCAGTACTTTCTACACAGAATGTTTGGCGGACAACAAGATTCAAACTCGCAATCCTTTAATTATCTTTACTTATTGTACAATGTATTGTAGTATGTTGTTATATAAAGAAAATTTTTAAGAACCCATTTTTTCAAACATTTTATTAGTTTATTTTCTGAAAACAAGCTTAGGGAAGCAATAAATTTTTATGAATAACATATCCCGACTATTCAATTAAAAAAATTAAGGAAAAACCTCTCAAAGGAAATTTATTTTGGAATGGTAGGTAGTTGCGTTATAACATAAAATATGTTCTCGACAATTTTTAATACTAAATCGTACAAAATATTTTAAATGTGCAATAAAGTATCTGTGCTACATAAAAATAACGAGTGTAAGTTTATATAACGGTTTTGAAATAAGAACAGCCAATGTCAATTTTATCACTTAAAAAATGAATTATTTTGAATAAATGAAATAGAAACCAATGTCGACAGACTTTTTAAATTAAACAATTTTGTGATTTCCTTAATAGTGCAGCAATACTAATCTTCAAACCTTGAAACCATTTTTTGTCTTGTTCCAAGCCATAAATATATATTTGGTTTTATTTCTAGCAGTGGCAGATATAGGATTTGTTAGGTGGTATTTTTTTTTTTATATTTTATAACTGTCTAAATTACATTTACAAAAAAAAAATTATCTAAATTCTATATTTTAATGAATTATAATATTTAAAGCAGGGCTTTGTACCCACCCACAAATATAAAAACCTGGGTTTAAAAAAAAAAAGCTCAAGCAGGTTCCTTTAAATATTCCTTTTTTCACTTTTTTAAATCATTTGTTATTTCTTCCTTTAAGTATATATATAACTTTACCTACATAACATATTGTATCATAATTCATATTAGATAAATATATGCCAGTTTGATATTATATCATTATTTTTCCAACAGCAACTTAAAAGAAAAATCATTATTGTTTTTAACTGAACAGTATTTTAAAAAGATAAGTATAACAGAACAATCAAATTGCAAGTCCTTTTTGTAATTTATTTAATGATAAAAAGTAATCATTTACTTAACATTTTAACAATGCAACAACAATTATTAAGCAATAGCATATATATATTGAACACGAAGGTGTAGAGTGCAGCCAGGGATAACTTTGTCTTGTATCCCTTTAATAAATAACTTTTCAAATACAAATAAAATATACAAGTATCAGCATAATTTAAAAAAAAAATGCTAATTTATAAATTAAAAAATAGAAAACAACCTATTTTTTATTTTAATTATTTATTTACAATAACAGTTTTCTTTTGAAGTAAAATTTAAACCCATTAGTGTTATTCTAGGTAAAATCAAAGAAAAAACACACCTGCATAGTTGTTTTTTAAAAATATACACAGGATTTAAACCCTGAATTAAAGTGAATTACTAAATGACAGGGCTGCCAAGTGATTATATTTATTGTTTCATACACAATTCAAATAGAAATGCCAAAGGAAACACACTGAAATGAAAGCATTTAGTTCAATATTCATTCTAGAAGTTATTAAATTCAATGCATGTATTTGGTGAAGAATAATTTTCAAGAAAATAATATTAAAAAATAGAGCTAAGAACCGTAACCGTAACATAATTTTGGATAAGGTACCTGGGTCCCAAAGGGACTAAAACCTCTTCATCTGAATTAAAATCTGAATATAGGAAACGAAAAGAAAAATCTGAATTACTAACGATCCACTCCATTCATTCGCACAAAAAACCAATCACCCCAAAAAACCACTCACCCCAGGACGAGACACAGGAAGAAACGAAAACAAGAAAACCAGACATTCCCAGGAGGAAAGAGAGAAAAAAAAAAAAAAAAAAAGCCCAGAGAGCGACGAAAAGAAAGCAAAAACACGATCTAAAATAAAATTGATCTTAATTCTCAAAGAGTAACAAAAATCATCTAAGCTATTTGGAAAATCGTAAGCTGGCCTATTAAAAGAGCTGTAGCTTTCATGCGATGTATCAAAATACTGACTGAATCGAAAATAAATAAATAAAGGGGTATGTCGAGAATTGAATACACTATTTAGATAATTGATTAAAGGGATTTAAATTTAAAAATTAGGGTTGAAAAAATAAATTTGCTGTCCTGAAAACATTATACAAGATTGGAAACGTTCACGATCAAGGTGAAACCGAAACTCTCCCCGCGAGAGGTATGCCCTCCTGCACGTGACCTAGACTACTAACGCCACCTAGTGATGAATTGATCCCATTGTTCTTCTATGGTTAAGTGACAATGGTTGCCTCGACAAAAAGTAAAATAAATTTTACGTTTGGAACTAGACTGCGCAAAATCCGATATATTTGTCCACATTCGTTAAAATGAAACTACATGAACATAAAACATGGTGAACTGAGACAGCAATTAAATGACTATTGGTTTTTTTCTGTATTATTGAAGTAATCAATGTTGGATGAAATGTTTTTTTTTGCGTCATGCCAAATTTGTTTCGTAAAGACAATGTACAAAAAATAGTTCAAAACGGAGTTTTTTTCCTAATTTTTGACTTGCAGTTGTATAATAAAAAATCTGTTTTATTTTTTGTTTTTATAATAGGTACAATTTAAGGTAAGGCAGGTCCATTCTACACGAACGAGTAAAACGCGCGTGAGCTTCTCGGTGATTCGAGAACCCATACCGTATGAATTCTCGAATCACCGAGAAGCTCACGCGCGTTTTACTCGTTGACATAAAATGTAGAATTGTGTAAAATAGGCCTTAGAGTCATATACTTGCTTTTTTTTATGACCAGTAAAATGGATGAATCAATACACGTTTATTGAAATAATTTTACAGACGGTAATACCGGAGATACGTATTTTGCTCAGTATCCATGATCAATTGTACAAACGAGAGACTGTATTTTATAAGAGTAAAGATCTTTTTTTTTACATGTAATATTTTTAAAATCGTATCTGTGTAAAGGGTGCATGCAGGGCGTGGGCGAAGTGAACTTTAACAAAAACATGAACATAACGAAAACTTACGTAACGAAATCATAAGCCTTGAACAGCGTTGGCGTAATTGCATTATCATCTAACTCATACTCGTCTGAGAGCATGTAGAATTTTTATCGGAACCCAAAAAGTGCTTGAGTTGAGTTTGACGTTACATGCCTTAAGCACCGCGGCCGTTTTGAGAGAGACACTTCTTACCTAATTTTTTTTGTTTGTTTGTTGAAATTACTGTATAAAAAGGTTAATTAAAGTTCCTAAAAGTAAAAATATCGACAGGATCAAAATTACGACGAGATGTCAAGCCCGATAAACTAATCTTGAAATAAAACGACACAACCCCCCAAAATTTCTTAAATTTACTGACTATTACTTTTCAATTAACTGCGTTAAATACCCTTACGTTACATCCAGCCCTCCCACAAGCTCATACACGGAGAATATAGTATCTTGGTCGGGAAAAGGGCGAATTTGACAACCATCCGTTTACTAAATCGTTACACATGCTGAGGATTGAACTCGCGCCCATCGGATGCTTGTCCGAGCCCCTTATTCGGACATAAAAGTCGGGATTTCAATGAATTGTAACATTGTTGGAATTCTGCCTGTCGAGATGACACAGATCCATTTTATTAAAAAAAAATTATTTAATGTTTCACAAAAACTTGTTTTTAACAATTAAATTAACACTTCTTCCCCGACGAACTTCCTAATTCTCCCCGACAGGGGGGCTTGGCTTACCCGACGGGGGGGCTACAGCCCCCCCCCCCCAGCACCCCCAGTGGCGCCACCTCTGCATCCAGCCTTCCCAGCAGCCTCATACACGGTGGATATATTTTGGTTGTGAAAAGAGTGAATTTGACAAACATCCGTTTACTAAAAAGTTACACACATGCTGAGGATTGAACTCGCGCCCATCGGGTGCTTATCCGAGCCCCTTATTCGGAAATGAAAGTCGGGATTTCAATGAACTGTAACCTTGTTCAAATTATGTCTGTCGGGATGATACAGATCCATTTAATTAAAAAAAAATTATTCAATGTTGTACAAACACTTGTTTTTAACAATTAAGTTAAAGCTTTTTCCCCGACGAACTTCATAATTTTCTCCGACAGGAGAGCTTGCCTTGCCCGCCAGAACCCTCATTGGCGCCCCCTCTGCGCATGGGCTCGTTTGGTTTGGTTAATTAATATCGCACTAGAGCTGCACAGTGGGCTATTGGCGACGGTTCGGGGCCTATCTCGAAGAAAAGACCCGGGAACGATGCCTCGTATTTTTGAACCATGGTTAGATGACGAGGACAACACCTGAGCTGGCACCCAACTCCTTCGGTAGACGTCGGGACTTTGGACCCCGATCAGATGTATCGTGCACCAGTCCCGTGTACACGCCGTTAATTTTTGTGGATCTTCTGGACGACATTCTAGTATTTTGGTAGCGAAGTTGGCAACCCTCCGATCGCAATATCACTATACTTTTTACTATTCTTTAGTCTAGTCCGCGTAAAAGCTCGAACCGGGGACCCCTTGGATTCCCAGCTGACGCCCCAATCCACTCGGCCACGGAGGCCTCGCGCATGGGCTCGAACCTCTTATTACAAGCTGAACGCCACCTTTACCCACTGGCAACTGCGGAGGCCCCAGGCAAGTATACCAGGTACAGGTGTTTTGGAAAAAGGGACATTTTACTAGTGATGTTTACAAGTCGTCTTCGATCGGACAGAGTTTCAGGAAGGATTGTAATTACGCTTTTCCTGTTAAAGCTCCCACAACTATCCTATTGGCCTCCTGTACCTTTCAAAACAAAGTCCTCCCCACCAGCACCACTATGGCGGGGGGGGGGGGGGCAGATCTAATTCACCTACTTCTTATGCCTATATGGACACACGCACCATTGTTCGGTCCACTGTATAAAAGGTGTAGTATTAAAACAAAGGTCCAGAACATCCGCAAAAATTAACGGCGTGTATACGGGACTGGTGCACGAAAATCTGATCGGGGCCAAAGTCCCGAAGTCTATTGAAGGCGTCGGGTGTCAGTTCAGGTGTTTCCTCGTCATCTGACCATGGTTCTAAAATAACGAGGTGCATGTATGAATGTGTGTGTGTGTTCCCGGGTCTTGCCTTCGAGATAGACGTTTATTAACCAAACCATTAAAACACAGAGCTGAAATATTATCAGACAACCCCCCACGGTTCAACTATCTCAAACACCTGTTTGCTTGATGACTGATATGCAGTTCCATCTTGAATATAGCTGGAACACTCAAAAGATTACCTTTTTTTAAAAACACGGGACACCAGAAATAAGCATGGCAAGTCTTTCAAAAACAACTTTATTTTGGTCTGTTATAATTTTAGAATCCCAGTGTGAAACACATGTTTTGGGTGAACATGAAAGTTACTTGCTGAATCAAGATGGAGCCTGTGGTTGAAAAACTTTCTTTAGGCCTGGGAAAAAAGATTTAGAATGAAAACTTTTATCAAGAACTTAAAAGTAGTAATAATGACACAGCCGGACGAGGGGTAAAACAAATAGAAGATTTCAGTCAACTGATACCAAAAATGAAGAACAAACTCAAAATCAACCTGTTTGTTGTAGTTTTAAATGTTGTAAATAGACTGAAATCTATGGAACACGAATGCATTTAAAACGCCATTTTTTTATTCGTTCGTCTAGTGCGTTACAGAATACTTACAGTAAGCGTTGCCACTTACGGCAAACTAAAATGTCGCGTTAACATTCAAGGGCTCATCCGCAACATCCTCCCCACCCTGGTCAACCTCGAGAGGGATGACCAGAGAGACAGGGCGTGTTATGTCCTTACCATCCACTCTTAAACCGCAGGACCTAATCTTGCCGTCACGTCCCGGATGTAGACTCATTACACGGGCCTTCTTCCACACGTGCCGTGGACGTACGTCTTCTTGCAGCAACACAATGTCCCCTTTCCTGATGTTGATGGGATTGTCGCGGTTACGAACTTGATGGAAAGATCGTAATTGGAGTAGGTATTCCTTTGACCATTTTCCCCAAAAACAGTCAAGTAAGTCCTGCTGCTGTTTGTAGATTTTCTTAAGCCTTGTGTTGTTATCTGGGCTGGATGGTATGGCAGTTAATTTACGACCAGTCAAGAAATGGGCTGGTGTCAAGGCGGCAGAGCCGTCGTCTTCCTCTTCGTAAACCAACGGTCGGCTGTTGAGAGCGGCTTCAATTCCGATAAGGACAGTGGACAGACTTTCCTCATCTAGTAGAGCTCGTCCGAGTACCTTTCGCAGACATTGTTTAACAATTCCTATTAGGCGCTCCCACCAGCCTCCCCACCAAGCCGCTCGTGGGGCGATAAATTTCCATGTTATCCCATTTTGGGCGTAGTATTGTTGAGTTTTAGCTGATGTCAGAGTTTGCCATAACAGGATCAGTTCTTTGTTTGCTGCATGAAAGGTAGTAGCGTTGTCAGTATAGATGGTGTGTGGGAGTCCTCTTCGGCCAACAAACCGCTGTAACGCCAAGAGAAATTTGTCGGTGGTAAGATCTGACACAAGTTCAATGTGTATAGCTCGTGTTGTTGAACAAGTGAATAGTGCTATGTAGGCTGTGTTTCTTGGTTCCCAACTACGAATACTTATGGGACCAGCGAAATCTATTCCTGTAGTAGTGAATGGAGAACACGGTACAACTCTATCAGAAGGCAGAGGAGCTTCTATTTGTTTCCCACATTTTGCTTTGGAAAGCCTGCAAGGTAGACATTTGTGAAGGACTTTCCTTATGGCTTGACGTCCTCTTAAAATCCAGAAGGTAGAACGTAACTCCGAAAGGACTATACGCACACCTAGATGATGAAGACGAACGTGCGTATACTGAATTAAGAGGTGAACGAAGGGGTGGCTTCCATTAAGCAACAAGGGGTGTTGCGTATCAGAAGGAACATTTGAAAATTGTAGTCTACCTCCAAGCCGCAAAAGGTTGTCTTTGAGGAAGGGATTGAAACAAGCAATTTTGGATGTTTTCGCTAAAGGACGTCCACCTTTCAAAGCCTCCAATTCAACCGGGAAGCATTGGTATTGCACAGTTTGTATCCAGTAGCCTCTAGCCTTGTCTAATTCTACACAAGTCAGTTCACTAGTGATATGTTGTTGGGACCTACAATTATTCACAAACCGTAGAATCCATGCAGTCACACGAAGGAGTTTAGTGTAAGAACTGTAACGAGATATGTCAATAATCGGTTTAGTAGTTGTAACGTAGAAGGATTCTGATTTGGTTTTTCGTTTTTCAACTTCGACTAACGGTTGTGTGTGAGATGACAAATCTTTGGTAGGCCAGAATTCTGGTTCATGTGCTAACCATTCCGGACCGTGCCACCAAGATTCCAAAGACGCTAGTGGTGATGGTAGGGTGCCACGGGTAAGATGATCTGCAGGGTTATCTGAACCCGGGCAGTGGCGCCATTGTGCTGGAGTAGTGTATTGTAGGATCTCTGTCGTTCTATTGCAAATAAAGGTTTTCCAGCGATTTGGGTCTTCTTGAATCCAACTCAAGGCTACAGTTGAGTCGCTCCAGAGAGTGGCTGTATTTGAGTTCATGTTCGTTTCACTGCAAAGGTATTGTAGTAGGCGAGCTCCTAGTAGTGTGGCTAACAATTCAAGTCGTGGAAGGGTGACCTTTTTGATCGGGGCTAGTTTGTTGCGACTACAAATTAGGTTGACTTCTGTAGAATTGTTGCCTGTGTGACGGGCATATAGACAAGCTCCGTATGCTCGCTCTGAAGCATCGCAAAATACATGGATAGTAACTTCTGAGTCTACAGAAAAAATAAACCTTGGAATGCATATATCATTTAGACATGGTAGTTGAAATATCCACTTGTGCCACTGTTGTGCGATAGCTGGGGGTAATAATTCATCCCACTGGATTCCACTGAGCCATGTATCTTGAAATAATATTTTTACAACAACTATAACCGATGAAAATAGGCCTAGAGGATCGTAAAATATAGACATCAATTTAAGTAATAAACGCTTTGTTACAAGTTCTTTAGCCGCTTGACAGATTTTTGCCTGTACATCGACTTGAAACACATCGTTATTGGTATCCCATTTAACACCTAAGACACGCGTAACAGTTTTAAACGGAATATTTTCTTGTCTCCAAATATCTTGCAAGGTCTTAGAATTTGTAGTCCACTTGGCTAAAGGTAGTTTAATATGTGACGTAAGTTGCTGCATTTCTTGATAAAGAACTATAGCTTCAGTGTCTGTAAGCGTTCCCATTACAAAGTCATCCATATAGGTGTTATTTTCAAGGTGTTTAGTTGCAGTGGGATATGTTTGTTTATGCATAGTAGCCAATTCACGAAGAGAAGCTGATAGCAGAAAGGGACTTGAAGCGAGTCCAAAGGGAAGACGTGTAAAGCGGTAAGTCACAATGTCATCTTCTAGGTAGATTTTCCCATCAGATGCGTGCGTCGTCTTGTACCAAAGGAATCTAGTAGCGTTTCTGTCTTCTTCCGCTAGTATCAGCTGTAGAAAAGCTTGGCTTCCGTCGCAAATGATTGCTAGCTTAGAAAGGCGAAATCTTAATAATGTGGCCATGACATCGGGAAGTAAATTTGGTCCAGTTTCAAGAGCATCGTTCAAAGATGGGTGACCTGGCGAATGGGAAGATGCATCAAAAACTATACGCCACTTGATTTCTTCATTTGCGAGTTTCTTGACTGCATGATGCGGCAGGTAGAACAGATGTGGTTCATTCTGTGGTGTGTCTAAGACGACTTCCACTTGTTTCTTATCAATATATTCTTGCATGTGTGTAACATAGTTTTCTTTCAAATCTGTATTGGCTTGTAATTTTTTCTTTAAAGAGCTTAAACGTTGAAATGCCACAGCATAATTACTTGAAGAAAGCTGAGATTCTGGTTTCCATGGCAATTTTACAACTCGTCTCCCATCGACAATTTGAAAGGAATGATGAAAGTTCATCAACAGTTGCGAGTTCTGAGTGCTTATCTTTTCTTGTATTGGTTGTATGCCAATGCTTTCTAAGGTCCAGAATTTTCGTACTGCATCGTCTAATTTACTAGCATCGTCTGGACTTGAAGTATCCACGTTAATATTATGAACTGTAGGAATGAAAGAAACTGTTGTATGTGTTCGAGGTCCACTAACTATCCATCCAAAACTGGATGGGACCAATGCCAGAGAATCTGACAGCCTGACTGGAGCTTCAGTATTCATGACATTCCAGTAGAAATCAGCACCGATTAAAACTTCTATTGGTAAGTTCGACAAAGAATCATCTGGGTCAGCAAGCTTCAGCCTCTTGTTTCGGGCAAAAAGTGACACAAAAGATGGTGAACACGGGTGTGATGCGTATTTGTTGGAGCTTTCGAATGCTGTAAGGTTGACTTTAGACTTGTCCCAGATGCTTGATAACTGAAATTGCACTTGTCTTCTCGGCTTGTTAAAACTAACTGGAGACTCAAACGCTTGAAGTTCCAGAGGTCGGATAGAGATGGCTTGAAGTTTTAAGGTGTCCACAAGATCGGAATGAATGAAACTAGATTGACTTCCACCATCCAATAGGCATCGTGTCAGTTTTGTAATTCCAGTTGGACCAGTTATAAAAACTCGTGCAGTTTGCAAATGGACAAAATCAGAAGAAACTATATCAATTTTGTTTGTAGATGTAATTGCAGACTGACTATTGTTTGGAGCTTTGCATATCGAAACATGATGTTTTTTCTTGCATTTGGAACAGCAGTATTTCTCCTTACGAGTACAGTCTTTTTTCGAGTGCCCACGGTTAGTGCACAAAAAACATCTGTTGGTATCCTTTAGTTTCTGTATGCGTGTGTCTATGTCTGTCACAGAGTTGCACTGTTGAGGCCAATGTCCCGCAGTCTCACAGAAGGGGCAGAAAGGTGATATTTTTTTATCTCTAGTAACTGGTTTAGAATTCACATTAAAGTTTTCTAAGGAGGATTTTGGAGTGTAATCAGGAGTTAATGAACCTTTAATCTTGTTCGTAGTAAGCGCTCCCTCCACTTCTTCCGAAAGAAATTGTATTAATTTTGTTATATCTCCCTCTGCTATTTTCTGACGTTTTGCATAAATGATCCATCGCCGACAAATGTCATCCGGAAATATGCGTAAAATTTTAGGAGTTAAAACTCGACCGTAAGCATCGACATCCTCTCCCAAAGCACGTAGAGCTTGTAATCTTCTATTGCACTCAATATAAACCTCATTGAGTGATGTTGGCGATGTGTTGCGTATTGGCGTTAAATTCTCTAAAAAGTCCAAATGAGCTTGAATAATTCTATTTTTGTCGCCATATTTATCCATAAGGAGCTTTTTAGTAGTTTCATACGTATCGGCAATAATACTTATACCATCAACCAATCGTTTCGGTTCATCTTGCAAATAACCTCTTAAAAACACATGTTTATCAATAATAGAGAGATTCTGATTGGCGTCTACGGAAGACTGAAATTGTTCCCAAAAACCTTGCCACTGTTGTATATCGCCTCTAAATGGCTCTAACTTTATCGTAGGCAATTTTACTGTG
Organism: Troglohyphantes excavatus; assembly: GCA_963932185.1. Lineage (NCBI taxonomy): Eukaryota > Metazoa > Arthropoda > Arachnida > Araneae > Linyphiidae > Troglohyphantes > Troglohyphantes excavatus. The sequence goes on from OZ010669.1 coordinate 47,436,669, forward strand.
TAAGATTGAGTGACAGGCGTTGTGATAGAAGGCTCTAAATTCGTCGCCAAAGCATTATTATTGGTAGTCAAATCATTATTATTGATAGTCAAAGCAGTAAAGTTTCCCTTAGTTTTCGATAATTCATGTTGGATAATCTTACGAGCTTTAAACATTGAAAGTTCCGCCATATCCGTATAGCTTTCACACTGTGTAATGTCGTTTTGATATTCTTCGTCAGAATATAAACAATGAATTTCGTTATCCACTCTTTTCATATCATTTAGGGCAGTTGTTAAACGATTACAAGTATATTCGACATTTTCAAGCGAGTAATCATCTTTTAAGTTATTTATTTCAGTAGAAAAACGAGTAATGTTACCTCGAATCGTTTTTCTTCTTCGTTTGAGTAGCGCCGTTGTGTCTATCGCTTCACCAGTCGTCGCCATTTCGTAGCGTGGAATTTCAATAAGTAAACTTTCCGATATTCCGTAAACAAAACAGGAAGTATAAGTTCAAGGTTGTCCTGATTCGTATAATTGAGTTTTCGGCACCATTATGTTGTAGTTTTAAATGTTGTAAATAGACTGAAATCTATGGAACACGAATGCATTTAAAACGCCATTTTTTTTATTCGTTCGTCTAGTGCGTTACAGAATACTTACAGTAAGCGTTGCCACTTACGGCAAACTAAAATGTCGCGTTAACATTCAAGGGCTCATCCGCAACACTGTTGAAGAAAGTAGGAAAGTTGCTTTAGTAAGTCAACTTTGAATAAAATTTAAAATCTTCGAGCATGGATCCTTTGTAGTAGAGGAGTCATGAGTCACTCTTGCAAACATCATAGTAAAGCCAACATGTATGACCTCAGACACGTGGTTAATTACGTAATTCCATTCATAATTTCTCACTCTTACACATTTCCCAATTCATCAGCCAATCGCGAGTACTTTTAAATTCCTAATTTTGAAGAGATGGCACGCGATATGGGCCCTTCGCTCTGAGATGTGCGCTTCACGATTATGACGTCATATTCTCTCTACTACGGACCATTCATGCTCGAAGTTTAAAATAGTTAACGTGATGACATGAGACTATTTGACAGTTAATGGAATATTTACAAGTTATTTGAGACAATTAATTACTGTGAGTATTTAATCTTAAAGTGTTAAACTGTCAAACAAAACTGTAGATTTTAACTTATCATTGCATTATTTTTTACATCCTTCTTTAATATTTTAGTAATTTTTTAAGCTGTCATTGAATATACAGTAACTGCCGTAGGTTTTCCAAAAAGCAACAATTCAGAATTAGTGCAAATTTTCATAATTTTATGTTTTTGTTCTCAAGTCATAAGTGGTTAAGGGTACGGTTAATACTCATTTTTGTTTATATTTTAAGTAAACATATCCATAAGAGTATGTATAATCCAGTTTTACACATTGATAACCATATAAAACTTCTTAAAAAAAATCTAAAATTTTTGTAATTTTATTTTAAATTTTAGGGCTTTACAAGCAAACATTTTTGTTAACTTAGAAATACAAAACTTCATATATTCTCTGTTAGGACCAAAAGGAATGAGAAAACCCCTGAGTAGCAAAGATTTTTAACAATTTTTTTTTTAAGTATCTTAAAGTCAGCGTTTGTAATAAAATAAAACAATTACTTCTGATAAAAGCAAGTGGCAACAGTTTAAAAAATAAGTTTATGTATTTATTGCGATATAATGAAAAAATGGTCGAACAGTGTTCGAATGTTTAAAAATTTATAATTTAAAAACTAATAATTATTTTTAAAAGCAGAAACTATATGCATTTAGATTAGATATCAAACTGTCAATCTATAAAAAAAAAGAAAGAAAAAAAAAAAAAGGGGGGGGGGGGGGTGTTTTTATGTATACGTTTCACTTGACACAAATTCGAATTTTTAAAAGTTTATAACTTAAAAAATAATAAACTTTTAAGAAACAAAAATCAATGAGCATTAGATCGGATATTTATGGCTACTATTCTACCAAAAATTAGAATCTCGGGAAATTTTACTCTTTACGTTTTTACTTGACACAACGCGAATTCTTGTATTTTTCAACTTTAACATAAAATATCTTCTAGCACAAATGTTCTATTGCAATAAAAATTCCATCATAGTATTCTCCAAACATTTCTACACAGTCTCAGTAAATTTGATAATATTTGATAGTTACAATTCTTGAGTAGTACTCGAAATATAGAAGAGAGAAGAGACGAAATATAGACGGCCACAGTTTGTCAACGACAGCTACTTATTTTACAATATCTTACATAATTATTGTAAATTATAAAAAAAATTAATTTTGTAATTAATAAATCTCTCTAGAGAGATTTATCCTTTTGTTCATATTTAAAAAAAATTATTTTCATTATTTTTAATAAATATTATTTTATTTTTAAATTTTTATTGCTAATTTAGCAAGGGGTTTTGTCTAACTTTAGGTTTTGCTAATTTTTTTCTAAGCTCCGGATAGTATATTTTGAGATTATCCGGTTTAATAAACGTCGGGCAAGCGAAATTTCACTTTTGGACAATCACTATTTAGAAATAGAAATATTCTTAAATCGGGGGAAAAAAATGTTTTTATAAAGTCCGATTAAATGATATTTCCGGATAATTAAAAGCCGGATAATATTTTTTTTGTCATAAAGGATTTTTCTCTATCCAAAAAAATCAGTATTTCTGAAATCAGCAATAATATTTTCAAACAGTCCGGTTAATTGAGAATCCCGGATAGTACAAAAAGTGTCCAAGTAAAACATTCCCCATCCAACAACAACAAAAATTTATCCAAAAATCTGAATTAGTTAAGATATCATGCGCCGCAGGCACCACAGTCCAGTGCCTTATCCGTTGCACTACAAGAGCGACGTGAAGTTATAAACCGAAGAAATGTTAAAAAAAGCTATGCCAAAAGAATGGGAAGTATGATAAATGAGTTGTAGTAACTCAGTTTTTATTTAGTTTCCATTTAATTCATGGAAAACTGAGTTAGCGTTTCAATTAACTTAGTTTTCCATTAAAAAAAATTCTTTGGACCCAGCGAACCCCCGGGGGTCCACGAACCACAATTTGGGAACCACAGCGTGACAGTGCAATTTAACATACTTTTATTAAAGACAATGTAAATGCATACAATTTTAAAGTACTTGAGGTGACTTGGGTTTAATTTAATGATAATCATCAGAAGGTTATTTAGTATATTTATTTATTCACGAGAGCTACGGGTTAGGTGCGACATGTTCGCCATCCAATCTCGTTCTGTCTCGTCCGGTTCCTCCTAGAGGTAACCCTGTGGTTGCCGAAGAGACTTGGCGAATTATCGCTCAGTCGGCGCACACCACAGAGTATCCCCCCAGTGAGGCAGCCGAAAGATGATTATAGTTAATACAACTATGAGTAAAGAGAGAAAAAAAAATAAAGCTCAGTTGGTAAACAAGATTCGTTTAATGGCTAAGTAAAGTTACTAAATAGATTATAAATGCATCAATAACCAAACAAATGGAAAAGCACTGCATGTCGAAGTTAATCAATCCAAGTTTGAAATAAGTCTAACACAATAAATAATTACACAAACAAATTCTATATACATATATAACATACCATAAGACAAAAAAAAATCACTTTACTACTGATTATATAAAATTTTAACCCTGCAGTACTTCTAAATGCAAGGCGAATCGAATTGAAGGCGAGACGAATTGGAAAGACTAGCATGCCCGTGCGATAATTATCGCAGGTGGCAGCATTATCAGTGGCTTGTTTAAAAAACACACACGTTAAAATTAATTATTTTAAACGCTTTAAAAAAAATAAAAACTGATATTTATGAAATGAAAGTACGATTCGATTCTTTCTTTTGATACCTTATGTGCTATGACTCGTTGTGTATAAAGGGCGTAAAAGGAAACTACAGAAATGATATATAAGGTTCTTAGGTTTTTGAGAGGAAGAAAGACTGGAATGATATCTCTTACTATTCGGGACCGTCACTTTTTACACCTGAGAGTCTTGCAAGAACTAACAAATTATCTATTCGACTAGATGATTTGTCTCATATGGAGACAAAGGTGTCCAGAGGTTCGAGTGGTTGTTAGCTTATTTTATTTTCGTGTTTATTATACAGCTTGGGGAAGTAAAAAAAATGCTTTACCTCGAGTGATAAGATTGATAAAAATTAAACAATAGCTGTCATCTGTGCAATATGTAAGCATATTTATGTGTTAGGATGATTGTTTCCTATTATACTCTAGATAAATATGTGCTGGCCCTTGACAGGGTTTTATGAGCAAACCAAAAGCAGCTCAAACCGCAATGCGTGGCGCAATAGGTGACTACCCCTAACACGAAGATGCCATCCAAGTTTTTATTTTATGCCATCCAAATTTCGTCCATCCTCCAATTTGATTCGCTTTGAATTAAGCATCTTAAGCACAGCGCGAGCTTTGTAGGGTTAATATCTATACATCAATAGATAATAAAGAAATGTATTTTTTAAAACACTTCATAGTATCTAAATCAATGAAAACGCAAATAGTTATACAAAAGGATGTACCCAAGTTATAAATTTAGAAAAGGTCTACGAAATAACTATTAAAATGAATAAATTAAAAAAATTGGTTTAAAGCAGTGTACATAAAGACAAATAAAATTGGATAATTTCTAAAATGTATAAACTATTTATTAAAAAACTAATTAAAATATGCTTTTAAATATTAAATTCATTCAAAGAAAATTAATAATAAGGTATTGATGAGATTAGTTTGCTTCGTTTATTGGACAATAGGACAAATAAGTAACAATAAGACAAATAAGTGACAAAACAATCGGCTTTTTGTTTGTTTTTCATTGATACAGTTTTAATCGTGGACATATCATCAAAGCTTCATTGACTTCATTTAAAATGCACTCTTTAAGGAAAGTCATAAAAATACTATAAACAACAAACCAGGAACAAATAAAACAATCTCTAAACTTTGCAACAAAAGTAGAATTTCAAGATTTAAAAACATGGGGGGACGGGATACACAGGGGCGGCTTAAGGCCCAAGCGGCCGCTTGGGGCGCCAGACTAAGGAGGGCGCCAAAATTCCGAAGAAAACGACAAATTTAAATGATTTTATTTGAAAAATTGTAGTCTACATTTGGATATTTTTAGATATACGTCTTTCAATTTAATTGTATATTACATTGAAGTAAATTGATTTTATTGAGACGTATAATATTGAGACACAACATTATACGTATATTATTTTAAAAAGGGTGTATTTCTTCGATTTTGTTTTTCCTTGAAAAATACATTTTTGACACTGTATAGTAGTGACTTCTCCCAAATTTTTAAATTTGGCGCCTACGTAAAAGGTAACCAATAAAAAATTTTACTTGGTAAAGTTAGAAAATTAATATATTTAAAAATAAAACAGCAAAAAACAAAATCAACATAAAAATTTAATCAAAATTGTAAAATCAAAGGTTTTAAGCAGGATAATTAAAAAACAAAAACTGTAGTTTTTGAAGATTTTTTTTCCCAAATTCGTTTATATAACCTGCAAAAAACTTTCCCAACTTTGATGGAGGTGTCATGCTGATTTTATTTTCGCTGGGAACCCAGCTACAAGTTGAGAACCTCTGATTTAAATCTCACGAGCATAAACCATTTCCTATAGCAAGGCATATTGTAACTGCAATCGTTTATATTTAATGTTACTGTTATTTTCTTCCAGCATGAATAGACTGTAGTAGAGCAAATATGACGTCATCATCGTGATGCAAACATCTCAGACCTGATGGCACCAGACACGTGACTTCCTTTCAACATTTATGAATGAAAAAACGTTCGCGATTGACTTGTGATTTGGAAGTAACAGTAAATGTGTTACTTCATGAAATACAGGAATTTTTTATGAGTGAACTAGAAATTTTTTATGAATGGGTGACGTAGAAACCACGTGTCTGAGGCCATACATGTTGGCCTCACTTTGATGTTAACGAGATTAAAACCTTATGATTTCTCTACTATAAGGGATCCATGCTCGAAGGTTATTTTACATATTACAGATAAGTTTAAGTACTAGGGGTTATTGACAATTAAATCAACGGATACTAGAATGATGTAGGGCAAATTTAGGAAAATAAATCTTGACGATTCATTCAGAAATTTTAAGGGATGAGTGTGCATTTTTTTATTCGAACAAGTAGCATGTAGTTAAATTGTTTTCAAAATTCTTAAAATAAAATAATTTCCTGCTTCATATAATTTTATCCCACTACTTTAGATGACTAAGCATTTAAGCCTAAGTTAAAAAATATTTAGAATAAATAATAATAATCAATATAAATTCTCGTACATATTGCGTCAAATACACAAGGAAGAAGTTCAAGTCATAAGAGTTTATATTTTTATGGCAATTTTAAACAGTTATATATTTACTACCTGCTGTTTCCTACTCATTTGATTTTTTTTCTACCTTAAAAAAATAAAACTAATCTGAATCTAAAGACCATTAGTTCCTTTTTAATTTTTCGGAAAAATTACTCAAAACTAAAATTTACACTGAACTAGGGTAAAAAGGCAATAGCGCAATTGCGGCCGAAGGGAGCCGGGTTTACTATATTCTCCAAGAAGAAAACATTTGTTAATCGCCCAGTCAAAAGGTTGCCATGGGCCGCAATTGGAATATTCCGGGTAAAGGCAAAAATATCCATTAATAGTAGAAGCCTTTTTTTTAATTACATACTTTTCACCACAAAGAACAAAAGGTCCTTTCGTTTAATCGAATTTTAGTTCATTGAAAATTTTAAAACAGGCGTTTCATCTTAATTCAAAAGTAAGTTACAAAATTAGAAAAAAATAACGAAGTAAATATATTTTAAAATATCAAATGATTATTTATCATTATTATATCGTTAAACACATGACTACTATCAAATATCAATGAAAAAAGTTATTTAGATTATTCTGCATAAACATTATTCATTCTATGGCGGCGCATTATGCACCCATAATATAAATAGCAAAAACAAAGTCGGCATAAAACCTTAATAGAAATTGCGAAATTAAAGTTTTTCTGCAACAAAACTGCAGTTATTTTGAAAATATATTAAAATAAAGGTTTTTGTTCCAATATCCTTTATAACACCTGCAAAAAAAACATTAAAAAAAACCCTTCCATTTTGCAGCATTGAAACTATTAAAGGGGAAATGCAAGATTTTTTAAAAAAAGTTTTATGCGGGAAAATTTTAAATTCCTTTATAAAACCTACAATTTCACAATTTTGGTGAAGGTTATATGCTGACATTTTTTTGCTGGGTAGTCACTATTGCTACAGAAAATTAAATTCTCGAGGAATTTGTCTTTAGATGAACTATCTTGAAAAGGCCGTGATGGCTTAACACCTGTTGGTTGGCACCACTGAGCTAAACAATAATAGACACTGCAGCGAGGACTATACGTGCACAAACACTGTACACCTTTTTGAGCGAAGGTAGAAAAAAATATTACAAATTTAATGTTTTCCAAACTTACTTTTTTACTTAAAATAAAAAGAAGACAAAAAGCATCGAAAAAACCTTTCTGTGACGTTATGTGATACTCCCGCATAGCCAAGGATGAATGTTTTCTCAACCTTTCTTACGAATTACATGCATCTGCGCGGCACGGTAAAGTACGTTGTTCTCAATGGGAGCCCTCGCTCCAGTGTTATTATGATATGAGCTCAGTAGTTGGCACAGAATCTTCGTCATCTATTATCATAAAAACAAGTAGGTCAATGTTGTTTCAAGGACTGTATTGACCTGCTTGTAACAGTCTACTTAGGTAAGGACGCAACTTTGGGGGATTAGCATCTATATGGGTATCACATTCGGCGTGTATAGGACGTAGTGCAGTACACTGTTAAAAATAGGTACACGAAAATAAGTAAATTGTACTCGTTTTTTAGTACATACGATGCTTATAATGGTACAGAAAAAGGTAAGTTTCAATGCTTCAGATGCTTGCCTACATAGGCTGCTTTCTTGAATCCCTTTCAATAAATATCAACACTTACAACCAAAACTTAAGAAGTTAGAAATGTTAAAAAGGTGTGTCAAAAGAAGGGGAAATAAGTCAGTTTCCATTTAAGCAATCGACATCAAATAATGTAGAAAACTATTTTCTGAGCAATTACATTAAGTTTGTCAGGTCGCTTTGTTAAGGTGGGTTTAACAGAAGCTGAGATTAGCTATATTTAATAACACTGCTCATTTTTGAGAAAGTACGGTTACTTAAGTTTGACTACGTCATCGCTCGTTTACGACGAAATTATACTCATAGAAAAACGAATAGATTTAGGTACTCATTTTTAAATACCTATTTTTTTTTACAGTGTAGAACTAGTTAAGGCCTGCTGCCACGAAGAAATTAAAAAATTCATATATACAAACTGTCTTAAGAGTGTTCTTGACCTACTCGTAAGGCGTTCAAGCGACAGAATATCTAAGGGCACCGAAGTTTTTCCTGTGGGGAAAGCAAATACTTCAAAAATAGTATTTGGAGTCTGCTGCCTTGAAGCTGATTTAAATATTCGCAGATCCTGGCTGTCTCCAAAAACATTCTTGACCTACTCGGGCACCGCTGTCGTCCAATACAGAAAGAAAAAAAAACGATTCATTGAGTCGCGAAATATTTCCTAGGTCTAGGCTTTTTTCAAGAACATTCTGGACCTACTCATTATGCTCGGATAACAATGCTCCAACGTCGTCCAATAGAGAAAGCAAATACTGATTTGAGGTCTGCTGCCGTGAAGACAGATAAATAAATGGTAGGTCCAGGCTGTTTTTGCGGATATTCTTGACCTACTCGTACTACTTTAGTGAGAGTATCTCTATGGGCACAATTATTGTCCAATTGAGAAAGCAAATTCTGATTTGAGAGTCTGTTGCCGTGAAGACAGATAAATAAATGGTAGGTCCAGGCTGTTTTTGCGGGTATTCTTGACCTACTCGTACTGCTCCGGTGATAGTATCTCTATGGGCACAACTGTCGGCCTATAGAGGACGAAGGTGCTGTAGAAGTAGTAGCTGAGGCCAGCCGCTGTGAAGACTGTGATAGCCAGCCACGCGTTGTAGCTCATGATGATGAGCATGAGCAAGTAGCCCATGGTCACCTGGATCATGTACAGAAGTGCATGAATCGTGTGGATCTTTAGCCTGAAAAAAAACAGAACGCAGGTTAATACAAAAAGTTTGTTTGTGTAATTATAGGAAAAAAAAGACTAAGTGATGTCATTTATACGATATGTAACAATCAACTAAACATAGTGGGCTGAAAATAAAAATAGATAAATGATCCCATGTTTCATTTTCAGGAAATGACCTCAATGTTTCGAGTTTAATATACATCGGCATATTGGTCAGTTTGTATTATAATAGTGTATTAATTGTTTTCGGGTTCGATAGTCACAAGGTCAAGTTGTATTGTGATAAAGAGTGTCAAACTGTATTAATAGATATCAATAACTCAAAACATAATAAATTAGACTTAGTCTGTTTGTAATGTCAGTCCTCCACATAGACTAAGCAAAAACCAAAGCACAGTTGAAGTTTACAATTGAAATATGTACAATTAATAAAACAAATAGCGTGAACCACAAAAAATATCGCAAGCTTAAAATCTAACAAGTCAGCCATATTGTCTAAAGTTTTTTTTTTAAATATCAATTTATCAGAACCTCTTCTGCGGGTGTGAGAAATAAGTCATATTAAAACGTATTTTTAATTATATAATGTAATCCAATGACTATTTTAAAACTTTGAAATTGCTGGCTTGTTTGGTCTCCTTCATTTACGGTACATTAATGCAAAACGGAAAATGAACGTTCGAAATTTAACTTTAATAGTTCGCAAAAGAGTATGTCAATTCTTTAAGAGGTTTACGGATTATTTAAATGTTTTTGAAATACAGTAAAATCCGTTTAAAATTATGCCCGGTATAACGATAGACCGGATATAACAATGTAAAATGCGAAGTAAGTGTGGATTTACATAGCAGTCCATGTTAATTTTTCCGGATAATACGATGCCGGTTATAACGATAATCCGCATGTAACGATTGAGTTTTCCCGTCTTATGCTGATTAACAACCGTTTATAACAATGCAGAAGGAGGGAGGGCCGTGTGCGTAATAAATACGCGTCAAACGAATAGCACGTGAACAAGAATACCCCCGAAATTTGCGGGGAAAAAAACCCGGTTCTTCTACAGTGTTAGCAATAGGAAATTTTATGGAAATTTCATATTACAATGTCAAATTTAAGTAAACATACATTACTGACCATTCCTCATCAAAATAGTAGTTTATATAACTAACTTTATCTAACTAGTTTATGTAGTCAATGAAGTCACTATAAAGTACATAAAATATATCTGTATTCAACTGTCATGTATGTATGAGTATTAAACTTTCTTATTACGCAATATTTTTCGTGATTCGGATATAACGATTTTCGGATATAACGATCAAATTATGACGGTCCCTTGAAAAGCTTAAGCGGTTTTTTCTGTATCGACCTTTTTTTTACTGTCGTCACAACAGCGTGAAAATCGGTGTAACCACAGGATAAATTGAGAAAAGAAAGTTGGGAAATACTTTTTTCTTGTCAATCCAACATTTGTATACTGAAGTAATGCAAATGTTGGATAATGAAGGCAATAATGAAAGCTAAATAGCTCCCTTGATGGGTATTCAAATTAAACTTATTATCTAGTCAAGGAAATTAATTGCAGGTGTGACATAAATATATCATCATTGAAAGGAAGAGGTATAAGTAAATCACGTGTAGTGGAAAGTAGTTCAAATAGAGGGTAAGCTACTTTTTGGATTAAGTTCTAAACAAGAGTAGCAGGTTTCAGATGTTAATTCATATATAATACTATCGCCTATTTTGTAAAAATGGCAAGCTTTCAAGTCTTAACCTATGTGTACTTTTACTGTATTTAAGCACAGTACACATCGGACTAGAACTAGAGTGATTGGACGGTATTGACTTCATTTCCCTGGCAAAAAATGTCAGCATAAAACCTTTGTCAAAATTGAAAAAATGAAGTTTGTTTGCTGGTATTTTATAAAGAATATTAAAACAAAAAAAAATCCGTTTTTTTTTTTTTAATTTTTCAGCATTTTCCATTCAAATTGCATTTTCCTACATTTAATCTGCATGTTCCGTTCAATCTGCATTTTCCATTCAATCTACATTTTCCTACATTTAATCTGCATGTTCCATTCATACTGCATTTTTCAACATTTAAACTGCATGTTCCATTCATTCTTCAACATTTAACCTGCATGTTCTTATGCATTTTCCTACATTTAATCTGCATTTTCCATTCAATAATTTAAATCTTTTAAAATTGAAGGTTTCTTCCAAGTGTTTAACAAGTGAAACAAAAACCTTTAATTTCATCAATTCTAAAAAAAAAGACAGAAAAAAAGCTGTTTCCCTGCATGATACTGACGAGTCGGGCTTTGAGTTGGGTCCGAAATCGCTACCTCATGATCCACAGCAAGGTGTCTTAGCCCTCTCGGTCAAAGCGACCGCCGATGACCGACCGAGAATGCATTAAGGCGTTGAGTACACCCCTGCGAAATCTTTAATTTCACAATTTTGATCACCCCGTTTTATGCTGCCTCTTTTTGCTGAGGGGAGGTGTAATTCAAAGTCTATTACATAAATATTAGACTAATTTAAGTTTGTCATTTGAACAAATGGAGCGAGAGCATGTTAAATACCATGAGTCTGCCTCGTTGTATTTACTGTGGGCCCGATTTTTTTTACCTTATTTACATTTGGCCCATCTTTTTTACCACGAGTCCTAACTCGTGATAGTCACTTTGATCCCGATATTTTTACTACGAGTCTGACTCGTGATAATCATCTCGGGATAGATTTCGTTACCATGAGTCTTACTCGGAATTATCATTTTATGCCCGATTTTTTTTACGGTTAAAACTAATAGAACACTGAAAAAAAAAATTTGAATCAATTTTAATAGCAATAAGTGCCAGAACAAATTTACATACAATTTCTCTATATAATTGGCGTATGTAAATAAAAAAAAACCACACGACATTTGTACGAAATTCCATGATTAGTTAGTTATCGTGACACAGCGTGTACAAACGTCATCCCGTCATATTTTGTTCACCTGTTCAATAAGAAAGGTCATTATTCTGATAAAGAACTGAAGAACTCACGAAGAACGATGATTATTCATATGAAAATGAAACTGCCAGAAGAATCGAGAGTGATTGAAAAGATAGATATTTATGGAATGTTAAAAAATATTAATTTAATGTATTTAATTGAATAACAATTGTTTGCTGATTATTCTATTTTTTTGTGTGGATCCTTTAGGCAAAATTTCATAGTCAAAGACACAATAGAAGATGATTTGCATGAATAAAAAAATTCAGGTTGGTACAGTCTCCATTGCACCTAAATTTTTGGTTAAAGAATACTAACCACGCGCCGGCTTGGCCAGCTCCTCTTTGCATCTTCGGTAAGCTTTAGATCTCTATGCATGTGTCATAAATTGGTTGTCATTTGCCATTAACTTCTTTTTCAACCCGATTACGTTTTCTATGCCACAATTGAATTTTACTGATATGCTTTGGCTTCACAGTGAAATATTCAACATCACTTTTCACTTCACACAAACAGTGGCGTACGCAGGAACTTTATAAGGGGGGGGGGGGTTCAGTGTCAGATTACTTTACACGTGTATATATATATATATATATATATTATATTATATATATATATTATATTATATATATATATATATATATATATATATATATATATATATATATATATATATATATATATATATATATATATATATATATATATATATATATATATATATATATATATATATATATATATATATATATATATATATTCTGATTGAACAATAGAAGGGGGCGAAGTACTCATCTTAAATTTTAAATTAAAAAGAAAAAATATCCAAAAAAAAAAATACTTTAAGAAATAAAATACTAAAGACTACAAAAATTTTAATTTAGGGACTAGTAGAACAAAAATAATCATTTAGAATTAATTTAGTACTTTTTACCACTCTTTAAAGTTCGTGCCAATTCACAAAAAAAAAACTAAATTTTATAGCCAATTTCAAAAAGTGATAATGTGCATAAAATTAATACTTAAATATTTTTAAAAATTCCACTTTTGTTCCTTAAATTAATAACGATTTTTAAAAAACGTTTTAGAGCTTTTTTTTAAAGCCGGTTTTTATTTTGAAAAGAGATTATTTTATACTATATTTTATTCATATTAACTACTAGCAATATGGCCCGACGTTGCTCGTGGTCAATTTGCGAAGTAAGAGCTGTGCGATTATGTTCACCAATTGACATTAATTTTATTATTTGGACACTAATTTCGCCATTTTGCTGGTATTTTTCAATATAGAACCATATTTTAGCTCATTTGGCAACATTTTTATTCATTTGGCGACATTATCATTCATTTAACAATATTTAAATTTTTTGACGACATTAAAAAAAATTTTGCGACATTTTAATTTTTTTGGCGAAATTATTTATTTATATGGCGACATTTTCATTCATTTGGCGCTTTTTTTAATTCATTAAGACATACACTCCATTCTTATATATAAGTATTGATTGATTATTATGCTTGAATTTACTTGTAATTCGGGCAAACTTAATTTTTATACTTACGAATCTGCCACTGTTCTTCACATATGCTTAAAAAAAATTGCATATGTTTGTACAAAATATAAGTCATTTGTATTTTAGCAATTGAATTTTAAAGTAAAAGTAGTACAATTGTTAAAATTCTTTTAAATTAGTATGTATGAGAACTGACAATAGGAATGAAGTCTTTTAAAAACACATATGGAATCATCTCACTTTTCCTGATTGATTCGTTGGGTTGTCTTTTTCTTCGCTTTTTTTTTAAAGAAAAAAAGCAACTAAACTGGATTGTTATTACCTTAGCTTTCTTCTAGAAAATAATTTAACACAATCATCTGATACATGTTTCATTTTGGCTATAAAAGGCAAAATAAAGCACCATAACTTTCCGAAATACTAAACAAATAAAGCCTCAAAAACTAAAGTCCAATTTTCAGGAGTACAATAAGTAGAAACTATTCAAAACACCTTTTCATTTCATCACCGAGAAATTTTTTGAAACAAAATATTCTAAACTAAAAAAAAAAGCGATATTTTATTTACCATTGAAAAAAAGTATTTCATATTGTCTTATTAAATTTTAAACTAAGACATATATCGACGCCAACATTTTTCCCGCCGTGTGAAATCGAAACCGATTGCCTATGTTTATTTTATATTTTCTTTTTATTTTCAGTCAAACGATGAATATTTTGTAATAACGGAAATGGGAAGTAGAAATGGGATAGTAAATGTAATTAATATAAGTAACAAAAAGAATTAGGGTTGGGGTACGAAATTTTTCTTTGGTTCGTCAATTCAGTACCAAAATTTATTAGGCTTTTTTTTAAGTGCAAATTTAAAATAAAAGAGTGCAACATCCAAAAAAGTGTGGGGTGGTGACCCCCCAACCCTCTAATCGCCTGTAGTAGTAGGAAAGTGTTGGGGTTACGTTTCATTTTTAAAAGTACATTATTGAAAAAATGAGGGGGCAACATCCAACCCCCCTCTAGCAAAACAGTCAATGATTTTAAAAAGGTTCTTCTTTACAGAATGGATGCATAACTCTTCCTATTTACGAAAGGAGATCTCTTTGATCTCTTCTTGCCGGCGGACATCGGGTCGGACTACCCAGTAATAAAATACATAAATTGTCAGTACCCCGCGCCGAAATTGTGTCATTTTTCTTGCAAACAAATGTAGGGTTTTAAATGCAAAAAAAAAAAAAAAAAAAACGTTGTATTTTTTTAAACTTTTTGTTTTGTTTTGCAATTTTTTATTAATCGGCAAAAAAAGCATTATTTTTGTACTAATTTTTTTTTAAACTTCATACCGATGGGGGGGGGGGGGGGGTTACAACCCCCCCTCAACCACCCCGTGCATACGCCACTGGTCTGGGTGAAAATGGAGAATGGTTTACTTTTGCCGACTCGTTAAACGGCGTTCTGGCCATGCCTATAAACAGCTGCTTATAGAAAGCCGTCTCAGGCTCGAACACCCCCGCGACCACATTCCAATTGGGTCTGTTGAAAGTTTTCAGTGACAAAATTAAAAAAAAAAATTATACTTTCTGCAAACAAATGTAGATTCTTAAATGTAAAAAAAAATACATTTGTATTTTTTTTTTTTTTTTTTTTCAAAATAAAAAAAGTATTATATTTTGAATATTTTTTAAAACTACAGACCGATGGGGGGGGGGGGGGGGGGGGTTGTGACCCCCCTCAACCCCCCCCCCCCTGCGTATGCCACTGCACACAAATGATTGTCTAAATCATTTGTCAACAAGTTCAATGGAATTGTACGACTTTTCAATTTAAGCACGCATACGCCACGATTTATTCGAACTGAAATTACAGTGGTTACATTTAAACAGGTTAGCATATGCCCAAAATTTGATTCATCCCCCCTCCCCATGCGAAACAAACCTCAGACAGGTGGATTAACGACCAACCTGGCGACACGACCCACCTGCCTGTACACCAGTGGTTCTCAACCTTTTATCTCTTACGTAATCGTTGATAAATCTTTTCATTTCTGAGTACCCCATTCTCACCCAACCCTCTACTCAAAAAAAGTATTTTAGATTTTATTAAATTTATTTATTTTAGGTGTTTTTCGCCATTACTAATAATATGTTCCCGTACCCCCAACTGGACCGTCACGTACCACCAGCGGTACGTGACGGTAGTGTGGTAGGTATGAAAGTAGAAGAGAAAAAAACTAAACACCCAAATTCTCCATTGACTGCATGAGAAATTAAATGAAATACGATATGTAATGAATGCACAAAAGATGTCATTTGAGACGGGTATTTACATGAGGTATGGGTATGTAAATACCCATTTTCAAGCACCTTACCCACTGGGTATTTTCCAGACCCACATCTGTAAAGTAGTTAAACGTTTTAAGAAAAAATCTGATTTAAAACTTTTAAAATTCTGAAAAAAAAATCGGATTTAAATTAAAAAAAAAAATCGGATTTAAATGAAAAAAAAAATCAGATTTAAATCAAATAAATCCGATATTTTTATTTAAAAAAATTATTTTTTAACTCCCTAGTACGCGGAATTAGAGTCTAGTACGTATTCGGGGTCGAAACTGATATTAGAGCACTGTTCACCGTGAATAGGAGAAAATGGCCATCTTACAACATTAAAGAAACATTAAATTAGTCCGAAACAAGTTCAAGAACTATTTTTAGATGAGACGTTAGTTCGAAAATCGTTTTATTTTCGTTCGTTCATTTGTTCTCTTATTCTCCTTCCCTATTGTCACGGAACGGAAATATTCTTTTGCGTCTGATTGCCAGGTGGAATAAGGAAAAACAGGAAAGAACAAACGAAATATTTCCTCAACTGTCGCAATAATCTGCTTTTTCAGTTGCCTCAAAAATCGATGTATCTGGCAGCACAAAACCTTTTTTTCATATTTGCTGTTTGGGTGTAAGGTTTTTAAAAAAGTAAAATCATTATCGTAATCGGTATTTTTTTTTTTTTTCAGAAAGGTTCTGTGTTAAACAAACATAGAAAAATAATACTAATTTTGACAATATAACTTATATCCTTACAATGTGCTTAAAAATAAGTGCATGGACGTACTCGTTTTTCTTTGAGTACAATTGCATCGTAAATGAGCGATGACGTACTCAAATTTAAGTAATCGTACTTTCGCAAAAATGAGCAATGTGATTTATTATTGCCAACATCAGCTTCTGTTCAAGCCATCTTTACAAAGCGACCTGGCAAACTTAAAATAGTTGTTCAGAAGATGGTTTTCCACACTATTCGATGTCGATTGCTTAAATGGAAACGGAGTTAATTATCAACGGACTCAATTATCTTACTTTCCATTCTTTTGCAACACCTTTTTAACATTACTTCTGTTTATAACTTCTTCGTACGCTCTGGACTTCGATGCGGACATCAGGTAGACGGATTGGGTTCGATTCCCGGTAAGTCCTGGTTGTAATTGTTGAAATTTATTTAAAGGGATTTATGAAAGCAGCCTATGTAGGCAAGCATCTGCTCTTTTATTAATTTTTACTCGTTTTTGTATACCTGTTTTTTTTTTTTAAATATAAACTTACATTTTCGGTGCCATTATAAGCATCATATGTACTAAAAAACGAGTTCATTTTACTTATTTTCGAGTACTTATTTTTAACAGTGTACTGCACTGCGTTCATTTCGGACATTTATGAAAGAAAGTTATTAAACAAACTCGTATTACATATTTATAAACAAGCTTATCACATTAACTTTATTGTAAGAATTTAAAATTTTTTACTAATAGCTCTACTTTTTTTTTACCTACTTCAAATTTATCATTGAAATGAAACAAACCAAATTGGATTTTTTTTTGTTTGCCTTCTAGAAGAAATATTTTATTAATTGAAACTATGGGCTTTCTTAAGAAAAAATAATAATAATTCAGTAACAAAAGTCTTAACACTCATGCTCAGCAGATTGGGCAATAGCCCAATTGCGGCCGAAGGGAGCCGGGTTTACCATATTCTCATAGAAGAGAGCATTTGTTTATCGCCCAGACAAAAGGTTGCCATGGGCCGCAATTGGAACTTTCCGGCAGATTGTACATAGCGTAATAAGGAATCGCAACTGGGAATGCCGACATTAGCTAAAGCTAGGAAAATGAAGGAACTTACTAAAAAACTGTTAACACCAACTATTCTGACATATATTATTTTATGACCATATATAAAGCTTTTATACATATGATTACATAATTTCATCATCGAATTTCAAATCTTTCATATATCTGTAATGGAATGCAGAAAAAATTGTTTCACACAAAAAGAATTCTAATAAAATTACGCTAATCCCCATCCGCTTTTTTAATAACAATTAATATAATTCCATTAATAAGGGATATTTCACGAATTTCATCGAAATGTTTTCATGAATTCAATTAGTATTACACCTACATTCCCCACAATAGGAAGATATAATTCGGAGAAAAATATGAAAGTAGACAAAAGTCAATTTACCAACAAATATACACCCATTGTGGTATTTCCAAGAAATACAAACTAATAAATTATTTTTTTGTTTCATATAAATGACAGTCGCGAAACTGCTCCTTGTTCTTGCTACTACAAAAATTAAAATTATTTTTTAATGATATTGTCTAAAATAAAATAATCTTTCTAAAAAAAAAAGGAAAACCGACTTTAAGGAAGATGCGCTAAAAAGTAAAAAATAGTTTTTAATTTTACGGACGAGTTGGAAAAAATTAAATTATTTAACATCAATTTTATACTTATTACAACTTTTTGAAATCGGCGCCAACATTTAGGTATGATTTTTGTAAATTGGCACCAACTTCAAAAAGTTCTAATAAGTATAAAATGGATATTCAATAATTCAATTTTTTCCAACTCGTTCGTAAAATTAAAAATTATTTTTTACTTTTAAGCGCATTTTCATTAAAGTCGGTTTTTCTTTTCTTTAGAAAGATTCTTTTATTTATCCCTTTTAAGTTTTTAATTTAGAAGGGGGCTTCGCCCCCTTGTATTATTCACCAAGAAATTCAAGTAAACTTGTATTTACATTTTGTCTCAACAATTTATGTCGTAAAACAATCCCTGTCCATGCCAATAAATGTAATTTCAGTGTTGTACAACTTCTATTAAACAATGATAACAATTTGAAATCGGATAAATTGTTTAAAAAAAACTTCGCTTAATCGACATTTCCGGATATATAACAGTCGGATAATTGATTATTTTTTTTACAGATTTTGCCTAAGTGGATTTTTCTCTATCCAACGAAAAACAGAATTTTCGAAATCGGACAGTATTTTTTTAAACGATCCGGTTAATTGAGAATTCCGGATAGTTAAATGACGGGCAACCGGATATTTTTTTCAAAAGACTACCAAGTGAAATATTTCCTATACAACAAAAATTTTTTTTTCTCCAAATATCTGAAACAAAACCGAAATCTCGCGCGAACATACATAAAAAAAATTATAACCTCCCTCCAGAGTGAGCGATTTGGCGGTTTTATTTTGGAGTTTTGGTTGGCGCGCTGTTCAGTCGGTTAAAAACCTGTAGAGTCCATATTGCAGTTTGCATTGTTACAATTTAAAGCACGTGAAATTTTTAGAGTACAAAACGTCCTTAATGGATTGACCTGCAGACATCGAGAGAAACGGGTCAGTTGCTACAGCTGTCAGAACTTCAAGCATTGTATCATTATGAATTGCCCTGACCTCACGCATGCACACACAATGCACGTGATAACAGAGCGGAATCAGACATTACACTCGAATGCGAAAGGCAAAACTTCATTCACTAGTTCAGTTAGTTGGTTTACTACTTGTCAGGGACCGGCTTACAAGTATAGGGGCTTAGAGCAAACGAACAATTGGGGGTCCCATGACGTACCTTAACAAAAAAAACTGCTAAATTCATGTATAATCCAGTAAGAATCTTTCGAATTCGTCTCACCTCCAATCCGATGCGCCTTGAATTGAGGAGCGCAACCTCAGCAGAGTTAATTATTGTATAACAATATTAATTATTAATTTTAAATTAAATTATAATAAAGCATAAATGAATAAAAGATTCCTGGTTCGATCGTAGGCGATGGACTTGACAAATAAAAAAAAATAGCGATTTTGAGATCGGACGATTGCCAGCTTCGCTACAAAATACTATAAAAGTCGTTCAGAACATCCGCAAAAATTAACGGCGTGTATACGGGACTGGTGCACGATAAATTTGATCGGGGTCCAGAGCTCCGACGTCTATTGAAGGCGTTGGGTGCCAGTTCAGGTGTTTCCTCGTCCTCTGACCATGGTTCTAAAATAACGAGATGCATGTATGAATGTGTGTGTAAAAATGTATGTGTTCCCGGGTCTTTCCTTCGAGATAGACCCCGAACCGTCGCCAATAGCCCTCTGTGTAGCTCTAGTGCGACGTTAATTAACCAAACCATAAATGAATATAAAATTAATATTGTTATTAATTGAATATAAAAAGGTACAAAAAGAATGTAAAAGGAATATTACGGTTCATGAGGCCGAAATGTACCTCCCGCCCCATGCATCCCTTTTAGGGAATATAAATTATTTGACTGTCGTGTGAGTTATAAGCAACTCTCACTACATTATATTTTGCACTGTGATTAACCCTCGCCGCAGCGAAAGGGTTAATATACCTTTCTTGAAATGTCATGGTTAATGCCCCTTTTGCATATACTTTTTCTGCGTACGCTAGTGTCTATACTTGTCTAATAAGAACTATTCACTCTACTCGCTAGCACTCATCAATCCCCGGAGTATTTTCCGCTTTACTCACATTAATTTTATGTCTTCAAATTTTGAGATGTAGATGGCGCCACGATGATAACTTTTCTTTGATTTTTTTTAAAGCGTAATAAACTAATTAATTGCTTAATATTTTATCGTTTTATCTACGGTTCACTCCCTTTCAAAGGACACCTTGATAATAAAAATTGGTTATATAGTTTAGGAGGAGTGACGTCACAAAAAATCGCCTAGACTATTAATATACTAGCATGTCCGTGCGATAATTATAGAATGAACAACTCTTCCCCTATACACACCCATTCTGGGTAAAAGATATTAGTGAATCTTTTATGGTCCAAAAAGTTTAACGATCCATCATGACATAGATGGCAGCATTATCAACGACTTGTTTTAAAAAAAAACGTTAAAATTAATTATTTTAAACGGATTAAAAAACACGTTGATATGACATGAAAGTACGATTTTTCACTTGTCCATGAAATTATTTTTCTATTATTAATACCTCATGCAGTGGTCACTCTAGAAATAAAAAGGGGCAGGGCGCTGTTAGCAGAAAAAGGGCACTCCGCTTTTGGAAAGGCACTTCTTGTTTTTAAAAGGGCACTATTTAAAAAAAAATTAGGGCGGGCATGGCCACCCGTTGACACATTGGACCGTGACCAAAAAAAAAAAAATTCCGATTTATTGGTTGACATTGCGCTAGAGCTGCACATTGGGCTATTGGTGACGGCTCGGGGATTATCTCGAAGGAAAGAACAGTACAAAATTGATGTCACTTTGTGAAAATACTACTTGAAATCCAAAATTTTACATTTTAAAATTAATGTTTTTGCTAAAAACCAAATCAGTAAGTAGCTCGAATTAGACCCCTTACAAAACTGATGAAAAGGCTGCTAAAATTCAAAATTTGGTAATAAAATGTCTAATCTTGTAATCTCGCCCCAAACCATCTTACAGGCAACCAATAGGATTCGTGCAATGTCCCGTGCTCGAAATTACCATGGAATCATCGCGATTTCACAACACGCGTAGTTAAAAAGAAGTTTGTTTTTGTACTGCCATAATTAACTTAATTTCAATTTACACAAAAAATAATTTAATCGATGTATTTTTTAAAAACAACTAGGAAAGCAAGGACGCTTGTGCTTGACTAAAAAGGACAATAGGGGGGCGGAATTTTTTTCGAAAGAGGGCGGCATTTTTGAAAAAGGGGCATGAGGGTGCTATCCAGAGGAAAAAAGGGCGGGCAGGGCGGACCGCCCTTCATAGAACGCTTAGAGTGAACACTGCCACATGTGTTAAGATTCATTGCGTCTAAAGGGCGTAAATAGAATCTTTACTACAAAAATAATATATATGATAAATAAAACGTGCAATACTTTTTAAAAAATAAACTTTTTTTTTTTTCTGCTGGTTTGTTATAGAGACACCAGAAAATTCTCGTACCTCTTCCACTTTTGTTCGGACTCTTGCATCTCCACCAGCATGGACCTCTCTGAGTGGGCGTCGTTTGAGATGTGCTGCTGCTCTTGCAAGCTCTTGCCGAGGGACGAGACAAGCTTCTGACGCAGCGTCTTCACGGTCTCGTAGACGAACGTGAAGGCGGCCACGAAGATGCACAGGCCGACCATACCTGCAGAAAGGGATGGAAAACACAGTTTCAGGACTTAACTCTATTAAAAGCTTCTGTATCAGGGCTCGATTAAGACCTTGAAGAAACGGAAGACCCCTTCCCTCTAACAGGGGCGAATCAAGGATATATTCTCGGGTGCAGGGCCGGACTAAGGCATAGGCTGAAGCATAGGGGCCCGCAACACACACCAAAAAGCAAAATAAAAAAGTCAACTTGCAGAAAAAAAATTATTTAGAAGGCCGATACATAGTCCAAATCCTAATGGAAAGAGTATACTACAATCTTTCTATGATGGAGAAAAATGCAATTTTCTTAACAGATTTGCACAATATACATACTTTTATGTTCTTTTAAAAAAAATATGTTTAATTTATAATAATTACAGTGCCATTAGTTTACTTTGTTTTGGAAATCAATAATTTTTATTTTTCTTACATTTTTATTTTGCTTAGAGCCATTTGAGGGTAATACAAAGAAGAGTGCAACCTTTTATTGTCATTTTTATATAGATTCCAGAATGCCATTGCACTTTAAATTCCCTGAAATCCTTGAAATTTTGTAATATAGTATTGGAAAAGGAAGGGCCGCAAGTATATCAAAAACCCCTTCCAAAGGTAAAATCTAAAAACAATATACCGTATATACTCGCGTATAAGCCGAGAAATTTAAGTCAAAATTTTCGTCAAAAAGTAGGGGGATCGGCTTATACGCGGGTTATTAAAATTTCTAATATAATTTGCCTAAAATTGTAGAAGGAGAGAAGTTGAAATTAAGCGAATTCTTCTGAAATCGCGCCGACACATTTTCGAGATCGAGAATGTGCGTCACGTGCTGACTGAAGACCGTTCTGCGCATCGCGGCGTAATCGTGACGCAAAATTTAACTACTCGCATAAATAATCAGTTTAAACTTAATAAAAAGTATATATTTTGATAAATATTTAATTGGTTTGTAGAATTTATGAAGCTAGTAAACAGTACTTTAATAGAATTTTGGATTAATAAGTTGAAGATAATAAGTTTAAGACTAATAAGTTGACATCGTGCATAGCGAATTACACCACTTTAAACTAGATGTCTTTCTTGCTCGATTGCAATAATTAAACAAAATTTATTTCCCCAATGCAGATTTTATTCCTTGATAATACGTATTATGTACAGATATTAATAGTTGTTTCATTAGTATTTTGGAAGGAATTGGCTTTAAAGCGGTAAAATCGGGGTTGCTAATCGGCGAATTCAAGTTCTACTTTCAAGTCATTTATCTCGTAATTAAAAGCTAAATATTTTAATAAGAAGTATATATTCATCCATAAAGTAGTAGTATTTCCTTCCGAGATGGATAAAAAAAAATTTCATCCGTATTTAATAGCGACAGTAGTCAACAATGTTGACAGAAAGTTGACGTTTTCAAATCTTTACAAAACGATGTTACGGATTAGAAATTGCACATTTTGGTATTTAAGTTTGTGGTTTAAAATATTTTATTTGATAATAAGGGAGATTTAATTTAAGAAGTCCGATGGAGGTTTGAAAGACACCAGAACATCGCGAGTGGTACATACTTTTAAGCCCGATGAATCATCACGAACTTTTAGGAAGGCCGTTTCTCCATCCACTTTCTTTAAACTTTTAATTTCTAAGCTTAAATATTTATTTTTCTAATTAAAATTTCACTCTTTTGTCGAGGATTTGCCGATTTTAATCGGAATTTTTCATGTACGAAAATACAACTCGGCTTATACGCGAGTTTCCGATTTTGGACAAAAAATCGTCCTAAAATTAGGGGGTCGGCTTATACGCGGATCGGCTTATACCGCGAGTATATACGGTATACATTATTTAATAATATTTACTTTTTAGTACTGTGGTTCCCAGCTTATAGGTGGCTGCGGACCACCGTATTAACTCTAAAAAATAACAGTTACCAAATATATATGAAATTCAGTTACTTAATGTAATTATGGTATTAATTACTGCATCTTGAAATATACATATTAATTAAAAAATAACTCTTGTAAGTTATGTGTATTAACCTTATTTCAAATAATAAAAATTATTTTTCAGATTACATATGGTTCAACTACATTAATATTTGTGAGTATAATACAGCACATTTTTAAAAACGTGGGTAAAAATGAACAATACATTTTCAAGGCTACAAATGGAAATTTTTTTACCTATATGTTCTTTTGCCAAAAACAAAAATATATTAGCACATTACGAACATCTATTTATTTATAGTAAAAAGTTGATATCTATTTATTTATAGTAAAAGGCTGATTTCCTTTTTTCGCATAAAAACGACACATTCTGATACAATGTCTGTTTAATATATATATATAGCTCAATGGTAGAGCACTTGTGCGCTAAACAATGGGTCCAATTAAGTTATTTATACAGGCACGTAGGTAAGGTGGTTCAAACCCCTCCCATTATAAGTCAAGGATAATAATTAATAATCGAATTAATGTAAAAATCATAAAAATACTTTAAAATACTGGAAAAATTTCAATTTCTAGTATAATACTTCTTGTTGAGTTACATGAGGGAAAATCTGGTATAAGATTTGAGGGCATTTTTATCTCAAACTAAGCGTAACATGACGTCATCGTGTTTCATTATATAGCATTGAATATCCGTGACAAAGACAAAAGATCGCGAAACGGTGCGATATAAACAAGTTGTAACCAAAGTAATATATTATTCTAAACAAGAAATCTTAAAATTTAAATTTGTTCTCTAAATTTATTTTATAATTAGAGAATGATATTTATAAATTTTAAAAATATTTAATGACTGATATTGGTAATGATTTCATGAAAAATAAATAATTACTTTTGCTGTTTCAATATTTATATGCCAACGTATTTCTGTTTACTTGAATAAAAATTCATATGTTTAAAAAAAGGGGGGTAGGCAGAGTTTGTTAATCTGGGGGGGGGGGGGGGGAGAAGGAGTTAGCTACCTTAAGAAATCCGTTGCTCAGTTACTGAACCACCCCCATGAAAAATCTATACCGACGATATATATATATATATATATATATATATATATATATATATATATATATATATATATATATATATATATATATATATATATATATATATATATATATATATATATATAAAATCTCCTCGGACCACTTCAGACCCTCTGATGGCCACGGGTTCAGAACCCACTGTCTTAGTACAGTCAAAAATAATTGTTTTCTACCTAATTTTTTTTAAGCCAGTGTCTTTATTTAAAAAGTTTATTCTATCTTTAATCTATTTACGGACAAGGAAATGCCCAACCCAAGGTGTATGCGTAGGTGAGAGTCACAAACCTGTTTTAATAAAAGGGAATTTGATTCATCTGAGAGACTTTCTTTCAGAAGAATAAGTCGTCGATTATGCTTTAAAAAGTCAATGATATTCGATGATTAAGCTTTTATTAAGGCGATTTATGAAAATTTCAATAATTACCTAATTTTATTTATCTTTAGATTGTGATATTTCAATGAAATTTATAAAAATGATTATTTTAAAAGTTATTATATGCTATGTACGCCGAACAAAATAGTGGGGAAAACTTTTTTCGATTCATTTAAAAAAACAAAAGATGAGGTTTATTCACTTTTTTTCTAGTTTAGATAAAGCGATTTGGCAGTAATATCATTAGCCGATTTCTAAAGTAAAAATCGCATGCACTGAACATTGAAAGTATTTCACCTCAATGTTTAATACTAGTTGTAATCGGGGTTGACAAGTTTCTTCAAAGTGGAAAAAACCGCGGGAAAAACCGGCTAGAAGAAATGGGTTACCTTCACTAGTGGAAGAAACTGTTTTTCTTTAAGAAGTTAACATAGAAATTACAAATTTGTAAAATATAATGAATGCATTTTTCTTATTGCCTAAAGTAAATTTAATTAGACCTATACAAACTTTATTAATTATATGCTAAATTAATAATTAAATCGTTTTTCTAACCAAGGTTAAATCACACACCTGACTAAAGCGTTTCATTGGATGCCTGAACAAAAGAAATTTTATACAAAACCCATTAAAAGTAATCCATTTCAATTTAAACCAGCATATTTTTTTGATTATTTAAACTTCTATAACTGGTAGTAAATAGTATGGATCACTTACCTACTGTAGGACTAAACTTTTTTTTACAGATTGTTTAAATAAAAGACAGTGATTTAATATTTTTTTTTATTTAATATTTCACATAATAGAGTCTAACTTTAAAATTATGCATTTTTATAAGAAAATTAAGAATTGGTAGGTATTTTTTTTTACAAAAATGACAGGAACAGTGAAAAAACACCCCCTTTTCTAAAGTTGTAAAAACTATCACCTATCGTTACAGCCTCTTTTGCATGAAATTAGAAGCATGTTTTAATTTGTACTCAAACATTACCGTCTTACTGACAAAATTACTGAAAAAAGGATCAGAGCAATTATTGAAAATCAAGTTAGGCGTCAAAACTGACGACTGGGTGCAAAAATACGGTCGTCAAACTGCAATTTTTATAAAAAGTTAGGCGTCAAAAATGACGACTGGGTGTAAAAATACGGTCGTCAAACTGCAATTTTTATAAAAAGTTAGGCGTCAAAAATGACGACTGGCTGTAAGAATACGGTCGTCAAACTGCAATTTTTATAAAAAGTTAGGCGTCAAAAATGACGACTGGCTGTAAAAATACGGTCGTCAAAGTGTAATTTTTATAAAAAGTTAGGCGTCAAAAATGACGACTGGGTGTAAAAATACGGTCGTCAAACTGCAATTTTTATAAAAAGTTAGGCGTCAAAACTGACGACTAAGTGCAAAAATACGGTCGTCAAACTGCAATTTTTATAAAAAGTTAGGCGTCAAAAATGACGACTGGCTGTAAAAATACGGTCGTCAAACTGCAATTTTTATAAAAAGTTAGGCGTCAAAAATGACGACTGGCTGTAAAAATACGGTCGTCAAAGTGTAATTTTTATAAAAAGTTAGGCGTCAAAAAT
The DNA here is from genome assembly GCA_963932185.1 of Troglohyphantes excavatus. NCBI lineage: Eukaryota > Metazoa > Arthropoda > Arachnida > Araneae > Linyphiidae > Troglohyphantes > Troglohyphantes excavatus. Next base: position 47,463,804 of record OZ010669.1, read on the forward strand.
GACGACTGGCTGTAAAAATACGGTCGTCAAACTGCAATTTTTATAAAAAGTTAGGCGTCAAAAATGACGACTGGCTGTAAAAATACGGTCGTCAAACTGCAATTTTTATAAAAAGTTAGGCGTCAAAAATGACGACTGGCTGTAAAAATACGGTTGTCAAACTGCAATTTTTATAAAAAGTTAGGCGTCAAAACTGACGACTAGGTGCAAAAATACGGTCGTCAAAGTGTAATTTTTATAAAAAGTTAGGCGTCAAAACTGACGACTGGGTGCAAAAATACGGTCGTCAAACTGCAATTTTTATAAAAAGTTAGGCGTCAAAACTGACGACTGGGTGCAAAAATACGGTCGTCAAAGTGTAATTTTTAAGTTTAAAATAGGACTAACGACTGGTTGACTGCAAATTTCGAACCCTGATTATTATCTTATATATATATTTTTTAATGTATACTGTTCAATTCATATGACTAGAGTGTTACGATATGAATGAATTGAAAATTTTCTACTTGATATATTGAATAAAAAACTGTATACAAATATTTATTATTAAAAAAAAAATTTACGATATTTTAATAAAGTTTCCTGATTTTTTAAAACTTTATTTTAAGCAATTTTTTATATTGTTTATCTAGTATCAAAGTAAATAAAGTGTAGTGTGGTCATTTTTAGGACACCCTGTAAATTTAAGACTAGAATGTGTCATTTTACATTTATAATTTGCTGATCAGCAAACATAATAATACAAACGTTTTGAATTCCATTAAACAAAGATAGCTTATAGGAAATAATATACTGATTTTGAATTGATTTTATTATGATTGTTATTGTAATTTAAGATAAGTGTATGTTATATGAATATTTCCATAGGAATACAAATCATAAACAGTTGAGAACACGGTTCGAAATTAGCGGTCGATAGTCGTATTTTTCAAATAAAATTTTCAATTTGACGACCGTAATTTTTCAATAATTTGATTTTCAATAATTGCTCTCGTACTTTTTAGAAATTTTGTCAGCAAGTAGGTGATATTTTTATAGTACAAATGGAAACATGCTTCTAATTTTATGCAAAACAAGCTTTAACAATTTAAAAAATATTGTAACAGTTGATAGCTCTGCTTAAGCAATTTGAATTATTTTAAAATTACGCTTAAGCAGAATATTTTGGCAAGTACAAAATAAAAATGTTGGTGTATATGACGCCTAACTTTTATCTACTAATTTCGAATCCTGATTAAGAACAAGTTATGCATATTAACTTTATATAATTTTATTAGAACAAAGTTAAACAGAAATTATAAAAATATGCCTAATACTAAATCCAGTTTATTATGCTGATTTAAGATAAGTTAATTTTCCAATCAAGAGAAGATACAAACATTTGTATCTATGCATAACGAAACACCCTGGACAAAATATATTATATTATAATAAACTAATTTTTGGTTACATTACTATGTGCCCTAATCACAGCTTGGCTCTTGTCAACATGATTTTGGATGACAACAATAGTGTTTTTGGCCCACTTGTACATCAATATGGATTTTAATTAAGCTAGTGACTATTCGAACGTGCCACAACACTCCTCTAAATAGTAAATTTCAAAGCGTTCCAAAATCTCTCGATGATGTGGATCAAGTGGATTGGTTGGCCATGCGAGGTTTGGGACATCAATTTCAGGTAAAAGTAAACAATAAGGGGGAATCAATTTTCATCAAGAACTCTGAAACGGAAAGTCTAGGGTTTCCATTTCCAACACCGAGATATTGATGTCATGTAAACAAGTGGGTGCAGAACTACTTACAGTAGATTAAACCAATGAGAGACATGGAATGGGAAAACTTCAATTTTTGCAATCATTTAAAACTTCTACGAAACTGTTATTAAATATACGAAGTAATTGTAAAAAAGTTAATAGTCAAATTAGCTTAATGATGAATCAGAAAATGTCAATTGGGGAAAACTAATGAAATTATTATTTGGATTTTAATTTTCCCATGCACGTAAAACATATTATGCAAGTATTGCATAGGGTTTCCAATTTGAACTGAAATCATATTTGATTAGGTAGGTTAATTTATAATGCATTGGAGGACTGATCCTATTCTTTACTCTAACCCAATTTTATGATTTGCAAACCGGTCGTGAATGCATGGTACAACTGTCATGTTGTAGGCGTTTTTGTTTACGAGACCCTTTCCTCACAAAAAGTCCACATTAAGGGTACATGGCGTACTCATGCAAGATGGGTACATAGTCCATCATATCCTTTACCAAAATGTTAACTATACCACCAGTGGTTGTTAATATTCTGACATACGCCAGTTGATAAAATACACCCCCAAAAAACATTTGCGATGTTTTGCAACAATTTGTCCTGTGTTTATGGGTTCAAATGCATTGAACAGTTCCCTTGATTTTTCTTCAAATCTAGTAGAGTTGGAAACAAAACTGTTTTTCTCGTACATGTTGCAAATATCCCTTTTTTAGAAAAGTATCTGAGGATACCTTTCAAAGCATTTACCATCTGTATGTATGTAGCAACTAATTTAGAGACCAAATGAATAGTTTCTGATCTTCCTCAATGTATTTTTTTTTTGCATAGGTTGCATACATCAATGCGGATATCATGTATGTGCACAACTGCACATGACCTGTATTTAACATCGGATTGAAAATTAAATTAAAATATTGTTTGGCAACAAATTCTTGATTTCTAACTGACAGCGTCCTTTATATTTCAGTATAACATGCATATTATTAATAACTTGTTGATAACAGGCTGAAGATGTCTGTATACATATAAGAAATATAGATTGGGATTTCTAATCGTAAGTGGGTATAGTTCTTAGCAACTTTTTCGGGCGATTCACTTTGTGAGAACTACCGAAATATAAAATATTCACTTACCACCCACTGACGATATGGTTAGTCCTTTGAACAGCAAATCTTCCACATGGTAATCGAATTCAAGGTAGGATTTATGCATCTGCAGTAAACAGGAAAACAATTAAGTACACTTATTTTTAAAAAGCAAGTAACGAGTGCATAAAAACATTAACTTAATTTTTTTTACCTTGAAATGTATGATAAACCACTCTGCTTTACTTAAACCTCATTTAACTAGCAAATACAGTCAAAAATGGGAAAATACGATCATTCATAAGAAGTGCGTTTTGTTAAACTTTTCAAGAGTACAAGAAAGAAAATTAAAGTTCAAATATCATGCAACAGAGAAGCACATTGAAGAGCCGTGCGCGAAGGCTGGGGAAGTTTCATGCTCTGATTCACGGTGGACAATCGGTAGCAGGTGGTACGACAAAATGAAAACAAACAGCTGGGAAATCAATCACGATATCCAATGTTTTGAAAATCAAGGAAAATGAAACTAATTTGCTTTATTGAGAAACACGGTTGCAGTTACAATAGTGAAATATAAACATTAAGGCAAGAACTAAAAAAGGGAAACATATTAAAAATTATTTCTAATGAATGTAAAAAAAAATACTAATTCTAGAATATAAATAAAAAGTTTAATATTTAAAAAAAGAAGTCTTAGATAATAAATAAAAGTGTAATAATGGGCTTCAGCAAGATGGCAATGATAGTCACTTCCAATGTCAACTTGTTGAGCGAGCTACATTCGAGAGAAAGGGGGACATCCGGTCTTACCGGATAGACACCCTTTTTGCTCAATCGTAGTAAAAGTCAAACAGGTTTCAGGAGGCAAACTGGACGGTAAAACACCCAGCGCTGATCACCACAAAATTGCGAACCGACCAATCATACACTTTATCGATTTGGCCTGGTTTTGGCCTTATTTTCTCCGCCAACTGCGGCGATAATAATGTTTGTTTTTGTTCGAACCTGGTTGCAGTTTTGAATACTCCGAAATTGAAACTTCAAAATGGGCTTTTGTTTTCATAAAAGGACCCAGGAATTTAACAATTCTGATTGTGTCCCATAACCTCATTAATTCTCACTGTAATAATTTTATCTATGGATTATTATTATATATGGAATTTGAAACTTATTATTCTTATGTATAATATTCATAGGTATGTGGGATTTTCATAAAAGCTTAAAATTTTTATAATACTAAACATATTTAGGATAAATTTAAAAATTATCATTTAATAAAATTCATGACATTCCGCTTCATAAAACATATTTAATGTTTTATGAAGCGTATTAATTACATATTAATTGTAATTAAGTATTGTTTAGTCTAGGAAATCCAAATTATTTTATTCTTGAGACCACTGGAAAATGCGAAATACAATTATTGTTTTTAAGATAGAATTCTAGAGGTTTATATGAGAGTACAGAACTCAAATTTACAGATATCTCTCTATTTTAAAAAAAAGTAAGCCCTAGGGGGAAAAAGTCGGCCCTAGGGGGAATTTTCAGTTCTTTCAATGTTATTCAGATCGTATCTCAAAATGTTAAAGTCCTAAAATTACGAAATTAAGTGAATTTGTTAAGAAATGTTTGATAAATAAGAAGAATATATTTTTGTTTCAATACTGTTATTAGTTTATAAGTTATTTAATATTAAAGTCGTCGTTGATAAAATTTCGCTTACAAGTAATTTTGTCCGTCGAGTTTCTGAAACACTATTAAAAGGAGAGATCCAATTTTTTTAGGGAGTGTACAAATAGGTTTGAACTGGAAATCCAAGTAAGCATTTTTTAAAATTCGAATTAGTTTTGGATTTATAAATTTTTTAAACCTTTGAACACGCTCCACTTTTTGAAGTTTTTTCGCCCTCATTTTTGAAACGTGATTTCTAAATTGCTATAAGTCATTTAAAATTACATATTTTCTTATTAAAAAAAATATATTAATGTTCGTTAAAACTTCATCTTTCCGATGTTATAAAGATTATAGTTCTATCTTTACAATTAAATTATATATGGTCAATTAAGATAGGTATAAAAAATAGTGAAGAAAGGAAAAATGTCGGATATTTCGAGAAAATTTTAATTTGCGAATTTTTGTCTCATTGTTCCGCTTGCATCTCAAAAAGTAAATGTCCTAAAATTATAAAATTATGCCATTTTATTAAGAAATGTTTGGGTAATAAGATGAATATTTTTGTTTTTCAATACGATCAGTATATTAGACGTTATTTTATGTTAAATTCATGATTTTAGAACATTTTGAAAATAATTCATACATTTTTGTATACTTGTCTTCCAATTTTCAACAAAAAAATAAATAAAAAATTAGGGGTATAGATTAAACTATTGGCTACAAATGATCCAGAGCGTTTGTCAAATTTTGATTTAGTTTTGTAGTTATAAATTTTTAAATAATTGACGAAATGTCTGAAATAATCGTCAATTTTACGCGTAAAATTTTAAGGAATAAATTAAAACTGCTCTAAGTAGTTCAAAAATATACTTTTTTCCCGTTAAAAAAATATAGTTATATTCGTAAAATCTTCCTTTCTTGAATGGTATCAATACTGAAATTCTATCTTAAAAAATAAATTAGATGTAACTATTTATGTGAAGTACTATAATTATTATTAAAAGATATTTCGGAGCAAAATGCCAACGTTGGCAAAATGCCAACATGTATGTAAATCTAAATCCTGTAGCTTATTATATATTTTAACGGGAAATTATTATTAACGCCAATTCTCAATAATCTTACTTTATCTAAATAAAAATTGGCGAATTAGACTTATTTAAGATTGGCGCGTTTATGCTACTGTTTATTTACACATGTTTCGCTTTTCAATGAGTAGAAACAACTGCGTTGAAGCAGTTGAGGGGGGGGGGGGGGGGGGGGGGGGCTGTAAACTTTTATACCTTAAAAGTTGGGAATTTCGAGTTTTAAAAATCCCTGACTTGGGAAAATTTATGCCTCAGGAAAGTTAATATTATTAGCAAATGAAAGCGATGGAAGACTAGAAATTGCCCAGCTTGTATTAAGATGAAACTTAAATTAGACCTCAAAACAGAACACTGCATTGGAACATGCGTGCAATAAATCAATACTTTCGAGATAACTGTTTAATATTACCTATAAAAAAGCTGACAAATGTCTATAAGTTGGAACTGGGAATTTTTTAGCACTGTTGCGTTTTGAATTTCGAATCGTTAAGTGTGGTCTGGTTAATTTACGTCGCACTAGAGCTGCACATTGAACTACTGGCGTTGGTTCGAACAAAGCGTCCTTGATTGGTTATTGGTACGTATTTACTTACTACATCAAGGACGCTTTGGTTCGTGGCCTTTCTTGAAGAATAGACCGAACGATGTCTCATATTTTTAACAATGGTAAGATAACGAGGACAACACTAGAGTTGGTACCTGACGTCCTTAAGTTGGGAATTTTGAATCGTTCACTTTCGGAATTTCGGATCGTTAAGTTGGGACATTTTTTGTCTCAACATCCCAAAAATAAATTAATTTGTGTGACGGCACTGCCAGTAATAATTTATATAACTAAAAAAAGTATTGTTGTTAGGACACATTGTCATTGTCTACAGTGTATGAAGCCGGTATTGTTTGCGAAGCAAACTAAAGAGGATTGCGTAGCAATCCTCCGGGGGTTGGCGAAGCGTTAGCGGAGCAGGGGGCGGAGCCCCCTAGTAGTATAAAAAGAAACAGCACCGATTCCATCTACAGCACCCTGTTGAAAAAAAAATTCCATTGAAACTCTTAATATATAAGTTTGATTTTTTTTCTAAAACTATGCAATTTAAAAAATCGGATGCATATTTAAAATAAAAACACTACACATTTATTTACAAAATAAAATCCTCAAGGGTTGTTATAAGTGTGAAAGGGGGTTGCTATAACAAGAGAAAATCATTTAAATGTGTAGATATACTAACAATTTGGCGTACGTATGACGTAGAAGCATTACGCGAATATGATTCGTCGGTTTGCAATTTTGTGGTGATCAGCGCTGGGTGTTTTACCGTCCAGTGGAGGCACTGGCTTCTGAGATTGTTTGTTTACAACGTTTGAACGAGAAGATAGTCTGCCGCGTGGCAAGGAAATAACTATTGTTAGGACTTAGAAATTTTTTGATCCGAACATTTAAATAATAATTTTCAAATAATTTCATAATATCACCCTTTTTTTGGGGGGGGGGGGGTGTTACGAATGATTTTTCTTTGTTTTTATAGGTTTGCTTGCTACTCGGATTGTAATTTTAAAAAATAATGGGAATTAATTTACTCAATTAAAACTAAATTTTTGATTAATGAGCTCGGACTATTATAAATCATGTTTGTTCAAAACAATTTTGAATAAATTATTATTATTTTTCCTTCAAATCCTTTTCCGAAACGGGCGCTGAATCAAATACTTTAAAAATATTTGCAGTTTGATTATTTTTTATGTTGTTTTATTTTAAATTAACTTATGTCATTTAAACTGGGTTAGATTAATTATAACATTGCACTAGAGCTACACAGTGGGCTTTTGACGACGGTTTTAAGGTCTCGCAAAGGAAAGATCCGGGAACACTGCTTCGTATTTTTGAACCAAAAGGTCAGATGACGATATATTTAAATTTTTAATAAACTCATTGCATAATCAATGTTTTTTAATAAGTATTTTTTAATCGATACATTGCCCTTGTCGTCGATTTGCAAATAACTTTTATTCAAAATGTGGAGTATTACTTTTTAATTTCAACAGATAAGATGTTTTTATAAACACATATTTTAATTTAGATTCATAGTTATAAATTATTTTTCCTCGCATTCTTTATATTTTAAATGTTTCCAAAAAGTTTTAATAATAATTGTTTTTAAATGAGTTCTCTAATGCTTACGAACCAGTAGGTTAAAATAAAAACAATATTTTAACACAGTTGAGTATATAAATAAGAGTTAGGGGCACTAGACGGAAAAGGGGGGAGACCTCCAGTAAACCACAATGCCTAGATAGTATGAGGATCCTATTTTATGTGAATTTAGGTATTCAAATTCACCACTATGTCCAACAACTAAAGATTGATTTACCGAGAGTCTGGTTTCTAAAAATTATATATGAATAAAATTCGATTTCCCCCTCCCCCACTTTAACGTATTACGAAATCAAATACGTTTAAAATGCCAATTTCGATGAAAATTTTCATTTTTTTTTTATTTGCAGGTTTTGATGCCCATACATTTATGTTTCCAAAGCAGTCTGTGTTTTGAATGTGGGTTAATTACAACCAAAGTTATGCTAATTTTAATACATTTTATATTATAGTAAAATCAAACCGAAAGTGGAATCAAAATTAAAACGAGGACATGATTTTGGACTTAATTAATTTGTTTTTAACGTATTTAAAAGTTATGTGACTATATAACTTATCAAACAGTACATGCATGGAAAAAATCAAAATGCGAACGAAAGTGTTTTGATATTGTTTTTTAAAATACGCAGGGACAGAAATATTGTAAACTGTATTGAAAGTTATGTATTAAAAATTTTGTTTTACAATGTGCAATTTTTAAAATACATTTAGCTAATTTATGTTAACTATTAGAAGTCAGTTTTATCAAAATTCACACGTGGTAAGCTATAACTTAAAAAAAAAACTTTGAACGTATCATTTAGATTTCAGTTTAGTGCACCTATCTCAGTTAAAAGAAAATTTCATTATTTTCCAATAGAATTTATTATAGAGTGTTTTGCATTTCACGTCGGATATTGCTATATATTTTGCCCCCCCCCCAAAAAAATTCCAATTTTATAGGTTATATGAATTATTTTTTATGGTTTTGAATCACAGATTTTAAAAAATCAGGAAAACTCTCGCTAAATAGCTATTTAAACTAAGTTCCCGCACAAAGTCAGATTCCTTAAATTTATATAAAAATATTAAAAAAAGTAAGGCGGCAAAGATCCAAAAGAGAAATTTGACACTAAGTTGCACAGCTGCCAACGATCCGGGATCTATTTAGTGTGACAAATCAACCAAATATATTCAATCTATAATATATATAGTATTTTGGGAGATTTGTGCAACTCGCACCTCAGCAGCACACAAATGATTATTAATAATAATTTCCATATGGGTCGTGTATAAGGGGACTGGTGCACGTTAAATCAGTCGTATCAAATATATTTTTTAGTTCAGGGTTGCAACACTTTTTTCATTTGTCCCTAGGGAAAAAGGGACCAAATATCTTTAAAAAAGGGACAAAAAGGGACCTACAAAATTTAAGCCTGCGTTAAATTTTCGTTAATTATTACGATTATAAATATCGAACAGTAAAAATATTAATATTATTTAAACAATTTGTTAAATCTCCTGAATATTTTAAACCTTATGTTGACCAAATCATAGGAACAAAGCAACGGAATAAAAAGAGTTGTAAATTAAAAAAATTTATTATTTTCTATCCGTTTGAAAGAAAGCTCGAAATGGTACGTTTCATATATGTAAGCTACTTCTGAACACTTCGGTCAGGGTCGGAGCATTATTAAAAAAGTTAGTAAATTTGTGCGAAAATGTTTTTTAAAATTTCATTTCGTATTAATCTCAAGTTATTTGTAACTTTTTTAATTTTTACCAAATTTCTTGAAATTTAGCAGGGATGCTACTTATTACAGGAAAAATCTATTTTTCAGATCAAAAATAAATCCAACAGTATTTGCTTAATTAGAATATGAGGTACTGGGAAATCGTGTAATTCCAATTTACACTTTCACCTGCATCATTTACATTTGTTTTTGATGCAATGCATAAACAAGATCCAGTGGTTCTGGCAGAACAGTTTACACTTAGGCCCACATTCCACACTAAAGATTGATTAATTACGTTTGTAAACACAAAACAGCGAGTCTTTTTCTGGTTTAATGATATTCAAGAGGTGCAACACCCTAGAAGCAGATTCAACACATATACGAACATGATTATAATGACCATTACATAATAAAAAAAATGGTTAAATAAGGAGGAGAAAGGACCAGAAAGTGTTATAATAGTCATAGAGGGTGGAAAAAATTATTTTTGCTAAAATAAGGGAAAAAGGGACCATTTTCTGAAAAAAAGGACTATTAAGTACCTCAAGTAACAAAAATGACTTTTAGGGGAAAAAGGGACCTGTTGCGAGGCCTGTTAGTTGTTAAACTTAATTTTTCTTAAAGTTCGCCTGATTTTTATACATTATTTCAATTAAATTTTTGGTGTATTTCCAAATCTAATTTTTTTTTTCAATTTTGTTTATAAAATCGGGATTGATTTTGTTTTATTTATGTTTCCATATTTAGAAGAAAGCCTTATAATTATTTACCATAGTTCATTTATATTAATTATTCTATTGCATTGTTATGCTTGAACTCTCTTATAATTCGTTCCTCCTCACTACTCGAAAGGTCGTCATGCACATTCAACTATAGCAAAAAGTAGTAAATTAAATTATATCAATTGTCACTATATCTTTTAATATTTTTATATATAAATGTCGAAAATTGATCATGTTGTATTTGATAAATTCTAATGATATTGATTTTTGATAACTTGATTTAAATAATTTTTATTAGCTGTAATAGTTACATTAAAATTTAGCTTATAATACTTGTCAACTTTATGTTAAGATTAAAAAGATAATTAAATTTGGATTATACCAATCTTTATTTTAATACAAGTCGTTTCATTCAATATATCCAGAAATTGCAATTTTTATGGTTTTCTGGATACTTATAGTTTATAAATATATTTAGAGCATCTAGGAACTCATACGTTGAAAAGGAATGAGCAGTTATGAAATAGTTATGTTTCTTTAAAATTAGTTCAAATATAATTTGCTAATCTTAATTAAAAACAAATTATAGTAGTCATTGAATATTTATAGTTGATATTTTTTTTACTTTTATGATTATTAATAAGTAATGTTTAATGAGATGTTCAACCAATTAAATATTTTCTTTGGTTTCAAGTTGGAACATATTTGAGTATATAGAATGTGCTAATACACAAAAAGTTGAATAATTATTTGACGTTGTGCTATTGAATATAGAGTAGATATTTTTGATTTAATTTTTTGCACACATCACTGATCTTTACTTGAGTTTTTTCTTTTACTATTACAAATGTTTATTTTACATTTACTTTGAACTTCAACTTAATATTTTTATCTGATTTCTGGAGTAAATTTACAACTGAAGCAATTTAAATAACATTTGTTTACATTAAACACCCTATATTGAGTGTACTTCAGACAATTTTATACTTTTATGGAGTTTGATTTAATGAATAGTTATGTACATTTTCACTTACAAGTTTTAATATGTTTGACTGCCAAATGAACAATTTTCTTTCTGCACAGGCGCATATAAGTCGTTCAACTTTTAGAATTTCAAGAATAGTTTAAATTTTCAAATGATTTAGTGATTTTTCATTTGTGGAGTTTTATATTTTACATTGCATTTAATTCAACTATTTTTAAAAAATACATTAAATCTGGATTATCAGTTAACTGGATAATTAAAAAAATATATTTGCCCAAACATTGTATATGATAATTTCATCAGACTACAATCAGTTATTAAATAAAAGGTTTATTAATGTAAATGACTGAAATTCAAAGCTTGCATGTGATATTTGCCCAAATAAATATTACAGTTTTCAAAGAAAACCATACAAATGTTGTAATAATTGCAAAATAACCACAAAATATATTTATTTTAATTTCTCAAAAACAGAATATGATAAGCAGAACTATATATAATAATAAATACATTCATTCACAATAAAAAAAACAAGTATCTAGTTATTTTCTGGATAAAATATGTAATAGTAAAAAAAAAATAGTAATCTGTAGTACTTTCTTGAGACACTACCAGTCAGAAACATTCCATTCATCACATCATCAAAAAATGCGTCTTAGAAGTTTCTTAAATTCTAGCATATAAAATAAAAACCATTCATAGTAGTATATGGATGCCCCTTCTTCACAAGTATAGATTATAATTAGGCAATTAATAATATTTAATAAATATCTTTACAATTACATGCAATTAAATATTTTTAATAAACTTTAACAAGACTTCTTTTAAGCTAGGATTAGCATTTCCGTCTTATTAAGAAATATGAATCACGAGGAGCTGAATTTTCGTGAATTATATCCGTTACAAAACTATTTTCTTCAAAATTATGTAGTACATTCCTTAAGTTGTGTACATTTTAACTAACGACTTTGTAAACTAAAAAATGTTTATAAGATGTCAAATTCTTCAGCTAAACTGGCCATGTGAGAACTTAAATACTGCTTCTTGGAAACTACATGAAGTAGTTACAGGTCGGTGCAGAGTGAGCTATATAAAAAAAAAGGTTAACAAATCACAAAGAAATTGATTAATAAATAATTTATTTTCTTTAAAAAATGTGTATGTGTTTTCAAGTTATATCACTTTGACTTTGTAAACTGAAAAATATTTGTGATTGATGTCAATAAAATTGACATTCAAACACAAAAATTATTTAGTTGTGTCAAATTCTTTAGCTAAACTGGCCAACTTGAGTACTTGAAACACTGCTTTTTTTGGAAATTGCAGAGTGAGCTATATATATAAAAAAAGGTTAATACATCAAAGCAATTGATCATAAGAAATCTCCCTTTAATTAATTAATTTGAAGGAAATTTCTTATGATCGATAGCTCAAAACATCCATTGCATTGTTGATTTGTTTTCATAAAACAAAAATTGAAATTAATAATTAAACGTTGACACATCTAAAATAATAAACATATAAAGGATCTTTGTTCTGCAAAGTTTCCTTGTCATATTGTGTTTATATGAAAGAAATCCAGAACACTAGATTTTTTTCAAATAGATAGACATTTTTTGTATGTATCTCATACTCATATATGTATTTTGTGTATTGCAAAATACATATATAAATGTGACATTAATACATATTTTGTAATTGGCACCTCTTTATTGCTTGAAGATGACATCACGATCGTTATGCACTCATTAATGGAATAACTGATGTGAAACGCAATTTTAAATGAATGGGATTCATTGCAAGAGCTAAAACTACAAGGTGGTAAAAGGGTATGTGCGAACAAACCTACCTGATACACCTTTGCTAGACAGTCGCAACTCACGAGAAGCGAGGGGTTCCAAATTACAAAATGTATGAGTAAATATATAAGCTCCTTGTAAATATTCAAACAAATAACTGAGAATTAATTCAAATTTAAACAAATAAATATTTGACTAAAGGAGGAATAATGAAACCAAAAATGTAATTGATAATAATGTATAAACACCAGGAGAAAATATTAGGAAAAACATTAAATTAAGAAAACATGCAACAGACGTTGTTATTTGTAAATTAGAAACGTTAAGGAAGAAGGGGAGAAATTTTAGTGACACCTAAATAAACTATAGTACTGTTGTGAAGGACAAATTTTTAATATTTGTTGCGATTAGATGTGGTATGTAGGCGAGGGAGTTCAAACCCTTCCCTTTGAAAGTCACGTAGAAACATATTACGGGGGAGAGAATACTCATTCACTTCTGTAAGTATGGTGGTATTGATTATTCCTAGACAGAAACATAATGTCATGTTAGGTTTAGTTAAAAATGACATCATAGCATGTTTTTGAAAACTATTTTCCAGAGGTCCTACCCCAGAAAATAGTTATCAAAAGGCAGCGATGGGGTCATTTTTAACTCAAATTAAGCCAGTGTTTCATAGCATTTTTATTTCGTTGACAAAGGGTTGATTGGTTAATTAATGCCGCACTAGAGCTGCACAGTGGGCTATTGGCGACGGTTCAGGGTCTATCTTGAAGGAAAAACCCGGGAACACATACACGTTCACCTCGTAATTTTGAACCATGGCAAGATGACGAGGAAACACCTGAACTGGCACCCAACGCCTTCAATAGACGTCGGGACTTTGGACCCCGATCAGATTTATTGTGCACCAGTCCCGTATACACGACGTTAATTTTGCGGATGCTCTGGACGACTTTTCTAGTATTTTGTAGCGAAGCTGGCAACCCTCCAATCACAAGAACACTACTCTTTATTCGAGGGGAGGAAGTTGTTGATTTTGGGGGGATTGCTTCCCCCTTCTTGGTGAGGGGGGAAATGAGGTACGTAAAGAAATCTGACAGCCCCTATGAAAAACCTATACCTACATGCCTGGGAGGATGCCCATCTTGAAATCTACGGCAAGCTCTTAAAATTAAATTCTTGACATATGCCAGGGGCTGGTGTACGTTAACCCGGTAGTGGTCTACCTAAACTTACATTGGTCATTACCGATACTCTACACTTAAGATACTATTATATACTTGTAACTTTATAATACATATATGCATAATTTTGAGAACTTTAAAACAAACAAGATGTTTTAGGTAAATTGAAAGTATGCAGTTCTCCTTGGCATGAAAATAAGCAGTGCAGTATTTGCAACCCGTGTTCTGGTGACAAAAATATGTTTGTAGCCAAAATATAAACTTTATCGCTCTCATATCACATTTGGCAGGGGCACCAACTGGGTTTTGCATTGAAATATGATTCTTTTAATAAGATCCCTCTCAAAGGTGTTCGTATTAAGAGGTAGTATGCTGAAATAACCTGCCTGGTTAGATTAACATTGCACTAGAAAAGCACAATGGGCACACAAATGCAAGCTGAAACAATTTGGACCTAAAAAAGTTAATGAACATATTTCTTTAAAAAAGTGCCACTGAAACCTTGTCTTTCAATCATTGGAATCTGTAAAAAGTTTAAAATGCATATCATGTTTATACAATTAGATTAGTCAAGAGCCCCTCTTGCAATTAACCGATTACAATGACAATCATTTCAATAAAAAAGAATATTAAAATAAAAATAAACAGTAGATAAATGAATTTAAAATCATATTCGCTAAAATATTAACTTAAACGTTTGAAATACAATGAAAACAGGATGAAACGGTAGCGAAAACGCTATGCAATCACAATATAAACATAAAAATTAGGAGAATCAAATGATAACTACATTATGTCAGAGCCACGAATTTCTATAACATATAAACAACCAATATCAGAAAGGAAATAAAAGAATAGGTAGAATGAACTAATTCACTTTTTAAAACGAGGGTTAAAAAACAATACGGCACGTTTTACAACATGAGAGCAGAGCGGAGCGGAGCATTTACTACGATTCGCATCCGAGGGTGTCCTCTGACATCACTGTGACGTATATTTGTCCCCCTTTTACTAGAATGTGTAAAAATCCAACTTGTTTCGCATTTCATAATCTCAAAATGTTCGTTTTTTTTTCTATCAAATTAAATTACATCAATTTCATGCATGGTTTCTTGAGAGAAAGTTTCGCTTTGTTAGAATTTAAATAATGTCGATTTTGCAGAAAAAATAACTTTTAAATTTAAAGACGTGGATTAATTTCCTACATTTTTCATATTTGCGCCAAAAAGGACGATAAACAATTTTATTTGGTATTACCACAGAAAATGTAGGGGAATTTCAGATCAATGAAAGGGATTTTTTTTTCTCGAGTCTACGATATTTGAAGCAGGAAAGTTGTTTAGTATTCATTTTAAATTAATATATTTGCAAAATTCAAAGGAAGGGGATTTATTTTATATTAACAATTAAATTTTCTGTAATATATACCTTTGACCAGGACCATAGCTTGCTAGTATTTTCTTTCAGATGAAAAAAAAAATCAGAGATAAAATATTCTAATTTGAGAAGAATACTTTGTAATTATATTATTTGTATATATATACCTGACAAAAATGGAATAATCGCATTTTTATTAAAACATCTCTTAACACTTACAATTAAAAGTAATCATGCATAGCGCAGAACCCGTCAGTGTAAAATTGTATATGTTGGAGGCGGTATACGAGATAACCGCAGTGGCAAAAGTTATCCCTTCATTAAAATTAATGAATACTATTAATGCAAAATCAATAAGAATTAACATGTAAATTAATTATTAATTCTATCATTTTTAATTTTAATTCCCTTTTCATCACTTCCGAAACTAACTCCGTAAACATCCGAAACTGTTTTAGTAGAAAATCGGTTTTTCCGCGATTTATTTGTACTTTTAAAAATCGGTGTAGCTGCACCGGAGCACGGCCAGAAGTTGTTTTTTTCGGAACGTCATTTCAACAATTATGGAATCTGTCACCAACGCAAACTTCGTCAACCGAACGGGAGATACGAAAGCTGTATAGTGTCTGACTTTGCTGGTCCATCCTTATCGACGATTTATATACTTTTGCTTTATTTCAAGATTTTACATTATATTTCTAAAAATGAGGTCTTTATTAAAAGTCTACCCTAATTCACTTTGTAAATGTAAGAGTATAAGTTTTATTTAAATTAATAAAGTAAATGAAAATAAATGAATTCAAATTAAAGATATTGTGTAGAACAAAGGACACATGCTTAAGAACATTTCATGATACACTACATGATTTCATACTTTCATACGGCTTTTCAATATAAATATCATATATTATTTCTGTAGGATCCCTTGTACTCAATAATGGATCTTAGCACGTGAGGTATTGAAAAAAAGGTAATTTTTTCAGGTTAGTACAATCGTACGTTCATTTATCTCATAACTATCAACGTTTTTTTTGTTTCGTTAATGCCTGTAAAACAATTAATTTAAACGTGTTTTTTCAGCAAATCGTCGGTAATGCTGCCATCTATGAATGAGCAGAAGTTTTGAACTTTTATGATTTTTTGGCTATCAAAAATACTTTAATATATTTCGCCTTTTGTGGGGGGGGGGGGGGGGAGGAAGGGGATTGATCATCCGATAACTATCTCTTGGGCATATTAGAATGTTCCTTAAAAAAAATGTAACACATTTTTAAAAGCTTTCCGGAGTATGTGAAGTTTTTATTTCTATTATCAAATGGTATTCCGAAAAAATACTTATATGCAAAACTTAAGCAATAGTATAAGCAAAGCAATATAAGCTTATTAGCAAAACTTATAAAGCCAAAACTTAAAAGCATACTTATAAGCATAAGATTAATCATTTCCCCTTTTACACGCTTACAATTATTTTCAATAATAATATAATTTTTATAGTAAATTAAACCCCGATCGATGTATCTAAAATATTGAAATAAAGCAAAATACGTACGAGGCGTGGATGAGAGCCAAACGCACCACATGGAACTGCATTGTTTATCTTTTTAGAAAGGAGGGCGACCAATCCTTTGCCTGATGAAATGGATTTTTACGTGAAACCCTTCTAACCGTACTCAGACACAACCACCTCCGATTTTTGAATGTCCCTGACCTTATCATCGTCAGTCCCTGACCATATGATAATTAGCAAATATTTAAGTTTATAGATTGAATTTTTTTGTAGAAAGCTTTAATAACGTATAAAACTTTAGAAAAATATTATTATCCAGTTACATATTTAAAAAAAAAATGTGGCTGTGTCTATTACCTACACTTATTAACTTTAATAAGAATTAATTAATCATGAAATTTTTATACGCAGATTTTCTGAAATCGAACTTCAAAGCCCCATAATCCGTGTGCCTCACCCAAGCTCAAATTATTACTATTAATTATTATTATTACTTGGTAATAATAATACTTGACTCTAAAAAAGTTGGTAAAAACCCATATTTGACTTGTCAATTTTAAGGTTCTCTCTCTCTCTCCCCCCCCCCCCCCCCCCTTATCATAAGCACTAGCGACCTTGATTTCTGGTCATATTTGATTTATGTGGCAAGGTAATTCGGATCTATTAGATTCCTAAAGAAGTTTCACTTCAAAAAGTTTTTATTTAAAAAAAAAAAAAGGATGATCAATTTTGAATAAAATCACGTTTTTGACAATTTCAAGTCAATTTTTATAGCATAAAATATGTACAGCCGGGGGGAAAAACGAACCACCAATGATTATTTCGTTAGTTTTTATAGTAGAGCTAAACTTAATATACCATTTTGTATGGAATAAAGTCTACTACACATTGATATACGAAAAATTTGCATAGGGGACTATCTTCATATTAAAATCAGCAACAACTTTAAAATTTCCAATAGCAGCACCCAATTTTGATTCAATATTTACAATCTACGACAAAATTTATCGTTGAACATCAATTTGAAAGTCATTTGGTTAAGTAGTATTTTAATTATGAATATCGAAAGTTAGAACTCGAAATTTTAAATGAATTTCTTAAACTTTTAATTATATCTTTCGAAATAATAATTTTATTAAGCTGATATTTTTATTTGTGTTACTTCTAAACGACCCAAATAAAATACACTAGCTTTCATTACTTATATGTATATTTTTGTAATTTTATTTAAATTAGGATATTAATATATATTCATAAAATTTATGAATAGCAACCATGCTATATTTTGATACACTAATTTTGCGAATTAAAAGCGGTGTGATCGCGTTTGCATAAAATTCTAAATTCTTATATAAAGGCGAGGCATATACGGGAGTGGGGTGACCACGGGAAAAGAAAAACCACGGCTAACGCCAACATTTTTTCTACCCGTGGCCTTCATTTCGTAGTCCAACTAATACTTTGTTCAATGTAGAGATAGCCCCTCAAATAAGATCGATACATATTGTCTAATATCTCTGCATATAAATGTAGGAAATTAACGAAAATTTATATTTAGATTATTTTGAGGGTGGGAAACATTTCTGCGCTATCAAAAGTAAGTGTTGCTATTAAAAAATTAAAAGTTGGTGCGAATTCGAGTATGAATATAGTCCCCTATGCGTATAGCAATGGGGGAATATCTTCATGCGTATAGCAATGCGTATAGTCCCATATGGAAATTTTTTGTAGATCAATGTATAGTAGACTTTATTCCCTACAGAATGGTATATTAAGTTTAGTTCTACTATAAAAACTAACGAAATAATCATTGATGGTTCGTTTTTTTCCCCTTTCTGTACCATACATGTTGTAAATGTAATAAACATGCCCTTTTTCCAGAAACTATTCAATGTAAAAACTAATACCACAAATTACTAAACACGAAATAAAGTTAATACAATATTTAAAAATTAGAGACAAGAAAATTCCTTGGCATTGGAGCAAAGACTAAACGTGCTCTACAACTTTACACCTTTTTAAGCGAAGGTTGAAAAAATTAAAACTTTTTGAGCGAAAGGTAGAAAAAAATAGTTCTTTGGCATAGGTTTGTGCAGATTTAAAAACACATTTTTGACTTTCAAATATACCAGAAATGTTACACAATTCAATGTTTTGACATACTTTTCTTACTTATAAGAAAGAGAAAACAAAAATATTAATTAATTAATCAATTACTCAAGTTCGATGCAAAACTGTTCAATAGCCAAGGTAGAATAGTTTTCCCAACCTTCTCTTCCGATAACAAGTACATTGACGCTAGATGGGAGTCTTCGCTCCAACGTTTATGTTTCTTTAGCTCAGTGGATAAAAGGGAAATAACGGTAATTTGAAGCGCGGTGAATCTCGGGTGAATCTCACTCTTGGCGAATAAATAGGCATCAAAAACACGTTTTAATCGCCAAGAGTTAGGGTTGCTTTATCTGCAAAAACGTGGTGGTCAGTTGAGTTGCAAGCTAGTAAGTACCAAATTGTAGCCCGTCTCGTTGTGTTTTGATTGAAAATATCTAATTTATGATGGCCGAAACTTCGATGTATGAGTGCACGGCTCAAATTGTGAGTGATGGAGGAGCCAAATTGTCCAAATATAAATCCACAAAAAGTGGAATGACTATTTGTATCGCAGAAGCTGACGGTCCACTTGTTGGCGGGTATTTGTGTGTTGGTGAGTGTTTATTTTATATTTATCGATTTGTTTTGTAACCAGGGTTACTAAATTTAAGGTTCGAAATTGTAAACAATAATGATTTTCGATATTTAAATGTGGTCACCAAAATCTTTCTAGAATTTTGAATGGTTATGAATAATTAAAGTGCCATGCTTGACTAATATATTGAAGTACTGAATATTAACTTATAAAAGCAAGCATTTGAAATATAATGACCCCTTTTATTGGTTGGTTGACAAAAATAAATGAAAATATATTTTAGTTGTACAGCTGTTTATATAGCTCTAAATATGTGCCAAGCTTGTTGACGACAAGTTACTATAAAACTCTTGGAAGTTAATTTATTGACAAAAGGTTAATTATCAACGTAGTTAAAATACAGACACTAAGCTTTTTCTAAAAACACAACAGATTTTTTTTATGTAGCTCCACTACAGCGAGTTTAAGTATCACAAAAAGACACGCATGTCAGTTTATAAATGTCCTTAATGTTTAAACAGAGAGAGAGTAAATGTAATGGAGCGATGCTAAAGTGTTTTCCCATTTTGATTTTTATGAAAGGTTTAGTTTAATTTTTTTAATAGTATTCCTCTGTTTTGTTAAATTTACAATAAAAACGTTTTTAGTTATTATTAAGAGTATAGTCACATCCTTCTTAAAATTATTAATGATTGTCAAAAGTTTTTTTTTTTTAAATCTGTCTGAAAACTATCTTTTTCAAGTTAATAGCAAATCTTACATCAATATGTATTACAATAAAGACCAGTTGAAATAGCATTTTAGTACAATTAAAATAAAAGCCAAATGCGATTTAGCGACAATTGGTGGGTGATAAATTTTATACTTTGGCAACCCTATTTCATTACTTTCCTAGCAATATCATGATGTACGGCAACCTTTTTTAAAAATTTGGCGACAAAAAAAAAACTTCATTTTTGTCCTTGGCGCCAATTTTTGAACTTGGCGACAACAGGGCACCATACACTAGGAATTTACCAAAAGTTTTAGAAGAGAAACGGGTACACAGTTAAAATGGAAATTTTAAATTAAATAAAAAATGTATGGTTTATTTTGACAAAATATTAATGAAATAATGTAAAATAAGACCCAGTTAACACATATTTTGTCCCTTACCTTTAACCTTTATTTATCTTGTATTATAGCAACGGAAGCACATGATGACGATGGCTTACCCCATACTTTAGAGCATTTGGTCTTTATGGGAAGTGAAAAATATCCTTTCAAGGTGAGCATGAACACGAACTCATAATCCAAGACCATTTGTACTAATTTTTTTTTATTTCAAAATAATATTTCAATGCAAATCGTAAAACTTTCGATGTTTTAACAACGTGTTCATGCGTTACTCTTCCAGGGCTTTTTGGATCTGGTTGCCAGCCGCTGCTTGTCGCAGGGAACCAATGCGTGGACAGATACGGACCACACATGCTACACCATAACCACAGCAGGGGATGAAGGGTTCTTGAAACTACTACCCATTTACATCGACCATTTGCTCTACCCAACACTCAAAGTAAGTGAGGTGATCGGATGTTTAGGTGTTCGGTTACTATTTTTCTTTGTTAGTATGGGCGGGTCAGGCCATGATAGAAATGGAACTATCCTAGTGGACAAATGCACCTGTTAACTTACCTATCACATACTCTAATATGCAATAGATTTCTTAACCCTTTGCACTCTGTTGTCGCAGCTCAGGCGACAACATAACTCGTTCTTTTGGTTCCCTGTTCTTTAAAATAAACAAGAAAAGCACGATCTTGTGTTTAAAAACATCGATATTTTTTTCAACTGGTTCTTTTGCAGATCCAAAACAGATTAGGTTTCTTTTTTCTATAAGCATAACAAATTCTAGGGAAAAGAACATAAGGTTGAATAACTGTTCCGTAGAATGAACGGAAAACGCAAAGAGTTCTTGGAGTGCAAAGGGTTAATATTTTACTTTGATATTAAATATAAAATGGTTTACCAACAACTGCACTGTAACAATTTTAATTCTGCTCTTTTCGGAAGCAATCCACATTCTGTTAGACTTCTTATTCTCTCCAATTCAATCATTACCATGGAGATAAGGCCACAGTCGCCTGGTTGGAACTGCGCTTTTAATCAGAGGGTTGTATGTTCCAATCTTGTCTGGAGAGCAGTAAACTCGTACTAGAGGTTTGGTAAGGACTCATCTTGAGTATGATGTAGAGTTTTGGCCACCATATCTTAAAAAAGACTTGATTTGTTAGAGGAAGTTTAGCACAGGATTGCTAAAATGGTCCAAAGGTTTTCAGGCATGGATTATGAAGATAGATTAATAAATTTGAATATGTATTTTAGAAGAGAAGGATTAATTCAACCGTTCAAATTTATTAAACAGGGAGATGTCGAGGAATTTTATTTTAATTTGAGTGATAGAGAGGTCATGGGTTTAAATTAAACACATCTTAAGAGTAAGTTCTGTAATTAAAGAAAACATCAATTACTAGTTAATTAGTTTTTATTTTCATTGACAATTCTATGTTTTACAGAATTTTTGATTAACCAATCTACCTCCAGTCCGAGTTAGACCGGATAATCGAGGTTCTATTGTAGTTGTTTCCCATCAACTTAGTTTTCAGACTTAACCCTCTGACGGATAAGCAAAATGTCAAATCTTTAGGTTTGTGTTCACTGCATGAAAGTTTAATTTGTGTTTCCAACATGTTCCTTTTTTTACAAAAATATATTTTTTAATTTAATCAATAGAGAAGGTCTTCAAAAGTCCTCCTGATACTTTAACCCTCTAGTGCATGATTTTTTCTTTTTTAATGAACTAATTTTTTTTTTTTTTTTTTTTTTTTTTTTGCTTCTGGACCGCTAAAAATATATAAAAAAAAATCCCAAGTGTTTATTTTATTAATTGTTAATTTAAAACTGTTATGTCAAATATATGCAAAATCATGTGTAATTTAATAAAATAATTTTCAAAAAGTATGAAAATATAGTTAAATACAATCTACACACCTCTAGTGTTAGCTAGGATTTTTGTAGAGCCATATTATACTTATATAAATAATAAAACAATCTTTGAAAACTTCATCTTTACGAGCCAGATTTAGAACAACAGACCTCGAAGCAATTGATTGCCTTTATCACAATCATTTTAGAAAGATATGGGATCAAGCGGCGGTTATAATAACTAGGCATATAGTTACCTATGTGACACTACTATAATAGTTAGCATAACACTCAATAGATGCAATTATCGGTCATTTTAAAGTTGTGTAGCATATATGCTGTAGCATATATGCTACACTATGCACTAAAGGGTTAAATTTGAAAATTATCAAAGAAGAAATTTTTACCATCTTTTATATTATGTGTACTACTGGAAATACATGAACGGATATTCACGTTTGTATCTGTCAGGTGGTTAAACAATACTCCCAAAGTCTTCATTCATATTGTTAGAGCCCCAGTTGTTCAGTTGGTAAGGCGTTCAGCTACTAATCAGAGGATTGGTGGTTCGAATCCGGGAAATGGACTTGACATAGAAAAGTAAAAAAGTAGTGATCTTGCGATCGGAGGGTTGCCAGCTTCACTACAAAAATACTAGAAAGTCGTCCAGAATGTCCAACAAATTATACTGGCGCGTATACGGGACTGGTGCACGATAAATCTCATCAGGGTCCAAAGTCCCGATGTCTATTGAAGGCGTTGGGTGCCAGTTCAGGTGTTTCCTCGTCATCTGACCATGATTCTAAAATAACGAGGTGCATGTATGAATGTGTGTGTGAATGTGTATGTGTTCCCGGGTCTTTCCTTCGAGATTGACCCCGAACCGTCGCCAATAGCCCACTGTGCAGCTCTAGTGCGACGTTAATTAACAAAACCAAACCATTCATATTGTTCTTTTTCAGGACGATGCTTTCGTAACGGAAGTCCACCACATCAATGGGGAAGGGGAAGACGCGGGCGTTGTGTACTGCGAGATGCAGACGCGGGAGAACTCTGGGGAAAGCCGGTGCCACCTGGCTATGCTGCGTTCCATGTACCCGGGGGATTGCGGATACAAGTCTGAAACAGGTGGCTTGCTCAAGAACTTGCAGGAGAGCACAACAAATGAAAAGGTAAATCGATTACATTTAGTTATACTATTACAATTCAAGTTCAGGTTTGAGGCAGAGCAAGGTTGCTTTTGTGTAACTCTTCTCTACGATTAAGTTAATAATATTTCTGCATAATTAAACTGTTATTCGAACATGAACTATTGTTATGTACCATTACACGGTGGCTATCAACAGGGATTTTTGGAACATTTCTTTAAAATCAGGAAATTTGACAATTTTCATTTGAATTATGACTTTTTTGAAATCATAAAAATTCACAAAAATGCCAGTGTTTTTAAAATGTTTTGAAAATTCACAAAAATGTCCATTTAAAAACTATAGCATCACTGATTAACTGTTGAAAGAATCGGATATCTGCTCACTTAACCAAAATTAAAAATATATGTGTAAATGTTTTAAAAATGCGCCACATTTTTAATAACATTTAAATTCATCTTTTTTTTTTTGTCAAACTTTGCAAGATGATTACCTGCTGCCAGCAAATACAAATGTCAAGTGTTTTTGGTTTACTCAATGTTATACAGTGTTAGTTTTATGAAATTGGTATCTTTACTATCTCACTGAAAAAAGAAAGTGTTTGATATGGAAATGTCAGGAAATTTCTCAAATTGAGTTTCTTCTGGATACCCTGCTATATTAAAATCCAGCCCTTTATATACTTTAATTTAGTTATTTTTTATCCTTAAAACCCCTTAGTTGTTGAAATTAATTGAAAACCTATTTAGTTGGCAATCTATCCCAGGATTAGCTGCACCATTTATAATTTAATTCATGCTTTTCTATCCAGTTTTTAATTATATATCAAGATTATGTTTTGTACAATTTAATATTACATTTGTAATTTAATACTTTTTTTATAGCTAAGTTTCTGTATTATAATAATGTTATTTTTTTGTCTGAAGGTTATTGCCTATCACAGAGAGTTTTACAGACCAGAGAACCTGTGCATCATCATAGTTGGGCAAATCGATGCCACTAAAGTATTTGAAGCTCTGAAATCAGTGGAAGACAGAATTGCCAATGATGTATGTATAAAAGCCACTATTTTTAAGTTGCAGGCACTTGATTAATTTCTTAATAATTATATTGTTCATTAAGAGAAACTACTTTGCATATCTGCTCTGATTTTGTATTTTAGTTTTCTGCATGAAATTATTTGGGTGATAATTTGAAGCACAAAAAACTACTGTATATACTCGCGTGTAGGTCGATTCACTGATTGTGGGAAGATTTTTTGTGTAAAATAGAAAAATTGCATATAAGCCAAGTTGTATTTTCGTATATAAAAAATCTGGATTAAAATCGGCAGTTCATCAAAAAATGTTTTAATTTTTAGAATAAATATTTAGGCTGAGAAATAAAATATTAAGAAAAGGTGACTGGGGAAACTGCCTTCCTCGAAGTTTGCGCCGATTTTTCAAGCCTAAAAGTATGCACCACTTGTGACGTTCTTGTGTATTTCAAACATCCATTGGACTTCTTAAATTAAATATCTCTCATAATCATCCCGATTGTCATATAATAAAGTCTTTTAAACCACATATTTAAATACCAAAATGTGCAATCTCTAATTCTTAACTTCGTTTTGTAAAAATTTAAAATTTTAGAAACAGTTAGCTAATTTCTGTTGACATCATTGACTGTCGCTATTATGATTATTTTTTTTATCCATCTCGGAAGGAAATACAGGTATTTTATTAATTAAAGGAATATTATGATTGATTGAATACTTCTTATTAAAATATTTATTTTAAAATTACTAAATAAATTTCTTGAAGGTAAATTTAAGTCGCGGATTAGCAATGTCTCGATTTTACTGCTTTAAAGTAAATTCTAATAAAAAACCATTAATATCTTTACATAATATTATCAAGGAATAAAATCTGTATTGGTGAAATAAATTTTGTTTAATTATGGCAATCAAATAAGAAAAATATTGACTTTAAAGTGGTGTCATTTGTTATGCACAATGTCAACTTCTTAGTCTTCTATTCAAAATCTTACTAAAGTAACGTATACTAGCTTCATAGATTCTGCAAACCAATGAAATATTTATCACTTTTTATTCAGTTAAATTGATTATTTATACGAGTAGTGCAATTTTTCCGTCACAATCCTGCCGCGATACACAGAACAGTCTTCAATTAGCAAATGTGACACACATAACTTCTCTCCTTTGCTCAATTTAGGCAATATCATAAATTTTACTGACTCGCGTATAAGCCGATCTCCCTAACTTTTCTTATGAAAACTTTGCTTTGAATTTCTTGGCTTATACACAAGTATATGCAATAAGCATTTTTTTATACAGATCATTACATTTTTTATTATTATTTATTAGACACACAATGTTGTCAAGGAGCCCCAAGGCCCGTGCAGACAACGCAATAAAACTATATATATACATTTATTTATAATATTTCGTTTTGGGTTATTGATATTTCAAAATTGTAGAGAAAAATACAACATTTTAAATTATGAGAAGTTATTATTTTTGCTTGGTTATCCCCCTCTTTGTAAATGACTTAAATATCGCTGACACAAAGATACTGGTTTTACTTCATTTGAGTGTTACATTAAATTACCGTATATATATATTTATTTAACCAAATTTCTTTAATATTTAGAAAGAAAGAACTCCATTCGTTCGACCCTGGCAGTCTTCCGTCCCTCCCTTGTCGGATCCAGTGACTCTAGATGTTGAGTACCCATCTGATGAGGATGAGTATGGATTGATCATTGCAGCATGGAGGGGACCATTGGCAAATGTATGTTATGCTTCTCTTGAACAGCAGTTCTCAACTTGTGTTACGTATAACCCTGGGGTACATGTCGGTCTGTGAGGGTACACGAAAATAATATTAGAAATGGGGGAAAACATCCAAAATAAAAGTAATGAATGTAATAAGTAAAATCAAAACTAAAAGCTAGTAAATGTCTTCAATTTGAGTCGTTTGATTAATTTAACAGCTAACCTAAGAACATTACTGCTTATCAAAAACAAACTTTATTTCGCATTGAGGGATGGGCGAGATTTTATAGAGCGTGATTTAAGATTTTTGCGGCCCTATACGAAATCTTGTGAGAGTTACCCTTTCATCTGTGATTTTGAAGTAATATATGAACTTTAGAAGTTATTTCATATAAAGGAATTGAGTAAGAGACATGCAAAGGAATTGGGTAAATTTGGGTTATTTTACAAATATTGAACTCTTATAAAAAAACAAAAATAATTCTGTATGTATTACTCTAGGCAGCTGCCTAATTCGTTTAGCGGTAAATCCGTCACTGATTATAAGAGAAACTCCTAATAAAAAGTTTTATCAAGGGCTACATCAGAGAAAAAAAAATTGAGAACCTCTGCTCTATATTAAGAATAAAAAAACTTACATTTAAAATTTGTTCAATATATTTGAAACATTATAGTGATTATTATCTCGGGAATTAAAATTGAGGGAGTTGTATTAAAATCTGTCAATGAGCCAGCTCAATTCCAGTCTCCTTTGTTTGGGGTTATTTGATTTAATTAAGAAATAAAGCCTCAATGGCACACCAATATACTTGTGCTTGGATAGTCCCAAGTCCAAAAGAAGACTTATTATTCATAAGGGGAGATTCGTGTATGTTAAGCCTGTCATGCCTCAAATGTCCTTAAATTGGTCATTGCATTGTGTTCAAGTTTTGGGTGCCGACTTTGGTGTTGTTCTTATCATATGATTAACAGGCATATGATTTTTCCGCAAATTTTATTGAATTATTTCAGCTAAATTTTTTAATTAATCACATTGATTAAGGGTTAGTATTTTGGATATTTAATTCGAATAGATCTTAAATCGGAATAGATCTTAAATTTCCACCAACAACTAACTCATTCGTTTGTCACTATCTGACTGTTTATAGTAGAAAAAATACCTTTTTTCATATTCGGATCTTTTGCCCATCTTAACATACAACCTTATGTTGCATTTATTTCAGGATTATTCCCAGCTGATATCCATTCAGATTCTGATGGACTATTTGACAGACACTTCTGTGTCGCCACTCAATCGAGAGCTTGTTGAAACAGATGATCCACTTTGCAACCAGGTATTTTTATGTACTTATTTTATTAAAAAGGCTTGCTTTCATAGAAATTTCCTGGTCCCTCGGTAGCCCAGTGGATAAAGGCGTTCAGCTGGTAATCAGAGGATTGCTAGTTCAATCCCATGCGATGGGCTTCATAAAAGTTACAAAAAATAGTGATCTTGTGATCGAAGGGTTGCCAGCTTCTTTGCAAAAATACTAGGAAGTCGTCCAGAATATCCAACAAATTATACTGGCGTGTATACGGGACTGGTGCGTGATAAATCTGATCAAAGCCATAATGCCTTTTGTGGGGTGCCAGCTCAGGTGTTTCCTCGTCGTCTGACCTATGGTTCTAAAATAACAAGGTACAAGTATGAATGCGTATATGGCTGTGATAAGTCTATACGAGGACAGAAATAGGCAGCTAGAAATTAAAAAAATTAAATTAAATCAAATTAAAAAAATAAAAATAAATTCAAAAAATTGAAATTTCATTCTTTATTTTGAATTAAAGTTATTGCTTTATCTTAGCTGCATTTGTTTTGTTCAACTGCATAATTTTGATGCATTTTAGTTAGATTTTTAAGATAGCATTCTGCAAATCAGGACTATTAGTACATATAGGCCTAAACTGCTAAACTTGTATTGAACCCATGGGCCCAAGCCCCTCCAATATTTTTCAAGTTTTTGAAGTATTGTTTTTTTGTAGAATTTTTTAAAAAAAATTCCCTCTATGGTTCTATCCAATTTTTTTCTCTACGGTTCTATCCAATTTTTTTCTCTACGGTTCTATCCAAATTTTCTCCCTTATTATTCAACATTTAAAAAAGATTGTCATTTTTGCAATTAATAAGAATTAGAAGTTAGTATCTAAACATAGAAAATTATTTGGTTACGTTGAGAATTTCTAATGAATCGCTACAATCCAAAGTTTTTTTTTTAGAAAAATTTCATAAATTGTTGCAAGTTGTCAATTTCAGAGGGGCCTTTTGGTTCTGAAATATTATCCACTAAGACAAATTCCAAAATTGCTGATATAATGAATAAATAATCTTTTTTATCCTCTTCACAGGATTTTCAAGACAGGATAGAGGTATGTCTTTTTAATTAATAATTATTTCTAGAGCCTTATACATCATATTCCTGTGTTTCAGCTTTTGAGGGGAGCATCTGTCGCATAAACGGTTCAGATCTAGGCAAGGACTTGTGATAAATTGAACCCATGTAAGAGGATATAATTTTTTTGTAGTGTGTGAGGCATAGGTATTTAGTTGGGGACATAAAATTTAAAATATATAATTGCAGATTGTCTGGTTTGTACATGTAAAGGGTCACTGTTCTTGCCACTGGAAATGGGGAAGCATTTTAGAGGGAATTCACAATGCCTAAATCCAAAAATTCTCTGTTTGAAGCAAGGCATTTTCTAAAAAACATCCCATTTAAAACCCTTAGTGTTCCAATCTACGAGAAGGGGTTGTAAATGATTCCTGCAAAAGGAAACGCCTCCAATTGCGATCCACGTCATCCCTTCACAATGCTAGTGTTCTCTATTTCTCACATGGTGAAATTTTTCCCCTTGCTTTAAAGTCCCTTGTTAGAGCAGATGTTAAAGACTTTACAGTTACTTTTGTGGAAATTTCAGTACAACAAATAGGCTCTAAATTACCGTGTATATAGGTCAAACATTCATATTTGCTTTGATAGGATTTATTTGTTATTAAATATGTTTATTGTGATATAATCAAATATCTTACTGTATATTTTTTATTCTCAGGTGGACTATACAGTGATTGAGAATTTTGTGTCTTGTATCTATCTCCATCTGTCAAACGTTCCTGTGAAACGGTTGGAAGAAGTAAAAGAAAAGTAAGCTATGGACTTTTGTACTTTCCATTTCTGCTTAATGAAAATGGGTAATAGAAGTATTGGCTTATAGTGAATTATTTTATTAAGTATGATTTTTGATGTTTCTAGACATTTTGAGGTTTTATGAGTTCAAAAAGTTAAAACAGGATTCCTTCTGGAAATTAAATTTTTTCCAGGGCACTCGAAAACTCATAAAATATACTTTAATTCCTGGAACTTTTATTCTGTAGGACTATCATTTTAAAAAAAAATTTGTATATGGAAAATTTGTTTTAATTTAAAAAATGTGTTTAATTTATTTGTGAAAATTTGACCGCCGTGTAGAGGAAATATTTACTAGATGGCATTATAGGCTTTTCTTGGCAAGAAGATTACTGATGCGAGAAGATTAGTGATCACTATCGGCAGTGTTCGGCAGTAGGCGTTTTTTGAAGGGCTGTCCGCCCTGCCCGCCCTTTTTTCATCACGTTAGCGCCCTCATGCCCCTTTTTCGAAAATGCCGCCCTCTTTTAAAAATTTTTTCGCCCCTCTTGCCCTTTTCACTCAAGCACAAGCGTCCTTGCTTCTCCAGCTGTTTTTAAAAAAGCATCAATTAAAAAAAAAATGCGTGTAAATTGGAATTAAGTGAGTTATGGCAGTAAAAAAATAACTACTTTTTAACTACATGTGTTGCGTAATCGCGATGATTCCACAGAAATTTCGATTCTATTGGTTGCCTGTACCCTAGGGTGCATCAAAAAAGCCATTTTTTAAAAAAAGTTTTGCAATTATTTTGGCCCTTATATAAAAGTGTTCTATGTCATAAAAGAAACTTCCTGTATTTTTTTCAGAATTTTTGAAAGCAATTTACCGGGTCCACATGATGGTAGCAAATTGACATTAAAATATTTTTTTAAATAAATGTTTTCAAATTAGGTTCACCTTAATTGTAGAGTACCAATTGAATGTTTAAAACTTGTAGGAACTTATAATACAATAATCTTTATTAACAATGCATAATATATGTAAACTTTAGCACTTCAATAAATCAATGTTAATATAATATAAGTAAAATGTCAGCGATCATGATCATCGCCGCCCTCAATTTACAGTTTTCTTTTGCGGAGATTGGGCATCTGTTTTCTATCAGCCTCAACTACCTGCATAATGTTCTGGTAATGTTGCTCAGATCTAGCTGCATCGAGGTAGTCACTACTAAGTTTTATAGCACGTTCTGCTGAATCATTAACAACGTTCAGAGCAACTGTCTTTGCCTTTGATGCAATAAATGAGGGCTCAACTGGCCAAATGTCAACATCTTTGTCGAGAAATTCTGTGTTCATTTCTAAAAGATGGAAAATGAACCAAGAGTCAACAGTGGTCAGATCCCCAATCCTAGTATTACTTGTGATGGTAGGAAATTTGGGTTTTCCAAATCCTGTGCCAAAACGATTGCAAGGAACTGTCACTGCATCAGAAGGTTTTGTTGTGAGAAGTTTCTCTGCTAAATATTGAAGTTCTAATTTTGGAACTATGTCACTGAATAATGCTAATGGTATCATTTCAGAACATAAATACCACAAATGACGGTTAAGTGCTGTTAATCTACTAACTGATATACCATTATCCATTTTACTGTACTTCAGAAGATCTTTGTAAAGACAACGATCATGCCACGGAGCATTGACAGCTGATGTGCTATTATGACTGTAAAGCAAGCACACAAAAGTGACAAATTTACGCAACTTCAACTGCTGAGTTACAGTGGTGATTGTTCCTTTAGGCAACAAACTGATCTGCTTCTCCAAAAGAACAACTTTAATTGCGTACAAAATTTTAGACATCCAACGAGCTTTGTGAACAGCACCGGGACGACGAAATTCGAATGATTTTGATTTATCACCATTGTCCAGGTACAGCAAGAACAGTTCAGTGAATTCCTTGTAATCTTCACGTTGATGCTTTATTACTGCTTTAGCAGCAGCAGCAACAGCGTTCTTATGTAACCAAAGACAAAGTTTGTTCATCCCTGGAGACTGAGCACTTATCAAAGGAACCGAGAGTCTCATCACTTGCATGAGGCACTTTATCGAAATGTTTCTTGAATCGGCTGAAAACCATACATTCTCCCGACTTAGAAGTTTCTACATTCAAATCATTGAAGACCTGGGTAAGTATTAACTCACCGACATGATGACGGCATGCAGACCAAAGTAAAGTGCGACCAATTCTTTGTTGTAGGGTGATACAGGCTGCAGTGGCATGTCCAGTATTGCTGGATGTCGTGTCGAAGGTCATGTTCACTACTGAATCCACACATTTCCATCACTGTAACAACTGCACTGTTGCTTGAGCTATGACATGACCAGATCGTTGGTCTGTTCCCGGTTTGTAAGATGGTACACCAAGAAGCTTTATGTCTGTATTATTTCCAACAGCTACCACAAGTCTCTCTTCCGATTCGTTCTTTGATTTGTTTATCAACAGCTTTGAATCCCAATGTAAGGAAGCAAATTTTGGTGGAGCCCATGTAGTTTGTACTGTTTTGGCAATTTCTTTATTTACAGTACGCCTTGATCTGTCTGCTGTGGCATATGGAATTGATACTTTCTTTGCATCACCTCCAGATTCCTCAATTATGGCATGAGTGAATGCAGCTTGTTGAGCTGGAGAAAGCTTCATTCTTGTTGCCAAAGATACTATTTTTGGTGACTTCAAGATGTTATGAGGTATGAAAGCACTAGTACCTGTACGTCTGCGAGTGACTCTACGATTACCTTCCTTTCTTGCTTCTGTGGAAATCTTGAAAGTGATGTCTCTGTTGTTTTCTTCTGTTTCACTGCTGCTGCTTCCTTCACTGCTGGTTATTTCCGCAGTGCAGCTGGCTGAGGCTTGTTGACATTTCTGATGAGCCACCAGTCTAATCCTTTCTTGCTTCCTTACGCTTCAATAGTGAATCCAGCTTCTTGCCCCATGAACCAAATGATGCAGCTCGGTCTGTTTTCATGGATTGAAAAAATTTCAAATCTTTTTTGTTCTTTATTATAGCTTCTGCATTTTGTGTCCAATTTTAAAATGTTCTTCCGAGTTCTAGTTTAGTGTCTTGGATCTTTGCCTCTGCAGATGCTGATGACCGGCGGTCTACCGTAATTTCTCGTAGTTTAGCATTCTTCTGAACAAAGTTATTATCCTCTCACATGCTTTTTTTTCAGTAATTATTGGAATGTTTCCCTTTTGATAAAATGGAATAATCTTTTTTAAAACTATCTTGGCATTCTCATACTTTGTTCGGTTAAGCTGTACTCCTTCACACTGATGAAACATGTAGCATCATAAAACTTGATTGTTTGTTGGCAACCTGGATCCTGTTATCTCTGCATCAGCTTGAGTAATTCCAGCTCCAATACCAAAAACTTTAGCACTAAGACGAGTCGCTTTGTGGTCATAATTTTTACCTGATTTGGCCATGGAAAAGAATAATGACCTCTTCACTCTGCAGGTGTAAAAATAGCACTGGAACAGCAAATACTTCTGCACTCTGTCTAACACAAATGCATATGCCATTAGTCATCAAACTATCAACCCATCAAAGAACAGCTCAATGCCCATGAAATAGAATAGTTTCACCTGCTACAAAAAAATTATTTTTAATGCACATAGAAGGGTGAAATTGTATATTATTTTTGGCAGCTTTCCAAC
Source organism: Troglohyphantes excavatus (assembly GCA_963932185.1). NCBI lineage: Eukaryota > Metazoa > Arthropoda > Arachnida > Araneae > Linyphiidae > Troglohyphantes > Troglohyphantes excavatus. The sequence goes on from OZ010669.1 coordinate 47,497,300, forward strand.
TTTAGTTTTGCTAACAAACAGGAGAGTCAGGGAAGCAGATTTTAAAGTAGAATTGTAAAACTGGTACTTTTGGTTATATATTAGTTATTTTTAGTTTAGTATTTGTCTTTGTTATTTTAGTTTTGCTAGGAATGTAAGCAAATTTCATTCTGCGGGACGCATGTGGACCCCCTAAGCATCTTAAAAATTGTCTAATATTTACCACAGTGTCTTTTCAACCAAAGTAGAAAACTTTAAGCATAGGGCCATCAAAATTTGAAAATATGATGTTTTTTGATGCACCCTACTGTACCCATATACGAAATGATGTTTTTTTTTTTTAAAGAGAAGATTGTTTGGAGCGAGGTTACAATATTAGGGCTCTTATTACCAAATTTTAGATTTAAGTAGTCTTTGTATAAATTTTGTAAATGATCTGATTAGTGCTATTTATAGATTTGTTTTTTAGCAAAGACATTAATTTTTAAATGTCAATTTTTTTTATTTTAAGTAGTATCTTCATAAAGAGACATCAATTTTGTACGGGTATTTCTTTCAAAATAAGCCCCGAACCATCACCAATAGCCCAATATGCAGTTCTAGCGCAATATCAATCAACAAATCAAAACTTTTTTTTGTTTGGCCAATGGTCCAATGTATCAACAGGTGGCTACGCCCACCCCAATTTTTTTTTTTAAAAAATGTGCCCTTTTAAAAACAAGGAGTGCCTTTTCAAAAACTGGGTGCCCTTTTACTGCCAACAGTGCCCTGCCCCTTTTTATTTCTCGAGTGAACACTGCTATCGGGTTTAATTGAATAGTATTCCAAAAGTAACAGTTTGCATAAACCTTCAATTGGCGAGGTTTTCATTGGCATCAAGATCTCCATGATCTTTATATTTAGAAAAATTCTATTTGCTATCTCCATGATCTCCATAGATCTCCATGATCTTTATATTTAAATAATTCTATTATTGAAAGCATTTGTGCAATATGCTTTCGAAATGTCATTTTTGCTGTAGTGAAGGATATATCAGAAATTTCATATATTTAATGGACAAATTTAGTTTGCTCCTGAAAAACTGTTCAAACTTTTCTTTAAAATGTGCATGAACCTGGGTAACCTGAACTTTCTTCTCTAAAATATGTGTGAATAGGGGCTGTGCTTTGTCTTCAATTATGGACAAATAAGTGACAACTAACTTTGGCATACTAGTTTTAGTATCCTTGATATGTAACAGCCAGGTTGATGTGAACGTCACAATATTTTTGATAAGAAATGCTTCAGTAATGTATTTTCTTTGGAGCTCTAACATTGTTTTCAGGAAAATGACAAAAAATGCATAAAAGCAATTAAATATCAAGTTTGTAACAAATCTTATCCATAGTTTTAGGGATATCAACATATGTTTGAAGTGAAAAGTTGTACTTGAAGTACAGAACACGAATATTCTAACTAGATTACTGTTATAAGACTTAAAGCTGTTTTCAATTAATAGCAAGTTTTTATATGTACTTTTTATAGGTTATTAGATGTGCTGAAGGTTATTGCAGATGGAAAAGAGGAGTTGGATATGGAACGAATGAGGACTGTTATCAGAAAGAAAAAATTGTATATTCTTAGTAATGTAAGCATTTTAACTTGCATTTAACATACATGCGGTACAATGGTGCTGAACTGAATTCTATTGTAGAACCTTAGCATCTTATTGTAGAACCTATCGTAGATCTGTAACCTTATCCTAGATCTGTAACCTTAGAAACTTATCGCAGATCCGCAACAGATTGGTTAATACCTCTCTTCCAAAACCATGACCGTGTATTTGGATCTTCTATTTTAAGTCCACCACATACTACCTTTGCAAGGAAAGTATGTGGTGGACTTACTTTCTTCAGGGGTGAATACCTGTGATGAGCAGTTGTTGATTTTCTGCAAGTGGCAGATGTATTGTGGTGTTTGAATGTCTCAAGAGGTTAATGTGAAAAGTTTTCACACAATGTTTGCAATGCAATTGGTTGTGTGGTGGCGGCATGAAGGTTCCGTTAATCCAGAGTTCGGGAGTCAACTATGTATTTAAGGACATTGAGCTGAACCAGGAACCTTCTGTTTGCTAGCCAGATGTCTTGCCTCTCAGCATTGACAATACCATGGCCGTATATTTATAACTGCTATTTGAAGAGACCACACAGCTTTCAGTAAATATAGCTAATCAATGTATCTAATTAAAATATCTTAACAAATTAATTCATTTTTTAATCTAATGTTTTTAAAATGCATGTCATATCTTTGTTTAAATATCTCGTGCCTTTAAAAACAACAAAGTGATTATGATATCTTAAGTGTTAATTGAAAGGCCAAGTGAATAAATGAACATTAAACATTAATTTTTTTTATTCTGTTGTGGTTTGAAGAAGTTAAGTGCTTATATGCTATTCTTTTGTGTGTCCCTGCTAGCTTTATTTGAACACATTCAAAGCAGAAAGAAGGGCAATGATACACTTACGTTTATAGATGTTGTGTATAAAAGATGATTTTTTTAAATACTCTTAAAAATAACAACCTGTACTCCCCCTTTATACAATTGGAGTTAAGATGCTAATTACTATGATTATTGTATTATATTTTAAACTACTATTTTTGATTTTATGTATCAATGTCTATTGTTTCTTAATATGAAAATGAAATTATGATTGTCGTTTTTTTAATATTGTACGTTAATTTTTTAAAATTTATCATTGAAAAATGAAAAGTAAACGTCTTATTCACAAATTAATTAAAACGCTTCTTGAAACGATTTGTATCTATATATGATATTTTTTAATTGTTAATGATTATTTTAAAATTGCTTTTAGATGGAAAATAGCCCTCACGACCACTTGGCAAGTTGCTTGATTGGAGATTTCCTTTATGGTTGCAATTTGGAAGATGTGAGTTTTGTGCTTTTAACTTCATGTTCAAATGTATTTTAATGTTAATAGTGCTATTAATCACTATTACACTTGAAAGTTACAATTTGTCAACAATTCGATATCACATTACCAAATATATTGATTGTTCATCTTGTAATGATTATACATTTTATAGTAACATGAATTACAGTTCATGTAAATTTGAGTAATTATTAATTAACGTGCATTACAAGTGAGATAACGTTACTTATGCAAAAATATTTTAAAAGTTATGATTTTAAACTACTTGTTATGATATTATATCTGTGAATTAGAACTAGAAGTACTATTATCAATTTTAAATTAAAAAGATAATATTTTAAATTGATTAATTTTAAATGTCTAAATTAAATGGAAACTAAACAATGTCTTCATGGTTCTCTAACCCTTCAAATCAAACAATTGTTTGATTTACGTAACATTGCAACAAAGCTGAATCTCAAACTTAGAAGCCATTTTGCACGAAACTGTCAATTATGACATTGTTTCTTTTTATTCCAAGTACCAGATGTACCAAGTACCAGATGCAATATCTCTAAAAATAATTTTAATTATATAAAACTTATGCTGCATCATTTTAATAATTATGAGGTTTATTTCTTAGTTGGAACACAGAATGCAAGAAATTCCTGCCATCGATCAACTGTTTAAGGAGCCACCTGAATTTTGGCTAAATTTGCTTAAGAATTACATTACAGAGGGAAACTATGTTATTGTAAGTATTAATATATTCAAAAAAATAATTTTAATTATAAATTTTATTTTTATATTTTGTTTTAATTTTTTTTGTTTTCAACCCCTAAATCTAACCTAACCCCTAAACCTGACCTAACCCCTAAACCTGACCTAACCCCTAAACCTAATTTAACCCCTAAACCTAACCTAACCCCTAAACCTAACCTAACCTAAACCTTGACCTAACCTAACCTAACATAAACCTTGACTTAACTTAATCCCTAACCCCTAAACCTAACCTAACCCCTAAACCTAACCTAACCTAAACTTAACCTAAACCGAACCTAACCTAACCCCTAAACCTAACCTAAACTTAACCTAAACCGAACCTAACCTAACCCCTAAACCTTGACCTAACCTGACCTTTAAATCCGTAATCCTGAACCTCTAAACTTAACCTGACCCTTAAACCTAACCTAACCCATGACTCCTAAAAATAACCTAACCCCTAAACCTAACCTAACCTTTAAACCCCTAAACCTTGGCATTATATAACCCCTAACTCCCAAACCTTGACATTACCTAACCCCTAAACCTTGACCTAACCTAACTCTTAACCCCTAAACCTAACGTAACCCATAAGCTCTAAACCTAACCTAACCCCTAAACGTAACTTAACCCTAAAAACCTAACCTAACCCTAAAAACCTAATCTAACCCCTAAACCTATCCTATCCCCTAAACCTATCCTATCCCCTAAACCTAACCTAACCTCTAAACCTAACCTAACCCGTAAACCTAACCTAACCCCTAAACCTAACCTATCCCCTAAACCTAACCTAACCAGTAAACCTAACCTGACCCCTAAACCTAACCTATCCCCTAAACCTAACCTAACCCGTAAACCTAACCTAACCCCTAAACCTAACCTATCCCCTAAACCTAACCTAACCTAAACCTTGACCTAACCTAACCCGTAAACCTAACCTATCCCCTAAACCTTGACCTAACCTAACCTAACCTCTAAACCTAACCTAAACCTTGGCCTAACCTAATCCCTAAACCTTGGCATTACCTAACCCCTAAACCTTGACACTACCTAACCCCTAAACCTTGACATTATCTAACCTTTAACCCCTAAACCTTGATAATACCTAACCCCTAAACCTAACCTAACTCCTAATCCCTAAACCTAACCTAACGCCTATCCTCTGAACCTAACCTAACCCCTAAAGCCGAAACCTAACCTTACCCCTAAATCTAACCTAACCTAACCCCTAAACCTAACCTACAAAAACAAACAAATGAATATTACTTTTAAATGGAGGTTCTTGTTGTTAACGAAAGCTAGATTTTTAAGTAAAAGTATTATTTGTGTTTCTAGATATATTAGCTGATACAGTGTTCACTCTAGAAATAAAAAGGGACAGGGCGCTGTTGGCGAAAAGGCACTTAAAAAAAAAAGTTTGGGGTGGGCGTGACCACCCGTTGATACATCGTACACAAACCAAACAAAAAGAAATTTAAAATGTTGGCTGACATTACGCTAGAGCTGCATATTAGACTGTTCTTGACGGTTTTGGGTCTATCTCGAAGGAAAGACCCATACAAAATGTATGTCTCTTAATGAATATACAAAACTGATGAAAGGCTATGTAAATCCAAAATTGGGTAACAAAATATTGTAACCTAATCTTTTAACTCGCCCCAAACCATCTTCTCTTTTAAAAAAACACAGAACAAACTTAGCATTTCATATGCGAGCACAGGCAATCAATAGGATTCGTGGAAATGCCCCGTGCTCGTAATTAAAGTGGAATCATCGTGATTGCACAACAGGCACAGTTAAAAAGGAGGTTGTTTTTTTACTGTCATAATTCACTTAATTCCAGTTTATGCATAAAAACAATTTAATGGATGCCTTTTTTAAAGACAGCTAGGGAAGCAAGGACGCTTGTGCTTGACTGAAAAGGGCGAGGAGGGGTGGAAATTTTTCAGAACAGAGCAGCATTTTTGAAAAAGGGGCATGAGGGCACTATTAAGATGAAAAAAGGGCGGACCGCCCTTTAAAAAACGCCTAAAGTGAACACTGGCTGATACAAGCAAAAATCTTTCTTTGTAGTGTATTTATAATTTGAAGGGGAAAATGTAACAAAATTTAGTACATAAACTATTACTAAACATTTTTATTTTAAACTTAAAAACAGAATTCTTAAAAAAGTTACTTTTAATATTTGACATAAATTAAACAACAAATATCTGTAATCTTAAACGAAATAAATTATTCAACTGTGACATGAAAAATTTGTATGGATTTAATATTTATAATGTTTTAAAGGGCATGGGTATAAAAGTCTCCTTATAAATGTTCCAAACTGTGTTTTATATAATGGTGTCGTATTGCTACAACAGGTGAAATCTTACACTTTAAAAAAAAAGGGGTACACACAAAAAAAAACAATCAATTTAGGACAATTTAACAATTAAAGTTTAGAATAATGTTCACAGTTTTTATGAACATGAGTGATTAAAGGCCAAATGCACAAGTGAAGTAAAATGAATTAGGAAAGGCAATAACACAAGTTCGAAACAAAATACATCTAAAAAATGATGTATGCTAGAACAATGAGATCCAAGAGATAAAGAAAACACAACACAAAGTTTAAATAATCAAGTTTTAAAGTTTAATAAATAAAAGAAAACATTTACATTTATTTGTGGGTCGACATAAATATAGTTTTTAATCCCACTTCATAAAAACAATTTAGTTCGGCACTTCACAGAAAAACATATGTAATGATGATTTAATGAACAGTATATATATTATATGAAATACATTATTGCGTACTGTAAATGTTACATTATGTTGTAATTAAAGAATAATTAAGGAATACATAAATATACAAGTGGTAAGTTTAACAAATAAAGAACCTCTCTTGCAACACGATAAAAAACTAAATAAATATGAAAACATAAAACATTTAAAACACAAGCAATGTTAAGCATCGCATAACAATAATTTATAAGTAATGAAGAGGCACGTATAAAAAAAAATGTAGCACTAGTGGTAGCAAAATAAATTAATAAAAGAAATGGGGCTTAGCTGACATCCCATATTGCTGCAGAGGATCTTGATCGCTTTTATTAGTTGGAAGAAGCCATTTTGTTATCCGAAGACAGCGTCGCGTCTCCGTCCGGAACATTTTGGAGATGAGCACAGACCGCCCCCTCTCAGGGTCCGTCTTTCGCTCGCGTGTGTTGTGATCTGCCCCGAAGAAAAGGGGGTCCGTACGCTCCTTAGAGCATGTATGTCGGGGACCCATGTGACTCTTTTTCAGGATCTTAATTGGTTGAAGGGTGGTTGGGGTCATTTGAGTTCACTGTCACTTGTTGATGCTCTGAGAAAAAGGCATATTGAAAGGTTGGCAAAATGGCGGATCTGTGGTTGTCCGTAAAGATTGTTGTCTGTTAAAATCTTGGGATTTTGTAGAGGAGGCCGGCTTGAAGGCAATGGCAGAAGATGTGGAAAAAGTTCTCAGGTGGAGGAGAATTAACAGGGATAAAAACCGGGAATTAATTTAAAACAAAGCCTGAATAAAAATAATAATAAAAAAAAAAACGCTACAATAAATCCAATTTTGATTTTGGCAAGAGAGCCTCTGTGCAAGAGAGTTCAATCATTAAAATAAAAACTTAACCAAAGTGAAATATTAAATCGTTGACACACATGACGAATTTAAATTAATATAAAATGGGAAATGATATACAAAGTAAGTTATAAATAACAAAGCACTATATTAACGTCGTACAGCGTTACGACAATGGCTCGTATCGGGAATCTAATATATACTTTTCTTTTTGTCTGTTACAGGTTTTGGGGAAACCTAGTCCTGAATTATCCAAAGTGCTGGCCACCCAAGAAAAGCAGCGTATCAAAACCCAGCAAAAGAAACTTGGCCTTGCTGGTTTGAAGGAAAGGGGAAAAATATTGAAGGCAGCTGTAGCAGCTGGTGAGGTCAGAATGTGTTTGATTGTTATCAATTGTAGCTACATTAAGTTTGTTTTTCTATTTTTATAAATGAATTGCAAGGACCAAGTCACACACTACTTGCTGCAGTTTTTTTACCTAATTTAGAAAAATGACTTTTACAGATAAGAATTGACATTTTATAACCCTTAATTGGCCGTAATATTTAAATTTTATCTCTGCCCATTTCAATTCATTGCATCTAGACATTTAGAAATTGAACATTTGCACACCTGCTTGTTTGGTCTTACAATGTAGAGATTTTGTACAATCTTTGCATTGTGTTTTTTTTAAAAAATATTCTCTTTTGACAAATAAAAAAACTTTAGAAAAGCCTCCTTATAAAAAATAAAAATATCTTGTTTAGTTATGTGATTGCCTTATTTTATTATATATTGTTCTTCCCTAATGCTTTTAACTTTTTTTCCTGTTTAAATATTGTGCGAGTTTTTTAAAGTATGCTTTCGAATTTATAAAGGAAATGATTTTAGTAATTGAATTATTCCACTTTTGTTTAGATAACATTAAACAAAGTTATTTTTCATATTTTATACCAATTAATCAACAAACTTTTGTAATGAACATTTTATGCAAATTTGTTGTCTGCAACAAATTTGTTGTCAAACAACAATGAACCTTTTGTTGTTCGTTTCCAACTATTTTATACAAGGCTTTTCACTAATGGTTGGAAACAAACAAGAATGGGTCTTTCTTTGTTCATTTCTAACCATTTGAGTCTTTTGTTATTGCTTTACCAAAGAAAGTTTTTATATAATTAGTTTGATGGCATTAGAATTAAATTTATTTAATATTGTAAAATGGTCTTCTCAGGAATAAATATTATATCAATGACAGTTAATAGTTTTGAAATTTAAATTTAAAGCTCACTGTGCCTTATGGCATAATCTTGTAAAATAAATCTAGTAACTTAATTGTATAAATGAATTGTAAGATGCACAAATTATTGCACAAGTAATTGAGCAAACAAAATCATTACTAGTGGTTTTTTTTAAACTTCTTGAAACAAAAAGTTGTTTTAAAGATTATATTTCTATCAAACATTAAAAAATAAACCATAATACTCACAAATAATTTAATTTCTAGTTCTATGTATATAAAATAAATTTACCAAATTGGCAGCTAAGAACTTTGCATAGAATTGTCGGCAATTTAACTTAAATTTAAAAAAATATATTTTCCTTTAATTTGTATAATACGAACTAGCCTTATTACAGACCTATAAATTTGCTTACAAAGCTTGACTACATATGGGATTGGTCTGAAAGCAGTTAGAATCTTTAGATATGTGTAATATATATATAAAATTGAATGGTTATGAGTTTAAAGAATAAATGAGTTTTATCACTACAAATAAAGATTCAAATTTTTTAGTATGCAATCATATATTTTAAAACTTAAATAAAGTTAAATATGTATGTTTACAATTTAAGAAATTTGTTTTGTAGGTGAAACCTCCCAAAGAAACACTAACCGCAGTGTCCGTCCCTTCTGTCAAGTCGATAAAGTTTCACCCCATCCGACGAATTTGCAATGTTTTAGAGACCGAAGACAACAATGTAGACTTTGCAATAAAGAAAATGCCCTGTCGATTCCAGCTAGATGACATTCATACAAATTTTGTGAGGGTAAGGTGTGCTTTAGTTTATTTGTGTAGCCAAATTATCTGGTTTTGGTTATAGTCATGTCAGGTGGAATAAGTTATGTTTCTCAGTATGTTTTCATTATTTTTTGGCTAGTTTAAAAAAAAAAAAAATATTACAGGGTGGCAACATAACCTGGAAAATCGGAGAATTATCATGGAATTTTTTAATTCTGGAAATGTCTGGGAATTTTTCAAAAATTCACAAAAAATCTTGGAATTTTTAAATTTAATCATTAAAACGGCAATTATTCAAGCTTGTTCTAGTATTAGTGTTCATTGTATATAGTGTTCCTGTTATACATTTTTCAAAGGGCACTATGCCCTACCCTTTTAAGAAGTGAAATGTGCAATGCTCTTTTTTCTTGATCCACTTTGTGCCCTGCAATTTTTAAAAAATATGTCGCCCTTTTTTTGTTGTAAAAAGATAATTCTGTAATATTCACCTGTCCTGGAGTGCCAATACCCACTACACCACACACTGAGTCATAAAGAATTTTTTTTAATTCTGATCATTTTCGATTTGTAACAAAAGTGACCTTTTACTCAATAAAAAGTGTCCTTTTTGATAGAAATATGGACATGCATGCTACTTCAGCAAAAAATGAACCAAAAATTTTCTACGATTAACTGAAGTTTCTTATATCCCCTTTAACCACCTTTCACTGTATTTAACAGCTTTACTTTATTGAATATAACTTTTCTTGATGCATATTCAAATGTCGTTTCAGTTGTATGTTCTGATGGATACTAGTCACCTGCCAATGGATTTAAGAATGTATCTCCCTCTCTTTGTCGAGTTACTGGACGAGTGTGCTATCAAAAGAAACGGAGGTAAGCTTACAAGTTCAGTTTCCCAGTAATTTTGAGGTTTTTATCTGTCTGTGTTGAGGGCCTTCAGTAGCCCAGTGGATAAAGGCGTTCAACTGGTAATCAGATGATTGCTGGTTCGATCCTGTGTGATGGACTTGACAAAGAAAAGTAAAAGAGGTAGTGATCTTGTAATCGAAGGGTTGCCAGCTTCGCTACAAAAATACTAAGAGCATCCAGCAAAATATTCCGGCTTGTATAAGGGACTGGTGCATGATAAATCTGATTGCATGGTTCAAAGTCCCGAAGGCGTGGGGTGCCAGCTTAGGCGTTTCCTCTTCATCTGACCTTGGTTTTAAAATAACGAGGTGCAAGTATAAATGTGTGTACGAATGTGTATGTGGCTCTGATAAGTCTTAATAAGAGGTCAGAAATAGGCAGCCGGAAAATGTATTAACCAAACCAAACTGTCTGCGTTGAAATTTATTATAAGTGGTTCAAACAGTTTTATTCGTGCTTAAATTCCTTAAGAAATACTACTATAAAATTGATTGGTTTATGCCTCTGAAACGTCTTGAAGTTCAGCAGCACATAACAGGGAGTCCTTGAAGTCCTTATGAACTCCTTATTATCACTTCATGTTCATAAGGGCCCTAATAAAGTACTTAGAAACTCCTTACTTGTCTCAAAAGGGTCCTTATAAAGTCCTTAAAATGACTTTTATTTAAATATTTTTACTAAACCTCGATTAAAAACGTTTGATCGTAATGTGTGTAACTTTGTATCCAAGCAGAAATCCATGGCTTCTTTGCACCAAATAGATTTGAGCTATTTGCAACTGCCCTCCTCTCCTTTATATGAATTTATTTAAACGTTTTTGAATACTTTTTCACTAGGAAACCTGCGACTTTAGAGATAACTTTTTGTTATGATTGCTTATTTTTTTGCATTTTTTTTTTTTTGTAAAATAAGGTCCTTATATTGTGTTCACTTAAGGTCTTAAAAAAAAGTTCTTAGAAACTTTTTATTTTTAGAAAATGCATACGAAACCTGATATAATTTTGTGTTCCTAAATATTAAATTTTTTTAAAGATGAAACAGATATAAGGTAAATCCGGTATCCGTCCTATCCGGCTGATTTTTAACTATTTGGTAATTTTCCGATATCTGGAAGCAAAGTACCAAATATCCGATCACCATGCTTGATATCCGAGTGAATAAAATGCAGATGATTTTTTTTATGGCGATCAATTATCTTTTCTACTCGCTTTAAGTATTTTCCTGAAAATACTACCAATGTATTCTGCTGTCTTCAGATTCTCCCTTGAATTTTTTCTGGTTTGTTCAGGTGGGTGGGGAGCGAAGCAATAACTTTCTCTCTCGTTAAAACCTGACCGGGTGTGTTTCAGACACGGTGGGTTACGGTGAATATAAGGTGAGAAAGATATGCTGCAGACATTCGGAACCAGCTACTAGCTATCTTGGAGTACCTTCAAGTTTGAACAATCCACATGGATGGCCGTGTGTAGGGTGCATAGTTGCATCTCTGTTTGTTATATTAGAAAATGTATTGAAATTACATTTTCAAATGCATCGTACATTACAGTACAGCTCCGGCCGTTTCAAAATCAGTGTGAATATGAACAGTTTATTAAAGAACTGTTAAGAGAAGATCTTTCCGTAAAATAAAAAACTGCCGGATATCTGTCAAAATCTAGGTCGGATATCCGGTTTGTAATGAGCGCTGTATATCCGATATCCTTCAAAACCACTATCCGGTTCTTCCCTACAAATTTTGTAAATTTATTATTACAAAATCTGGGCAATAAGAAATACTATTACATTGTTGATTGGTCTATTAAGATTTTATTCATTAACTAAGCTTTTTTTAATAGAAATTGTTCCATATCAAGAAGTCGTGAAGCAGTTAGCTGAGGATACGATTTCCATTTATGCTAATTTAGGACTTAATTACAGTCGCTTTTTTTGCGGAAAGCATGCACAAGTCATTTGCCTCGAGTTGATGGTGAGTTCTTTTTTAAATTTTTAAAAATTTGTTTGCAACATGATATACTCAATAATACTTGTGCTCTCAATCAAAATTATTTGTCATTTTTAATTTTTCACTATAAGTTAGTAGTAAAGGCAATAGTAACTATAAGTAAGTTATACTGAAAAGTTAACTATCCACTTTTTTTATGTCTTTTAAATATGTAAGTGTAAGTGCTCTGCAAGTACTCTGCTGTCAGAGAAAATGACTGGAGTGCTGAAAAGTTTATAGGACATATATTTCACTATCACATTAAAATACTATCTTGAATTTTTAGAGAATAGCAAATTTAATTTTTAAATTCAACTACCTAAAGAGTTCCATTAACATTTTTCTTTATGGTATAGCATACAAAATTCTAATTTTGTTGTTATAATTTTAATATTGTGGATGTGAAGTTATCAAATAAATGGGACATTTAAAAAAAAAATTGTTGATAGAATAATAGTATCAATTTGCATTAAATTTTTTTTTATTCCATGGTTTTTGTTGACATTTTATAGTGAAATTGAAATAATTTATATAAAGTATTTAAAGATAATTGGTTCAAAAATCTGTGGTTCACAAAGCACTCTTAATTGGTTCATAGCACTTTCATGAAGTGTATAATAAATTTTGATGTATATATATATATATATATATATATATATATATATATATATATATATATATATATATATATATATATATATATATATATGTATATATATATATGTATATATATATATGTATATATATATATGTATATATATATATGTATATATATATATGTATATATATATATATGTATATATATATATATGTATATATATATATATGTATATATATATATATGTATATATATATATATGTATATATATATATATGTATATATATATATATGTATATATATATATATGTATATATATATATATATGTATATATATATATATATATATATATATGTATATATATATATATATATATATATATATATATATATATATATATATATATATATATATATGTGGTTATAACCACATAATAAATTGTAATTTAATTCCAATTTATATATAAGATTGAACTAAGTAAACTTATTTGAACTTTAAATCTTTTGTTTCTCAATGGATTAAACTTATAATTTTCCCTCTGAGTTCTCACAAATACTCATATTTTTAGCTGATAGATTTCAGCAAGTGATTTTCCAGCTTATTTCAATTTCAGGGTTTGTATAATCCTTAAGAACTTCTTATTTTTGTTTCATGTTCATAAGAGCCCTTTAACTCTTTATTTTTTGTCTAAAGAGTCCTTAGATACGTTCAAGTTACCAAAGACTCTTAGAAAGTCCTTCAAGCAACTTTCATTTAAATCATTTTACTAAAGCTCTATTGAAAATGTTTTATCTTAATAGAATTAAGCACAACTTTGTATCTACATAGAAAACCCATGACTTATTTGAATCCCATAGCTTTTAACTGATTGAAGCTATTTTACTCTTTTATATTCATTTATTTAAAAGTTAAAAAAAAAATATAAAGCCTATTTGTGATTTGCTAATTTTTTTCACAAATGTATAAAAAATTGCATAAAAATTTATGTATTTATACATTGATTTTAAGGTACTTTAAAAATTCTTAGAAACTCCTTATTTTTATTTTTGGATAATGTATATGAATATCATTGAGTAAACATTATGGTTGTAACCATTGAAAATTGCTAGCAATAGATACATTTTTCACATTCATTTGCATCAAATAGTTTTCTTTCATAGCCTCCTCTTATGAATTCTGTTAATCTGTGCAGTATTATTTTTGAGTAAAAACTATTAAAACATGCTCAAAGAGCTCATCCCTAGATTTGCTGTTGCATTGCAATTCATCATTTATGATTCATGTTTATTTTTAACCTGATTGACACTTAAATTTCAGGTTGAAGAAGAAAAGTACCAGAAATCAGTGCAGTGGGTCCGAGAAATTCTTTATCAAATTGTGTTTGAGCCTGCGAGAATCAAATCTTCAATCAACAAGATGGTTTCAGACCTGGCCATCTTAAAACGAAAAGGAAGCTCTGTTATGAAGACAATACTGAAAAACTTAGTTTTCAAACGTGAAAGCAATCATTGGACAGCCAGCATGATGAGGCAGTCACGTTTCCTTGCCAAAGTGTTGGAGACCCTAGAAGCTAAACCTAATGAGGCAAGTTTCTATTTTAACAAAAGTCGTGCTTTAAGGTTTTACTATATATTTTAAAACACAATCCCATTCTTATGCATGGTTCGCACGTTCCTTAAAAGCCCTTAAGAACTACTTTATTTAGGTAGGTCCTTAAAGTCCTTAATTTTCAACTAAGGTCCTTAATTTTTGTCAAACATGATTTTTTTTACTAATTCACACGGGTGGTATTTTTCCGTGTTTTAACCCGAAATTTGTAGGTTTTTAAATTTTCAGAACCCAGCATTCCTGGTGCATTAAAAATATAGGAATGTAGAATTCCGGATTTTAATTGATCATGTCCACACTTTTGACTGTTATACGCGAGTGTAAATTGGCAAGGCGAGGAATGTGTTAATAGATAGATTTACTGTCAGAAGAAAAAATAATAGTGAACTTTTGATCTCTTTTGTCCGATTTTTTAGTCAAAGGTATTTTATTATTATACACGACACTTCGTTAGAAAATCTCAGAAAAACAGGGAAATTCGCAAGAATGTAGAATTTTTAACATTTACAGGGATGGGAAATCTACTCCATTATTTGCCGGAAGTGGTATACTGCATCAACTTGCTATGAAACCACATTTATGTGCGATTCTCCGGCAACAGTGCCAAAAAATTTTATAAGATTCTTAAAAAATTATGCAGAAGTCCTTAATTTTTACTTTTGGAAATCTGTATGAACCATGTTATGTTTGTATTTCAATAATTTGTTTTATTCGAATATGGTAACTTAAACTGCAAAAGATTTTTATTTTCTACTTTCGGTGTTTCACTTAAGGGGTAGGACAGATCTGACTTTTTTTCTTCGATTTTGCATATTTCAATATAAATTTTTTTCCTCGCATGTGTACAAGGCATATTAACATGATCCCATGTTCAAACATTAAAAAAAAAATTATTACTTTTTTTTTATAAAAATAGAAATGTACTAAAAAGTGACCTTTCTTATTTTTGATACAAGTAAAAAAAAAAATTCTGAAAAACTATAATTTTGCATTTTTATAAACAAAAGAATGTGATCAACAAACTGTCTTTACAGATTTTTGTTATTTTCTAAGGAATTTTTTGAAAAATAAGTGAAAAATAAATAAATAATTTTACGGGTTAAACTCTTTATAAACAAATATAATATATATATTAATATAATATATTATTAATCCCTAAAGACAAATTAAAGTAATATGTTTGAAAATACACTAGCAAATTTGGAACATTTTCTTCAAATAGATCTGATCTTATATCAATTTCAATCTGATCAAACATGCAAAAAGTCATCACTATGAAAAATGAGTTTAAAGTCACTATGAAAAATGAGTTTAAAGTTACATATTCAGGTAATCTTGTAATAAAGCTTAATATTGATTAAAAAAATAATTAGTTATTCTTAACATAGAAATATAAGTTTCGTGTCGTTACTGAAATGAACTATTTTTTAAAGCAATCAAATATTTTTGTATAGTTTTGATGATTACATGTCCCCATACCCTTTAACATATCCTCTAATATTTTGATTCTCATTTATGATTTTGAGTTATTTTTTGTGTCAAAAGAAATGTCACTTGATATTTGGCAGATTTGATTTATTGGTATATTTGATACACACTTCTTAAAACTAAATCGATCTTAACAATATACAAGGATGAAAAAGCTTTTTCCCTATTTGTAAGCACCTATTTTTTTAAAAAATTATATTTGCTTGAGGCAACAAATTTTTAAAATATTTTTTACTTCCTAATTTTATTAATTATAATTTTAATTTATTTTCAGGTAATTGAAAAACTAAATTCAGTGAGAGAAAACGTGACATGCCCCGACAAAATTACCGTCCATTTGTCTTTTAATTTGGACAATCTAAAAAAGAAGTTGGAACCTGAACAACCCTGGATTGAAGACTTCCTTCCTCCAAATGTTAAACCTGGAATCATGAAGTAGGAAGTAATAGTTTTGAGTTCTTGAAGTATTAATATTATTGTAATACAGTAGACTCTCGATAACTCGAATTTTTCGATATTTCGAAAAAAATCGATTTCCCTGCACCTTCATTACTTATTTAATGTAATTTTATCTCTTTAATTCAAAGTTTTTCGTCGGTATTTTCGATAACTCGAAGTTTCCTCACAACTCAAAATTTTGTTTTCATCTCAAAACTACAGATTTTGAAGAACCTTTAGCATATATGTAATTGCCACGTTCTTTTTTATCAGTTCTCTTTCTTATTGTGCGTTATTGAAAGGGTATACTTACAATTGATTCCTACCGTCCAGAAAGCAACTCACTTAAAATATGAAGACGACGCTCGACCCCCTTCTCATTTTTGTTTAGGCAATGCACTCTCTATAGCAGCATTTGATGAGCGATCGCTCTCAGAAGAAGAATGATAATTAAGAATGCTAACCTTCTCCAAAGATAACTTTGTTCAGGCTCTATCTTCGATAAAATCTATGCGTGCATTCATTGAATAGAGGGCGGAAATGAAAACATCAGAGACATTTCAAGCAATTGTGCATTTGGAAAATGTAATTGATTAAAAAAAAAATATATAGAAATACTCACCAAACTATTTTGGATAGATATGTTAAATAAAGTCGTGTAAGTATACTAGTATTTATTTTTAACCAAAGCCGCTTTTTTATAGGATTTTCGATAACTCGAATTTTGATATCTCGAATTTTTATACACTTCCCTTCGAGTTCGAGATAACGAGAGTTGTCTGTATTTAGATTCAAGAGTACCCAAGGAAGACATTTTTGGGTTTCTTTTATGTTCCAAAGCCAAGTAACCCTTGGCATTGTATTAAAGTTGCTGATTGGTGTTTACCATCTAATCCACAAAGAAAATATCATAATTACAAAGTTACTTTCACTTTGATGTTAATATATTATATTTATCTCTATATATAAATGCGAAAAACCCACGGAGTAAAGAAAAAGGTTGAGATGAATTGGCGAGATTTCATGAGACGTAAGTTAGCAACCCCAAACTAGGCACAAACAAACCTAGTTTGCAGTGATTTTTCTACAAGGGATGCATTATTTTCAAATTAAGAAAACGCATGCCAAAACTTAAAAAATGACTATTTGTGCAGTTCTAGGATACAGTACAAGTTCCAAATCGATAAAGGATGCAATTATTTCCACTTCATAGGTAAATTAAATTATAAAATAAATTATCGACAAGTACTGGTACAAAGTAGTGGAATGCTTTGGAATAGCGCCAAATACTTCGCCAGTTCCTACTTTTTGTGCGATTGCTTACTTCGCATTGCAAACCGGTTTTTGACTTGATCGCACCTCCACCTTCTTCTTTACTCCATGGAAAAACTCCACTCATTCACTCATCACTAATTCTCCAACTTCTCGTATACCTACGGAGAAGAAATTTGGCAAAGTTGTTCCTTATACCTTAAATAGGAAAAGTAAGCTATTTTTGCTCCAATCGAACATATTTAAGGGTGTGTAAAAAGGGGGTGTATGTTTGTAGTGACGTTAGTATGGGTATCTACAGATCTGAAATACTAAGTGCTAAAATTTCGAGCACAGATTCATCTTGGGCCGTAAAATGCACTATGAAAGGATTTTTAAAAAATCAAACTTGAACTGTCAATATAACGATTTTTTTAAAAACCATTCCATAGGATTAACATGGAGAACATGTAACAATGCAATATTTCAAGATTGACACAATGGAAAATTTTAGTAGTATGTAAACTGTGAGGAGCATTCTGATTGTCTGATGACTAAATATCGCCAAAATGTTGCCAAATAAATAAAAATTTCGCCTTTCTTATAATAGTTATTATTATACAATTATAAGAATTGTTCATCTTTAAATTTCTGGGATGTTACTATTAGTGGATGATTCAAAATATGGATGTTAATTAATGGGAGTAACATATATATATCCATATTATTGTACAGCCAATTTCTCCAAAATATCAATCTTTCCAGTTCTTATGGGACCTTGCTAATAAAAGTTTGTTATAAATTGGAACTTTTAATGGGTGACAAATTGAGAATATTATTTATTTCGCTTATAAATATTGTATTTGTATCTATTTTGTAACTTATTTCTTTCCCGTGCGTAGAACGGGTATTTCAGCTAGTAATACATGTAAAATAAAAAATTAGAAATGTTTTTAAAAATCTCAAATGTTTTAATTTTGATAATTGTTTTAATTAGCGCATTTAAAAATTATGTTCTTTATAAATAGGAGTTTAAAAGGCAGATATATGTGGCTCAGACAAGATTAAGGCACTTAAGCGATTAGGTGTTAATATTTGGTTTAGTATTATTCCAATTGTTTTGCCATGTAGCAAATAAGGTATCAATCCCAGGATTAAATTATAAGTTTAATAGCTTTACTACATTGAAAAGAGGGTATTGTCAACGACAAAAATATGTATCCTTTTTTAAATGTTAGAATTTTATAAATTTGGCTTAGTTCTTGGAAAAGATTCGAATTCCACTATAAAAGTTATTTTATTATGAATAATCTATATCTATCTACCTATATTAAGTGGTTCAAACCACTGACAGGGAAGCTCTGTACAAAAAAAACAACGCTGAATCGAGAGTTAAGAAGTATGCTCTTGCTTCTGGTATTGAAAAGTCTTCCTATTGGCTGTGTGTTGTGCCATTTGGATTTTATGTATAGTTAAAAAACATAAAATATATATTTTCTAATATTAATGTAATTAATTTCTTTCTATAGCTGCCCTATCAAAAGGTGCTATGATCTTGTTCAAGCAAACTCCACAAACGAGAAAAATGGCTTTATAATTGGCGTTGGCTCAGTGGAAACAGCTTATTTAGTGCAGTGTGCACCATGCATTACTTCATGCACAGATCCTGATTTTGCACCACTTTTGGTTCTGTTACAGTATCTCACTCAGCTAGAGGTAAAAAGTGGTTCATGTTATAGAAATAGTTTTCTATAATTAGAGTTTATTTTTAGCATTTTAAGTTCATTTTTCGTATTTATCACAAGGGGAAAGAGGGAAAGTACTAAATAGAGCTGTATTTTAATTGTATGTATTAGAAATCGTGAATCTAATGTTCTTTGCAAATTTTCACCTTTCTAATTTCTTCCATGCCTCCTTTTGCACTTAATATTTAGTTTTTAATATTGGACCAAAGTATTAATAATTGTAAAAAAATAAAGGTAAAATGATAAAAATACTACTTTTAAAACTTCATTATATATATATATATGTATTACATGGACATCAGACTTTTCCCAATTTTTTTTTTTTTTTTAATAATTTTTTTTTAAGGAAATAAATATTTATTTATCTCTTAAAGATCAAATTAAGAATTCCAAAAAGAACCGAAATAGTTATGAAGTTTGGGTTTATTAGATTAAATAACATTATTTAGTCACTTTTATTGCACTTGTGTAGTTTATAGTATAATTACCATTAATGCACTTGTATAGTTTATAAACAAAATATTTATTTTTATTAAAATTATAAAAAAAATAATGAGAAATGCAATTTTTTTTTATGACTCAATCTCCAATAACAGTTTATAATTGTAGTAAAAATACATTTTTAATATTAAGTGTTCTTTTTCTCCTTTTTTTAGGGTCCAATGTGGCGGCAGATTCGAGGACTTGGATTAGCGTACAGTTACGTAATATTTATTGATCCAGATTCTGGATTAATATATTTCATTCTGTCCAATTCCACTCATCTGATCAAAGGTTACAAAGAAGCTTCTACGATTGTTGTAAGTATTTTGTATTTTCCCAAGCTCAAGATTGATTAACGTTTCCTTAACCTTTTCCATTAGCTTTAAATGATAGAAAAGTGACTGTTTATCAGTTTTAGATTGGCAGAGCCTAAATATTGTAAATTTTAATATTGTTTTGCTATTTAGTGTTAACTATTTTTTTCTATGTTTAAATAAATCCCACTGATAATTTAGCAATTTTTATAATTGTAAAGGTATCACTTCTTGGGGAATTAAATATTTTTTTTGTACATGTTTTATACAGGGCATATTTTAACATAGAATTGGTGGGGTATTTTCACCACCAGTGTTAAGAATAGTCCCACTACTCAAGGTATTTGATGCCCATTTTTTTTATTCGTGTCCTAAATATTTTCTAGAAGGAAAAATATCGATCATTTTTGTTAAATTAAGGAGATTAATTTAGTTTGAATCGGCAAAAAAATAATTTTTAGTATTTTTTTGGACAAAGTTTTTGTTAACCTTTACATGTAGGCTGGGCCAACAAGTGTCCTATAGAGTGTCTAGTAATGGGCTTGGGTAACTTTCAAACCGTGGTATGGGGGGATCATGTGGTCTGAAGTATATTGTTTGCGGCAGAATAGGTAATTACACCTGTTCGTTCAGGTGACATTACGCTAATTTTTTTGTCATAGGTTGCGCTTTTCAGTATTTCGACACCTGAATGGCCCTTCCCCAAATATGTGTGCTTTGAGGAAGGATTGTTAACGATGCCTCAGTAAGACAGTTACATGCCTCTTATTGTAAAGCAAGTCATCCTTCCACAAAGCTTTGAGAACTCTTTTTCTTACCTCTCAAAGTAAATCCCCTCCCCGTTTAGGAATTAGCCCACAGCCAGAGTGCAACTTTTCTGTTACGGAGCCCGCGTGAAAAGGTTAACATCGAGGTTCAGCTATCTTATCAGGATCTATCAGCATCCTATCTTTGGTCATAGAAAAGTATTTGTCCCCGCCAGTGAAAATTCTTTAAAATGTGCTCTGGTTTTATATACATTTTTTGAAAATGGAGCTTAACATGTAGTAGTAAATATGCTAACAAGAAAATGAAGGAATTATCATTTCCTTTAATAAAAAATAATATTTAAATAAAAGTCTATTTTAATAAAGATATAATTTAAAAATACAAATGCAATGTTAAAACTACGCAAAATATTTTGATTACATATTTTTAACGTTGCATTTGTATTTAAATATGCTTAATGCAATGTTCTATAAGACAAGTTTTTATCTTATATATATAATTTTTATTTTTTGCAATTGTATAATTTTTAATGAATATTTAATTTATATTCAAGATGAAATATTTTCATTTTTGATTTTATTTAATAAAAGATTTTTAAGCATTGCCAAACACTTATTAAAATGTGTAGTTTAATTTTTTTTGTATATATATATATTATCAATGTTAATAAATAAATATATGTTAAAATGTATAAGCAGGTGTTTTTTAAATAGCATTACAACTAAAAATAACAGATTCATAATAGAACAGACAGTACATGCAAATTGTTTGCTTTATTACAAAATGTTCATATTAATTTTTGTCCAATTTTTTTACCTTTTAATGGTGAGAATTCTGGCAATTGGTACGAATTAACTGTACAATATATGGATTTGATCCCTTTTGTATGATTAGCTAAAAAAAAAAATGTATGGATTACATGAGAATTTGTCTTTTTTCAATAAAATAAACTTTAAGTTTACAGTACATTAAAATACTTATAATTTAATCAAGTATGTTTTTGATTAGTGGTAATTGTTACAATCCAATTGTTTTTAATGCTCTTATTAAAATTATTTTTTACAGCAAGCCCACCTAAATGGAACCACTAAATGGGAGAGGGAGTTCTTCGAATCGGCAACTAGCAGCTTAGTCTTCGACACCATCGAGAAAGTCAAAACCGTTGCAGACACGACAGAAGAATCCCTCAAGGCTTATTATTCAAACACCGATATGAGGTACACGCAAGAGCTTCTGGAGAAGATATCGCAGGTGACGAACGCCGACATGGAGCGTGTGGGGGACAAGTACCTGAAGCCACTCTTCGATTGTTCGGTATCCAAGTGTGCGGTGTGTTGCCATCCGAACAAAGTCAATGAGATTGTGGAAGGTTTTCAACAGTGAGTTCAGGCTTTTTTTAGTTGCTTTTCCAAATAGCTTTCTTTTGCTTGTTATTCTTCTATTTTTTTTTAACTATTTGCATTTTGGTGTTACTCTGTAAGTGACATTTTAACAATCTATCCCTCTTTTGCTGTCTCTTTAAGTCCCAATGACCCCTTTCATTTTCCAGTTTTACAAAATGAACGAAAACAGTACCAGGGTGGTAACATAACCTTGAAAACCGGGAAATCAGGGAATTATCCTGGATATTTTTAATTCTGGAGATATCAGGGAAAATTCATGGAATTTTTCAAAATTTCACAAAAAATCAAGGACATTTTCAAATTTGGTTCATTAAAACGGCAATTATCGCCTATTATGCCCTTTATTTTGGGTAATTTAGTTGTCAATATTTCCTTTTTGTTCTAAAAAAGAATTTAAAAAAAAGTATGGTTATGTGCATTTTCATATTTTCAGTTTTATATTTGTAAAAACTTTAACCACTGCTGGAGCGAGAAGCAAAGTGCATTGGACCTTGAATTGTAAGCAACATGTGATAGGCAAATGAATATATGATTTATTGAAGATTGGAATAGGAAATATTAGGCATATAAAACATTTAAAATGATCAACAAAAGAATTTTTTTAGAAAAAACTTGATTTTTTTGCATTATCTGCTACTAGGGAACATGTTTAATTACTATTTTTCTTATGGCACTTGTGTAATTTTATGTTGTATCCATAAATTATTCTTTTAACTGTTAATAAGTATTGCATATAATTTTTGATTTATAATGCAATATATTTATTGAGTCATTGTAGCGTGGATACTTTGTTTCTACAAAGCATGTTTTTCAACATTTCTTAATGTAACTGTAAAATCGAGGAAATTTTTGTGACACCATCATGGAAATCAGGGAACTTTTTTTCCAGAATGTTGTTGCCACCCTGTTCTTCCATTTTTTTTTTTAACTATTTGCATTTTGGTGTAACTCTGTAAGTGACAAATTAGCAATCTATCCCTCTTTTGCTGTTTTTCTAAATGAACTATAACAGTATATTTTTGAATTTAAATGCCATTCTCTTTAAGTCCCAATGACCCTTTTCATTTTCCAGTTTTACAAAATGAACAAAAACAGTATGTTTCTTAAATTTAAAAAAACATTGTTTTCAGTTAATTTTGTTAGCTTGTTCTAAAACTGACTCCAAAGTAGAATAGTATCTAGGTGCATAAAATATGTTTGAGACCAGTATAGTAAAAGAGGTAACTGTTCTCTGAAAAGAACGTGAATGTCAAAAACATTCTTTTAAAATAAAGAATGTAGATGCCAATCTGTGTTTATAAAAAGTTAGCTGTCCGCATTAAAACAAAATAACCTATAAAGATGCTGATTATTTCTTTTTGGAAAATTGCTTGCACATAATTTTAAAACCGTTTTTCATGTTTTCTAAATTTTGGTAACTAATACATTAAAAATAGTTTAATAAAAGTTCAAATATATAGCTTTTATAATTGCTGAGATCTTAAACAATGGACTCGCAAGACATTTGTGAATATATTTATTTGAAGTATTTCCTTGTATAAACTTATTCCAATTACCTATCTTAAAATAATATTTTAAACTTTTAAAAAGCAATTTATTTTAATTTTTAAAACAATTTTGCATTGCTGAGCATTTGATTACATCAATAGTCTTCAGATAACCTTTTTACTATCTTGCATTAGAAATGTGAACTTAGAAGATATTATTGGCAATGCTGATCAGAATTAGTTGAAATCAAATATTTTTTCCAACGAATATTTCTGTACTGATTTAAGGACATTTTTAAAATCTCACTTAAGTCAAATAAATATGTATAACTGTTTTTTTTTTACAGATTTTCAAGGACATTAATCAAGTTAGCATCACTAGAAGATGAATTAATGACCAAATATTAATGTAAATCAAAGATATCCATTGTAATAATTTTAATAATTTATTGAAATAAAGATATTATTTTAATTTACATTTTTGTTGTAATTAATAAAGTAATATAACTTTTATCCAAAGTGAAACCTTAACGTTCTTATCCAAATTATTAAAGATAAAAGAAGAGCTTAAGGCATTGCCGAACATCATTAAAATGTGTGTTATTTTGAATTTATTTTGAGTAGTTTTATGTTTACGGATAAAAAAAATAGAATATTAGATATAATTAAATAATTTTATTAACATTAAGCTGCAAAAATGAGCTAATTGACGACGGTTCGGTTTCCACGACATTCTGGCAAAATGTAAATTACTAGGTAAAAAGTAACTTCAGGTAAAATGCATGATGCTAAACAAAATTGGACACCAAAGTATTTAATAAAGAAGGAACAAATCAAAATAAAACTGGTATGACATTGGTATCGATATTAAAAGAAATTGGGGTTAGCTTGGCAAGGATATTTTTGAGAAATTAGAATTTTCTTTACGCGCAACGTCTTTAACCCTGTCGGGGTCGCGCATAATCTTACTATTGTTCAAAGAGGCACTGTGTGATCCCTCCAGGTTTCGGGTAAGAGATCCACTATGGGTAACGTGGACCGTAACGAAATGATGACACTAACGAAAACATAAAACGCGAAAAAGCGTAAGCACGGTTGCATCTATTTTACGGTCGTCTTATGCTCGCAAATATCATTCCAGGA
Organism: Troglohyphantes excavatus; assembly: GCA_963932185.1. Lineage (NCBI taxonomy): Eukaryota > Metazoa > Arthropoda > Arachnida > Araneae > Linyphiidae > Troglohyphantes > Troglohyphantes excavatus. The sequence goes on from OZ010669.1 coordinate 47,522,166, forward strand.
ACGTAGGAAGTGTGCAGGGGTTTGTCTGGAGAATGTAGTTGTCTAGTTTGCAGAGAAAAAAACGTTACACTTTTGACATCCTAAACCCCTCAGAGGGATAAAACTTCCATTCAGTGTATTTTACCAAACATTCTATTAGAATGGTAGTGATTTCTATGAAAAGCGACTTATTTCAAAGTTTGTAAGAGAGAAAAAAAATGGCACGCAGCAACGGAGATCCCACTGACACGCCGCAGTCACGTGTGAAAGACCCCCTCCCCCCCAAACCAGGGTATGTTTTAAGAAAGTTTCACTGGTGGGGCCTAATTTTTTTTTGCTGTTAGTAGAAAGTTATAAGGTAACGTTTTATTTTATATTGGTAAATATTCTGGGAATGAAACTAGTTGAGTAAGTCTGCAGGGAGACCTGGGGGAAGCTGTAATTCCCGCAAAGACTCTTGATTTATAAGAGGCATTACTTTGACATTTTTAAAGTTGCCCTAATAAGGCAATGCTCAGTTCTTAACAGAAACATTTTTTAAAGTATGGAATAGATAGCTAGGCAGGGGTAGAGTGAGAACCGTTCTCATTTGCCTATATACAACAATGGTCATCCCCATAAAAGTAAGGATTCCTTCCACCTGCAGGAAGGAAGAGGTCGACGAATTAGGGCATTTGCACTAAAAAGGGCTTATTTCTGTGTCCAGCGTCATCCATCCCTCAAATTTATGTTTCATGGAAAATGTATTAAACAAAAAATATCCTGTGGGAGCGAATCTGTATGACTAGTAAGGAATTTCTATACTACTGGTAGGGAAGAAACCTCATACCAATACTGGTGGGGAAGAAACCTCATACCAATACTGGTGGGGAAGAAACCTCATACCAATACTGATGGGGAAGAAACCTCATACCAATACTGGAGGGGAAGAAACCTTATACCAACTATGTTAAAATAGGCCCCCTACCTCAAAAAGTGCAATAAATGAATGCTGCCTAACTAACATATTATATCATTAATGGGCAGGCTAGGCTCGTCGCACCGGGGGGTTTGGGGGAGAACCTTCCCCAATAATCTGGAACCCCTGAAAGTTGGGATTTTCAACTTCTAAAAACCCCCAGTAGGGAAAATTTATGCTTATGAAGAAAATTAATATTACATATTAACAAATGAAAGCTAGAGAAGATTAGAAATTGCCCAACATGTAAGAATGCATTTAAATTAGACCTCAGAACGGACACTGCATTGGAATATGGGTGCAGTAAATCATTGCTTGTGAGAGAACTGTTTAATATTACCTAAAATATATATATATATATATATATATAAAATATGAAAAATGTCGATAAAGTTGGAATTTTTGAATTTTCAGCACTGTTCAGTTGGGAATTTCGAATAGTTGAGTTAAGAATTCCGAATCGTTAAGTTGGGAAATGTTTTGTTTCACCCCCCCCCCCCAATATTTTTTGTGTAACGGCACTGCTAATGGGGCAAATTAAAATGCTTCATTTGTAGCATATTTTATTTCGTCTATTTCTAGATGTTTGTTTTAGATGAGATCAAAATTCGGGTGGTAAAACTTTTTTTTCGATGGTAAGAGATCCCGAGATACTTACATTTTAGATCGTATTCATCTTTGCGAATGATATGCAATGGTTGTAAATTTTGCGCGGCGTTTCTCAAGCAAACCATTCCATTCATTTCCTGACTGCAGCATTTAACTGGCTGCAAATCTCTTCCTTCAGAAATGAAAAAAAAAAAGAACAAGAAAAGAAAACTGAAAAGGGTACCGCTTTTCGAAGCTTTTTTTTTAAACTCTAAAGCAGACAAAAAAAAAAAAATATTTTGCCGAGCTTTGCGAATTGTCGAAAGCTCCCTTATGCTGCAATCTGGCGTTGCCACCTTGTCGTAGTAAATTATGTAAAAAAAACGGGCGTTCCTCTTCCAAAATGGCGACATAAAAACCGCCGCACTAGTTTTGTTCCAGGAATCGTTCTCACAACACGTCAGATTGTTTTCTTTGAAGAACAAGTGCCTCCACACGAAAGAATTATTTAATTTTTTTTTCTTCATTTTTTTTTGTGTGGAAGCACGGGGCTAGAGTTCTGCAAATTTTCAAATTCAGACTGAAAATGGTGACATTTTTATGAATGAGAAAGCAAATCTGGTGGCAGGGATGTAGGTAAGGGGGGTGGTTCAGGGGGTTCAAACCCCTCCCATTGAAAATCAAGAAAAGAAATTAAGAATCCAATTACTGTAAAATTCATAAAAATACATTAAAAAACTAGAAACATTTCAATTTCTAGTAAAATATTTCTTGCTGAGTTGATGCGAGCAGGGACCGACTTACAAGCTTAGGGGCCTAGGGCAAAAGAACATTAAGGGGCCCCTCGACGTAATTCAAAATAAAACTGCTAAATTTATGCACAAGCACAATACAAAATGACGTAATCAGTCAGCTTTAATGCACATATAAATATTTTTTTTAAACTACTAATATTCTTCTTTTGAGAATTTGAATTAACGTTAATGATCAATACTGCAACAGAGGTTTTTCATACGTTTCAAATTCTGTTCTTTATTCCTTTTTAGCTTTTTTTTAGTTGAGCCAGATTAGTATGTTCTACCCATTTTACAGCTAGCAAATCCCTAATGATTACACTATTAGGAATTTTGGTATAGGAAAAAAGTATCCGTAAACGACAAATCTACGTGCGATTAGTACAGTCGGCCGAAAAAATAGTGGAGCACCGTGACCTCTACAAAATTTTTTCAAATAAGCAAAACGACACAAGTGTGGGGGGGGTAAAAATTATTTTTATTTAAACGACAAATCGATTGGTTTTACAAATGTAATGGCCGATGGTTGTATGACGTCAGGGAAACGTCTGGGGGTCGTCAAGTCCAAAGGTTCATCTTGGGGTATGGGGGGTCGATCTTGGGGTGGTGGTTGGAAACCCAATTCCATTAACATGGCTTCATCCAAAATCGGAATTTCATCATCATCATGTCCAAAAAGGAGTTCAGTCATGTCAAAGTGTATAGGGGTTGCAGGCTCCATCCAATTTGGCATGGATGGTTGCACCCTTGGTGGTGACACAACTGGTGGTTGCACAACTGGCTCGATGAATAGGGGTTGATGCACCACTGGAGGCTCGATGAAGAGGGGTTGATGCACAACAGGAGGGGCTGGCGATTGCACAGGCTCTTGATGCACCATTGCTGGCGAATACACCACTGGAGGCTCCATGAATAGCGGCTCTAGGAACAGGGGTTGATGCACAACAACTGGTGACGGAGAAGATGTTGTCAAGTCCACAGGGGTGGGGTCCTCCCACGCAGGTGAAACAGGCTCACGAGATTCCACACGCTTGGGAATTTTAAACTGTCCCCAATTCTTGTGGGTAACACGAGTTGCTGGCTGTACAACACGAGTTGCTGGTGATGATTCCACACGATCTGGTGCTGGTGGTTCTACAGGCACACGAGCTGGCTCCACAACACGAGTTGCTGGTGGTTCTACAGGCACACGCTTAGAGGGTTTGCCCCAATTCTTCTGTACCTGTTTTCGTTTCATCTGCCGCTCTCGAGGCATGACCATCTCAGGTGGTCGATGGGCCGCAGGGGTCGGAGGTGGCACATTGTACGCACTCGCGCCATACGACTTGTGGGTCTTGAACGACTCCATGCCAGGAATCTCCACACTATTCGGCACCACGTCCACAGAGAAGAGGGTCTTTTGAACAGCCATCACCACGTACCGCGTGCCCGAAGGAATGGTGTACGTGGAATGAGGCTGAAACACGTACCGTTCGTAGAGCATCTGATCATAGGCACTCAAACTCCTACGCACGGTATTGGGCTGGGAGCGGGAATTGACACTGGCAGCAGGCAGTTCATAACACACCATGGGCGCAAACGACGTTTGGAACACGTGATGCATTCCAGGATCCACAATCCAGTGTCCAAACGTGAACCCGTGCTTGACCAAGTACATGTTATCCAATCGAAACCCAAGTCGGGTATCGGCATTCTTCATGTTCCTTTCAGGATTTTTCATGAGTTTTTTCACAATCCGGTCCCACTGTATTTCGTTGGGATCGAAATAGCCGGAATGTTTGGCCGAGTCCAAGCACCTCAAGAAATTATCCAGAAATTTCCTGAACCAGTCCTTTGGCAGGGCGTTGTGATAAATCCTTTTATTTTCATGGGGCTCCATGAACGAAATGAAAGCTTGCACCCGATGTTGCCGGATTTCTTTTTCCCACACATCTGCATCGAAATACAAAGGCTCCAACTCTTCAGACACTCGATTCACGGGGAAAATATCCATTGCGACTGGACCGCTGACTGATGCCGACCCTCGAAAGCAGGCTTCCTTTTATAGGTCTTTCCCCCCTGTCGCCAAACGCCGCCAAGCCGGTTGCTCACCAAGCCAAGTTGCTTTGCCAATGATGAAAACGTATTTCCAAGCTTGAATAGGAAAATCCAATGATGAAAACGTATTTCCCCAAGCTTGAATGGCCAAAAAATGATTTTGCCAATTGAAATTCCCAATGTTGAATGTAAATCAATGAAAGCCAAACGTCAGTCCAAGCTTGTAACAGGAATTCCCAATGTTGAATCGGCCAGCCAAACGTATTTTGAATGCCGACAACATAAGTACGATTCAGCCACTTGAAAACCTATTCAAGTTACACAGTCACTCAAAAAATATTTGGGGAGGCATCACTGCACAACTGAAAAACCTGTCCTACAGCTCGGGCTTATATACAATGGAAAAAAAAAAAAAAAAAAAAAAAAAAAAAAAAAAAAAAAAAAAAAAAAAAAAAAAAAAAAAAAACTTTTTTTTTTTTTTTTTTTTTTTTTTTTTTTTTTGAATATTTTCCTGGTGTCTGGAAAAAGTTTTCATGACGAGGGTACCAAAATTATTTTGTTTTCCACTTCCCCTTTACGATAGGCTATCAGCGTGGGTCCATTGTCCAGCCAAATCACGTTTGGCACCTGGCCTTCAGTCAAACCTTCCATTTTCATGTGCCAATCGGCAGGTTGAATTGGGTGTGGCGGCGAATCCGGACGAATATCCACAGGCAACAAGTTTATTTGATTCACCACGGCTTCCAGAGCAATTCCCAGGTTTCTGTCAATGGGTGGATCATCACTGCACCGATCCATATCGATCACGAGTTCATCTTCACTGGCCTCCTCACTCTTGACAGTATCACCCTGTTCAATAGGTACAGCAGCACTCGGTGGATTGACCTGTGGACTCGAAACTGTTGAGTCACCACTCGAAACTGTTGAGTCACCACTCGAAACTGTTGAGTCACCACTCGAAACTGTTGGGTCACCACTCGAAAAGGGAGGCTCGGCAAGAGGAGCAGGATTCGAAACGGGTTCCTCAGCATTCCGTCGTGTAGGATCCCTACACCAGGTGACGTCTGCCACAAACTGATGAATCCAATCGGGAATGGACACATTGCCTTCCATCCCAGCAAAGAGTATTGGGGAATCTTTCACCGTGTCTGAAAACCGCTTCCGAAGCTGGACTGACCCTATTCCTCTGCAAAGCGTATCCACAAACATGTTGGCTTTGGTCAAATCTGCTTCCAACAGGCGATGGTACATGAATTCCGTGGAAATCAATTTGCATCTCAGCGTGTTGTGGGTATACTTGGGACCAGGGGGAAATACATCTTGTCCAACAACGACATGCTGCTGAAATCGGCTGGCAAAGGAATAAGGATTCTTTTTCCCCAAAAGAATGCCCAAGTCCACGATCCGCCAGTACAAGTATCCATCGCTACCCACCGCAGCGGCAAGGGGTTGGCAAAAAGAGCCAAGACAGAGGCGAAACCACATGACACAAGAAGGCAAATTGTATGTTGGAAGTGTAGAGAGCGTACAAGTCGTCGGATGGCCAAACAGCAACTGACAAATTCCTGTCAGCGCTACCGACTTATAAAGGGTTTCAAAAAAAAAAAAAAAAAAAAAAAAAAAAAAAAAAAAAAAAAAAAAAAAAATATATTTTTTTTTTTTTTTTTTTTTTTTTTTTTTTTGAATATTTTCCTGGTGTCTGGAAAAAGTTTTCATGACGAGGGTACCAAAATTATTTTGTTTTCCACTTCCCCTTTACGATAGGCTATCAGCGTGGGTCCATTGTCCAGCCAAATCACGTTTGGCACCTGGCCTTCAGTCAAACCTTCCATTTTCATGTGCCAATCGGCAGGTTGAATTGGGTGTGGCGGCGAATCCGGACGAATATCCACAGGCAACAAGTTTATTTGATTCACCACGGCTTCCAGAGCAATTCCCAGGTTTCTGTCAATGGGTGGATCATCACTGCACCGATCCATATCGATCACGAGTTCATCTTCACTGGCCTCCTCACTCTTGACAGTATCACCCTGTTCAATAGGTACAGCAGCACTCGGTGGATTGACCTGTGGACTCGAAACTGTTGAGTCACCACTCGAAACTGTTGAGTCACCACTCGAAACTGTTGAGTCACCACTCGAAACTGTTGGGTCACCACTCGAAAAGGGAGGCTCGGCAAGAGGAGCAGGATTCGAAACGGGTTCCTCAGCATTCCGTCGTGTAGGATCCCTACACCAGGTGACGTCTGCCACAAACTGATGAATCCAATCGGGAATGGACACATTGCCTTCCATCCCAGCAAAGAGTATTGGGGAATCTTTCACCGTGTCTGAAAACCGCTTCCGAAGCTGGACTGACCCTATTCCTCTGCAAAGCGTATCCACAAACATGTTGGCTTTGGTCAAATCTGCTTCCAACAGGCGATGGTACATGAATTCCGTGGAAATCAATTTGCATCTCAGCGTGTTGTGGGTATACTTGGGACCAGGGGGAAATACATCTTGTCCAACAACGACATGCTGCTGAAATCGGCTGGCAAAGGAATAAGGATTCTTTTTCCCCAAAAGAATGCCCAAGTCCACGATCCGCCAGTACAAGTATCCATCGCTACCCACCGCAGCGGCAAGGGGTTGGCAAAAAGAGCCAAGACAGAGGCGAAACCACATGACACAAGAAGGCAAATTGTATGTTGGAAGTGTAGAGAGCGTACAAGTCGTCGGATGGCCAAACAGCAACTGACAAATTCCTGTCAGCGCTACCGACTTATAAAGGGTTTCAAAAAAAAAAAAAAAAAAAAAAAAAAAAAAAAATTTTTTTTTTTTTTTTTTTTTTTTTTTTTTTTTTTTTTTTTTTTTTTTTTTTTTTTTTTTTTTTTTTTTTTTAAATACCTTACCAAAGCTTCTGAGTTGGGCAAGTCTCAAGTTGGGTGTGTCTGTTTTAGCAATTTACATTTTTAGTCTTCATCATCAGATATGTCTGACGGGAACCATTTATCCATGTCACGATAACATTTGCCAGAGATGCTTGTATGTTGAAGCACCTTCTTGCCATCGTCTGAGTAGTTTTGATCATTCTCGTCTGCTGAATTGTTTTGATCAGCTGTTGAATCGTTTTGATCAGCTGTTGAATCGTTTTGGTCAGCTGCCAAATTGTTTTGATCAGCTACCGAATTGTTTTGATCAGAATCCATTCTGAACCACACCACAAACTCGTCGTCAGCCTCCACACTTGCATCAGGATGCATGTCGACATCTGCCCGATCATCAGGTATGGAGGACGAACGGTCTGGCGTGGGTGTTAAATCCCCCTCATCATAGGGAATCATGCTGTCAGGAAACTCTTCCGTAGCCAACTCGTGAAAAACCGGTTCCCTTTGATCAAACTGCTTCTGGAATCCAGACGCAAGGGTAGAACGGATGGAACCCATTGACTGGGGAATTGCAAAAACGTGTAACACGAGTCGAGTGGTGAGGCAACTGGTGAGAGCGGTGTCCAAAAGGAAAGGCAACTGGTGAGAGCGGCGTCCAAGAGGCAAGTGGTGAAAATCTTTCAGAGCCCCGCCTGTTATATACCCAATGAAAAAAAAAAAAAAAAAAAAAAAAAAAAAAAAAAAAAAAAAAAAAAAAATTTTTTTTTTTTTTTTTTTTTTTTTTTTTTTTTTTTTTTTTTTTTTTAATCCTTACAAATGATTTTGAGTTGTTGGGGGAAATTGAGTTGAGCTCGGAATGATTTTGAGTGAATGATTTTCATCCTACTGTATTGGGTTTGTCAAAGTGATAGTATTGCGGATGGACTCTCAAGCTAGGCCCATATATTCTGAAAGCGACCGGAAAGCGTTCCATCCACGTCGTACAGTCACACTTGCAATAGTTGACGGCCTTACACCGCCAGCAAGCCAATCCTCTGACCAGGTCTTCGGGAATCGGGAAACATCGCAACTCGCAACAATATCGAGGGGTGGACTTGCGCTGTTTGACCAATTCCACCAGGCTCCCATTGATGCGAGTCGTTCGAACCGGTGGTTGTGCCAACAGCACGTCCCGTTGCCGCGTGACACACAGACAGAAGCACTGGTCTGGACACAACAGGCAAATGTGGCGTGCGGGTTGAATACACATGTAATCACAGCAATGCAGGTCCCTCAATTTTTGCATGTACGTGGGGCAACGACAGCGACAGAAACTAAAGGACCGACATTTCTTGCACGCCATGCCATCCACCTGTGTTTGAGGGACTGGAAAACATTTCAAGGGACAGCAAAATGTCTTTGGCATACTTGACACAAATTCTTTGGCACACGAGATGATGACCAACCAGCAAGTGAAGGCTCTGCTCACGAGTCCTGACTTATACAGGCTTTCAAAAAAAAAAAAAAAAAAAAAAAAAAAAAAAAAAAATTTTTTTTTTTTTTTTTTTTTTTTTTTTTTTTTTTTTTTTTTTTTTTTTTTTCAATAGTTACAAATGATTTTGAGTTGGGCTTGTTGGGATTTGAGTTGAGGTTGTTGGGAATTTGAGTTGAGCTTGTTGGGAATTTGAGTTGAACTTCAAGTAGATGGGAATTTGTGGTTATGGTCTCGTGGTCGACACCATCTGTATGGCATTCATCGTCGTGCCCCGCTCGGCTTGTTTCATTTTGTTCTTTAACATGTCCAAGCCTCGTTCCAATTCCCCGATAGCCTCCACGTATCGTTCGTACAGCTCCTTGTACATGCCACTCAGCGTATCGTTGTATTCTTCCTGAACTCTGCCACAGGTGACCAGACACGATTTGCACGGCTGTACCATCTGCGGAACAGGTGGATACGTGGATTGCTGCAAACCTCGCATGGTACGTTGCAAGGATTTCAAATGTTCCGCTTCCTTCAGAATCACCTTGAGAAGGGCCACGTATTCCAAATGAATCGGATGGGCCGCTTTCTCCCGATCTCGATGACACAATCGGCCGTGCCGAATGTTACAGTCCACCAGCAAATTGGTAAACAGCTTGGAAGGGATCCGCACATCATCCTCCTCAGCCATGGTGGTCAATCAGATGGCACTTGATAAAAAAAATAGCACAAGGTAACTTGAAACACGATGGACTGTTCGAGGTGGTGGCTGGCCGTCATCTGGAAAAACTTTTCCCACAGCCCTGAGTTATATACCCAGTAAAAAAAAAAAAAAAAAAAAAAAAAAAAAAAAATTTTTTTTTTTTTTTTTTTTTTTTTTTTTTTTTTTTTTTTTTTTGAATCATTCAACATGATTTTTGAGTTGAGCCAGTTGAGAGTTTGAGGTGGGCTTCAAGTCATTAGCCCTCCATGACAAGTTTTTCAAGTTGTGTGCTGTTTTTTCAAGCTATCAGGATATGTTCTTCTTCACCACTCCGTTGCAACCGACGGTTCCCATCAGCACGCTTCCATTTCTGCTGAGCGTCTCGTGGTGCCGTATCGAAATATTCCAGCAGGGAATCGAGCCACGCTTGTTCCCTGACGTAATTGGCCAGTTGAAAGATTTGAAATTGCACCGGCAAGTGTTGCGAAGAGGGCACATTGTCCACGTACTCGACAGGTAGCTTGCGATCGTACAAGAAATGCCAGGTCGGTCCATCGTGCGTTCCCAAAATGGCTGGTCCACGATGATGCGTCGGTAAACAGGTTGAATAAAAGAAATCCACCAGAAACGTGTCGAGGTAGTCGAGTGGCACGTGAAATCCAGAGCCTGAAGAGCAGTTGACACCAATCGTCACGTGAAATTCAAAATTGATGGTATCCAGAAACACCAACTGGTGGGGCTGGTCATCTTTAAAATCAATCAACACGACGTAATCCACCATATGAATTGGATTGAGCTTGTGAACGGGTAAGTCATTCATGATGTCGGGCTTGAAGTGCAAATGGCAAAACTGGCTCAGGGGGTCTGACTTTTATAGAACGATTCAAAAAAAAAAAAAAAAAAAAAAAAAAAAAAAAAAAAAAATTTTTTTTTTTTTTTTTTTTTTTTTTTTTTTTTTTTTTTTTTTTTTTTTTTTTTTTTTTTCAATGTGTCTCCAGATTCTTTTCAAGACTGCCAGCCCAGATGTTGGCAACCCAATTTTTTTTTTAGTGTTGTCTTTACAATTACATTTCGCTAGCCGTGGTTGGCCTTTGGATTTCCACTTGCAAAACCATTTCAAGTCACTGGCCAACGTTGGATTCACGAGAACCTTTTCATGCCAACATTGGCAATCTTCTTGTTAAGAAAAATATGTTTCACATAACGTTTCCACCCAAGGTTGGCTTCATGATGGACCCAAAAAAATGGGAGAGAGTCTTTTTTTGAATGCATAAGCATCCAAAAAAAGACTCTCTCCCATTTTTTTGGTGTTCAAGATATGAGGGTGTGTCTGCAGGTCGGACAGGTATTGTGATTGACCAACCATTGAAAAAGGCATTCCGAATGAAACACATGTTTGCACGTGGTGGTATTGCGTGTAATGTACAGGTTTTCCAGGCAAATGGCACACGTTTCCGTGGTTTTGAAATACGAGTCTGGCCACGGATAGCTGTACACCGAAGCCATCAGCATGTCCCCCATCTCTTCAATTTTTTCCAGGGCGAAAGGGAAGGGTTTCAGAGTCCAGGAATAGGCCAGCAGGTGATAGAGATTGGGTAGTACCTGGTCCATGTAGACGGCTCTGAGGGCAGGATACGGGCTCGATTCATGTTTCGGGCAAAGGGGTTCCAGGTGCTCGGCGCGCATGTTGTTCCGGAACTGCCAGTAGGCCACATCAAAGACGAAATCAATTTTATCAGGTCCATCCCCGGGTACCAGGTCTCGAATGAAATCAAACACGGTAAATTCGGACAGGTGTCCGACAGGTACGACATCGGGGGTCTGGATCTTGTGCAACACTGCACTGGCATTCAACATGAAGACTGTAAATTCCATCATATCTTGAAACGACCTTGGCACGTAGGCCTGGATCGCAGCATCTCGATACGTGTCGCATGGAAACATATTTTGAATAAAATGATGCCTTCCACTCGCTGCGGATCCTTTTTATAGTCGTAGCTGTCATTTGATTGGCCAGTGGGCATTTGACGTCATGTGAAGAGCGACACCAACCATGGAAGCCAACGTTGATGCAATATTTCACTTTATGGCGAATTACAATTCATTCCATGGTTGGCCATTTGTTTTGCACTTGTCATGTGAAATCCATTTCATGCCAACGTTGGCAATCTTCTTGTGTAAAAAAATATGTTTCATAGCGTTCCACACCAAGGTTGGCTTTAGGATGAACCCAAAAAAATGGGAGAGAGTCTTTGAATGCATGAAGGAATTTAAAAAAAAATTCCTTCAAGCATTCAAAAGACTCTCTCCCATTTTTTCGGGGTGGGGCCAAAAAAAGTCAATAGATGATATAATTTCTGCACGCCGGACAGGTATTGTGATCGCTCAGCCACAGGAACAGGCACCTCGAATGAAACGAATGGTGACAACAGGTGGTGTACCTTTCGATATAGAGAGTGTCGAGGCATATGGCACAGGGTTCGGCACTGCTCAGGTAGGATTCTGGAAACGGATACCTGTAGATGGAAGCCATCAGCAAATTGCCCAACTCTTCCAGTTTCCCTTCTGGCAGGGTGAAAGGTGTCAAAGTCCAGCAATGGGCCAGCATCTTGTATACGTCGGGCAGAACACGATCCATGTAAATGGCTTGGAGGGCAGGATGGGGATAGGAGGCATATTTCGGACAAAGTGGCTCGAGGTCGTCAGAGTACAGGTTGGCCTGTAATTGCCAATGCGCCACGTTGAACAGGTAATATTTCTCGTCGTACCTGTCAGGTAACAGCTCCAGAAGGAAATCATACAGGTCCGACATGGGCTTCACAGGAACACCATCATCGGGGGGTGGTTGGGCCTTGTGTAAATCCGCACTCGCATTCAACATGAATGAAGTAAATTCCATCAAGTCATGAAAAGATTTCTGCTTGTAGGACGTAATCTCCACATCTCGATACGTGTCGCAGGGAAACATAATTGCAAATGATGCCTTCCACTGGCTGCAAGTCCGTTTTATACTCGCAGCTGGCGTGGGATTGGTCCGTCGGCCTTTGACGTCATCTGAAGAATGACACCAACCATGGAAGCCAACGTTGGATGCACACGAAATGGAACTTCGAGTGATGCGATTGGCCAGTGGGTATTTGACGTTATCTGGTGGGTGGATCCATCATAAAATTCAAAATAACCAACGTTGGATTGGGGGAAAACTTGTTCAACATGTCATTTTTTAACACCCAAGCTCGGCAAGTTTCTTGCAAACAATTGCCAAGTAGGATTACCAAGGTTGGCAAGTAGTTTGACCCAAAAAAATGGGAGAGAGCTCTGCATATACAAGTGTAAATCACCTGTATATACAGAACTCTCTCCCATTTTTTTGGGTGAAAAGAAACACAACACGGTCATTATTTTTTTTTTATTTACAAACAGGGTTTTTTACAGGTATTCCTGTCCATATTTGTCTTCGTGTAGGTTTTCGGCCGCTCTGAAAGCCAACAGTCCAGCATTCTGTTTCGGGCCCATCAGGTACCAGTGGTTCCCAAGCACACCTGCCCCCAGGAAGTGGACCGTCCCTTCCGGCATGACGGGCTCCAGGTAGTGGTAGGTCGCCATGTCCAGGCATCCCACGTGTACCACATCGCCTTCTTCCTTCTGCAGGTGAGTCGCGTAGAATTCGTGGCTCAGGTAGTGGGCCATGTCGTTCAGGTGCACCATGTCGGTATGATCGATCCCATCGCGGTTGTCAAAGGGATTGTTGGGGAGATTCCAATTCTTCAGCACGTCTGAATATCCAAAGCGTAGGGAACTAGGGCTCGGCTCCACAGCCATCTGCACCTTGGTCGATTCAATCGAATTGAACACGATGCGGCGTGGGACGAACGCCCCCTCGTGCCACATGAATTGAGCTACAGCAATAAAATCGAGTTGATCCATGTCGAATGTTTTGGTCCCAGTCGTCTGGTGCTTATATACTCGAGACGAACGCCAAACCATCCCGCCAAATATTTTTTTAAACGCCAAATCATTTCCCAATGTTGGTTTGAAACAGATCCTTTTCCCAATGATGGTTTGAAACACATAATTTCCCACATCATTTTTTCCAATGTTGGTTTGAAACCATTCATTGGAATATCTTTGAGCCAAGGTTGGTGTCGTTTGAATTTTTTTTTAATGCGGGATCAATTCAATGGGATACTGCAACACCTTTGAAATGCCCCCCACCACGGCCAAGTACCGATGGCATCGATCCAATTTGCAAAAAGGACAAGTCCCAATCACATCCAAATCCTTTTCCATCATAAATGTTCGGATGGTACTGTCGTCGGGTGTCATCATTTTCCACCGTAGTTTAGTCACTCGATCGGTAAAACACAGCCTCCCCACTTGCATTCTCTGAACGCATTCCATTACTTTGACGTGCAAGTCCCCAGTATTGTCCATGGAATACGTCATGAAACCGTTGGTCAAAGTAAATCCATTGTCCCGGATACAGAGGACAGCCATACATTTGGGATGAAAATGAACTTGCATGTCTCCTCCCGACACGACCAGTTTACGGGCTTCCGGTGGCATCCATGGACCGGTCGGCAATAGCAATTCAGGTTCCCGAATGACAATCTTTGCAGGTGGATGACGGGAAGGTGGGGGCGGACATGATTTACGGTAGGGTCGACGATAGGCTGGCTTGCGGTAGGGTTTTCTTTCACGGGCTGGCCGATATTTTCTTTCATGGGGTTTGACAGGTTCACGAACAGGTTCACTGGATACAGGTGGCGGGGAATTCGGCCGGGGTGGTGGTGCATCCCCACGCCAATATTCAGGGGTCATTGGCAACGGGGACAGCGATTCGTCCAACAAGTAACTGATATCCATGACTTGTTCAAGTTGAGCACAAAGAGCAGCACGCAGAGTCAGGCAGCAAGTGGGAAAAGTTTTCAAGGGGCCCGACTTATATACACACTAAAAAAAAAAAAAAAAAAAAAAAAAAAAAAAAAAAAAAAAAAAAAATTTTTTTTTTTTTTTTTTTTTTTTTTTTTTTTTTTTTTTTTTTTAATGTGTTCACAACTCAAAAAAAGTTTTGTGGCCAATGGTTTCTTGTAAACAACTCCTACGTTGGATATCCCATTTGAGTCATGCCAACGATGGACTTGCACTTGTAAACAAAATATTAAAGTCCATTTCAAGTCCACCAAGGTTGGCTTCTGACTTGACCCAAAAAAATGGGAGAGAGCTTTCGAATGCCACATGTGGCACCCGAAAGCTCTCTCCCATTGTTTTGGGGGTTTTTTGAAATGAAACACAACACCACATGGGAAAACAGACATTTATTCACAAAACGTGTTTTTTTGTACAATATATTTTTGTTTTACACATCCCAATAGGGATCGTTGGTAGACTGCCGGGCCAAAAACACTTGTTCGGCCGCTGCCATGGCAATTCCGTTGGCATCTGCATTTCGGCCCATCATGTACACAGAGTCTTTCATGACTTTAGGGCCCAGGTACTGCACCGTTCCCTCGGGAAAGAGGGGCTCCAGGTACATGAAGGTGGCCATGTCCACCGTACCCACCGTGGCACCCGCCCAGCCGTTGCAGTTGAGTATATTGTCATAAAAGTCCCGAGACAGGTATTTCGGCAGCTCGAGCACAGGTACGGGGAAGAGCGTTTCATCGTCCGGAATCTCTTCGAACGGGTTGTTGGGCACCAGCTGGATATTCTTCTGAATGTCTTTATAGGTAAATCCGGTGAGGGACTCTTTGGCCGGCTGCACGCAATACTTTTCCTTGGAATCGTACACTGCCACAAACACCAGGTGTCGAGGGACCCAATCACCTCCGTACCACATAAATTGGGCGTGGGCAACGAAATCCATGTTTGGATGCATGACTGCTTTTTGCTCTGACTGCTTTTGCTCGAGACTGAATGATTGTGGCTGCCTTATATACTGTCTGTCTGGCTCAACGCATGCGCACTGACACAAGCTGTGTTCTTGTGAGGGATTGACTATGTCCAAGCTTGAAAAGATGCTGACCAAGCTTGATAGGATACCAAACTTGAAATGGAATAGTCTGACCAATGTTGGAAAACTATTCCAAACTTGAAATGAGTCAGACCAACCTTAATGGCTTATCGATTTCAAAGCGTTAAAACTTTCACAAGGAAATTTATTTCAATTACGATAAGCTTTCAGCGTGGGTCCATGCTGCAGCCAAATCACGTTTGGCAACTGATTCAAACCTTCCATTCTCATGTGCCAATCTTCAGGTTGAATCGGGTTTGGCGCTTCTTCACAATCTTCTGTTGGTTCACTGGAATCTGGCCTATCAATCACGAGCTCATCGGACTCAACAGATGCATTACTGAGTACCTGTTCAATTTTGATAGGTGCAGCACTCGAAACTGTTGGATCACCAGTCAAAAAGGGAGGATTGACAAGCGAAACGGTTTCTTCACCACCATTCTGTCGAGTAGGATCCCTCAACAATTGGACGTTTGAAATAAAATGATGAATCCAATCTGGAATGGACACATTTCCATCCATCCCCACCAAAAGTACAGGGGAATTCTTCACCGTGTCTGAAAATCGTGTCTGAATGTTGACAGACCCTATTCCTCTGCATAGGGTATCCACAAACTTGACGGCTTTGGTCAAATCCGCTTCCCGCAGGCGATGGTACATGAATTCCGTGGTAATCAATTTGCATTTCAGATTATTGTGGGTATACATGGGTCCAGGGGGAAATACATCTTGTCCCGTGATGACATGCTGAGGAAATCGGCTGGCAAAAGCATAAGGATTCTTTTTTCCCAAAAGAATTGCCAAGTCCACAATGCGCCAGTACAAGCGTCCATCGGTACCTACTACAGCTGCGAGTGGTGGGCAAAAAGATCCAAGACGTAGGCGAAACCACATGATGCACCAAAAAAAAATCCTGAAGTGTTCGTATGGCAGCTTGGGCAAACAGCAACTGACAAATTTCATTCAAAGCTCTGACTTATAAAGGCTTCAAAAAAAAAAAAAAAAAAAAAAAAAAAAAAAAAAAAAAAAAAAAAAAAAAAAAAAAAAAAAAAAAAAAAAATGTTTTTTTTTTTTTTTTTTTTTTTTTTTTTTTTTTTTTTTTTTTTTTGTTCGTGTGGCAGCTTACGAGTCGTGTGATGGGCAAACAGCAACTGACAAATTTCATTCAAAGCTCTGACTTATAAACCATTAAAAAAAAAAAAAAAAAAAAAAAAAAAAAAAAAAAAAAAAAAAAAAAAAAAAAAAAATTTTTTTTTTTTTTTTTTTTTTTTTTTTTTTTTTTTTTTTTTTTTTTGAATCGTTCCCCATAAGAGGTTGAGCTCAAGATCATTTTGGCCAGTTGCTGTTGGTCACTCGTTCCAGTCACAACATTGGTGTTGTTGAAAAAAATCACAAGTCCAATATGATGGTATTTCTTTGGTTAAAATCCATAACTCTGGAAGTTTTGGGTCAGGATCGTCGGGAATCGTTTCTTCTGAAGCGCCTTGCCATTCCACATCCAACGGTACCACTCTCAAGTCTGTCGCTCCATGACAACCGGATCTGATATTTTCACTTTGAAGAAATTTACCAAGTCCAAATGGGATTTCTTTGGAAAAATCCATCACTGTATTGGGCCGAATCCATCAAATGAAGCGGCATGAAGAGCAGAGTCCATCCGTCCAAAGTGGTCCACTGGTGGAAGGGTCTTTACAGTTGAAGCATCAGGCAGCAAGTGGCGATTGCCCAGTTTGCATGGCACTTATATACAGGAAATTCTCGCCAAGGCGCCAAGTATTCTTGCCAACTCGCCAAGTATTCTTGCCAAGGCGCCAAGTATTCTTGCCAACTCGCCAAGAATTCTTGGCAACGTGCCAATTCGAGGGGGGCTTGTTTCAGTCAGGCATGTTGGGTATCGTTGGACTCGTATGGAGGTTGGCTTTCATATAATGGCCCAGTGGACCACCTCATGGACCACCCACTTCCGGTTTATACTTTTCAACGTTACCTATGGCATGTTGGGCATCGTTGGACTCGTATGGAGGTTGGCTTTCATATAATGGCCCCGTGGACCACCTCATGGACCACCCACTTCCGGTTTATACTTTTCAACGTTACCTATGGCATGTTGGGTATCGTTGGACTCGTATGGATGTTGGCTTTCATATAATGGCCCAGTGGACCACCTCATGGACCACCCACTTCCGGTTTATACTTTTCAACGTTACCTATGGCATGTTGGGTATCGTTAGACTCGTATGGAGGTTGGCTTTCATAGAGTACCATGTGGACCACCTCATGGACCACCCACTTCCGGTTTATACTTTTCAACGTTACCTATGGCATGTTGGGTGTCGTTCGACTCGTATGGAGGTTGGCTTTCATATAATGGCCCAGTGGACCACCTCATGGACCACCCACTTCCGGTTGACACTTTTCACCGTTACCTATGGCATGTTGGGTGTCGTTCGACTCGGAATGAAGAGCCAAGTCGAACTAAAAATATGGGGACCACCTCAAGGACCACCCACTTCCGGTTTAAAATTTCAAGTCCACCACTATGGCATGTTGGGTGTCATTCGACTCGGAATGCTTGGACCAGTTGAATGAACTTGACGAGGACCACCTCATGGACCACCCCCATTTCCGGTTTCACTCTTATTTCAAATTCATGTGTCGTGTTGGGTGTCCCCAGACTCGTACGGACTAGTACTATCGAAAAAATGACCTCGGACCACTCAAAGACCACCTATTTCCGGGATTTTAAAATGGTCCTGAGTGGGTCATGTGGGGTATCGACACACTCGTGATGACAAATGCTCTCGGAAAACATGTATGACACATAGGTGGTCCCGTTTTGACTTTTTGGAATTGCTTCCAATGCGGCATGATGGGTATCGATGGACTCGGGAGATGGAACTGATGGCAACCCCATTTTCTTTTCCCAATTTCATGCATATGGGAACAAAACACCATTTCCGGGTGCCCGTTCTCGAGAAACACATCAAACGAACCACATGGTCGGATTTCAAACAACGTCCTCTTTCGTTTGCCGCAAACAGCGAGTCGATGTCGATAGCTCAATCGGTTCTCGAGTTATGAACCCAAATCTGACAATCTGGAAACCGAAACTGATCCTTTCGAACCACCATGAACTGCCGCAACTCAAAACGTTTCACGTATCGCGTAGCATTTTTAGATAAGCTTTCGAATGGTGCAAGTTTCAAGTCGATATCTGAATTTCCGGTCGAGTTATGGGCCAAAACATCAAAATCGAGAAACCGATTTTCGGGGTTTTCGGGTCCATTCAAACCTCTGGCCGGGCAAATCACACCGTCCAGAGTGTAGAGTGAACCGCCACACATCTTTTGGTGCAAGTTTCAAGTCGATAGCTGAATTTCCGGTCGAGTTATGGGTCAAAACACCAAAATCAGGAAACTGATTTTGGGTTTTTTCGGGTCATTCCAACAGCTGCCTGTGTCAATCATAGCGCCACACGTGTACAGTGAACCGCCAGGCATCTTTTGCCACCAGTTTCAAGCCGATAGCTGCCTGGGTTGCCCAGTTACAGAGGATCATAGCATTCACCCTTCCCCCACATGTTAACCCTCTTATACCGATGCCAACCGAATGCCTCACTCCTCCTGAATCCATGAGAATGGAAAAGTAGGCCCGAAACCATCCAAACCCATTCAAATCATATTGAATCATGACTCAAAAGACACGAAAACATTGTAAAATGTACTGAAACACGCCTATATCACCTGTTTTTCGTAATATTATTTACTGGACAAACTTACTTGACAAAGAGGGCAATAGTACATTGGGTTGACATTTAAAATTTTAACCATTTCTAAACATAGGTGTGCAAAAATAGGATGGGGGTGTGAAAAACTTTTTTTTGGATTGGGCAACATGTCGCGCAACAACCAGAGGATGGGTAATAAAAAAAAAAAAGTCCCCCCCTGACGAAGGCAACAACCCGCCATTGCTGCCCAGAGGGAAACCAACGATTGAATCCCGGCCCAAAATGGAATGGGTTCACGCTCTTGGCAAAAAGTTTCACGAGTCAATTTAAAAAAAAAAAAAAAAAAAAAAAAAAAAAAAAAAAAAAAAAAATGTTTTTTTTTTTTTTTTTTTTTTTTTTTTTTTTTTTTTTTTTTTTTTTTTTTTTTTTTTTTTTTTTTGAATCGTTCCCCATAAGAGGTTGAGCTCAAGATCATTTTGGCCAGTTGCTGTTGGTCACTCGTTCCAGTCACAACATTGGTGTTGTTGAAAAAAATCACAAGTCCAATATGATGGTATTTCTTTGGTTAAAATCCATAACTCTGGAAGTTTTGGGTCAGGATCGTCGGGAATCGTTTCTTCTGAAGCGCCTTGCCATTCCACATCCAACGGTACCACTCTCAAGTCTGTCGCTCCATGACAACCGGATCTGATATTTTCACTTTGAAGAAATTTACCAAGTCCAAATGGGATTTCTTTGGAAAAATCCATCACTGTATTGGGCCGAATCCATCAAATGAAGCGGCATGAAGAGCAGAGTCCATCCGTCCAAAGTGGTCCACTGGTGGAAGGGTCTTTACAGTTGAAGCATCAGGCAGCAAGTGGCGATTGCCCAGTTTGCATGGCACTTATATACAGGAAATTCTCGCCAAGGCGCCAAGTATTCTTGCCAACTCGCCAAGTATTCTTGCCAAGGCGCCAAGTATTCTTGCCAACTCGCCAAGAATTCTTGGCAACGTGCCAATTCGAGGGGGGCTTGTTTCAGTCAGGCATGTTGGGTATCGTTGGACTCGTATGGAGGTTGGCTTTCATATAATGGCCCAGTGGACCACCTCATGGACCACCCACTTCCGGTTTATACTTTTCAACGTTACCTATGGCATGTTGGGCATCGTTGGACTCGTATGGAGGTTGGCTTTCATATAATGGCCCCGTGGACCACCTCATGGACCACCCACTTCCGGTTTATACTTTTCAACGTTACCTATGGCATGTTGGGTATCGTTGGACTCGTATGGATGTTGGCTTTCATATAATGGCCCAGTGGACCACCTCATGGACCACCCACTTCCGGTTTATACTTTTCAACGTTACCTATGGCATGTTGGGTATCGTTAGACTCGTATGGAGGTTGGCTTTCATAGAGTACCATGTGGACCACCTCATGGACCACCCACTTCCGGTTTATACTTTTCAACGTTACCTATGGCATGTTGGGTGTCGTTCGACTCGTATGGAGGTTGGCTTTCATATAATGGCCCAGTGGACCACCTCATGGACCACCCACTTCCGGTTGACACTTTTCACCGTTACCTATGGCATGTTGGGTGTCGTTCGACTCGGAATGAAGAGCCAAGTCGAACTAAAAATATGGGGACCACCTCAAGGACCACCCACTTCCGGTTTAAAATTTCAAGTCCACCACTATGGCATGTTGGGTGTCATTCGACTCGGAATGCTTGGACCAGTTGAATGAACTTGACGAGGACCACCTCATGGACCACCCCCATTTCCGGTTTCACTCTTATTTCAAATTCATGTGTCGTGTTGGGTGTCCCCAGACTCGTACGGACTAGTACTATCGAAAAAATGACCTCGGACCACTCAAAGACCACCTATTTCCGGGATTTTAAAATGGTCCTGAGTGGGTCATGTGGGGTATCGACACACTCGTGATGACAAATGCTCTCGGAAAACATGTATGACACATAGGTGGTCCCGTTTTGACTTTTTGGAATTGCTTCCAATGCGGCATGATGGGTATCGATGGACTCGGGAGATGGAACTGATGGCAACCCCATTTTCTTTTCCCAATTTCATGCATATGGGAACAAAACACCATTTCCGGGTGCCCGTTCTCGAGAAACACATCAAACGAACCACATGGTCGGATTTCAAACAACGTCCTCTTTCGTTTGCCGCAAACAGCGAGTCGATAGCTCAATCGGTTCTCGAGTTATGAACCCAAATCTGACAATCTGGAAACCGAAACTGATCCTTTCGAACCACCATGAACTGCCGCAACTCAAAACGTTTCACGTATCGCGTAGCATTTTTAGATAAGCTTTCGAATGGTGCAAGTTTCAAGTCGATATCTGAATTTCCGGTCGAGTTATGGGCCAAAACATCAAAATCGAGAAACCGATTTTCGGGGTTTTCGGGTCCATTCAAACCTCTGGCCGGGCAAATCACACCGTCCAGAGTGTAGAGTGAACCGCCACACATCTTTTGGTGCAAGTTTCAAGTCGATAGCTGAATTTCCGGTCGAGTTATGGGTCAAAACACCAAAATCAGGAAACTGATTTTGGGTTTTTTCGGGTCATTCCAACAGCTGCCTGTGTCAATCATAGCGCCACACGTGTACAGTGAACCGCCAGGCATCTTTTGCCACCAGTTTCAAGCCGATAGCTGCCTGGGTTGCCCAGTTACAGAGGATCATAGCATTCACCCTTCCCCCACATGTTAACCCTCTTATACCGATGCCAACCGAATGCCTCACTCCTCCTGAATCCATGAGAATGGAAAAGTAGGCCCGAAACCATCCAAACCCATTCAAATCATATTGAATCATGACTCAAAAGACACGAAAACATTGTAAAATGTACTGAAACACGCCTATATCACCTGTTTTTCGTAATATTATTTACTGGACAAACTTACTTGACAAAGAGGGCAATAGTACATTGGGTTGACATTTAAAATTTTAACCATTTCTAAACATAGGTGTGCAAAAATAGGATGGGGGTGTGAAAAACTTTTTTTTGGATTGGGCAACATGTCGCGCAACAACCAGAGGATGGGTAATAAAAAAAAAAAAGTCCCCCCCTGACGAAGGCAACAACCCGCCATTGCTGCCCAGAGGGAAACCAACGATTGAATCCCGGCCCAAAATGGAATGGGTTCACGCTCTTGGCAAAAAGTTTCACGAGTCAATTTAAAAAAAAAAAAAAAAAAAAAAAAAAAAAAAAAAAAAAAAAAAAAAAAAAAAAAAAAAAAATGTTTTTTTTTTTTTTTTTTTTTTTTTTTTTTTTTTTTTTTTTTTTTTTTTTTTTTTTTTTTTTTTTTTTTTTCATGAAAACTTTTCTTTAGTCAGGGTAATCCATATTGGATTTAGAAATGAACGATGCTGCGCCCCGTGTAAGTTGTTGCAACGTTTCATTTTCCCTTTTCAGTTCCGCAATACGATCTTCATACTGCTGTATTCGGGCCTCTTCCGCTTTCCCCAATTGGCTTTGTACCTTTTCAACGGCCGCAATACGATCTTCATACTGTTGGATTCGAGCCTCTTCCGCTTTCCTCAATAAGCTTTTCAAGACGTTAATCTCTGCCGTCAACTGGGTTCGTACCGATTCCACGGCTTCTGCCGTCCTTTCCGATGCCTCGAGTTGCAATTTTAAATTATCCCTCTCCTTCTCGCACCTTTGCAACTCATTTTCCAATTCGAGGCACTTGGCATGCTGATGTTCTAACTTTTCATGAACAGACACCGTGTGGGAACGTTCCATTTCAAGAGCCTCTAACAGGGTGGATTTCTCTTCTTTAAACAGTTCCATCAACTCATGCTTGATACTTTGAAAGTCATTCACCTCCGTTCGATGACGTTGACCCAACGTGTACTTTTCTTCGTGTATGCATTCCAAAAAAACATTGCCGTGATTCATCTGGTGTAAATACCACTCGTTGTGTGGCATTTCGAGCAGAGATGGATTCGATTTCAATACCATCACTTGATCCGATTGATACATCCACAGATACGAACGATCGGTGGGCGTGTGTTCCGTCACATGGGAGGGCTCGAGATGTTTGGCAACAGGCACAACGCAACCCGAAATAGGAATGCCGAGCGTCTTTACGGGAATGGACCGGTCCCGTCCAATCCCTTTGACTTCATCGTACCAACGCAATGCCTTGTGTTGCTTGGCTCGAAAATCGATATAGTCACTCAAGCCGTTCCGGATCAACGTGTACATGGCCACTTTGGCGTGGGGATACATATAGTGATGGAGATAATAATGGGAATGTTCGTCGTCGCCATTCATTTGACGAGCCGTACCGTCACATCGTGCTCTCGGTTTGCTCACGTAAAACAGAGTATGGATCAGCTGATGGATGGTCTTTATAGGGATTTTCAATTTAGCTGCCGTGTTTTTAACCTTCATGCACGTCTTCCACTCCTTGCCCAACTGAACCTTCTTCTCCGTGACGAGCACCATATGCCGATGATGTTTCAGTGAAGCAGGTAATTTGGCATTGGGCGTTTTGATTCCATCACACAAGCACCAATAAGGCAGCACATAGACACCCTTGATACTCAAAATGCTGGCAACAAAGTCTTTCCATACGGCCGCTCTGACGCTGACGTGGTACCACATGTGGGACTTTTGCCTAAACTGGTGCACGATGGGGTGCATAAAGTCCCCCAGACCACTCCATTCGGAGAATGACACCTGCGTGGGGAGAAGAGGTTCTTTCAAAAACGGTGGCAGCTGTCCGACTTCTTTATAAAACGTTCCCCATGCCTTGCAGGGACTTCTTCCCGACATGCCCCGTTTTGGCAATTGTTCAAAGGATAGGCACTCTTGACAAGGTCCCTGCACCGAATCGCAGGGTCGGGGTGGTAAGGGAACTTTATGACCTTTCGGGGGTCGAAACAAATGGGGAAATGTTTCTTTGATGCAATCCATACGATGCTGGTGGACTTTTTCACTGGTACGCTCCTCACGTCTCCAGTCGAAGGCACCCCTGCAAAAGGGACATTGTGTATCTCGCTTGATACCGTGAACACGGCTCACGTGTACCGTGACATAATCCTGGAGGGTCATTTCTAAACCACATTGGAAAGCGGGACACTTGACAGTCATATGTTGTTTACGGCCGTACATTTTGTAATAGGTGTTTTCGGAACACATAACGAGGTCCAGAGCACAGGTTTATCCAGAACAATTCTGTATGAAGGACAGACAGGTAATCCAACGATGATCAGCATAACACTGGAGGGGTGTTAACTTGAAGACGACCAAGCAGCAACTGGCAAGTCCTTTGCCAAGCTCCAACTTATATGCAGTCAAAAAAAAAAAAAAAAAAAAAAAAAAAAAAAAAAAAAAAAAAAAAAAAAAAAAAAAAAAAAAATTTTTTTTTTTTTTTTTTTTTTTTTTTTTTTTTTTTTTTTTTAAATTGACTCGTGAAACTTTTTGCCAAGAGCGTGAACCCATTCCATTTTGGGCCGGGATTCAATCGTTGGTTTCCCTCTGGGCAGCAATGGCGGGTTGTTGCCTTCGTCAGGGGGGGACTTTTTTTTTTTTATTACCCATCCTCTGGTTGTTGCGCGACATGTTGCCCAATCCAAAAAAAAGTTTTTCACACCCCCATCCTATTTTTGCACACCTATGTTTAGAAATGGTTAAAATTTTAAATGTCAACCCAATGTACTATTGCCCTCTTTGTCAAGTAAGTTTGTCCAGTAAATAATATTACGAAAAACAGGTGATATAGGCGTGTTTCAGTACATTTTACAATGTTTTCGTGTCTTTTGAGTCATGATTCAATATGATTTGAATGGGTTTGGATGGTTTCGGGCCTACTTTTCCATTCTCATGGATTCAGGAGGAGTGAGGCATTCGGTTGGCATCGGTATAAGAGGGTTAACATGTGGGGGAAGGGTGAATGCTATGATCCTCTGTAACTGGGCAACCCAGGCAGCTATCGGCTTGAAACTGGTGGCAAAAGATGCCTGGCGGTTCACTGTACACGTGTGGCGCTATGATTGACACAGGCAGCTGTTGGAATGACCCGAAAAAACCCAAAATCAGTTTCCTGATTTTGGTGTTTTGACCCATAACTCGACCGGAAATTCAGCTATCGACTTGAAACTTGCACCAAAAGATGTGTGGCGGTTCACTCTACACTCTGGACGGTGTGATTTGCCCGGCCAGAGGTTTGAATGGACCCGAAAACCCCGAAAATCGGTTTCTCGATTTTGATGTTTTGGCCCATAACTCGACCGGAAATTCAGATATCGACTTGAAACTTGCACCATTCGAAAGCTTATCTAAAAATGCTACGCGATACGTGAAACGTTTTGAGTTGCGGCAGTTCATGGTGGTTCGAAAGGATCAGTTTCGGTTTCCAGATTGTCAGATTTGGGTTCATAACTCGAGAACCGATTGAGCTATCGACTCGCTGTTTGCGGCAAACGAAAGAGGACGTTGTTTGAAATCCGACCATGTGGTTCGTTTGATGTGTTTCTCGAGAACGGGCACCCGGAAATGGTGTTTTGTTCCCATATGCATGAAATTGGGAAAAGAAAATGGGGTTGCCATCAGTTCCATCTCCCGAGTCCATCGATACCCATCATGCCGCATTGGAAGCAATTCCAAAAAGTCAAAACGGGACCACCTATGTGTCATACATGTTTTCCGAGAGCATTTGTCATCACGAGTGTGTCGATACCCCACATGACCCACTCAGGACCATTTTAAAATCCCGGAAATAGGTGGTCTTTGAGTGGTCCGAGGTCATTTTTTCGATAGTACTAGTCCGTACGAGTCTGGGGACACCCAACACGACACATGAATTTGAAATAAGAGTGAAACCGGAAATGGGGGTGGTCCATGAGGTGGTCCTCGTCAAGTTCATTCAACTGGTCCAAGCATTCCGAGTCGAATGACACCCAACATGCCATAGTGGTGGACTTGAAATTTTAAACCGGAAGTGGGTGGTCCTTGAGGTGGTCCCCATATTTTTAGTTCGACTTGGCTCTTCATTCCGAGTCGAACGACACCCAACATGCCATAGGTAACGGTGAAAAGTGTCAACCGGAAGTGGGTGGTCCATGAGGTGGTCCACTGGGCCATTATATGAAAGCCAACCTCCATACGAGTCGAACGACACCCAACATGCCATAGGTAACGTTGAAAAGTATAAACCGGAAGTGGGTGGTCCATGAGGTGGTCCACATGGTACTCTATGAAAGCCAACCTCCATACGAGTCTAACGATACCCAACATGCCATAGGTAACGTTGAAAAGTATAAACCGGAAGTGGGTGGTCCATGAGGTGGTCCACTGGGCCATTATATGAAAGCCAACATCCATACGAGTCCAACGATACCCAACATGCCATAGGTAACGTTGAAAAGTATAAACCGGAAGTGGGTGGTCCATGAGGTGGTCCACGGGGCCATTATATGAAAGCCAACCTCCATACGAGTCCAACGATGCCCAACATGCCATAGGTAACGTTGAAAAGTATAAACCGGAAGTGGGTGGTCCATGAGGTGGTCCACTGGGCCATTATATGAAAGCCAACCTCCATACGAGTCCAACGATACCCAACATGCCTGACTGAAACAAGCCCCCCTCGAATTGGCACGTTGCCAAGAATTCTTGGCGAGTTGGCAAGAATACTTGGCGCCTTGGCAAGAATACTTGGCGAGTTGGCAAGAATACTTGGCGCCTTGGCGAGAATTTCCTGTATATAAGTGCCATGCAAACTGGGCAATCGCCACTTGCTGCCTGATGCTTCAACTGTAAAGACCCTTCCACCAGTGGACCACTTTGGACGGATGGACTCTGCTCTTCATGCCGCTTCATTTGATGGATTCGGCCCAATACAGTGATGGATTTTTCCAAAGAAATCCCATTTGGACTTGGTAAATTTCTTCAAAGTGAAAATATCAGATCCGGTTGTCATGGAGCGACAGACTTGAGAGTGGTACCGTTGGATGTGGAATGGCAAGGCGCTTCAGAAGAAACGATTCCCGACGATCCTGACCCAAAACTTCCAGAGTTATGGATTTTAACCAAAGAAATACCATCATATTGGACTTGTGATTTTTTTCAACAACACCAATGTTGTGACTGGAACGAGTGACCAACAGCAACTGGCCAAAATGATCTTGAGCTCAACCTCTTATGGGGAACGATTCAAAAAAAAAAAAAAAAAAAAAAAAAAAAAAAAAAAAAAAAAAAAAAAAAAAAAAAAAAAAAAAAAAAAAAAAAATTTTTTTTTTTTTTTTTTTTTTTTTTTTTTTTTTTTTTTTTTTTTTTTTTTTTTTTTTAATGGTTTATAAGTCAGAGCTTTGAATGAAATTTGTCAGTTGCTGTTTGCCCATCACACGACTCGTAAGCTGCCACACGAACAAAAAAAAAAAAAAAAAAAAAAAAAAAAAAAAAAAAAAAAAAAAAAAAAAAAACATTTTTTTTTTTTTTTTTTTTTTTTTTTTTTTTTTTTTTTTTTTTTTTTTTTTTTTTTTTTTTTTGAAGCCTTTATAAGTCAGAGCTTTGAATGAAATTTGTCAGTTGCTGTTTGCCCAAGCTGCCATACGAACACTTCAGGATTTTTTTTTGGTGCATCATGTGGTTTCGCCTACGTCTTGGATCTTTTTGCCCACCACTCGCAGCTGTAGTAGGTACCGATGGACGCTTGTACTGGCGCATTGTGGACTTGGCAATTCTTTTGGGAAAAAAGAATCCTTATGCTTTTGCCAGCCGATTTCCTCAGCATGTCATCACGGGACAAGATGTATTTCCCCCTGGACCCATGTATACCCACAATAATCTGAAATGCAAATTGATTACCACGGAATTCATGTACCATCGCCTGCGGGAAGCGGATTTGACCAAAGCCGTCAAGTTTGTGGATACCCTATGCAGAGGAATAGGGTCTGTCAACATTCAGACACGATTTTCAGACACGGTGAAGAATTCCCCTGTACTTTTGGTGGGGATGGATGGAAATGTGTCCATTCCAGATTGGATTCATCATTTTATTTCAAACGTCCAATTGTTGAGGGATCCTACTCGACAGAATGGTGGTGAAGAAACCGTTTCGCTTGTCAATCCTCCCTTTTTGACTGGTGATCCAACAGTTTCGAGTGCTGCACCTATCAAAATTGAACAGGTACTCAGTAATGCATCTGTTGAGTCCGATGAGCTCGTGATTGATAGGCCAGATTCCAGTGAACCAACAGAAGATTGTGAAGAAGCGCCAAACCCGATTCAACCTGAAGATTGGCACATGAGAATGGAAGGTTTGAATCAGTTGCCAAACGTGATTTGGCTGCAGCATGGACCCACGCTGAAAGCTTATCGTAATTGAAATAAATTTCCTTGTGAAAGTTTTAACGCTTTGAAATCGATAAGCCATTAAGGTTGGTCTGACTCATTTCAAGTTTGGAATAGTTTTCCAACATTGGTCAGACTATTCCATTTCAAGTTTGGTATCCTATCAAGCTTGGTCAGCATCTTTTCAAGCTTGGACATAGTCAATCCCTCACAAGAACACAGCTTGTGTCAGTGCGCATGCGTTGAGCCAGACAGACAGTATATAAGGCAGCCACAATCATTCAGTCTCGAGCAAAAGCAGTCAGAGCAAAAAGCAGTCATGCATCCAAACATGGATTTCGTTGCCCACGCCCAATTTATGTGGTACGGAGGTGATTGGGTCCCTCGACACCTGGTGTTTGTGGCAGTGTACGATTCCAAGGAAAAGTATTGCGTGCAGCCGGCCAAAGAGTCCCTCACCGGATTTACCTATAAAGACATTCAGAAGAATATCCAGCTGGTGCCCAACAACCCGTTCGAAGAGATTCCGGACGATGAAACGCTCTTCCCCGTACCTGTGCTCGAGCTGCCGAAATACCTGTCTCGGGACTTTTATGACAATATACTCAACTGCAACGGCTGGGCGGGTGCCACGGTGGGTACGGTGGACATGGCCACCTTCATGTACCTGGAGCCCCTCTTTCCCGAGGGAACGGTGCAGTACCTGGGCCCTAAAGTCATGAAAGACTCTGTGTACATGATGGGCCGAAATGCAGATGCCAACGGAATTGCCATGGCAGCGGCCGAACAAGTGTTTTTGGCCCGGCAGTCTACCAACGATCCCTATTGGGATGTGTAAAACAAAAATATATTGTACAAAAAAACACGTTTTGTGAATAAATGTCTGTTTTCCCATGTGGTGTTGTGTTTCATTTCAAAAAACCCCCAAAACAATGGGAGAGAGCTTTCGGGTGCCACATGTGGCATTCGAAAGCTCTCTCCCATTTTTTTGGGTCAAGTCAGAAGCCAACCTTGGTGGACTTGAAATGGACTTTAATATTTTGTTTACAAGTGCAAGTCCATCGTTGGCATGACTCAAATGGGATATCCAACGTAGGAGTTGTTTACAAGAAACCATTGGCCACAAAACTTTTTTTGAGTTGTGAACACATTAAAAAAAAAAAAAAAAAAAAAAAAAAAAAAAAAAAAAAAAAAAAAAAAAAAAAAAAAAAAAAAATTTTTTTTTTTTTTTTTTTTTTTTTTTTTTTTTTTTTTTTTTTTTTTTTTTTTTTTTTTTTTTTAGTGTGTATATAAGTCGGGCCCCTTGAAAACTTTTCCCACTTGCTGCCTGACTCTGCGTGCTGCTCTTTGTGCTCAACTTGAACAAGTCATGGATATCAGTTACTTGTTGGACGAATCGCTGTCCCCGTTGCCAATGACCCCTGAATATTGGCGTGGGGATGCACCACCACCCCGGCCGAATTCCCCGCCACCTGTATCCAGTGAACCTGTTCGTGAACCTGTCAAACCCCATGAAAGAAAATATCGGCCAGCCCGTGAAAGAAAACCCTACCGCAAGCCAGCCTATCGTCGACCCTACCGTAAATCATGTCCGCCCCCACCTTCCCGTCATCCACCTGCAAAGATTGTCATTCGGGAACCTGAATTGCTATTGCCGACCGGTCCATGGATGCCACCGGAAGCCCGTAAACTGGTCGTGTCGGGAGGAGACATGCAAGTTCATTTTCATCCCAAATGTATGGCTGTCCTCTGTATCCGGGACAATGGATTTACTTTGACCAACGGTTTCATGACGTATTCCATGGACAATACTGGGGACTTGCACGTCAAAGTAATGGAATGCGTTCAGAGAATGCAAGTGGGGAGGCTGTGTTTTACCGATCGAGTGACTAAACTACGGTGGAAAATGATGACACCCGACGACAGTACCATCCGAACATTTATGATGGAAAAGGATTTGGATGTGATTGGGACTTGTCCTTTTTGCAAATTGGATCGATGCCATCGGTACTTGGCCGTGGTGGGGGGCATTTCAAAGGTGTTGCAGTATCCCATTGAATTGATCCCGCATTAAAAAAAAATTCAAACGACACCAACCTTGGCTCAAAGATATTCCAATGAATGGTTTCAAACCAACATTGGAAAAAATGATGTGGGAAATTATGTGTTTCAAACCATCATTGGGAAAAGGATCTGTTTCAAACCAACATTGGGAAATGATTTGGCGTTTAAAAAAATATTTGGCGGGATGGTTTGGCGTTCGTCTCGAGTATATAAGCACCAGACGACTGGGACCAAAACATTCGACATGGATCAACTCGATTTTATTGCTGTAGCTCAATTCATGTGGCACGAGGGGGCGTTCGTCCCACGCCGCATCGTGTTCAATTCGATTGAATCGACCAAGGTGCAGATGGCTGTGGAGCCGAGCCCTAGTTCCCTACGCTTTGGATATTCAGACGTGCTGAAGAATTGGAATCTCCCCAACAATCCCTTTGACAACCGCGATGGGATCGATCATACCGACATGGTGCACCTGAACGACATGGCCCACTACCTGAGCCACGAATTCTACGCGACTCACCTGCAGAAGGAAGAAGGCGATGTGGTACACGTGGGATGCCTGGACATGGCGACCTACCACTACCTGGAGCCCGTCATGCCGGAAGGGACGGTCCACTTCCTGGGGGCAGGTGTGCTTGGGAACCACTGGTACCTGATGGGCCCGAAACAGAATGCTGGACTGTTGGCTTTCAGAGCGGCCGAAAACCTACACGAAGACAAATATGGACAGGAATACCTGTAAAAAACCCTGTTTGTAAATAAAAAAAAAAATAATGACCGTGTTGTGTTTCTTTTCACCCAAAAAAATGGGAGAGAGTTCTGTATATACAGGTGATTTACACTTGTATATGCAGAGCTCTCTCCCATTTTTTTGGGTCAAACTACTTGCCAACCTTGGTAATCCTACTTGGCAATTGTTTGCAAGAAACTTGCCGAGCTTGGGTGTTAAAAAATGACATGTTGAACAAGTTTTCCCCCAATCCAACGTTGGTTATTTTGAATTTTATGATGGATCCACCCACCAGATAACGTCAAATACCCACTGGCCAATCGCATCACTCGAAGTTCCATTTCGTGTGCATCCAACGTTGGCTTCCATGGTTGGTGTCATTCTTCAGATGACGTCAAAGGCCGACGGACCAATCCCACGCCAGCTGCGAGTATAAAACGGACTTGCAGCCAGTGGAAGGCATCATTTGCAATTATGTTTCCCTGCGACACGTATCGAGATGTGGAGATTACGTCCTACAAGCAGAAATCTTTTCATGACTTGATGGAATTTACTTCATTCATGTTGAATGCGAGTGCGGATTTACACAAGGCCCAACCACCCCCCGATGATGGTGTTCCTGTGAAGCCCATGTCGGACCTGTATGATTTCCTTCTGGAGCTGTTACCTGACAGGTACGACGAGAAATATTACCTGTTCAACGTGGCGCATTGGCAATTACAGGCCAACCTGTACTCTGACGACCTCGAGCCACTTTGTCCGAAATATGCCTCCTATCCCCATCCTGCCCTCCAAGCCATTTACATGGATCGTGTTCTGCCCGACGTATACAAGATGCTGGCCCATTGCTGGACTTTGACACCTTTCACCCTGCCAGAAGGGAAACTGGAAGAGTTGGGCAATTTGCTGATGGCTTCCATCTACAGGTATCCGTTTCCAGAATCCTACCTGAGCAGTGCCGAACCCTGTGCCATATGCCTCGACACTCTCTATATCGAAAGGTACACCACCTGTTGTCACCATTCGTTTCATTCGAGGTGCCTGTTCCTGTGGCTGAGCGATCACAATACCTGTCCGGCGTGCAGAAATTATATCATCTATTGACTTTTTTTGGCCCCACCCCGAAAAAATGGGAGAGAGTCTTTTGAATGCTTGAAGGAATTTTTTTTTAAATTCCTTCATGCATTCAAAGACTCTCTCCCATTTTTTTGGGTTCATCCTAAAGCCAACCTTGGTGTGGAACGCTATGAAACATATTTTTTTACACAAGAAGATTGCCAACGTTGGCATGAAATGGATTTCACATGACAAGTGCAAAACAAATGGCCAACCATGGAATGAATTGTAATTCGCCATAAAGTGAAATATTGCATCAACGTTGGCTTCCATGGTTGGTGTCGCTCTTCACATGACGTCAAATGCCCACTGGCCAATCAAATGACAGCTACGACTATAAAAAGGATCCGCAGCGAGTGGAAGGCATCATTTTATTCAAAATATGTTTCCATGCGACACGTATCGAGATGCTGCGATCCAGGCCTACGTGCCAAGGTCGTTTCAAGATATGATGGAATTTACAGTCTTCATGTTGAATGCCAGTGCAGTGTTGCACAAGATCCAGACCCCCGATGTCGTACCTGTCGGACACCTGTCCGAATTTACCGTGTTTGATTTCATTCGAGACCTGGTACCCGGGGATGGACCTGATAAAATTGATTTCGTCTTTGATGTGGCCTACTGGCAGTTCCGGAACAACATGCGCGCCGAGCACCTGGAACCCCTTTGCCCGAAACATGAATCGAGCCCGTATCCTGCCCTCAGAGCCGTCTACATGGACCAGGTACTACCCAATCTCTATCACCTGCTGGCCTATTCCTGGACTCTGAAACCCTTCCCTTTCGCCCTGGAAAAAATTGAAGAGATGGGGGACATGCTGATGGCTTCGGTGTACAGCTATCCGTGGCCAGACTCGTATTTCAAAACCACGGAAACGTGTGCCATTTGCCTGGAAAACCTGTACATTACACGCAATACCACCACGTGCAAACATGTGTTTCATTCGGAATGCCTTTTTCAATGGTTGGTCAATCACAATACCTGTCCGACCTGCAGACACACCCTCATATCTTGAACACCAAAAAAATGGGAGAGAGTCTTTTTTTGGATGCTTATGCATTCAAAAAAAGACTCTCTCCCATTTTTTTGGGTCCATCATGAAGCCAACCTTGGGTGGAAACGTTATGTGAAACATATTTTTCTTAACAAGAAGATTGCCAATGTTGGCATGAAAAGGTTCTCGTGAATCCAACGTTGGCCAGTGACTTGAAATGGTTTTGCAAGTGGAAATCCAAAGGCCAACCACGGCTAGCGAAATGTAATTGTAAAGACAACACTAAAAAAAAAATTGGGTTGCCAACATCTGGGCTGGCAGTCTTGAAAAGAATCTGGAGACACATTGAAAAAAAAAAAAAAAAAAAAAAAAAAAAAAAAAAAAAAAAAAAAAAAAATTTTTTTTTTTT
The DNA here is from genome assembly GCA_963932185.1 of Troglohyphantes excavatus. Taxonomy (NCBI): domain Eukaryota; kingdom Metazoa; phylum Arthropoda; class Arachnida; order Araneae; family Linyphiidae; genus Troglohyphantes; species Troglohyphantes excavatus. Next base: position 47,555,928 of record OZ010669.1, read on the forward strand.
TTTTTTTTTTTTTTTTTTTTTTTTTTTTTTTTTTTTTTTTGAATCGTTCTATAAAAGTCAGACCCCCTGAGCCAGTTTTGCCATTTGCACTTCAAGCCCGACATCATGAATGACTTACCCGTTCACAAGCTCAATCCAATTCATATGGTGGATTACGTCGTGTTGATTGATTTTAAAGATGACCAGCCCCACCAGTTGGTGTTTCTGGATACCATCAATTTTGAATTTCACGTGACGATTGGTGTCAACTGCTCTTCAGGCTCTGGATTTCACGTGCCACTCGACTACCTCGACACGTTTCTGGTGGATTTCTTTTATTCAACCTGTTTACCGACGCATCATCGTGGACCAGCCATTTTGGGAACGCACGATGGACCGACCTGGCATTTCTTGTACGATCGCAAGCTACCTGTCGAGTACGTGGACAATGTGCCCTCTTCGCAACACTTGCCGGTGCAATTTCAAATCTTTCAACTGGCCAATTACGTCAGGGAACAAGCGTGGCTCGATTCCCTGCTGGAATATTTCGATACGGCACCACGAGACGCTCAGCAGAAATGGAAGCGTGCTGATGGGAACCGTCGGTTGCAACGGAGTGGTGAAGAAGAACATATCCTGATAGCTTGAAAAAACAGCACACAACTTGAAAAACTTGTCATGGAGGGCTAATGACTTGAAGCCCACCTCAAACTCTCAACTGGCTCAACTCAAAAATCATGTTGAATGATTCAAAAAAAAAAAAAAAAAAAAAAAAAAAAAAAAAAAAAAAAAAAAAAAAAAAAAAAAAAAATTTTTTTTTTTTTTTTTTTTTTTTTTTTTTTTTTTTTTTTTTTTTTTTTTTTTTTTTTACTGGGTATATAACTCAGGGCTGTGGGAAAAGTTTTTCCAGATGACGGCCAGCCACCACCTCGAACAGTCCATCGTGTTTCAAGTTACCTTGTGCTATTTTTTTTATCAAGTGCCATCTGATTGACCACCATGGCTGAGGAGGATGATGTGCGGATCCCTTCCAAGCTGTTTACCAATTTGCTGGTGGACTGTAACATTCGGCACGGCCGATTGTGTCATCGAGATCGGGAGAAAGCGGCCCATCCGATTCATTTGGAATACGTGGCCCTTCTCAAGGTGATTCTGAAGGAAGCGGAACATTTGAAATCCTTGCAACGTACCATGCGAGGTTTGCAGCAATCCACGTATCCACCTGTTCCGCAGATGGTACAGCCGTGCAAATCGTGTCTGGTCACCTGTGGCAGAGTTCAGGAAGAATACAACGATACGCTGAGTGGCATGTACAAGGAGCTGTACGAACGATACGTGGAGGCTATCGGGGAATTGGAACGAGGCTTGGACATGTTAAAGAACAAAATGAAACAAGCCGAGCGGGGCACGACGATGAATGCCATACAGATGGTGTCGACCACGAGACCATAACCACAAATTCCCATCTACTTGAAGTTCAACTCAAATTCCCAACAAGCTCAACTCAAATTCCCAACAACCTCAACTCAAATCCCAACAAGCCCAACTCAAAATCATTTGTAACTATTGAAAAAAAAAAAAAAAAAAAAAAAAAAAAAAAAAAAAAAAAAAAAAAAATAATTTTTTTTTTTTTTTTTTTTTTTTTTTTTTTTTTTTTTTGAAAGCCTGTATAAGTCAGGACTCGTGAGCAGAGCCTTCACTTGCTGGTTGGTCATCATCTCGTGTGCCAAAGAATTTGTGTCAAGTATGCCAAAGACATTTTGCTGTCCCTTGAAATGTTTTCCAGTCCCTCAAACACAGGTGGATGGCATGGCGTGCAAGAAATGTCGGTCCTTTAGTTTCTGTCGCTGTCGTTGCCCCACGTACATGCAAAAATTGAGGGACCTGCATTGCTGTGATTACATGTGTATTCAACCCGCACGCCACATTTGCCTGTTGTGTCCAGACCAGTGCTTCTGTCTGTGTGTCACGCGGCAACGGGACGTGCTGTTGGCACAACCACCGGTTCGAACGACTCGCATCAATGGGAGCCTGGTGGAATTGGTCAAACAGCGCAAGTCCACCCCTCGATATTGTTGCGAGTTGCGATGTTTCCCGATTCCCGAAGACCTGGTCAGAGGATTGGCTTGCTGGCGGTGTAAGGCCGTCAACTATTGCAAGTGTGACTGTACGACGTGGATGGAACGCTTTCCGGTCGCTTTCAGAATATATGGGCCTAGCTTGAGAGTCCATCCGCAATACTATCACTTTGACAAACCCAATACAGTAGGATGAAAATCATTCACTCAAAATCATTCCGAGCTCAACTCAATTTCCCCCAACAACTCAAAATCATTTGTAAGGATTAAAAAAAAAAAAAAAAAAAAAAAAAAAAAAAAAAAAAAAAAAAAAAAAAAAAAAAAAAAAAAAAAAAAATTTTTTTTTTTTTTTTTTTTTTTTTTTTTTTTTTTTTTTTTTTTTTTTTTTCATTGGGTATATAACAGGCGGGGCTCTGAAAGATTTTCACCACTTGCCTCTTGGACGCCGCTCTCACCAGTTGCCTTTCCTTTTGGACACCGCTCTCACCAGTTGCCTCACCACTCGACTCGTGTTACACGTTTTTGCAATTCCCCAGTCAATGGGTTCCATCCGTTCTACCCTTGCGTCTGGATTCCAGAAGCAGTTTGATCAAAGGGAACCGGTTTTTCACGAGTTGGCTACGGAAGAGTTTCCTGACAGCATGATTCCCTATGATGAGGGGGATTTAACACCCACGCCAGACCGTTCGTCCTCCATACCTGATGATCGGGCAGATGTCGACATGCATCCTGATGCAAGTGTGGAGGCTGACGACGAGTTTGTGGTGTGGTTCAGAATGGATTCTATCAAAACAATTCGGTAGCTGATCAAAACAATTTGGCAGCTGACCAAAACGATTCAACAGCTGATCAAAACGATTCAACAGCTGATCAAAACAATTCAGCAGACGAGAATGATCAAAACTACTCAGACGATGGCAAGAAGGTGCTTCAACATACAAGCATCTCTGGCAAATGTTATCGTGACATGGATAAATGGTTCCCGTCAGACATATCTGATGATGAAGACTAAAAATGTAAATTGCTAAAACAGACACACCCAACTTGAGACTTGCCCAACTCAGAAGCTTTGGTAAGGTATTTAAAAAAAAAAAAAAAAAAAAAAAAAAAAAAAAAAAAAAAAAAAAAATTTTTTTTTTTTTTTTTTTTTTTTTTTTTTTTTTTTTTTTTTTTTTTTTTTTTTTTTTTTTGAAACCCTTTATAAGTCGGTAGCGCTGACAGGAATTTGTCAGTTGCTGTTTGGCCATCCGACGACTTGTACGCTCTCTACACTTCCAACATACAATTTGCCTTCTTGTGTCATGTGGTTTCGCCTCTGTCTTGGCTCTTTTTGCCAACCCCTTGCCGCTGCGGTGGGTAGCGATGGATACTTGTACTGGCGGATCGTGGACTTGGGCATTCTTTTGGGGAAAAAGAATCCTTATTCCTTTGCCAGCCGATTTCAGCAGCATGTCGTTGTTGGACAAGATGTATTTCCCCCTGGTCCCAAGTATACCCACAACACGCTGAGATGCAAATTGATTTCCACGGAATTCATGTACCATCGCCTGTTGGAAGCAGATTTGACCAAAGCCAACATGTTTGTGGATACGCTTTGCAGAGGAATAGGGTCAGTCCAGCTTCGGAAGCGGTTTTCAGACACGGTGAAAGATTCCCCAATACTCTTTGCTGGGATGGAAGGCAATGTGTCCATTCCCGATTGGATTCATCAGTTTGTGGCAGACGTCACCTGGTGTAGGGATCCTACACGACGGAATGCTGAGGAACCCGTTTCGAATCCTGCTCCTCTTGCCGAGCCTCCCTTTTCGAGTGGTGACCCAACAGTTTCGAGTGGTGACTCAACAGTTTCGAGTGGTGACTCAACAGTTTCGAGTGGTGACTCAACAGTTTCGAGTCCACAGGTCAATCCACCGAGTGCTGCTGTACCTATTGAACAGGGTGATACTGTCAAGAGTGAGGAGGCCAGTGAAGATGAACTCGTGATCGATATGGATCGGTGCAGTGATGATCCACCCATTGACAGAAACCTGGGAATTGCTCTGGAAGCCGTGGTGAATCAAATAAACTTGTTGCCTGTGGATATTCGTCCGGATTCGCCGCCACACCCAATTCAACCTGCCGATTGGCACATGAAAATGGAAGGTTTGACTGAAGGCCAGGTGCCAAACGTGATTTGGCTGGACAATGGACCCACGCTGATAGCCTATCGTAAAGGGGAAGTGGAAAACAAAATAATTTTGGTACCCTCGTCATGAAAACTTTTTCCAGACACCAGGAAAATATTCAAAAAAAAAAAAAAAAAAAAAAAAAAAAAAAAAAAAAAAAAAAAAAAAAAAAAAAAAAAAAAAAAAAAAAAAAAAAAAATTTTTTTTTTTTTTTTTTTTTTTTTTTTTTTTTTTTTTTTTTTTTTTTCATTGGGTATATAACAGGCGGGGCTCTGAAAGATTTTCACCACTTGCCTCTTGGACGCCGCTCTCACCAGTTGCCTTTCCTTTTGGACACCGCTCTCACCAGTTGCCTCACCACTCGACTCGTGTTACACGTTTTTGCAATTCCCCAGTCAATGGGTTCCATCCGTTCTACCCTTGCGTCTGGATTCCAGAAGCAGTTTGATCAAAGGGAACCGGTTTTTCACGAGTTGGCTACGGAAGAGTTTCCTGACAGCATGATTCCCTATGATGAGGGGGATTTAACACCCACGCCAGACCGTTCGTCCTCCATACCTGATGATCGGGCAGATGTCGACATGCATCCTGATGCAAGTGTGGAGGCTGACGACGAGTTTGTGGTGTGGTTCAGAATGGATTCTGATCAAAACAATTCGGTAGCTGATCAAAACAATTTGGCAGCTGACCAAAACGATTCAACAGCTGATCAAAACGATTCAACAGCTGATCAAAACAATTCAGCAGACGAGAATGATCAAAACTACTCAGACGATGGCAAGAAGGTGCTTCAACATACAAGCATCTCTGGCAAATGTTATCGTGACATGGATAAATGGTTCCCGTCAGACATATCTGATGATGAAGACTAAAAATGTAAATTGCTAAAACAGACACACCCAACTTGAGACTTGCCCAACTCAGAAGCTTTGGTAAGGTATTTAAAAAAAAAAAAAAAAAAAAAAAAAAAAAAAAAAAAAAAAAAAAAAAAAAAAAAAAAAAAAAATTTTTTTTTTTTTTTTTTTTTTTTTTTTTTTTTTTTTTTTTTTTTTTTTTTTTTTTTTTGAAACCCTTTATAAGTCGGTAGCGCTGACAGGAATTTGTCAGTTGCTGTTTGGCCATCCGACGACTTGTACGCTCTCTACACTTCCAACATACAATTTGCCTTCTTGTGTCATGTGGTTTCGCCTCTGTCTTGGCTCTTTTTGCCAACCCCTTGCCGCTGCGGTGGGTAGCGATGGATACTTGTACTGGCGGATCGTGGACTTGGGCATTCTTTTGGGGAAAAAGAATCCTTATTCCTTTGCCAGCCGATTTCAGCAGCATGTCGTTGTTGGACAAGATGTATTTCCCCCTGGTCCCAAGTATACCCACAACACGCTGAGATGCAAATTGATTTCCACGGAATTCATGTACCATCGCCTGTTGGAAGCAGATTTGACCAAAGCCAACATGTTTGTGGATACGCTTTGCAGAGGAATAGGGTCAGTCCAGCTTCGGAAGCGGTTTTCAGACACGGTGAAAGATTCCCCAATACTCTTTGCTGGGATGGAAGGCAATGTGTCCATTCCCGATTGGATTCATCAGTTTGTGGCAGACGTCACCTGGTGTAGGGATCCTACACGACGGAATGCTGAGGAACCCGTTTCGAATCCTGCTCCTCTTGCCGAGCCTCCCTTTTCGAGTGGTGACCCAACAGTTTCGAGTGGTGACTCAACAGTTTCGAGTGGTGACTCAACAGTTTCGAGTGGTGACTCAACAGTTTCGAGTCCACAGGTCAATCCACCGAGTGCTGCTGTACCTATTGAACAGGGTGATACTGTCAAGAGTGAGGAGGCCAGTGAAGATGAACTCGTGATCGATATGGATCGGTGCAGTGATGATCCACCCATTGACAGAAACCTGGGAATTGCTCTGGAAGCCGTGGTGAATCAAATAAACTTGTTGCCTGTGGATATTCGTCCGGATTCGCCGCCACACCCAATTCAACCTGCCGATTGGCACATGAAAATGGAAGGTTTGACTGAAGGCCAGGTGCCAAACGTGATTTGGCTGGACAATGGACCCACGCTGATAGCCTATCGTAAAGGGGAAGTGGAAAACAAAATAATTTTGGTACCCTCGTCATGAAAACTTTTTCCAGACACCAGGAAAATATTCAAAAAAAAAAAAAAAAAAAAAAAAAAAAAAAAAAAAAAAAAAATTTTTTTTTTTTTTTTTTTTTTTTTTTTTTTTTTTTTTTTTTTTTTTTTTTTTTTTTTTTTTTTTTTTTTTTTTTTTTTTTTTTGAAACCCTTTATAAGTCGGTAGCGCTGATTTGTCAGTTGCTGTTTGGCCATCCGACGACTTGTACGCTCTCTACACTTCCAACATACAATTTGCCTTCTTGTGTCATGTGGTTTCGCCTCTGTCTTGGCTCTTTTTGCCAACCCCTTGCCGCTGCGGTGGGTAGCGATGGATACTTGTACTGGCGGATCGTGGACTTGGGCATTCTTTTGGGGAAAAAGAATCCTTATTCCTTTGCCAGCCGATTTCAGCAGCATGTCGTTGTTGGACAAGATGTATTTCCCCCTGGTCCCAAGTATACCCACAACACGCTGAGATGCAAATTGATTTCCACGGAATTCATGTACCATCGCCTGTTGGAAGCAGATTTGACCAAAGCCAACATGTTTGTGGATACGCTTTGCAGAGGAATAGGGTCAGTCCAGCTTCGGAAGCGGTTTTCAGACACGGTGAAAGATTCCCCAATACTCTTTGCTGGGATGGAAGGCAATGTGTCCATTCCCGATTGGATTCATCAGTTTGTGGCAGACGTCACCTGGTGTAGGGATCCTACACGACGGAATGCTGAGGAACCCGTTTCGAATCCTGCTCCTCTTGCCGAGCCTCCCTTTTCGAGTGGTGACCCAACAGTTTCGAGTGGTGACTCAACAGTTTCGAGTGGTGACTCAACAGTTTCGAGTGGTGACTCAACAGTTTCGAGTCCACAGGTCAATCCACCGAGTGCTGCTGTACCTATTGAACAGGGTGATACTGTCAAGAGTGAGGAGGCCAGTGAAGATGAACTCGTGATCGATATGGATCGGTGCAGTGATGATCCACCCATTGACAGAAACCTGGGAATTGCTCTGGAAGCCGTGGTGAATCAAATAAACTTGTTGCCTGTGGATATTCGTCCGGATTCGCCGCCACACCCAATTCAACCTGCCGATTGGCACATGAAAATGGAAGGTTTGACTGAAGGCCAGGTGCCAAACGTGATTTGGCTGGACAATGGACCCACGCTGATAGCCTATCGTAAAGGGGAAGTGGAAAACAAAATAATTTTGGTACCCTCGTCATGAAAACTTTTTCCAGACACCAGGAAAATATTCAAAAAAAAAAAAAAAAAAAAAAAAAAAAAAAAAAAAAAAAAAAAAAAAAAAAAAAAAATATTTTTTTTTTTTTTTTTTTTTTTTTTTTTTTTTTTTTTTTTTTTTCCATTGTATATAAGCCCGAGCTGTAGGACAGGTTTTTCAGTTGTGCAGTGATGCCTCCCCAAATATTTTTTGAGTGACTGTGTAACTTGAATAGGTTTTCAAGTGGCTGAATCGTACTTATGTTGTCGGCATTCAAAATACGTTTGGCTGGCCGATTCAACATTGGGAATTCCTGTTACAAGCTTGGACTGACGTTTGGCTTTCATTGATTTACATTCAACATTGGGAATTTCAATTGGCAAAATCATTTTTTGGCCATTCAAGCTTGGGGAAATACGTTTTCATCATTGGATTTTCCTATTCAAGCTTGGAAATACGTTTTCATCATTGGCAAAGCAACTTGGCTTGGTGAGCAACCGGCTTGGCGGCGTTTGGCGACAGGGGGGAAAGACCTATAAAAGGAAGCCTGCTTTCGAGGGTCGGCATCAGTCAGCGGTCCAGTCGCAATGGATATTTTCCCCGTGAATCGAGTGTCTGAAGAGTTGGAGCCTTTGTATTTCGATGCAGATGTGTGGGAAAAAGAAATCCGGCAACATCGGGTGCAAGCTTTCATTTCGTTCATGGAGCCCCATGAAAATAAAAGGATTTATCACAACGCCCTGCCAAAGGACTGGTTCAGGAAATTTCTGGATAATTTCTTGAGGTGCTTGGACTCGGCCAAACATTCCGGCTATTTCGATCCCAACGAAATACAGTGGGACCGGATTGTGAAAAAACTCATGAAAAATCCTGAAAGGAACATGAAGAATGCCGATACCCGACTTGGGTTTCGATTGGATAACATGTACTTGGTCAAGCACGGGTTCACGTTTGGACACTGGATTGTGGATCCTGGAATGCATCACGTGTTCCAAACGTCGTTTGCGCCCATGGTGTGTTATGAACTGCCTGCTGCCAGTGTCAATTCCCGCTCCCAGCCCAATACCGTGCGTAGGAGTTTGAGTGCCTATGATCAGATGCTCTACGAACGGTACGTGTTTCAGCCTCATTCCACGTACACCATTCCTTCGGGCACGCGGTACGTGGTGATGGCTGTTCAAAAGACCCTCTTCTCTGTGGACGTGGTGCCGAATAGTGTGGAGATTCCTGGCATGGAGTCGTTCAAGACCCACAAGTCGTATGGCGCGAGTGCGTACAATGTGCCACCTCCGACCCCTGCGGCCCATCGACCACCTGAGATGGTCATGCCTCGAGAGCGGCAGATGAAACGAAAACAGGTACAGAAGAATTGGGGCAAACCCTCTAAGCGTGTGCCTGTAGAACCACCAGCAACTCGTGTTGTGGAGCCAGCTCGTGTGCCTGTAGAACCACCAGCACCAGATCGTGTGGAATCATCACCAGCAACTCGTGTTGTACAGCCAGCAACTCGTGTTACCCACAAGAATTGGGGACAGTTTAAAATTCCCAAGCGTGTGGAATCTCGTGAGCCTGTTTCACCTGCGTGGGAGGACCCCACCCCTGTGGACTTGACAACATCTTCTCCGTCACCAGTTGTTGTGCATCAACCCCTGTTCCTAGAGCCGCTATTCATGGAGCCTCCAGTGGTGTATTCGCCAGCAATGGTGCATCAAGAGCCTGTGCAATCGCCAGCCCCTCCTGTTGTGCATCAACCCCTCTTCATCGAGCCTCCAGTGGTGCATCAACCCCTATTCATCGAGCCAGTTGTGCAACCACCAGTTGTGTCACCACCAAGGGTGCAACCATCCATGCCAAATTGGATGGAGCCTGCAACCCCTATACACTTTGACATGACTGAACTCCTTTTTGGACATGATGATGATGAAATTCCGATTTTGGATGAAGCCATGTTAATGGAATTGGGTTTCCAACCACCACCCCAAGATCGACCCCCCATACCCCAAGATGAACCTTTGGACTTGACGACCCCCAGACGTTTCCCTGACGTCATACAACCATCGGCCATTACATTTGTAAAACCAATCGATTTGTCGTTTAAATAAAAATAATTTTTACCCCCCCCACACTTGTGTCGTTTTGCTTATTTGAAAAAATTTTGTAGAGGTCACGGTGCTCCACTATTTTTTCGGCCGACTGTGTGAGACCTATGGCAAGTACTGTGAAACGAGTGCAGGATGTATTTTGACAGTCTTTGGGTAGGAGTTGGCATGGGACAATGGGTGTCGAGTGCAAGGTGGATGCGAGGTTTTTTTTGACAGTCTTTGCGTAGGAGTTGGCATGTATTTTTGGGACCATGGGTGGTTGAATGCAAGGTGGCCTGTATAAATGTATGGCAAATACTGTGAAACCAGTGCAGGAGGGGTTGCAAGGTGGACTGTGTAAAACCTATGGCAAGTTCTGTGAAACGAGTGCAGGAGGGGTTGCAAGGTGGACTGTGTAAAACCTATGGCAAGTTCTGTGAAACGAGTGTCCTGTGAGTGTAACGTTTGTTTGACAGTCTTTGCGTAGGAGTTGGGCATGTGTTGTGGACAATGGGTTTTGAGTGTAAGGTGGCTTGTGTAAATGTATGGCAAATACTGTGAAACGAGTGTCCAGTGAGTGTGACGCTTAGCCAGCAAAGTATCAGGCCAGGTCAGGAAGCGTGGAAAGGACTGTTTTTCCACCAATGAAACGTGGAAAGCCAATTTGAAAACAATGCGGCATGAACAACAACTTTGTAATTTCATAAAGTTGAAGCAACAACTTGTCACCGTCCCAAAACTTTTCCTGAGCTGAGGATGTATTCAAAAAAAAAAAAAAAAAAAAAAAAAAAAAAAAAAAAAAAAAAAAAAAAAAAAAATTTTTTTTTTTTTTTTTTTTTTTTTTTTTTTTTTTTTTTTTTTTGAATGGTATAAAGACTTGAGCTGGGGGAAATATTTTTCAGTTGCCTGCTCGACCATCAACCAACGTGTTTGGTTTTTTTGCCAAGATTTTTTTTAAATTGCCATGAACAACAACCATGGATCGATGCATCCCTTTCTGGGACCGCATCCCATTTACATTTGGCATGACCGGACGCGCAAGTTGCACTTGTTGAAATGCAATCGACCCCTCGAGTGTGAATGCCGGAAAGAATTTGATCAAATCCTCACGAGCGGTGTGGCGTTCCTGTTGTTGAAGGTTACCGAGGAGGGAACGCACGTGGCGTCGTGTCCCAAGGTGCCCGAGCTGTGTAGTTGTGATGTGTATGGATATCCCAACTACTTTAAAGACAATGATATCATTCATCGGGCGGGTTGCACGTTAAACAGTGTCGATTGCATCTGTAAGAGTGATCTTCCGACATCCACGTTTTACGTGCCGCCCTCCATGCCACCCAGAGGCTCGTTGTACCAAGAAAAGGATTTCTTGCATCTGGCCCATTGTCGAGGGAGAATGCCTTGCAGGTGTACTTACACGTTATTTGCGTGTGGGTATTACAAGATTCGACTGTCCGACCACGGACCCCATTTGACGCAATGCTCACTCAGTGTGGACTATGGCACGCCACGTTTGAGTAACCTGTGTGATTGTAAAAAGATACTGCGAGAGCAATATCGGTGGCCGAACGAGGTGGAGGAGTTGACAACGGACATGGCCCGATTGTTTCAGGACGAACATACATGGTCGAATATAACGCAACTGGAAAAACAGGCGGCCAGCCAAACAGGGACCAAAGAAAAGTTTTGACACCCAACCAAAAACTTTTCATGAATCATTCAAAAAAAAAAAAAAAAAAAAAAAAAAAAAAAAAAAAAAAAAAAAAAAAAAAAAAAAAAAAAAAAAAAAAAAAAATTTTTTTTTTTTTTTTTTTTTTTTTTTTTTTTTTTTTTTTTTTTTTTTTTTTTTTTTTTTTTTTTTTTTTTTTTTACTGTTCATGAAAAGATTTTAGGCCGAGTGTCAAAACTTTTTTTTTTTTTTTTTTTTTTTTTTTTTTTTTTTTTTTTTTTTTTTTGATTGTATATAAGTCGGAACCCGTTAACGGATTTGCCAGTTGCTGCTTGGTCGTCTTCCAGTCAACACTGCTGCGCTCATTGGATTGCCTTGCTGTCTGGTTCAACTTGCAAGTGGAATACACCTCGTGATGGCTCCCAACACTTATTATTCCATGTTCAATCGTAAACAGCTATTGCGCGTAAAGTGTCCTGCTATGCAATGTGGTTTAGAAATGACCCTCCGTGAGTATGTAACGGTACACCTTGGTCGTAATCACTCTATCGATCGAGATGTACAATGCCCTTTCTGCATGGGGAACGTCACATGGAGACGTGCAGAACGGACCAGTGAACGAGCCAACGAACATCGTATGGAGTGCATCAAAGACATATTTCCCCATTTGTTTCGACCCCCGAAAGGTTTTAAAGTTCGCTTACCACCACCGCCATGCGATCCGGCGTCGGGTCCTTGTGAACCGTGTCTATCCTTTTTACAATTGCCAAAACGTGGCATGTCGGGAAGACGTCCCTGCAAGGCCTGGGGGACGTTTTATAAAGAAGTCGGACTGTTGCCGCCGTTTCTGACAGGACCTTTTCTCCCCACGCACGTGCCCTACTCCGAAGAAAGTGGTTTAGGGGACTTTATGCACCCCATCCTACAACAGTATTTGGAAAATACCCACATGTGGTACCACGTCAGCGTCAGAGCGGCCGTATGGAAAGACTTTGTTGCCAGCATTTTGAGTATCAAGGGTGTCTATGTGCTTCCTTATTGGTGCTTGTGTGATGGAAGCAAAACACCCGGTGCCAAATTACCTGCTTCTCTGAAACATCATCGGCATATGGTGCTCGTCAAGGAGAAGAACGTTCAGTTGGACAAGGAGTGGAAGACGTGCATGAGGGTTAAAAATACGGCTGCTAAATTGAAATTCCCTATCAAGACCATCCATCAGTTAATCAATACTCTGTTTTACGTGAGTCAATCGAAAGCGCAATGTGATGGCACGGTTGGTAAAAAAAATGACTATGACGGAAATTCCCATTATTATCTTCATCACGCGTTGAGTCCTCACGCCAAAGTGGCCATGTCCGTATTGGTCCAGAACGGCTTGCATGACTATGTCCATTCTCGAGCCAAGCAACGCAAGGCCAGGTATTGGTACGATGAAGTCAAAGGAAGTGGATTGAAACGGTCCATTCCCGTCAAGAAGCTCAACATCCCTATTGTGGGTTGCGTTGTACCTGTGGCCAAGTATCTGGAGCCATCCCATGTGACAGAAGACGAGCCGCCACCCACCGATCGTCCGTATCTGTGGATGTTTAAACCGGATCAAGTGATGGTATTGCAATCGAATCCGTCTCTACTCGAAATGCCCTACAAAGAGTGGTGCGTGCATCAAATGGGACGCGGCAATTCTTTTTTGGACAACGTACACGAAGAAAAGTACATGTTGGGCCAACGGCATCGGAGCGAGGTGAATGACTTTCAAAGCATCAAGCATGAGTTGATGGAGGAGTTTGAAATGAAGAAATCATATATAGTAAAAGATTTTGAAGCAGAACGTTCCCTCATGGTGTTTACGCACAACGAACAGTTGGAACGTCAGAATGCCAAGTGTATCGAGTTGGAGAACGAGTTGCTAAAGTGCCGGAAAGAGCGGGACGATGAAAAAATGCAACGGCAGTATTTGGAAAGGACGGCAGAAGCCGTGGAAACGGCCGTTGAAAGGGTACGAAGTCAATTATTGGAAGCTGAAAAGGCTCGAATACAACAGTATGAAGATCGTATTGTGGAATTGAAAGAAGCGGAACAGGCCCGAATACAGCAGTATGAAGATCGTATTGCGGCCGACGAAAAGGTACGAAATCAGATGTCGGCAGAGATTGACGCCTTGAAAATCTTATTGAGGAAAGCAGAAGAGGCTCGAATACAACAGTATGAAGATCGTATTGTGGAATTGAAAGAAACACAACGGGTCCGCATTACGGAATTGAAAGAAGCAGAACAGATCCGCATACAACAGTATGAAGATCGTATTGCATTTTTGGAAAACCAATTGGAATCGATGCAACACCTTGCACAAGGAGCAGTCACTGTCATTTCAAAAAGAAATTGATGGATTGAAAAAAAAAAAAAAAAAAAAAAAAAAAAAAAAAAAAAAAAAAAAAAAAAAAAAAAAAAAATTTTTTTTTTTTTTTTTTTTTTTTTTTTTTTTTTTTTTTTTTTTTTTTTTTTTTTTTTTTCACTTGGCTTTGGACTTGTATCTGGGTTTACATTTCTTGACTTTTACCACCTCTTGCATAGGTGGGCCTTGCCACACACGATCGTGGGTCCAAACATTGATGTAGTAGCGATTCGCGATTCAATCGTTGTGATTCCATTGATTGGTTTCCAGCCGGCCATGCCACGGTTGTGTCCCAACTTTTTACCACTGGTTGGCTCTTAAAATAATTTTTTTGGCCTGGCCCAACATTTTTTTCTGGAACGCGTCCCAATACAAAAATAAATTTTTTGGTATACCCCAGCAGTTTTATGGTTGAGAATTTAATAACATGTTCACGCATATTACTACCTACTCACTAGGAGTTTGGTTTAGGAGGAATCAAGATTCATGAAACGGTATGATATAGGCTTGTGACAGTACGTTTTATAATGTTTTCGTGTCTTTTGTGGAGTGATGCGGTATGATTGGAATGGGTTTGGATGGTTTCGGACCTACATTCCCTGTCCCACGGATTCACGAAGAATGGACATGCGGCTTGCTATCGTGATGGATTGTTTCCGTGTGAAATAGTTGGGAAACAGTCCTAAAGAGTCGTGCGATTTGAAACGGGTGACCCGAAGCGATAGGAATTGCCCTGTTACCCGAAACACCCGAAAGTCCCAAATGTCCTGTGTCATGATTCATGAAAATAACATGATATAGGCTTGTTACAGTACATTTTATAATGTTTTCAAGTCTTTCGTGGAGTGATGCGATCTCATTTGAATGGGTTTCGAAGGTTTCGGGCCTACATGAAATTTCCCACGGATTCATGAGGAATGAGGTTTGAGGCAGGTATCGTTTGGATGGTTTCCCTGTGAAATAGGTGGGAAACGGTCCGAAAGAGTTGGATCCGTCGGCAACTCGTGCGAATGGAAACGGGTGGCCCGAAGCAATAGGAATGACCCCCGAAGCGATAGGAATGACCCTCGAAACAATAGGAATGGCCCTGGAAGCGATAGGAATGGCCCTGGAAGCGATAGGAATGACCCAGTTACTCGAAGCGATAGGAATGACCCCGAAGCGATAGGAATGACCCAGCCGGAAATCCAAAAGTGGCTCGGTGGCCTCCAAGTACTGTGAAACCCATGGGAATGGCGTTTCACAGTACTTGTCAAATTTGCCAGGAACCGGTTCCCCTGTAAAAATTTTGAGTTGGCAGCTTTGCCATGAAACGGGGGATACCCTTGGAACAACTCAAAGTACAAAACAGCTAGGCGAAAAAAAGATTGTGTCAGTAACCCAAAAAAACTTTTCATGACTCAATGAAAAAAAAAAAAAAAAAAAAAAAAAAAAAAAAAAAAAAAAAAAAAAAAAAAAAAAAAAAAAAAAAAAAATTTTTTTTTTTTTTTTTTTTTTTTTTTTTTTTTTTTTTTTTTTTTTTTTTTTTTTTTTTTTTTTTTTTTGAATGGTATAAAGGCTTGAGCTGTGGGTACCATTCTTCAGTTGCCACCATCAACCCATTCGGACGTTCCAGAGTTTTTGCAAGTCCCCAAGATTTTTTATTTTATTACGTTTCCCGTTCCAGTTCATCATCTCGTCTGTCGGTGGTGGTCCACTCTTCGGGAAACACAATCTGCTTGATGTAATCCACTGATTTATGCGTTTGGATAATATAGTTGGTCAGCACTTGGCGTTCCCGTTCCACGCGTTGTATGACGGACGGGTCTTCGCACGACTCCAAGAAATCGTCCAAGCCACCCATCAAGTGAAAGGCTGCGAGTCGAATGTTTTGACGTTCCCGTGCCAGTGTCGTTTCGAACGTATGCTTTTGGCATTCCTCGTGATTCATGATTCTTTGTTCCACCACCCGAAATAGTGTTCGGTTAACGTTGGATTGCGAATGTACTTTTCCACCTTGTGTTTGGACCGTTGCAAAGGACCCGACCACTGACGTCTCAGCTCCTCTGGACACTCGAGGATCCAAAACGCGTTGCGGTTGTGTTCGGACCAATCCAGCACGCTTAAATACGCGAGGTGGGGGTCTTGGATCTGCACGACGGGGATACGGGTTCCGTGTTGTTGTTTTTATAGATACCTGGGATTTGGTATTCGACCACGCGCGTGGTTTTCGGATTCCATTCCATATCCAAGTGGCTGGTAAACACCAATTGTTTCACGTGCGGATCTAGGCAAAAGCCAAAGTCGGGTTCCACGACCAAGTACACGTTTTGACCTTTGTATTGGAACCACACAGGGTCGTTGTCTGCTTCTTCTTCCCCTTTGGGACACCAGTGAGGACTCAGTGCAAATTCCAACACGTGCGGGACTCGACCTGCGTTCCCGAAAAAGAGTGTGGATTTTTTCGAGTCGAGCGCGGGTTGAATCAGCCAATCTGCCATGCTTGATCCTTTTGATGAGGTGAAACCTCAGTCAAAAGCGGAAAGGAAGGCCTACACGTGCGAGCAGTGTGAAAAGTATTTCGAGGCATGTCCCGAACGGTTGCACGTGTGCGGCAGGCATCGGGGAGTCCCTCGACCCCCGACGCCGGAAGGATTTTGGGAATTGGAATTTCCAGACGATTACGTCATTCCATGTGAAACGTATCGAGGACTCGGGAGGCCGAATAAGTATGAACGGGAACCGCCTGAAAAGAAGCCTGCCAACGTGATTCCGTGGAAAGGAGGATGGAAGAGGGCGGTGAAGAAGCAAGCTGAGGAAGATGATGCGCCACTCTCATCACAATCACAGGTCGGTCCCGTACGAAATTCCACAGAGGGACAGTTCGGTGATGCACGAGGAAGAAAGGGAAATGAACTTTGTGTGGCCAGCCAGGGATCCCAATAAGCCTCGACCCGTAGGAGTGGTCAGACCTTTGGATAAATCGGAAGGCATCAGGGACGATATGCAGAGAGGTTCCCAATCTGCATCCAGCAGTACGCCATCATCGAGTAGTCAGCCACCACCCTATCGAGTACCCCGTAACACGTATAGAGACTATTTCCACAAGGACTATCCACACTATCCGTGAATGAAAAATATTTCCCCACTCAAAATATTTTTTCCAAGCTATTGAAAAAAAAAAAAAAAAAAAAAAAAAAAAAAAAAAAAAATTTTTTTTTTTTTTTTTTTTTTTTTTTTTTTTTTTTTTTTTTTTTTTTTTTTTTTTTTTTTTTTTTTTTTTGAGTCTGTATATAAGTCGTGAGCAGTGGGAAAGATTTTCACTTGCCTCTCGCCTGTTGTACGGTCAACATACCATTTGCTTCTCGACACTTGGAACACACCCCTTTCGACTGTTGTACTGTCAACATACCATTGCCTCTCGACACGTACCATTTGCCTCTCGACACGTACCATTTGCCTCCCGACACACACCATTTGCCTCTCGACACTTGGAACAGACCATTGCCTCTACACTATCAAAAATACCATTTGCCTCTCGACACAGACCATTTGGCCTCTCGACACATACCATTGGCCACTCGACACCATACCATTTGCCCACATGGAGATTGGATATGCTTTCCTAGGGCCAGAAGCCATTGCCCCTACCGTGTTTGACGCTCAATCCCCAGGGATCGATGTGTATTGCCCTCGACGCACGGTCGTGCAGCCTGGGGAGCAAGTGAAAATCGATACACGCGTCGGATTCCACTTTCCGACCGGCAAGATTGGACTCGTGTTGGACAAGTCGTCGGTGGTCACGCGCAAGCAATTGAAAACCGAAGCCGGGGTGATTGATACGGGATACAGGGGTCCCTTGGTCGTCGTGTTGAGAAACATGGGACGCGTGCCCGTGGTTTTGGAAGTTGGGGAAGCGATGGCGCAAATGGTGTTGACGACCGCCTGGCAGCCGCGATTGGTGGCTTTGCCGAGTTTGGATACGAGCAGCACGCATCGAGGTACGCGTGGATTTGGTGGGGAAGGAGATTAAAGATGGCATTGACGGTGAAAATATCGGGGGACATGTTCCCTCAACCCATGGGGTTTCCCACGACCCAACTGAGCATGACGTCCGGCAATCTGACTTTTAAAATCGATACGCAAACGGAACCCGACAAGCTGCACGTGGTGATGGAAAATATTCCTCACGACGATTTAGTGTATTTGTTTATTCAAAAGTTTGGCCAAGATCAAGGCGATCGGGTGTGGTATGTGGATTTGAATCGCGTCAACAGCCAGGACTTTATGATGCAGGCGTTTTCGTTACTCACCAACCGATTTGTGGAATGCATGTATCGAACCATTGCGTTACAACACCACCAGCCTGAAACAACAACGAGTGTTGATGATGAGGCTGTTGAATTGGATGACTCTCTGCTTCCTGTTGCTCAATAAAATAAAATTGCCATCAATTTCAAAATGACAACAACACAGAGCCGCCTGGCTACACCAGCAGCTAGGCATGACCAAAATATTTTCATGATCAAAAAAAAAAAAAAAAAAAAAAAAAAAAAAAAAAAAAAAAAAAAAAAATTTTTTTTTTTTTTTTTTTTTTTTTTTTTTTTTTTTTTTTTTTTTTTTTTTTTTTTCACTTGCTATAAAAGTCGTGAGCTGGTGGGAAAGATTTTCATATGCTCCCTCCCGACGAGTCCTTTCAACCCCTGTTGTATCAAGAGGCCATGAATCCTTCCGAAACCTCGAGCGCTCCTGCTATGGATTGGGCGGCTCAAGTTCCTGGCCCATTTGCTGAAGTCAACAAGACATTGCCGACCGTCACTCTGCTTTCCAGGTTTCAACCCAATAGCATAGCAGCGGTCGCCATGGACGAAGTCGAATGCGTCGTGATGATGAATACCGTTTATTTTCGGCAGCCGATGACGGACCTCAACTGGGAATATGCCGTCATTGCCATGCTGAGGGAGTTGAAAGTCGTGGACGTGTACGTGCAAGGCATTTCGCTCGCACTCAAACGAGCGGCGGCGGCGGAAGAATGCATGAACGTGATGATGGATGGGACCCCTTTTAAATTGAGGTACCCTTGTAGGCAGTGCGGACGCAAATCGTGTCCAGTCACCAAAGCCCATTTGAAATGGCGCAGAGTCGTGAGACGGGAACCGTGTCACTTGGCACATGAAGCTTCCAGTGATTTTTTGATGAACAACCACGCGTCGCCAATGTGTAATAACAACCCAGATCCCAAGTAATTTGTTTGAGCTCAAAATATTTCTTTTGGACATGTATTCATGACGAGGGCTTGGCAACTAGCTAGGCATGATCACCACTCCCCAAAATAATTTCACAAGATGTATTAAAAAAAAAAAAAAAAAAAAAAAAAAAAAAAAAAAAAAAAAAAAAAAAAAAAATTTTTTTTTTTTTTTTTTTTTTTTTTTTTTTTTTTTTTTTTTTTTTGAATGGGTATATAACTCGTGAGCCATGGAAACATTTTTCAGTTGTCGTCGTGGATAGCGTCGCTGCTGTTGTGTTAAGGTTGCTAGTGTTTCGTTCTTCATTCCGTTGTTTCAAATTTACCATGAATTGTTCCGAATACTTCAGTGCTGCTGCTACTGCAGTGGAGACCCATGTCCCATTTGCTGAATGGAATGGAAACCGGCCGCAGCACTTGACTCTGCGTACCAGGTATCAACCCTGGGACATAGCAGCAATCGCCATGGACGAAGACGAATGCGTCGTGATGATGAATACCGTTTGGTTTCGGCAGTGTAAGAAGGTACCCGAATGGGAACTTGCCGTCGTTTCCATGCTGAGGGCGTTAAGAGTCGTGGATGCGTACGTGCAAGACCTGCCGGACGAGTTTAAGCGAGTGGCGGAAAAATACAGGATACATGTGATGGCGGCGGCTGAGGCACCTGTGAACACAAAGTACCCTTGTTCGCTGTGCGGAGGCGAATCGTGTGCAGTCCTCAAAGCCTATTTGGTGTGGGTCAGACTCGTGACATGGGCACCGCGTATCATGATGGACCATGAACCGACCATAGCGCAATGGCGGGTACCGTCGTCGCATGACACAAGTCTTGAGGTGCTCACTCAAAATATTTCTTTGAGCTAAAGGTCATTTTGAAAACACACACATGGCGGAAATAATTTCTGATCAAAACTTTTTTCTGGGCACATTGGAAAAAAAAAAAAAAAAAAAAAAAAAAAAAAAAAAAAAAAAAAAAAAAAAAAAAAATTTTTTTTTTTTTTTTTTTTTTTTTTTTTTTTTTTTTTTTTTTTTTTTTTTTTTTTTTTTTTTTTTTTTTTTTTGAATGGTATATAAGTCGTGGAAAGTGGAAACATATTTCAGTTGCTGCCCTGCTGATCTTCACACGACGTGCTCTGGTGGACTCGTTGCTCAACGTGAACAAGTCTTGGATGTCAGTTAATTGTTGGATGAATCGCTGTCACCGTTGCCAATGATGCTGATCGACGTGCTTGTGGAATTTCTTTGAGACGTATGGAAATCCAATGGCATGGTATTTCACACATGCAGTTTTTTTCATGGCTCGTGTGTCGTGCCAATGGGCCCTGCTGAAATACCAAGCGTCCGCAATAAAAAATGCTAGCGTCCGCAATATAAGGACTCGAAATACCAAGCGTCCGCAATAAAAAATGCTAGCGTCCGCAATATAGGGACTCGAAATACCAAGCGTCCGCAATATAAACTGATAGCGACCGTATTAAAAAAATGTCAGTCCTCCTGACATGGTTGGGAGTGGAGTACCAAAGTGGTGAATTGACCCGAAATACACAGCGTCCGCAATATAAAATGATAGCGTCCGCAATATAGGGACTCGACATGCCATGCGTCCGCAATGAAAATGCAAACGTCCGCACTATAAATGCAAAACGTCCGCAATAAAAAAATTCCATCATCAAGAAACTTGTAAATTGGCATGGTTTGGACTCGATTTGAGTACCAAAGTGGTCGATTGACTTGTGATTCTTGTCAATGGTCGTGGTTGGGACCTCGAAATGTCAAGTGTCCGCACTATAAATGCAAAACGTCCGCAATAAAAAAATAACGTGTCCGCAATAAAAAATTCCGTCCGCCAGAAATGTGACAATGGATGTGGTGGGGACTGTGAAAGGACTCGAGGGGAGCGTCGAACGGGGGTAAAATGGGCTTGAAACGGCCTGAAAACGGCCCGATTAAAAACTAACTACTGTGAAACGGAAAAACGTCCGCAATAAAAATGCCAATCGCATGGGGTTTTATGTCAATTGATTCAAGTTGTATGTCAAAATAAAAAAAGAAACCCTCAAAACAGTTGTTTACCAAGCAAATGTTCATGGTTGGAATGACTCGTTTTGGGGCACGTTTTGTTTAAAAAAATAACTTGTCCGCAACAAAAAAAACGTTATTGACATAAACTTCTTCTGTAATATTAGGCTAGAGGGACATCAGCGTCAAGATTGGTTTCGGGAACAGTTTCCCACGCTTGGGGTCGTAAGACTTGCTTCATGTGGTCCAAAGAAAAATGTAATTGAATGATGGAGCCTTGCAAGACCTGTCTTTCCCGTTGAATTGTTTGTTTCATGGCTGGATCTTTACAATCCAGCACAAACTCGTCCAAACACTTTATCAAGTGTACCGAAGCATTTTGAAGGTTTTGCCGTTCCCGTGCCACATTGCATTCAAACGCATTCAGGTAGCATGTATCGTGGTCAGTCATCTTGTTTTATTGCCTGGGAACCAATAGTGTTTGGCCCAACGCTGGACCGGCAATGGGAATTGGCTAGTGATAAAAAACACAAGTCTTGCAAAGTGACAAGTGAGCTGGCCACCAAAAAAAAAAAAAAAAAAAAAAAAAAAAAAAAAAAAAAAAAAAAAAAAAAAATTTTTTTTTTTTTTTTTTTTTTTTTTTTTTTTTTTTTTTTTTTTTTTTTTTTTTTTTGAATCAGTATAAATATGAGTGTAGCTAGCAGAGCCAACCATTCAACTCTTCACTGTTGATCACTCCACTTGCTGCTGCTTCTGCCTAATCAAGTTGTCATGGACGCCTCTTCCATTTCCTGTTCGACTTGTGGTGCAATGATGGATTCACCGGCTACGGCACCTTTGCAACAGGTCTTGACGATGGCTTTGGTGCAAGAAATTCAAGATGTCAACAACACCCATCTGACGTTTGAAACGTTAATCATACGACTCTTGAAACGTGTTGCTGAACAGTTTCATGTGCCATGGTCCACCATTCTAGAGACGACACGTCAAGGACCTTGCCTTTTGGATGCCCAACTCCATACCCAATTGGAAAGTGTTTGGACCGCTCGCAACAAACCCGTCACGTTGGATGAACAGCATTGTGTGGAACGTATTTTGGGAAAAGATTACGTTCGTCCCACCGACTTGCTGAAATTGGTTGGATGCTTACATAAAATTACGGAGCCCAAGCAAGTCTGGACTTGGTTTGCTGTCGATGGGTTTCTCGGAGATGATGCCAAGCGGTATGTGGACGCCTTTCGCTATGGACCGGACGAAGTCAAAGGGAAACATGTACGGGCGGTACGAACCTTGTATCAGGACATGGATTCACCCACCATGATGAAAGAAGTCTTGGAAACCATATTTCAAGGACCTAAAGAAGGAATTCATGCTGCTAGAGATGCGTATGTGGAAGCAGTGGGCGGATGGGATGCTGTCAAGCAAATTGCAGAATGGCGTCAGGAGCAACAAGACAAAATAAAAAAGAAACGACCTGCCGAGAATGGGGAACCGAGCCGTAAACGCGCCAAGGGTAAGACTGACGACGACGATGAGCCTGAAGACAAGCCAGAGGACGAACAATCAGAAGAAAAACAATCATCCCAGTTATAATGATTGAAAAAATAAATACAATGGTTTGATGAAACCAAAAAAGAAATTGTCCCAAATCTTTTCTTGAGAGCTCAACTCAAAATCATTCAGGAGATTTCATCAAAAAAAAAAAAAAAAAAAAAAAAAAAAAAAAAAATTTTTTTTTTTTTTTTTTTTTTTTTTTTTTTTTTTTTTTTTTTTTTTTTTTTTTTTTTTTTTTTTTCATTGTATATAAACCAGAGCTCAGGATAACTTTTGCCAGTTGGACGTTACCCACTGCGCTGCTGGTTGAAGCTCAACAATTGTCTTTACGTATGGATGCCGCTCATACCTTGTTTGGCCATGTGGAACGAGCCCAACCACAGATTTACCAACGGATTTTACAAATCATTCAACCCCATTCCCTGGAATCCGTGTTACGTTTCTTTCAACAGCATTTGAAACAATCCGTTCCTGATTTACGGGTCTTTGAAACCCACAAGGCCCAGATTCCCAATTTATGCTTACAGTTTGTCTTGGCCATTCGAAGACAATTTCCCAACCCAGGTGATGCATTTGGTATTCAGTTGACCTGTCGGCTCACGAAATCCGATACCCAAGGTACGTTGGACAGCAAACATTTACGGGCTGCTGACCAAACGGTTTCTTTCAATGTGGATAAGGCTTTGAAATATGAATTGCATTTGTTTAACAACCACACCCAAGTGTTTGAATTGGCCACCACGCACACCTATGCCAGCGTCTTTACGAGAAATTGTAGCGTCACGGACCTCATGGCACGAATTCCCAATGCATGCCGTTTGGAAAGGGGTGGACCTTTTCATAAAGGGAAAGATGCACAAGGACAACTCAAGTACCTCAGCACGTTTTCCTTCATCATTGTTCCGAATCGGGTCTTGTACAAGTCCTTTAAAGATTTGCAAGTGTTGTTACAGCATTTAAAGGCAGATTGCATCGTGGGCATATCGGATATTCGGTACATGTTTCAAAAATGTGGGTTGGTCAGCCACTACTTTAACATGGTCAACGTGGTGCAACAACAATTGTTACCCGATTTGGATGCCGTGTATGCTCAAGACGTGTTGACGGTGATGAAATACCAATGTCGGACAGGCCAACCGTTACCCTTGACGCGGGACGGACTTGTCAAGAATCTGGAACGATCTCCTATTGAAATTTTGAGTTTTGAAGCACCCAAAAAGAATTATGCCCGCATGTGTACCGAACCGGAACGCAAGCATACCGTCAAAACGTCAGCCGATAAAATATTCTTTGGCCAGCAGTTTAACGAAGGGACAGGCTACCAGTTTGAATTGTTACCAGCTGGAACCAAAACTGAATTGACATAATCAAAAAAAAAAAAAAAAAAAAAAAAAAAAAAAAAAAAAAAAAAAAAAAAAAAAAAAAAAAAAAATTTTTTTTTTTTTTTTTTTTTTTTTTTTTTTTTTTTTTTTTTTTTTCCACCCTATATAAAGCCGCGCAACTGGCATGTCGTATCATACCTTCTTGCGCTCCCTGTTTGGGAGCAACTATTCCATGCACCATTCCTACTTGCATGGAATCCACTTGTACTGCCTGTTTATCATTACGCTAGTGGTGTCTTTGTGCGCCTACAGTGCCCACTCGTACAGCCAAGAGTGTTCCAGGACCTTTGATCAACGGGTGCATACCTTGCGGGTCAAATATGCTACTCAATGTGCCGCTAATGCAAATGCCCATTCTGGATAACTATGATGCTCACGTGCAAAATTTCATTCATTTTTTGCATACACGCGTGGATTGCACGCTCATTTATGAAGGACCCACAGATATCCATCAACACGTTTGTGAAAGGACCGTCTATGCCTGTTCGGTTCAACATCAACCGACCCAAAAAATCTTACGGAATGTGTTTCCCATCATGTTGGGATCCCAACTGGATCTTGCCATTCGCCATCAACATCTGCGTACCTTTGATTCCTTTTCCACCACGGACGCCCCCTTTCAAGACGTGGACATTGGACGTGGATTTTTCATCATTTCTGGATTCTTGAGGCAATTGCCCTACTTTTTTACCAACGACCCGACTCAAACGCATCTGGTGAAAAAGAAATTGGTACGGGTGTTTACCTATGACGCCTGCGATCGGGGAAAGGAATTGAGTTACTATATTCACGACCACCAGACCAAAAAACGGGGCGACATGATGATGGTGTGCAACGACGGAACGGAATCCACAGACCACGTTCAATCCTTTTTTGATTTTTGTCCCTATGCCACCGACTCGGCCACGTACATGGCACACGTGTACCGTCAAAATCAATTTGATATTGATTCCCTGACCAATAAAATTGTCGTGAGCCCAGGACATTTGTTTACCAAATTGTTTGTCAAGTACCTGTATGCACCGCTGCGGGAAGGCAGTTGGCCTCTGATCAAGTCCAAATTGGCTTTGGTGGTCAAATCCATTGAAACGGGTTGCTTGTTGCACGTCTTGTCCCGAAAAACGGTTTATTTCAAAGAAGGCAAATCGATGGGCAAAATGACCACCACTCCCCAAGAATCCCATCGTGAAATTGGGGCCAACGGGGAAGTGTTTGTGGAAAAGTCGATGGGCTGCTATCGAGAAATAAATATGCAGACGTATCCCCTCAATCCCTACCTGTTGTACATGATTGTACGCCAAATGTCCAATAAAGTGAAAAGCAATTCCGTGCCGCCGTTTCACGATAGTTACCTGGGGTACTTGTGCATTTTGGGCTGCTTTGAAACCAAACATGTGGGACGTACGACCATGATGGTGCGAGATACCGTGGTGTCCTCGTGCAATGATCTGGATCCCGTGTTTCATGACGCCCAGCAATCGGCCTTGTGGAAACATTTGAATCTCGAGCAGCAAGGGGCATCGCATCAATACTTTGTGGTGGTCAATGAAGCCTGTATTCCCGTGACCGAAGCCTGTTATCGTCATTTGGATTTGCTTCAGCTCAAACTCCAGTTCCCCCACGTGGAATGCTTTCAACAAGATCCTTTCATTTACATTCGGTACAAAATGGGACTCATCTTTAAAAAATTGCCTGGTACGGACGTGTGGGTGACGCCTAAAGATGTGGTGTATTGGTCCCAACGCTTGCTACACTTGGACTCGATGCATGCCTTGGTGGAACGGTTTGGGTATCATTTCATCACGAGTTACCATGTGGATCTCAACCCGTTTTTCAAACATAATGCCTTTCCCAAAAATATTTTGGCTTTCAATGCGTTGAAAAATGCCGTTTTGGCGATCGATCCTCGCTACCATCATTATTTTATGGATAGTTTGTCAGCCTATTGCCGACAACTGACACCGTATCATAAAACGGTGCTGGAACCCGTGGACGATGGTATTTCTACCCACTTTGTGTTGAAAATTCCCCATGTGACGGTGGCGTACATGAGTTTTCTTGGGTGTACGCAAGAAGACAGTATCGTGTGTCGGAAAGACGTGGATGCGTTCGACTGTTGTCGATTTTACACCGTTCGCGTGAAAATTGAAGCGGATGGGTTGGTGCGGTTCCACCCGATTCAAGGGGATCCCGACGAATCGTCCGTGTTGGGAACCGTGATTCATTACGGATACACTCCCCTCAAAGTGGTACCCTATTCCATACATGTGCGGACCACTGCCCTCACGACCCAATCCATTCGTCTGTCGTTTACCAAACCCCCGTTTCGAGTCATCAAGTATCACTTGTCAGGCACCACGTTGAGTATTTGTATGGAAACGGATCATTTCACCAATACTGGGGACAAGTTGTGCAGCTTTCATGGTCAAAAAGGCGTGATGCGAGTCGTCGAGACGTTACCCACCTTGGACGAAAGCGTGCAACCCGATTTATTAGTCAATGCGTACAGTTTGTTTCGCATGACGCTGGGCCAAATCTTGGAAGGCATCGAGTTGGGACAAGGCAAAGATGCCACGACCGTTCGAAACAGTGATGGACGCTTGGTACCCGATGCCAAAGCATTTTATGCCAAAACATTTTACTTTCCGATTGCGTATTGGAGTTCGGAACACTTTTATGCCCCACGCGAATGTACCATGGATAAGATTATGAATCAGGCCGTCAAGGGACGTTCCCGTGGCGGTGGCATGCGTTTGGGAAATATGGAATTGCTGAATGGTTTACGTGGAAATGGAATTGCCGCGTGCTTTGAGGAAAAGTTTTTTGAGCATGGAGATCGGTTGCATAACGTTCTGGATCCCACGTTACCGAAATCGGTGGAATTGGTGCAGGAAGATGCACGGTTCTTCAAGTGTCAGTTTACGTACTCTACCAGTCCAAGCGTCACTATGCCAGATGCGGAATGAAATGAAAAACACTTTTACACTTTGGCTTCAAGCATGGGCCGGCAAGGGTACCAAACTTTAAAAAAAGGCCTATACTTTTAAAATGTGGCTTAAAGTTATTTCGGCAACACAAGTCGGAGCGACATCAGAAAAAAAATACGCTCCGACTTTAAAAGCCGTGGAATAAGAGGTACTAAACTTTAAAAGTCGGGGTTATTTTTTAAAGTCGGATGCCGTTTTGCGTTTGGTGGACCAGATCAGTTTAAAACGGGTGCTCATACATTTTTTCCAGTTGAAAACCAACATGGTTTCACAGTGTTTGTTACCTGTGTCACAGTCAAACTGAAAAAATAGTCGAGCGGAATAAATAGCTGAGCGCTCGACACACTGCTCAAGTATTTTTGCCGTTTGACAGTCCCCACTCAAGTGGGGACTGTTAAACAGATTTAATGTTTGGTTACATATTATTGCCGTTTTACAGTCCCCACCCAAGTGGGGATTGTGAACTGGCAATAATGTGTAAGCAGTCGAGCACTCATGTATTTGTTCTGTTTACTGTACCCCCACCCTGCTCATGTATTTTTTCTGCTTATAACCTTTTTCGGGTCTGGGCCTATGTCACAGTCAAACAGCAAAAATAACTAAGCAGAAAAAATATATGAGCACTCATGTATTTTTTCTGCTCGACAACTTTTGCTGTTTGACTGTTACACAGGCCCAGAACCGAAAAAGGTTATAAGCAGAAAAAATACATGAGCACTGGGGGGTACAGTAAACAGAAAAAATACATAAGCAGTTGGCCCTAAACAGAAAAAATACATGAGCAGTTTGACCCAAACGGAAAAAATATATAAGCAGATTACCCCAAACGGAAAAAATACATAAGCAGTAAAAATACATGAGCACCCCCGATTTTTGGGTTGTTCTCAAACTGGAATGTTTGGGGTACTTTGGTACTTGGAACAAGCAAAATGCCCCCAAGAAAGTGATGTTTAAAAAAATCATCCCCAAGATGGCCTCATGAAAACCCAAAGGTCTTGCAAATACAAAATGTGGTGGTTTGACCCAATTTGGAAATTGGCTAGTAATGAAAAACACAAGTCTTGCAAAGTGACAACATCCCATCCCAAAACTTTTCTTGAGATGAAGATGTAAAAAAAAAAAAAAAAAAAAAAAAAAAAAAAAAAAAAAAAAAAAAAAAAAAAGTTTTTTTTTTTTTTTTTTTTTTTTTTTTTTTTTTTTTTTTTTTTTTTTTTTTTTTTGATAGTATATATACCAGCGCCCCAGAAACTTTTTACCAGTCGGGTCTTACGGTAGAGCAGCAGCTACTATTCTATGGACGCCGATTGCTGGTATGCTTGCTGGTCCCATCTGTTCATTCACGAGTCCAGGATCGGTCGTTATGAAGAAATTGGCCAAATGCTTTTCCAAACAATGTATTTTCCCATTGACTGGGACTTTGATGTATGGCACAGGACACATGCAAATGACATTGTCACGGCTCGTGTACAGAAGCATACCCTTCTCACACACGTCTGGATTTAACGTGTCACATGCGGATCCCGACCAAATGGATTCGTCTGTACACAAGCATTTCCAATTGGGAACAGGAAATTGACTCAACATGATCATTCCACCCTTTTCCGTATCGCACTCGATAGGATTGGTCTGGGGCACTACACAGACGCCACCCGTACATTGGACGTTGTTTTCCACACATAAAAAATTGCAATCATCCACACACGATACGGGTTTGGATGTACAATTTTGCTGAAATACGGGGACTTGCACGTGCATGCGAAACGTGTTTGGTGGGTCAGCCGACGATATACTCATCCACGCAAACCCCAACCATAAGAATCCAAAAAGGAGCCATGTCGTCCACATATCTTTTCTTTCCACAAGTCAAGAAGACGATGGAACGATCCATTGATCATCATGATTCCCAACGACCGGCGCGTGTCACGGCCAGTCGCGTACACAAATGGCGAGACGCTTGGACCGCTTGTTCCAGTGTCGTGGAAGGCTATTCATCCACGAATTTAAAGAATTTTCACCTCATCTTTGGGCAATGGATTTCCATTTTAAATTGGATTTTTGGGAATCCCATCAATCCCCTGCGGCAATACATTCCCTTCTTTTATTACTGCAACGATCCGCATGGACCCAAAGAAATTTTACACATGTACATGGATCCCAATGTGGGGGAAAATAGTGAACGCTACGTCCACATTTTCTTTAACCTGTACGAATTTAACAAGATCCGGAGGGATTATTGTGAAAACATGAACCGAAACAATCACATGCTGGTGGACGAGGCTCGGGGCACGATTAATTTTTCCGTTTTGGAAGAAACGGTCCATAATCCGGCTGAATATTTCCAACACATCACCACCTGGCAACTTTTATTTCTGTTTACTCTGCATTTGCTGGCGCATTGGGACACGTACGACAAGTACCAGCATGCCAATTACGATACGCACATGCGGGTCCGAGAGTCGGAATTTTACAACATGTATTTCTACGGGCAGCTGGTGTACCATCAATAAAGTAATATGCCTCGACGAGCGGCTTTTCCTGCACGGCGTGGTCCTCTCAAGGTGCCCATCATGTATGCCTACGAAATGTTGATGGAACATGGGGCTGCCAACCCTAACGACATGACCAGGATGGTGTCCCTCAGTTTTTTGGAACGGCTTTCGGTCAATGAACGCACGCTGGTCCCAGTAGCCAAACTCAGGCCTCTGTTCCGTCAAGCCCGTACGTTTCAAGAGTTTAAAAGAACGTATTTGCAGCAAGTGCCCGACGAATACTGGATTGGGGTTTTGGAAGAGAATCCACGGTTAATTACCTATGTCAAACGATTTATGGCCCCTACCAGCAATCGACAGCGGTTAAAAATGAAAGCCTTTGTGGGTCGGCCTGACATGAGTGACGTGTCGGACGATGAATCTGTCCTCTCCATTGACCCTTCCAATGACGAATGTGACGATACCAATGTCAATTTCCCCAAATCCGTGTGTCAAGGGATTCGACGGGTCTGTCGGTACCATGACAAGGACCGACGCTACCGTCCCTTTGACAAGGACGATAGTGAAAGATCCCGTTACCGATTTGATTTGAGGTATGATTAAACAATGACTGGGTTTTCCAGAGGATTGTAAGCCAAGGGAATTAACGCCTTGTGCCGAACACTGTAATGCCAGAGGTAGGGTGCGTTTCCAGACACGTGGGCTTCGTGGTCGTTGTTTAACGAAAGAAGGGTGGCCTGAGACGAACAAGGTGCGAGTTGGCCACGTAACACTCGAATGGGTAAAATCCCACTCTGTTCAGGTGGTCCAAAGCATTTGGCAAGTCGAGTTCCCACTGGTGTGGGTGGAATACTCTTTTCCTCGTATTTGTACACCCACAACCGAATAAATTGGGGTAAAAGGCGTGTACACGTCATGAAATCCATATCGAGTAACGGTGCGAGTTTGGGGACATTAAAATTTAAAAGGGTCAGGAAATGGTACAATTCTTCTTCAAACGTCTGGCTGATTTCATTTCGAATGGCATCCACAAACGATCGGTTGATTTTAACACGTTGGCAGTCAAACGGTAACGTGCTGGTATCCAAATGATTCATGTCGTGCACGTAAAAGAGGGGACGGTTCCCACTGACCACGTAAGACAAACTGTAGGGATCCATGTGTTGTTGCCAGACATGCATGGGATCGTGCAACCGCCGATCGTAACTGTGAATGGCATCACACGCAGCATTTTCAGGAATCATTTTGTAATGAATATCCACCACAACAAAATCTTGTAGAACGGGATATTTTCTTTTGCAAAGTAACTCGAGGACTAGGGTTCGATAATCCACAGCCATGCTTTGCTTGATTGAACCATGCGTTATTGGAAACACACAAGTCTGCCTCAAGAAAATTATTTTCTGGGTGACTCAACAGAAGTGGATAAAAAAAAAAAAAAAAAAAAAAAAAAAAAAAAAAAAAAAAAAAAAAAAAAAATTTTTTTTTTTTTTTTTTTTTTTTTTTTTTTTTTTTTTTTTTTTAAATCCGTCTTCAGCCCAAGAAAAGTTTCGGGATGGCTGGCAACAAAAATATTTTTTTTACAAGTTACATTCCTCTTCTTCGCGTGGACCCAAACTGGTTGTCCATTCCCCCACAATATGATTTCGGATGTAATCATTGGGCATTAAATGACTAAATTCTTGCAACACCTGTACCAGGCTCTTTTGCTGGCTCTGACATAACAACTGATGGGTTTCTGTATCAAAACATTCGTCCTGTTCCTCCAAAATACACCGTCTCCCCTTCTTTTTCTTTTGCTGGAAAAATAACTTAAATTCCAATTTCAAGTATCGGATCACGTCCCGCATGGTCTTTTTCTGCATGACACGGCGCCATTTCTTTTCGTTCAAATGGGGTTTGTGGCCTTTTAACCGTACCCGGTTGTCCACATTGAAACTACCCATGTCACACAACACGGGATGCCGATCCGTGTACAAGAATAAAAATTGTTTTAAATCGGGGACCGTCCCACCCAACTGATGACACACGGCACAGAAAAACACAATCAACGCGTAAGCCGTTTCCTTTAACGTGTGGTGTTGGATTTTTCGAGGGGCGTACAGCTGAATGGGTTGGTGAAACATGCCGATCGTGTAGCCAGACGATTCCCGAAAGCACCCTGAAAACGGCAAGACGTATTCCGTACCAAACCGCTTGTGCATTTCCATCATTTCATGAAAATGTTCGGGTAAGTCACACGACTTGCTGATGGTGTAAGGCATCCAGACGGTCGAACGATTGGCATATAAACAATGGAATCGGTCGTGATTGTAATTGTTCAACAGCAACAAGCAGGGTTTTCTGGGATGGATTTCACACTCGGAGGCAGTGAAATTGACATTGTCCATGTGCCGAATGATGCGTTTGGACCGGTCTTCGGACGGTACGCTATGCTTGACGCTCGTGCTCATGGTCTTGGTTTATGAACAAAGCAACATGGATCAAAAGTATGTATGCGTGCTGGATATGGATGAAACATTGGGATTTTATGAGGGAACGACCTTTCACGTACGTCCCCAGTTTAAAACC
This sequence comes from Troglohyphantes excavatus, assembly GCA_963932185.1. NCBI lineage: Eukaryota > Metazoa > Arthropoda > Arachnida > Araneae > Linyphiidae > Troglohyphantes > Troglohyphantes excavatus. The sequence goes on from OZ010669.1 coordinate 47,587,855, forward strand.
TTAATTCATTTCCTGAAACTGATTCGGGCCGACATTATCTTGTGGAGTCTAGGGACGAATGACTATGTCCAGAAGATGGTGAATGGCTTTTTACCCGAATTGGTCCTTCACGCGTACAAACTCTTTGCCAGATCCGAATCGGATTATGCCCGCATGTATTACCAGCATCCCAAAGCGTCTGCCCATATTCGGGACCTTTACAAACCCGATACGGTCTTTTTGATTGCCGTGGACGATAAAGTCAGTGAAAATATGGACGAGCAATACGATTTAAGGATTCACGTGAAACCCTACACCAAAGTCAATTCGTGTGACAAGGAATTACTCAAAGTGGTGGAAACCATGATCAATGGCATTACGGACCTAACCAAGAAAGATGTATAGCGTGGATCAATATTTGAAACGGATTCAAAACGTACAAACCAAATGGGTCCTTTTGCAATGGCTCAGGCAACACGATGCGGCGCGTCCCTCCATTGGGCTAGAGTATCGGTACCATACGTACCGTCCCGTCCCTATTTATTAACAATCAAGCAATGAGTTTTTACATTTTACTTTTATTGTATGGCATGTTATTGCTTTTCCATGCTTGGCATAACCCCCAACCCTCGATTCCGAAATGGCCCCTTTTACAAGCAGACATCCCTCTCCAAGTCACGTGCCAACAGACGAGTGATTGTGACGCCAACCATGTCTGCCTCAACCAAACGTGCATCCCTCAACTGTTACGTGGGGAGGAATGTTATCCTGAAACGGGGGATTGGACCCTCATCTCCCACCTTGGCCAGACTATGGCCGCGTGTGTTTGCAAATTTCCAAAGTTGGTATCCCAAAATTTTTTCGGCGGCAATTGTACCGAACAAGTGGCGTGTCGACCGCACGGTCATTTCAACATACACACCCAACAATGTGATTGTTTCGAGGGCTACTTTCCGTCCCCCACCGATTACAAGTGTCAAAAAATGCTTGCCGTGGAACGCATGCATTACGAATCGTGTGATGCCGACGAGATCCATGTGTCCCAAGCGGATCCCAGTTTAGGGTTTTCAGCAAACTATTTGCAAGTACACCAAGACAAAAAGTGTTTTAAAAGACCCTGTACGTTTGATGCCCTTTCCGGCAAACCCTTGAAAAAAGCCCGCTATGAAGAAGGAGTGGGATGCGTCTGTGATCCCACCTTGGGTCAATTTGGGGTTCGGTTGGATGCCATGAACGACTATGTCAGGGGTCCAGGATACAATGCATGCGTCAGTATCTTTGAACCACCGCTAGATACCCCTATTCCCGTGACCATCACCAGTTATTTTTACCTGATGCAGCGGCCCCCGGTGGTCTATTTACAATATATCCACCTCTTTTTGCACACTGTCATCGAACCGTTAAGGGCCATGGTCGACGGGAAGGGCGTCCTTCAAATCAGTCAAGAATTTCCCTACGACTACATGCAAGTGTTTTTCAGAGAGAGGCAACCGTTTGAGGCTAGGACTCGAGAATTTGACTTTGACACCTACTATTACATTGCAAAGAAAAATTTGTTTGTCCCCAAGCCCAATCAAATGGAATGGTGTCGATTCATGACCCGTCACCTCGATTTCTTGAAAAACGATCAATGGTTGAAATACAGAAGCCGGTACAAGAAAGAACAGCTCCGGTCCTGGACGTACAAGCTCTTGTACGAATATCCCGCCTGTTACATTGGTAAAGACGATACAGAATCCCCGGAAATGTATCGGGGACGGTACGTGTCCAATCCCTTGCATTTGACGTTTACCGAGAATCCCAAAGACCCTCGTTACAATGGCCTCGAGTTAAAGTACCACAGGAACCAATGGTTTTTGGATTTTGCCCCACCCTACGACGTGAATACCTATATTCAAGCGGCCAATCCAATGATGGTCCCTCTCATCATAAATCCTGTGGTGGAAGGGGTGGAACAAGGTACTTTGGACGAAAATACGCTGGCAGACAACACTGTGGCCTACCAACAAACAGTGAAAGAAATTTCTTTTCAATAAAAAAAGATGAAGCGTACTCGGGATGAGGATACGTCTGAAACGGAATCGGAAGACGAATCGCCGACCCCGAAAATCACCCGAACGCAAGAAACGTCCATATTACAAGACTTGGAAAAAGGCTTGACCCAAACGGATAACGACTCGATCAACCAGCAACTGTTAAACACCCAAAAACAATATTTCACCATGTACATGGAAAAATTAATGAATCAACTGCCTATGGGTCAAGCTATTATTGATACGGTCCGACGCAATGGTCAAGCCGATGACTTTATGTACGTGTACACGGCTTCCAAAACCATTATTCAGTCCTTGATGAGCGTGAAACAACACAAGGCCATGAAATCCATTGTGGACATGATGGCGGGCATCGTGTGCCGCTACATGCATGACAAAGTCATTACGCCCATGCTGTCCAACGTGATTCAGGACGAACATTTGAAAAAGGCTTTTCATGCCTATCAAACCAGTGTGAAGCATGAAGAGAATGACAGTGAGCTGGAAATGCGGTGCTTGTTGCATACCATTCATCAAGTACTGGAAAAGGATCAGTACTCGATTCAATTGGTCAATCCGTTCCAAGCGCAAATGACCCAACAAATGAAAGCTGTGAGCGATTACGTCGTCACGCTGCTCATTTCCATTTCCAAGCCCACAGAGTATCAAGAGTTGACAGCTTTAAACACAATGACGCCTGCTTAAGAGAAGCTCGTGTTGAGGGTACTTGCTGGGTGATGGTCCGCTTCCGAGTGACAACTGACTGGCAAGCGCTCTGACTTTATACTGTTAAAAAAAAAAAAAAAAAAAAAAAAAAAAAAAAAAAAAAATTTTTTTTTTTTTTTTTTTTTTTTTTTTTTTTTTTTTTTTTTTAATCATCTGTGGCGCATGAAAAAGTTTTGGGGAATAGCCAGAAGTTATTTCCCCCAGCACCATGTGTTTCTAAAATGACATTTCAGACACTTGTCAAAAAACCACTTGGTCAAATGGTTTCTGCCATGCTTTGGTTCACTGGATACAGGCACGGACGAAACCAATGGCTGTGGTGGTGCATTCTGACGCCAATAGATTCTTGTACACGTGTCACTTGACAACGGTTCGTTCAAGAAGTAACTGACACCCATGACTTGATATGAACACGTGCAGCAAAAACACGTACGAGTCGGTTGATGGGTAGGTAGCGAATGGGAAAAGTTTTCCAGGGCCCTGGTTTATATACATAAAAAAAAAAAAAAAAAAAAAAAAAAAAAAAAAAAAAAAAAAAAAAAAAAAAAAAAAAAAAAAATTTTTTTTTTTTTTTTTTTTTTTTTTTTTTTTTTTTTTTTTTTTTTTTTTTTTAATACATTTGCTGCTCATGAAAAAGTTTTGGGTTCTCACTGGAATCTTTTTACAAGTTACAATTCAATAGCTACAATTTGTTGCATGGACCTTACTCGACTGAGTGCCGTGTAAATCAAATTTAAATTGATACTTGAATTGAAATTGATGGCTATGGCTTCATCGTCCATCGTATCCCCTTGAAACTTGTGGACCGTGCCAGCAAATCCCACCACAATCGGAAATTCCCCATACATATTCCGTTGGACTTGCACTGTCTTATTTGTGGAAGGATCTTGACATTCCACACAATCCTTCACCGCATTGTACTTTTCAAATATCAATGGGGTCCCGTTTAAAGCTTCAGACACGCCATTCTGAATGACAAATACATGACACCCGACTTTGACGTCCACATACGTTTTGGCTTTATCTTTCCACAGGCGAATGCGGGGACCCTTGATCAAGTGCTTCAAGTAAAAATTATTGTACGATTCCACCGTGCTTTTCAAATAGGCCATGGCTCGAGTACATTTCATTAAAATTTCTGTATTGATATAGTCCACGACTGGGAAATGCTCACAAATGCAGCTCAACATCCCCGTCACGTTATCGGTATCCACATATCCCCGCAATTTCTGGATGATGAGTTCATACGGTTGCGTGAATCGTTTACTTTCCACCAAATCAATGCGTTTGGATTCCATGCGCATGGTGGCACTAAAAATATTATGTTCGGATTTCACGGGTTTCAATTGATTGGGATCCCCCATCACGACAAACAACACGGGTTGCTTGCTCTGAAAGAAATATTGAATGATCCAATACGTTAACCAGTACGGCATCATGCCAATTTCATCAATCACCACAATTTGAACATTGTAACGGCAATCAAATTCCTGAAGCAACACTTGGCTTTTGGTGATGCAGGTTTCTTCATCCGGTTCCGTTTCCAATTCTTTGGCCAACTCGTGAAACACCGAACCCGGTGTCCAATTCAATCTCAAGGCTGAATAAATCGTGTTCCCATTCATCTTGCAGGCCACACGTGCTGTAGGAGCCATCCGCAATTGAGGAATCGACACCTGATTTAAACATTGCGTGACAGTGTACGTTTTGCCTGAACCAGGTCCACCTGCCACCACCACCAACGTGTGCTTGGGATTCTGAATAAACTCGTGAACCAAGTACGGAAACGCTTGTTGACTCGGTGTCAGCGTCTCAAAATGTTTCTGGAACCCCAACTGATAACTGGCGTGGTTCATCAGGTGAGTCATGGTTGCCCCGACTGTACGTTGAAATGCCTGACACTTGTTTTAGTGGATGCAGACCAACGTCAGGAATACAGTGTGTTGACGTGTGAACGGGTGGCAATATCGTATTTGATGGATGTGTATGCGTTGTATCGGGGAATCAATGCACCCCGAATACCACCAGCTCCAGTCAAATCAGTGACAATGTTGCACGTGGAGAAAGTCTTGAATCCAAAGGAATGGTTCGACTGTATTCAATGGACTCGATATCAGCAACAGGGTGCCGATGCCAGTCTGGAATGGTTTATTACCAGGCCCCGCAATGCAGGATTTTACTATTCGCTGGGGGAAGGGGGCTCGTTACTGATGCCTCGGGACAATCGACTGGAGATGTTAACAATCAATCCGGAAACTGTGTGCGCAATAGCAGGTCAATCCAACAGGTACTGCAGAAGGCCAACGTTACTCGTACTGGATGAAGAGTGCAAATGATTCCAGCTACCGCCTACCGGTCCTTTTATACTGTTCAAAAAAAAAAAAAAAAAAAAAAAAAAAAAAAAAAAAAAAAAAAAAAAAAAAAAATTTTTTTTTTTTTTTTTTTTTTTTTTTTTTTTTTTTTTTTTTTTTTTTTTTTTTTTTTTTTTTTTTTTTTTTTTAATACGTCTGTTGATCGTGAAAAAGTTTTTTGGTCTCACTTGCCCATGCGCCAGAGCTAGTGTGTTTGTGGTATTATGTACTTGGTGAGAGTTGGCTTACATTTCAAGATGCCAAGTTGGCCAGTTTCTTGCCAAATCGCTATGGGTTACTGCTGCGTACGTTGACTATATCCTCATCATTGGTTTCACTTGGAAATTCAATGGACGGCAGGTATTCATTGGTGGAAGCAATAAAATTCATGTCCATCTGCGGTTGGATGGATGACTCTTGGAACACAATAATGTTTTTGATTCGGCCACCAATCTTGAAATTGCACTCTCCGAATGTCGTGCGGCTGTAAATGTTGACTTGGCAAACTGCCAAAAACGTTCCGATGCTTTCCAGAATGGGTTCCAGCTGCCGTTTAAAGGTATTGTTGAGTTGTTCCCCGTTAAACAAACGCGTTTTTAGCACGCACCAATTCCTGTTGGGATCACAGGGTACATTGTGCTTTTTATGCTGCGACATGCAATGAATGCATAAAGCCGGGTTACAATATTCCATAAACAGTCGGGCTCCGTCGTGTAACTTTTGGGTGGGGGATTCTTGCATGGCTTGGGCAATGGCCGTCAACGGGGGACATTCACGGGATACAAAGGAACAATCACCAGGGGGACCGTCCACTTCTTTGGACTTTATGCGGTCACACGAAAAGCATCCCAACAAAATGACTTTGTACGAGTTGGCAGGCAATGCCACGTTCCGAACAAAGGCACCTTCAGTGTTGCACGCATGGCCTTTAGAAAAGGGAACCCTTTTACCTACGTGCAGCTGGTGAACGGGATAAGCGTCCAATTTGGTTTGCCAATCGGGATCCACGAGATTCAACATGCCCGATTCGGCAGCCATAGTTTCAACAGCTCTGGCCAATAACGGGTTGGCCAACGCATATTGAATAAGATTGGGGTATTCCATCTTGTTTCACGACGATGCACTCTGCTTTATATAGGGTCACTGTATGTTGGGAGAGATGTGTAGTGGGTGACGATCAGCGAACGAATGGTAAAGCCGTGTACCACTCTCAACTTATATACTAATTAAAAAAAAAAAAAAAAAAAAAAAAAAAAAAAAAAAAAAAAAAAAAAAAAATTTTTTTTTTTTTTTTTTTTTTTTTTTTTTTTTTTTTTTTTTTTTTTTCACCTCATGCCAGCAAGTTGTACAAATCTTGAAACACCTCCACTTCATCACGATTCATCTTGGGTCGCAATGATCTGTTCTGCAGGTAGCCATATAGGTGCATGGCCACTTCATCATATCTCATGTGTTTTCGGATGTGTGGGTTAGCCACAATCCGAATAAATGTCTTGAAAGGTCTTAAGGATATGACACATGTTGGGTAATGCCAAAATCCATTTAAAATCAAGTTGCGCAGGGCTTCACGTGTCAGACGAAACTGACCCACTTTGGAAAAATCTGACACAAAGGGCTTCACAACTTCATGATCTTCATCCTCATGATCGTACATGTCAAATATAAAATGGTCTCCTTCCTTTACAAATTTGGCATACACATATGTACACGCTGAATGCATATCCAAAGCTGTGTTGGGTGGACAATCCAACACAAACCTGTCCAAAAATTCTGGAAACGTGGTTGGATGCAAGGGTATGTAAAACGATCCGATAGCCTCTTTATCATTCTGGTAAATGGGAATCATGTTGAGCAGAGTATGGTGTGCAACAGGCGAATGGCAAAACTGTACAGCACTCCCAGCTTATATAGGGGGTTAAAAAAAAAAAAAAAAAAAAAAAAAAAAAAAAAAAAAAAAAAAAAAAAAAAAATTTTTTTTTTTTTTTTTTTTTTTTTTTTTTTTTTTTTTTTTTTTTTTTTTTTTTTTTTTTTTTTTTTTTTTTTTTTAATCATTCCAAATATTTTCAGGTCCCACCACTTGCCTCGGGTTTTCTTTTTAGCGTGGGATAGTTTTTTCAAAAAGTGCCAACTAGGACCTATGCAGTAGGGTTTGCAGCAGCGTTTGTTTCGTCTGTTATCATCAGGATGGCATCATACACACTTGCTTCCAATTTAAGTTTCTTTGCATCATCTATCCCGATTAATCGACTTTGAAAACCATCAATCAGTTTTTTTCCTACACCAGCCCTTGTATCAGCCATCATTGTGCGTTTCCCCAAGCGCAAATGGACATAGTCCCGTCTTCGTATCTGTTGCCGAATCTGATTTCTGTAACGAAAATAGGTTTGCGCCTTGGTCTGAGCATAGAAATTACCAGCCATGGGTATCTTTATTAATCGTGGTGCTTTACCCGTATCGTTTTGCAGGTCATCGGTGTCGTCCACTTTTCGTTTGGTTGATCTGGTATTAATGTTTTGAATCATTTCTTGTACCGATGTATTGACCTCCATTGGTTCTTTGGAGGGTCCAGGGGTTTCTTTTTGAGAATTGGTATTAATGTTTTGAATCATTTGTTGTACCGCTGTATTGGTCTCCATGGGTTCTTTGGAGGGTGTTTCTTTTCCTTTAAGTAATTTATGCTTATTTGATGTAGGTAATGGTTTCTTGGGGGTTTTAGGGACTTTCTTGGGGGTTTTATTGAGTTTCTCGGGGGTTTCCATAGTATCACTAAAAATGTTTTCGGGCGGATTGGGTGATGCCGGACCAATGAAACTAGTTGGATTTGATGATATTTCAAATTGTTCGTAAAGTTTAGTTTCATTCATTGGATCGTCGGTGTCTTCGTAAAAATCACCCACATACGAAAAATTTTCATGTTGGGGACTAGGCAACACCTGGGAATTTAAATTGGGATCACCAACTAATTCGTCATCCCAATACTCTTTGGCCGCATCATCCATTTTGCTTGATCTCTCAAAACCAAGACCATGGCAAGTCTAGAGGCAGTCTTGTATGATGTTCCATGGGTCCCCTACAATGATTCCTTTTTTCATTCCCGGCTTGTATTGACATATCCCAAAAATAAAATATTTACCACTCAATTATTGACCCAAGTCATGTCGTTACCCGTGTACCAACACTATCCATCGGCTGAAATCTTTAATGCAGCGCTTTTGAAAGATGTGGATTGGCAAGAAGGCGTGATCGTATTGAATCATGATTTACAGGTCGTGATGGCTCCTGAACCTGTTTTGAACTTGATTCAATTGGCCCGACGACTGCAATACCCTGTGGCCGCTCACTCCATCTTTGGTCCTTTTCGGGTTTTACCGATACAACTTTTTCATTCTCAATGGATTTGGATGGTCGGTATTGTGCTGGGGTGGATCATGACGACCGTTTGGTCAAATGTAATACAACGCATGCCGTATCGGCTGGTGGTACCCAGTAAGATTTGAGTTGGTCGAGCACATTGTCGTGTTCAAATACGGCATATTCGGCTTGTTTTGACGTCACTGGATCCCGTTGCACGCATTGATAGGCTTCTTGGGCTCGTTCATAACACGTCAAGGACACGTCGGGCGTGGATAACGCCGTGAGCAATTGATTCCTGTCAAATGGATGATAAATGGGATTTTCCAAATACTTTTGGGGAAATGTGGTTTGGGTATAGTAATCTTTGAGCCAAAAGTAGGTAATCCAAAACGATTCCACCAACAACGTATCCATGTGAGTGACGCGTTGGTACCGTAACGATTTGGACATGTTTTGAATGAAACAGGCCATAATAAGTGCGGGATGGTCCGATACGTCTTCCATGATTAAAGCTTGGTTGATCGTGGGTACATTGATGGGTGAAATGCTGACCAAGGCCGGAATGAAATCATTTCCAAATAAAAAGGAACAAATTTCCAAATGAGCCATGGGATACGGCAACCATTCTTGATAGAGGCGCGTGACTGGATAATAACAGCCGTACCTGTAAATTTGCAGGGTATCGTACCGCATCAAGCGCATGAGGGTCAAGACAAACACGTCCTGGTCATCACTCACCACGAGTGGATTCCGACACTCTTTTAACGCTTCGGCCACGTGAAACAATTTATGTTCCCCTTCGCCTGCCACGTTACATCCACTGATATACACATGCAGTCGGCGGACGTGTGGAAACCGAAATCGTTTCAATTGCTGTACAAAGTATTGCTGGACTTGCAGGGCAATTTTATTGACGCCAAACAAAGCCAATCGGTATTTGGATTTCCCATCCAGACAGGCAGTCCGCTGCTCCCCATCTTTCTTGGTCCGCCGTTCGCGTTGGGTGGGCCATTTCATGGGAACTCCTTCCCCATCGAAAGACAGGACGAGGGTGATGGACTCGGAGGTGGCCAAGGACAAAAATTCCAGTAGGTTGTGTTTCAATTTGGACCAAGCCAGTTGCGATATTTCCCGAAACAATTTGAATTCATTCGATTCCAAAGCAGTGGAAATCCCTATATGCATCAAGGACTGGACATCGTACAGAATGGCATCAAAGTATTGAGGTGCAGTGGGTGGCTTCTGATCCGGTTCATGCAGCGGATTGATCAATTTGCAAAAGTTGGTGATTCCCATACCGGACCAAGATGACAACTGACTGGCAAGCGTGTGAGCTCTGACTTATATACCATTCAAAAAAAAAAAAAAAAAAAAAAAAAAAAAAAAAAAAAAAAAAAAAAAAAAAAAAAAAAAAAAAATTTTTTTTTTTTTTTTTTTTTTTTTTTTTTTTGAATAGTCCCTCCCCCTTGAAAATATTTCAAGAGTCAGTCACCAGACTCTTGGTGGTACAATTTCAAGTCTGTACAATCAAGCCATGCTGGTTGTTTACATTTTACTTTTCGTGTCCATGTACACTGTCCATTGTGTCATGGCCAGGAATTTACTGGAATATTACACTGCCCAAGTCCAACCTTTTCACTGGAATTTACGTCGATGGAATCAAGATGTCCAATTCCTCGTTGATCAATTGGTTTGACCAACTTTTGTTTGGACATGCGCGTCCATGCATTCAGGAACCACCTTGCTCACTCTTTAAACTGATTGCACGATTGGAAACGGAAGGCATTCAATGGAAAGATACCATGCGTCAAGGGGGTCTGACCTTTTTTCGGTACCAGATTCAAGGGGATTTGGATGTGTTGCTGGATTATTTGGAGCAACCTGATGAAGACGATCCTTTACCCACTCTCCGGACTCGATGCATGACCACTTTTTTTAACCATTTAATGGCTGTTTTGGCACGTCGGGACATAAAAGATCCCGCTTCTGAAGAGGACAAGGCCATTCTGGAACGGATTCTAGCGGATCCCAGCACGTCGGGATCGTACGTTTCAGCCAGTTTCTGGGGTGAATTGGCCCGACAATGGTTAAATCATCGCAGACCCATTCCAAAGGAACTGGCTCCTTTGCCACACCCGGCCAGTTTTCATGTAAAGCGAACTGCACGTTTATATGACGTGACGTGCAAAACCCGTGGCCATAACATGGATCCGTTAGCCATGCACATGGTTCCAGCTTCCGAGTACGTGAATGCCGTTCACTGGCAATCGGGGGAACTGTTGGAATCGTTTGTCCGTACACGTTCCACCCATGCCTTGTCCCAAGCAGTTCAACAAGTGGTGGTGCAGGCCCTGAATCAATTCTTGGCAGGGCATTATCCATCGTGTTTAGTGGAAAAGAACGATAAACTGACCACCTTTTTGCAAAACGTGTCAGTGACCCATGATTCCGTGCCACAAGTGTCTTTAACGCAATCGCCACCCAAAGTCATCGACGTCTTCCACAGGTTGCTGGCGATGGTACAATTGGACGATATCTGGCAGACGGTGCCCTCAGAAGATGTGAGTCGGCCAGCCACCAGTACCATGCAATTGACGGAACAATTACTGTTGGCGGAGCGGCAAAATAAAATTTTGCTCGCACATATAGGTTGCCAATAAGTACACTGACATGCGCGCACATCTAGATGTGGGTGACACGTGCCACGGACAGGGTGGCAGGACGATATAAGGGTACATTTGCTTCAAGGCCTTCATCGAAGGCACTCCAAAAGTTTCCACATTCACCACATCGGGTAATCCCACTTGGCTCAACACTTGCATCTGATAGCTGCCGCCTTTACATCCAAACACAATGTGCTCTTGACCGCACTCGTGTTGCAGTTGCTGGAACCGTGTTTGTAGGAAATGATTCAATTGATCCATGGATATTCCCTTGTGAGTGGTCATGACGGCATCAGGCTGAGCGTGGGGAAATAGGTGCATGGCTTTCGTAAAAGACATGGGACTGTTGAGTTGAAATGTAATTTCGTAACCCGTCACGTCGATATACGCTAGTTCCAGTGGGACATACTGTTTATCAAGCACGACTCCAGTCGTATGAATAACAGCGTGCACAGCCATGCTACTTGTTTTGTGGGCAAGAACTAAGAAGTATGTTTAGCATCAAAAACCTGATCTTTGTCAGCGTGTTGGTGTTGCTGTTTGCGTCCGTAATTTTGCAAGTGTACGTCATGTACTCGATGGCCACGTCCGTCAAGTATGACGTGGACGCTACCACGAAAATAGTGAACACAGCAGGTGTGGATGCTCAGACGTTCTGGACCAAGAACCAGATGTTTATCATTGCCCCGTCGGCAGGCAGCTTGATCAGTATGGCTTTGCTGGGTGTCCTCTTTGTGATGGCTTAATAAAGCACCACAAATATGAATTTGAAATCCTTGTTGACAACGTCCCTGCTGGTTGTAATCCTGTTGAGTACCGTCAGCTTCGGGTTTCTTTCCTACAGCCTTTACAAAGATGCAACTTCCCAGGTGGGTTCTGCACTCATGAGTTCCCACCAGATTATGTTTTACGTAATGGCCGTCTTGCACGTAATCACCTTTGGCTTGGGCGGTGCAGTGTTTTACAAGGCTTGAGCAATCCACTAGAGATGTTGACTGGACGACGTCCCAGAAGCAGATGGCAAATCCTGTGACACGCTCTGACTTATATACAGTGGTCAAAAAAAAAAAAAAAAAAAAAAAAAAAATTTTTTTTTTTTTTTTTTTTTTTTTTTTTTTTTTTTTTTTTTTTTTTTTTTTTTTTTTAAATACATTACATGGGAAAAAGTTTTTGAGTCCCAAGTGTTTACTTTTTCTTTACACGCTTCATTTGTTTTTTAGGTTGGCGACGCACTGATGACCGCTTTGGCACGCGTTTCACATGATTATTTATGCTAAACGTGTACTTGGTGCCCTTTTCCACCAGCAATTCAATCTTTTGACCCGTCTTATGCCAATACAATAGCTCGGCATGCATAAATTGCTTCCACCGCAGTGTATTCATCACCATGTCCCCTAATTCGCAAGGGGTTTGGCCCCGTTTCCAAAAGGCCATATTGAGCAACATGTAAAACATTTTCTTTTGGCTAATGATCAATTGCCCATAATTGACCCATTGGCAATCTTGGGCATCCAACACCCATTTACTGGCTTCCTTTTCAGCCACATCGGCCCGACTATAGGTATACTCGATGTAATCGTTGGCCTTTTCAGGGTATCTCTGCAACATGCGAACCGTGGCACACGTTTTGGATTTGTATTCACTCATCTGTTTGGTTTTACGGCAAATGGAATATTTTTTAGCATCCCGACACATGTAAAGAGCTTTTTGAATCACTTCCACCCATAACAACCAACCACGGCTGTCCAAAGACAAATGGTCTTCCAACCACGATCCTTCCACGTCGGGCCTTGGGGTGTCGTAAATAAAACTCCAGACCGTTCCCAACACCAATTTCGTGATATATTCCAAAAGCTCAGTGGCGCGTTTCTGGAATCCTTTGGTGACAATCTTGCCCTTTTCGGTTTCATACACGTAGCGTTTTCGGGACAGGACCAACAAACGCTGCATCCGTTGCTCATATTTCAACTCGACATGAGGTAAATTTAAATATTGGTTGACGGCATGGCAATCGTTTTCGGGCCACCGATGCACCATCAAGCTGTCCGTGTCGGCATAACACACTAGGTACTTCATGTCGTTGATATAGTGATATGAACCCAATAATTGGTATCGGGCCAACGTGACAATGGTCATGGCAATGGGTAAATACTCGAGGCATGAATTTTTGTTGGCCATGACGCCGTACAGGGAATTGACTAAAATTTTGATGCACAGTTGGGCATTGTAATGATACACGTCTTTGGTCTGTTTATATTGAGTCTGATGGTGTTTCCGCAACTCGATGAAATGTTTCACGACACACGGTAAAAAGGCTTCCGTGCCTTCGTTGATGACAATGGCAAACGTATCCACGCTGGGATCAAACGTGGGATACTGGAAAGGATGGCTGAAAGAACTGGTTGCAAAATCCTTTTCGCCATGCAAACGATAGGGAATGGTCGTAAGGGTTTGGGCTCGCGGACATGCCAACCACTCGTCCCGGGTCATAATCGTACACGAACTGTAACACAGATTGCTGCTCAGCAAGGCACTCGGGTACATGCTGGCAAAATCCATGACAGACACGTCCTCGTAAGCCTTTTCGGCAATGCAATAATTCAAAGCACCTTGGTAGGTTTGGTTTTTATTGGTAAACATGGATTCGTATTTGCGGGGGTCGATAGGGCTCTTGAAAAAATGGGTATTGATGAAAAATCCCAGCACGTTGCCATACGTTTTGAACAATTCCAATAAAAAATTGGAATTGCCCATGTGTAAAGCTTTCACGGCATCCCAAGCCGTAAAATTGGCACGTTCCACCACAAACGACAAGACCATTTCCTTTTCAAACAAGCGTTGGACCAAGAAAGAATCTTTGAGGCAATACTCCATGTAGTTTTGAAAGGTGCCAAACTGATTCACCGAAACCCGGTGTGGTTGCAAAACCCGATGGCATTCTTCCACCGGTTGATGGACCATGGACGCTGCTTTGGGATGCGTGTACCAACACCAGATGCCCGTCGATTGAATGGGAATTTTGGTTTCATTGAGCTTGATGCGCGCCACATCATCCAATTTAAATCCCGGTAAATCGTAATTGGAAAACGTTTTAAAGTAATGGTACAAATCCAAAACCAGTTTGTTTTGAAACGTGGTGACGACCGATTGACCCACGTTGACCGACGAATACTTTTGCAGGATGTGGTACATTTGCAACCACAGCAACCGGGAAAATAAACACGGGATATCAAATCCATTGATATTGTAGCCCGTCAAGACTTGACAATCTTGAATCTGGGCATGGAAATCGTTCAACATGGTTTTTTCCGAGGTGTAAGGTACGCCATGCTCAAATGCAATGGGTCCCGCATTCGGAGGGGGTCGGTAAAATAACCACCGTTTCATGCCTTGCCGATTCCATTTGTACAAACTAATCATGACAATTTCATCCGATTCCTCCAATCCAGTGGGAACCCGATCGGCGCCATCCATGGGCACCGTTTCCAAATCAAACGCCGCAATCGTCCAATCCGGGGCATGGGTCTGGTCTGGATGCATTTGAAACGACTCGAGCAACCATGGCGAGTCTGTCACGGTGTACCATTTGTAATAAAACCCTTGGGTGTCGTGTTGGCTGCATAAATCGATATACAGCCTCACCAACCAATCGTCCTTGTCGTAATAACTAATTTTAAATTTATTGAGAAATCGGCCAACATCGGCATGACAAGCGTGGATATACACTTTGTAAAAGGGTTTGGAAGGGGAATCCAAACGATTGGTTTCCAGTCGCGTTTGAAAATACGGCAACACCTTGCGCCTGGACCCCAGACGTGTGTAACGAATGTTACAATGCGGGAAATGGCGGTCCATGGCTTGGGTGACTTTGTCAATGTCGTTGGTGCATACTCCAAGCCATTCTTCATATTTGCGTGTCACTTGAAAAGTTTCACCCGATTCATCCAGAAAAGTAACTTGGACATGAATAATGTGGGGTTCGTACGTCTTCTTGCGACCAGTGACAACAGGGGGACGAACTTTTTCCCATCGAATGGAATACAGCATGATGACACGACCGCAGCACAAGTTGGTCTGAGCTGTTGGGCCCAAGCGCAGCTCTATATATACTGTTCAAAAAAAAAAAAAAAAAAAAAAAAAAAAAAAAAAAAAAAATTTTTTTTTTTTTTTTTTTTTTTTTTTTTTTTTTTTTTTTTTTTAACCTTCACCCCAAGAAAAGTTTTGGGATGACCACTTGGCAAGACTTGTGTTTTTCATCACTAGCCATAATGACATTTGGGCCAGGTTGTTTTGGCATGCACAGCTCTCGGATCAAAAGTTTTGAGCGAGTGGTCCAGGTCATTTTGCCCGATGGATTCTTGGTTTCCTCTTGAGATGCATCCAATGGTTCCCGTGGACCTCTTTGGAAATCACCCTAGGCAGATCAGAGGTTTTGAGATCAGATGGAATCTTGGTGTCAGATGCATCCAATGATTCCCGTTGAGAAATCACCCTTTCAGACTTTGACATGCCGTTGGCCATACGTCTGTTGACCGAAAGTCCAGAATGAAACTGGTGGTTCTGACAACCATCCGACCGACACACTTTCAGGAAACGCATGGTGCTAGGGGAAATGACAAGACTGGCCAAATGTTTCCAGCGCTGAGTTTATATACCATTCAAAAAAAAAAAAAAAAAAAAAAAAAAAAAAAAAAAAAAAAAAAAAAAAAAAAAAAAAAAAAAAATTTTTTTTTTTTTTTTTTTTTTTTTTTTTTTTTTTTTTTTTTTTTTTTTAATACATCTTGTCAGGGAAATAGTTTTGACGAGCGCACAACATGGAATCAAGGTTATGCTTGTGATTGATGCAATATTCGTAGTGTTCCTGTTTTTGTATTTCTGGTACATGACAGGGTCCCCTACTGAATCAGTTTCCAAACCAGCCAAACCCTACCACCCATCTCGTCAGGCTGCTCCAAACCCTATCTTATCGAGTCATGGAGACCACTATCATTTCGAATACGACCAGTACACATGGGAAACCCCTTTGCCGGATCATTACGCAGTCCACGATGCTAAAATCATTCAGCGGGATGTCTGTCACGGGCAAACAGATGGTCAACACGTATTGGCGACGGGTCAAGCCTTGTACCAGTTCTTACAACAAGACAAACTGGTCTCATTCACCCAACTTCAGCCTTTTGAAGCCGATGCCTTGTCCACTCTCCAAGATAAACACGTGTTTTATTTCACGTGTCAGGGAAATCAAATCCATCAATTGCACATGTGTCCACCCGGCCACGTATTCCGTTTCCAAGATTGCCATGCCATCGACATGTGTGCACATCAACCGGACGGCACCCTGTTTCCAAACCCTTTTGATGCCCAATCCTATTTTCAATGCCAGCAAGAACTGGCTGTACCGGCCACGTGTCCACCCAAAACGTATTTCGTGCACGACGAATGCAAGGAACACGATTTCAACCACTATTGCCAACATCATACAGAACCCAAAGTGCTGGAACCCAAGTCTCTGCTCGTGTGTCAGCAGGGCAAAGTGACGTTTGAAACGTGTCCCCCTGGATTCCGTTACTTTTATTTGCCAACGTGTGAAACGGAAGCGTGTGTGGGTCAACCGGACGGCCAACTGTTGGCGTTACCCAACGAATCTGTCGACTCTTTCACCTATT
Organism: Troglohyphantes excavatus; assembly: GCA_963932185.1. Lineage (NCBI taxonomy): Eukaryota > Metazoa > Arthropoda > Arachnida > Araneae > Linyphiidae > Troglohyphantes > Troglohyphantes excavatus. The sequence goes on from OZ010669.1 coordinate 47,604,627, forward strand.
CACCCGGTTTCATGACTTGCAAAGCCAATAAAATGGACACAGTGGAACTGTGTCCGAGCCAATGGGATTCGTATCTGGGGGACCGGTTGCCCTTTTTACCCCAAGTGTTTGACGGACATCAATGCACGGTACCTGAATTGTGTACCAATGTCCATTCCACGGATCCCGACGTGATTGTGCCTGTGTATGAATTTACCAAACACGTCCGCAATTGGAAACATGCCAAACTGTTTGATCAAGTGACGGGTATTCAATGCGAAGGCACGACACGCAAACGTGTGGCTTTGGATCCAGGCGAACGCATCAATAAACGCATGAAACGGGAATCGGCCTGCGATGCAAACACGCAAAAAGTCGTGGTTTCTGAAAATCCCGACGCGTATTTTGATTGTGCCACTCGAGCGGTGGAAAAGTGTCCAGAAAACCATTTTTTCAATGGTTTCGCGTGTGCACCCAGAAATCCGCATGCTCATAGCTATAGAGATATCGATTTGTTTGCCATGGATTCCTTGTCACCGGATAACTGGATCAAACCTTTTGATTATGCCAGAAAGGACGCGCCTGTGATCCGTTGTACAGATCCATCATTTATTTTCAACGAAACATACAATTTGTGTAGTCATCCAGATTGCGTTCATTACCCATTCTTGTCCCAGATTTCCTTTAAAATTAATTTGTTGGACCATTCGGAATGCGTGTTTCAAAAAGACACTCGACTCATGATCAAGCAACCCACATCCCGTCACTATCTGTATTGGTCCCAACGCCCCGTGGATGATCCATTTCAGGATGAAGAGTGCGTTCCAGGTCAAAACATGCAATCGGGTCATTTTGTATACGACAAAACCCTTTTTGCCACGTGTGATGACTCCCAGCCTTTTGTGTTTTGTCCTTCGTCCGATACCGATTCCATTGTTTTGATTGAAGGGAAGCGTTGGGCTTGCCTACCCTCCATACAGACATTTACCATTCCACCCAACACGAAAAGGCAATTTATCAAAAATGAACTGTATGCCATTGTGCGTACTAACCACAGAAAAACCGTCAGTATTTTATTAAACGGCGTGCAGGCATCCATTCCACGCGACGGTCTGAGAGTAAGCAACTCTCCAGGCCCTATTCATGTGGAGACCCAAGCCGAGAGTGTCGATGTGGAAATGGATCATTTCAACACGTATCCACCAGATGTGGCATTTTATCATAATGGTGGTATGGTTAGTCCTACAGGGGGTGCATATCTCATCAAACTGAAAGCCTTCACCAAAAAGCCAGTGGACTTGCCAGACTACAAGATAGAGCCAAGTGTAACTGATTTTTTATTTAATCAAGATGAATGATCGGCAAACCGTACATGGAGTTTTATTTTACACGACTGTTTACATCAACTGCATATTGTGTGCCGTGGCTGCGTTGACGGGAAGATGGATATTTCTATTGCTCATCGTTTTGACCATGGGCTTGACGGCATACATGATGTATCTGATTACGCACAATGACCAGCATTTGATGGAAGTGGGCAAATGGGTGGAGGACACCTTTTCTGGCACGCTGGAAAAGGTCCGGAAGTTCATATGGTGAGGGACGCCCAGGAAAACAGGGGCACTGCATGAAGTTGAGCCAACGACTGGGAAAACTTTTCCAGGGCCGTGCTTATATACCATTAAAAAAAAAAAAAAAAAAAAAAAAAAAAAAAAAAAAAAAAAAAAAAAAAAAAAAATTTTTTTTTTTTTTTTTTTTTTTTTTTTTTTTTTTTTTCAATCCATTCCACGAAAATATTTTTGGGAGCGTTACCATTTTCATCAAGTGGTCAGACTTGCACTTTTTGGTGTTGGACTTTTTTTTCTTTCAAGATGACTTGGATTTCACACTGTGGCCACAATTCCGGCATTGTAAATACACACTAGGCGGTTCGTCCATCGCCCGGTCTTGGTACAGCGTGGAATGGATGTTGGGTGAATCGCAACATGTGGATTTCACCGGTTGCTGGCTTTTGTTGGCCCAGTCCAAACATTGTTGTTCGCTAAACAAAGTTGGTACCGATTCCCACTCCATAGTATCCATACTTGTTTCAACGAGTGAATAAAGCAACATGGCTAGCCAACATTCGTCTGAACAAATTATGCAAATCACCTATGCTGGTTTGGAACAGTTTTTAAAGGGGCTCTTGGATCACGACACCTTCCAACAGTATCTGGTGCAAAAGCATTTAGCTTTCCCGACGTGGCATCACATCTGGCAAACATGTGAATCTTGGCTCAGGAACCATACCTGTCCCAATATGCATGAAACCATCCTGAGTTTGGCCGAAATCATACCCAACATGAATACGTTTCAATACCAACTTCGCAATTCCTTACATTTGCATCAAGACTTTTGGAATCAAGTGTATGCCAACCTCATTACAGCCAAGAGTAGGCTACCATGTTAAATGTGTCGTGTTTTGAACCGTTTGGCATTTTTACCTTGGTGGGTGGCTTGCTGTACTCGATTGGCATTTTGACTGTTCAAAACCCGAGATTTGAATATCGTTGGCATTTTATCGTGCTGACACTGGTTATCTTTGTGGCGCTGGTGTCCATCACCATGTACAAGTACATGAAATACTGGTACAGGTTAGAACGGATGGAAGATATTATAGACTCTATGAAAATCCAATAGCCAGCTTTAAACCATCCCGCTCAAACTCGACAGAATCCCCTGCAGACCATCCCAACAAGTGGTAATGGCCGAGCGGGATCCAGATACACGCCGGAGTGGCTTTCTTGCGTTGGCAATGGACGCGTTGCAAGCTGACAAAGAATAAACGCAAGGACAAATCAAATTTCCGAGTGCACTCTTGGCCGTCCACAAATTGCACACAGACTTTGGTGGGCTGGAACTTTACCCCACGAATGGGTTTGGACGCCAATCGCTCGATGGTGGTTTTGTAAACCGATAAGCTTTCCATGAAACAAGATGAATTCCCCCGAAGATATGGTCAGAATGCTTCTGGCCAAAGATCAAATCTTTCAAAAGCTGTTTAGTGATTCTTGGTCTGAATTTATCAATTTGCAACCCGAAGAGCAGGAACAAGCCGAAAGAGTTTTCAAAGAAACGTTTCCCACCGCTACCAGCACTTTACAATTGTTTCACCATGAATGGATTTTGGATAAATGCAACGAAAGAATGAATGAGCCTGATCCCGAAGATCCGAGTATCACGTGTCCCAAACTGATATTTGATTCGGGTTCCAGGAAATATTTAAAACCTCAAGTGCTGCCTGCCCAAAAAAGACGGCGGCAAGAAAAATTTAATCTTGGGGAATTTCTGAGGCAAAAGCGAACCGATGGTGACTTTTACCAAATTAATTTGCAGGAACGGGATATGGTGGAAGAGTTGATGGAAGACTTGAACGAAGAGAAGGCTCGGAACGATCAAAGGGCTGATATTGCTTTGAATCGTATGGTTCAGATGGCAGCAATCTTGAATGGCAGTTGTACGTATCGGTTAATCGAGCTCCATCCAGAAAGACGTATTCACTAGGGGGTGTCCAGCAAGCAACTGTGAAATGCTTCCCAGTGTCCGACTTATATACTGTCAAAAAAAAAAAAAAAAAAAAAAAAAAAAAAAAAAAAAAAAAAAAAATTTTTTTTTTTTTTTTTTTTTTTTTTTTTTTTTTTTTAAATTATCTGTTGAAAAGTTTTTTGGTGAGCGCAACCAAGTTGGTGTTGGTACTTTCAAGATGCCAAGTGTAACGGTAAAACCAAGATGAACAACTTGCAAGACTTGTTGCAATTTCTGTTAAGACATGACAACGTGGCTGTCTTTGGAAACCTGGGCAGGAATCCTCAAGTGGTTTTTGACATGCTGGCCACGGATACCCAATTGAATGTGGTCATTCAATCACGTTACTACATGTGCCCAGCTACACCTGACAATCGGATACGGGTGACCACTACCACGGTTCCGCCCGAACCCTGTGATTTATTTGTAGTATTGGAACCGGAACCCTACAAGCTTTTGGAAAAACCACCTCAAGCTACGCGTTGGGTGGTGTTTACCAGTCATTTCACCTATACCAGTCGTCCAGAAACGGTATGGACTTTTGCATCCTACTTTCATACAAACACGTTGAATGTAACGGAAATGGCCAACCACACGCAAGCATTGCTCAAGCTTCAAGACACGTCCATTCAAACGGACAATGTCCTTCACGTGCAAGTCAATGCTGTCAACAAGCTGGTGATTTCAGGCCGCAAAGACATCCCTTTGACAGTACCCGATACTTTTGCTATTGTGGATTTAACCCCTTATACCAATCCTCTCGTCATGACTTTGGCCTTTTGGGATGCCTTTGACTACATTTTGGCCCACAAAGATTTTATTCAAGGATGGCTCATTTGTTTCCCACTCAGGCAAGGCCGAAAGGCATTTGAGCAATTTATCCAACATTGTCTGGATACACTCTTTTGCAAGACCTTTGAGCATGGCAACGTCCAGTCTTTGGGGCAAGTGATGGCTCTGGTGCCTTATTACAAGTCGGGAAGCATTGACCAGACGTTTGATATTCCCACATTCCGATTTGTGGGAGTCGAGTACATTGCTCCCATCAACGCGACCGATGCTTGTAAAGCCGCCACCATGTACAATTTGGAGCATTGGGTTTCCAACATCTATAGAATCAAGTAAAAGAAGGGATGGCCTCATTAAATACCCCGACCATCCATTTCGATTCACCATACGATCTTGGAAACAGTAGTGATGATGAGAATGCACTGGATTGGGAGGGTTTCCTTGGACCCATTCCACAATATTTTCCACCACCCACACCAAATCCTTCCAGGTCCAGAAGCCCTTCCAGAAGCCCTTCTCGGTCTAGAAGCCAACAGTCCTCTTCTCGACGAAGGTCCCCCTCTCCACAAAGCCAACGGTCGCCTTCTTCTTCCCGAAGGTCCATTTCTCCACAAAGCCAACGGTCGCCTTCTTCTTCCCGAAGGTCCATTTCTCCACAAAGCCAACGGTCGCCTTCTTCTTCCCGAAGGTCCATTTCTCCACGAAGGTCCAGAAGTACTTCACCACCCCGATCAAAGGGGACTTCCAAAAGACGCTCAAAGAGTACTTCCAAACTGCCAGCAACCAAACGCAAAAAGCGTAAAACAGTTAGGCAACCAAGTCCCGTAGCTGGACCATCGCGTGGGAGATCCAAAAGTCCTGGGCGGAGATCTAGAAACCCAAGTCCCGTGGCTGGACCCTCTCATATGAGATCCAGGAGCCAAAGTCCTGTTGCTGTCCTCAGAATAAAACGAGCCAGAAAACGACGCACATCACGTTCCGTAAGCCGTTCCCGTAGATCACCCAGTCGATCTCGAAGCCGCTCAGCCAGTCGATCCAGAAGTCGCTCGAGAAGCCCTAGCCGCTCAGCCAGTCGATCCAGAAGTCGCTCGAGAAGCGCTAGCCGCTCAGCCAGTCGATCCAGAAGTCGCTCGAGAAGCGCTAGCCGAAGATTGCGATCCAGAAGTCCTAGCCGATCCAGGAGTCCATCTCCCAGACGCCGGAAAATCCAAAAATCCCCCTACTTAAAGTGGGGTGCTTCCAAAAGGGAGTTGGTATACAAATATGCCCCAAATCAATTAAAGTTCACCAGCAAGGATGGTGACTTTAAAACACGGCGTATTCCCAATAAAGCATGCCGATATTTATTAAGTCATTGCTCCAAAAGGCATCCAGTCAAACGGGATGAGGCACCACGCAAAGCCAACATTTCAATCAGGAAACGACGTTAAATTGAAAAAGAGGGGTCTTCCAACCAGCAACTGAAAAAACGTTCCTCACGAGCACAAGTGGGTCTGAGCTGTCGGCCAAGCGCAGCTCTATATATACTATTCAAAAAAAAAAAAAAAAAAAAAAAAAAAAAAAAAAAAAAAAAAAAATTTTTTTTTTTTTTTTTTTTTTTTTTTTTTTTTTTTTTTTTTTTTTTTTTTTGAATGGTCTTGAAATATTTTTCTTGGGCAAGTGGGATGACCGATTTTACTATTTGGAGTACATTAAAAATAACAATACCAAACAACCCCACACGTGGACCCATTCCACCCATATGATGGCCATCACCAGCAGCATGCATACCACCACCAAATGTATCGTCCAATTCCACTGTTTCACATCTTTCTGTATATGGAAACTACTCTTGGGGGGTGGTTGCTCAATTTTCTCAGTGGGACGCAATGCTTGCAAGTACGCGTCAATTTGTTGAGCCATAAACAAATACCGATCCGACTCATCGGGTTGGACCAACACGTGATCCCAAATGTATTCTGGCGTGACTTGCTGATTAAAATTACCTTCCTTCTGAAAGTATTGCAAATCCAGCCGCTGATTGATCATGTCCACCATTTTCCCAGTCAACATGTAATTGTACATGGATGGATCGATCAAATCCAGCACCAGGGACACAATACTGAAAGAAGTAAACGCTAGGGAGGCCGCACTCACCACTTTTCCCAGATGCATGAACGATTTGGCCACGAGAGTGGTATAATTTTTCAAAACGGCTTGCATCAAGGCCGTTTTGACGGACAATTGAGTGGCTGCTTTCACAATCAGTTTGGGAGCCTTTTTCTTTAATATTTTTTCCACCACATGCAAAGCCACATCCACGCCAAAATCCACACTCAATTCAGTGGCAATTTGTTTGGCCAAGTCGGAGGCGTAGGACGTGTCTGAAATATCATCCAGCGTCACGGGTGGGGCAATGGCTTTCAAGTCGGTGGGAAGGGGTGGTGGGGCTAGAGCTCTAGGTGGTTTCAGGGACGATGTTTTGATGGAACGATACACAGTGGTACCAAACAGCAATTCCAAGACGGTTTGCTCCGTGGACGAGGTACATTCCCGACCGTCAAAATCCAATCCATACGCTTCACAATAGGTTTTATTTAATTTCACTTGACCCTTTTCCCACGTCAACCCACTGTGGTACTTGTGGGTCGTGGTTCGATCAAACACGCGTTCGGGAAACATGACCAATATTTTTTTCAAAGGATTCACAAACACGCATTCGTGATCCCACCACTCGGTATCCACAGCCGTGGTGGACACATGACACATGGGTTGACACGATAACGTATGCGTGTTGCCCAGTTGGGTCCATTGGACAGGATCGGTCGGTTCACAAGGGACGCCAGAGTTTTTAAAGGGAAAACAACCCGCTTTTTGACATCCCTTTTCTTGAAAAGACGTTTTTACTACCACCATGCAGTTGGCAGCCAGGGAAGCTGGAACGTAAAAATCATTTCGGGTAGCACCTCGAATTTCTATATCAGCATATTGAAATAAGTCTGGGTAAAGTTGCCTGTACTTTTCCATCATGTAAATACGCGTCAGTTCTGTGGCATAACGCACGGCGTGTTGCAATTCATGTTTACTGGGTCGTTGCATCGGGATCCAGTACACTTTCCACGGTGGGACCTTTGTTTTCAACCGACAAGACAATACGTTTCAAGCAAAACACGGGTTCTTTGACCAACACATGCACGTCACAGTCTGGACAGGTCGGGTGGGGTTGGATTCGAAATACTTTATTCGGTGTCAGAAACCGAGTCAAGGTACCCTTTTCAATAGCCCAACCGAAGGATAAGAATCGTTCTCGCGTCAGCCAAGCCACCACCGTCAAATGTTCTTCGGGTGTACAGTGAAGGGGCAATTCAAAACAAGGAAAGGCCAGCACGGCACAGTCTTTTTTGGGAACCATGATGGTACGATCCTTCACGACAAAGGTATGAGTACATGCACAGGGTTGATGTCGTTCAAAGCTTGCGCCGAGTTGGGGCATGAAGGCGTTTTGCAGAGTGATGAGTCCTTCCTCGACGGCCAGCTTTAAAAAATGACTGGGTTCTTCTTGCAGGTACACTTGAATGGGATTCATTGTACAAGATGAGTACAGGAAATTGCATAAAAGACCCTTGAAAACTCCAACGGGTGACTGGAAAGACTTTGAAACGGACAATGTGGGGTTGAAAGAGCTTAAAGTAGGACCCCAAGTAATGACTCAGCAAGTATTTATTCCAAGCGATGAGGGGACAACGTACTTTTACGTGTAGCGTCAGGTAGGGCATGACCACGAATGAAGAACGTCGTGGCTGGCTCGAGTATATATACCATTCAAAAAAAAAAAAAAAAAAAAAAAAAAAAAAAAAAAAAAAAAAAAAAAAAAAAATTTTTTTTTTTTTTTTTTTTTTTTTTTTTTTTTTTTTTTTTTTTTTTTTTTTTTTGAATGGTTCATGACTCTTGAAAAAAAGTTTTTGGGGGTGAATTTGAAATTTTGAAAGTCAAGATTACCCATGAAGCATGAAACGTACCAATGCCTCAAGCGGGCGTATTTGGGCAACGTGGATAAATCAGCTCTCTATCACGTGATTGAACGGGAAAGTGACCCATTCCTGAATCGAGCCGTGAAACTGATTACCAAGACGGCCGACATTACGGTGCCGTGGAATAGTGACATCTTTACCACCCAATTCCGAAATGGCACGCCTCGGGATCGTTTGGACGAAACCGTCATGACTTTTATATTACGTTTAGTGGCCATCATCAAGGAAGAATTTCATATCCGTACGTTCCGTAAACCGGAATCCCATGCCGCTATGCAAGCATGGATTTGTTTGCTCAAACAATGCATGTTTGCCGTTTTCACTCTATTGTACAAGGTCCAATGGAATCTGGAACATTATTTTAAACTGGATCAAGTCATCATGGACTTGGTGTACGAAGGAAAATATACAGTCTTGAGGGATTTCATGGTGCGTGACTTACATATTGCCATGACAGACACTGTCACGCAGGCCGAAAAGACGTTTGAAAAATTAAATTTCCTGACGATCGGGCAGTTTGGGTCCTCGTTTTGGCGTTTGCTGCATTGGATGGCCGAAGCCATGGACATGCGGGAAGAGATGACCATGGCCAAACATATTTGGCGTGAATTGATTACGGAATCGTTGTATCGATTGTTGCGGTGTGGTATTTGCATGAACCACATGCGTAAAATTGTTCAGGAATTAAAACCCCAACTGTTGGACGACACGACCCAATTCCGGCAATTGTGGTTCAATATTCACAACAGAGTGTCCAGCACAAAGTTGGACCGATCCTTGGCGGGTAGCCTTTACTCGGAATCACAACTCGAAGAAGATGCATCGTTCATGCGCCAAGCTTTGGATGTATTATAGTAGCTACTGGTCGGTGGTTTCTTTTGACGAATGGTATTGATTCGCATGGCACGGAACATGTTGGGTGTGACGGCCACACGTCCTTCCGCAGACAAGGAGTATTGATCTCCCAGCAATGCAGGCGTGGAGGTGTTCCACCAGACGATGGACATGTCGAACCCGATGGATTCTTGCAAGGAATGGGTATCCCGAATGTACAATTGATACCGATCCAAAATGTAATTGTAAATTAAACCACCATAAGTCCCGTAATACAAATCTGGATTGATCATGACAAAATTGGGTGTTTTAGAGCCTGGCTCGTCAGGCAAAGCCGCATCCCGAATCAAGTTGAGGGTTTGAAACTGCTCCACCAGTTCACGAACGGAAGTAAAGTCAACATGCACATGTGCCATCGTGTGTCTTGACTGACCAACATGGGGCGCGAGCGCAAGCTTTATAGTCTGTTCAGGAAAAAAAAAAAAAAAAAAAAAAAAAAAAAAAAAAAAAAAAAAAAATTTTTTTTTTTTTTTTTTTTTTTTTTTTTTTTTTTTTTTTTTTTTTTTTTTTTTTTTTTTTTTTGAATCATTCAATTCTCAGGGAAAAAGTTTTTTTGGTAAGCTGACACTTGTCAATTTAAAAATAATTTTTTGTTGTAAGCAAGCAGCATGAATAAGAAACCAGCAAACGGCAAGTTTCATTATTTTTATTTCCCCCTCTACACGTTTGCCAACCAAAACAATCGGCTTCCTTACGAAATGTATGTGTTGCGTAGGGAGGGGGAATTGTATTTCTTTGGGAATTGCGTTGCCTGGTGTCTGATGCATCAGGTACCCCACGAAGCCGTTCAACAGCATGTTTCTGCAGACAATCAACATTCTCTGAAAAATGCTTATGGTATTTTTTTGCAAGAGGCCGGGGTACGTGAATTGGCTTCCCATTCCCAACCAGATGATGCCACATCCTTTTTGGTCTGGTTTGACTCTTATATCCAACCTTAGTGGGTGTCGTAACCAGAATCATCATCACTGGAGGTATCCGCATGCCCATGGAATTCCCTATGGGGTCTTGAAAGCAATTCCCTGTCTGCTCTCGAAACTGGCAGTTGACACTGTGGACATGTCCGTGGTACCCTCCTACGAAGGCATCGCGTATGAAATTCGTGTTCACAATCCAGTGTCCATTTGCTCCAAAACTGATGATTCATGTCCTGACGGCATATCAAGCAAATCGCCATATTACTTTATTACAGGCATGCATGCATCGGTCCAGCCCAGTGACTGTACCACCTCTCGAGTTTTATCATGATGCCACTGTATAATATCTGTATCTCGAGGGGATATTTCCATAGTGTAGGGACCGCTTGGGACTAATTCTTGACCCGTCAAGAGTTTCAAGAACGCCTCGTGGGCAGACTTGGACTTTGTGACATCCAAATGAGTGTGGCGTGTCAAGTGAAAGTTTTTATCTTGATGGAAAATGGGTGGTTTGAAAGTGGGTCCTTTCATGCCAGGGGTGGATGGAAGGCAAGCATGTTTCCCCACATGTAATTGAAACAACCGACTCGATGCAGGATATGAGAAAGACAAATGGCTCGTCAGCACAATAATATGCTTTACATTGGGTAATTTCTGTAAGTGATACCCAAAAAAGGGTTCAATGATAAATAAGAAATCCAAGGCTGGCAAAGGTTTCTGAACTTGGTAAGGGCAATTTAAAGTCCACGGTGCCAAAACACCCACGGATTCCTGATGCGTAAAACTCATATCCAGAAAATAGGTCAGGATTAACGGATTCCGTCCCAAATTTCCAAACACGATCGTAATATCGTTGGTCTTGCAGGTTTCAAATATGTCATGGGCCTTGTCCATTTCTGTTTTAGGGTCCGTCTGCAGAGAGGCACGTTCAGCACGCATGCGGTCCATGGAATCTTGTAAATCGTACGTCGAGAAATCCGATTCAGGAACATTGTAATAAAATTGAACGGGTATATCAAAATGGACATGCGCCATATCGAACGAATCTTGATTAACTGGAAGCATGGGGCAACGCATCTGAGCAATGATGGGACAATGTGCTTTCACGTGCAGCGTCAAGGAAGGCATCACGACAAATGACAACCATCGTGTCTTGCCCGACTATATATACCATTAAAAAAAAAAAAAAAAAAAAAAAAAAAAAAAAAAAAAAAAAAAATTTTTTTTTTTTTTTTTTTTTTTTTTTTTTTTTTTTTTTTTTTTTTTTTTTTTTATATGGGTCTATAGCTTTTGGGTAAGCTTGTCAATTTTGCCAGACCCGTTGTATTTCAAAACATGGCTTTTCACTTGTCAGACTTTTTCACGTCCACGCGTTTTCTCTTTGAGCTGCTTCCTTCAGCATCCTCGTCACTCGAAGCGGCAGCCTGTTGCACAATTTTACTTCTGATCACGACCAACAGCTCGTTAAAGTCGTCTGAAGACATGTATGTGTTGTACACTTCGAGGCACTTATCCAAGACTGGTGTCTCCAGCAGATTGTTTTCCCCGACAGGTAATTCGATACCTGCCATTTGTTTCAGAGCATGACACATGACTTGGTACACGCCGAGGATCAGCTTGGCATCGTGGGGCTGATGTTGTTTCAATTCTTCATACACCTTCCGGACGGCATGAGCATGAGCCCGTTTCGACGAATTGCCCTTTTCATACCGACATAGATCACCCGACATGCCGTACCGCAAGTTGTCCAGATACCGTTTGATATCCATATTGGGACCGTTATTCAGTTTGGGTCCACCCAAACCGTCCATGGCCAAAAGAGCATGGGCTGCATTGATATTGCCATTCTTGTACATGTATTTGATCAACTTGAGCAATTTTTCATTCTCGATAAAGTCTTGAGCCATAACAGTGTTTACAAATTCGTGTTTACTGCACAATTGGATCAGTTCCTGAGCCACTTCAGGGTGCACAGGAATATGGGTGGCCAGCAGTTGGGCAACGTGTTCAAAGGACAATTCCAACGAAGCCAACACCCGATTGAGCATACGATATTTCATTGTATGCATGGACATCAGATCGTTGCCACTGTCCGCGAATGTTTCCAACATACACTGGGCCAACACTTTGTCGAGATGGCAAAGGGTTCCTGGCGCGGCAGGACAATCACGAACCACGGAGTTTTGAGAGCAGTCAAACATGTTGTACAAGTATCTTTATTAGTGGGCAAGACAACCAGCAAATGATGGGCTGGTCTGCTGGTCACTGGGTTTATATAGACATAAAAAAAAAAAAAAAAAAAAAAAAAAAAAAAAAAAAAAAAAAAAAAAAAAAAATTTTTTTTTTTTTTTTTTTTTTTTTTTTTTTTTTTTTTTTTTTTTTTTTTTTTAGTCCTCGCTTGGTTTTGGGCTAGTTGTCCCCAACGTTAGGTGTTGTATATTGCTTGTGTATCACATTTATCATTTCATCGTCTTCAGACATGTTCCGACAGTACAGTTCGACACATTTTTCCAAGTCTTCTGGGTTCAAGGAGGGTCCTTCCCCTTCAGGCAATTTGATACCTGTCCATTCTCTCACCACCTGGCGTATGACTTGATATACTTCATGTTTAACATCGGGTTTGTATTGACCCAAATATCCATACACATGGCGTACAGCAAAGGCATGTTCTCGTCTCATCTCGTCGTCCGGTCCCCGATCATAGGTGCCTGGTTCCCCCGAAATGGAGTACCGTAAATTATCCAAATACCTTTTTGTTTCAAAATTGGGAACATTCTGAAAATTGAAGCAATCCAAGCCATCCATGGCCAAAAGAAAATAAGAGTCGTTCAAACAACCCTTTTCACTAATGTCATTTATGATTTCGTGTAGCTTGTCATTCGGCATAAAGTCTTCCACGTCAGTGTCCAGAGGGGCTGTGCCAGTGATCTGCTGAATTTCTTTAGAAACTTGAGGGTGCACAGCGGTATGGGTGGTAAGCATCTGGTTAATTTGATCGTATGACATATCCAAAGCAGTCATTATCCAATTCAGCATGCGGAACTTGACAGTCTGCATGGAAACTGTTGTATTCTGAAGCACTTGCACAAAGGAAAGTAACTTGCTTGTCAGGATCATTCGATCAGACGCATCAAAAGTTTGCCTGGAATCTGGAGTAGGATCAGACATGGTGGGCAAGTACCTTGATGATTCGTGAGCAGCTACACAACGACTGGTGAGTTGGCCAACTTGGCTCAAGTATATATAGAGATGAAAAAAAAAAAAAAAAAAAAAAAAAAAAAAAAAAAAAAAAAAAAATTTTTTTTTTTTTTTTTTTTTTTTTTTTTTTTTTTTTTTTTCAATAGTCATTCCTGGGTTTTGGGGTAGTGGTTCCCAACGACAAGTGTCGTGTGTTCCTGCGTATCAAATCCATCAGTTCATCTTCATCAGACATATTCAAATTGTACAGTTCGACACAATCCTCCAATTCCTCTGGGTTTAAAGGGGTTCCTTCCCCTTCAGGCAAACTGATACCTGAACAATCCCCCACCACCTGACGTATGACTTGATATACATGTTGTTTAACATCGGGATTGTCATGGCCCATATAGTCATACAAATGGCGTACAGCATGGGCATGGGTGCGTCTCGCCGTGTCGTCCGGTTCCTGATCATAAGTGCCAGGTTTTCCCGACAAGGAGTAGCGTAAATTATCCAAATACCTTTTGGTTTCAAAATTGGGAACATTCTGAAAATTGAAGCAATCCAAGCCATCCATGGCCAAAAGAACATTAGAGTCGTTCAAACAACCCCTTTTGCCTATGTCATTTAGGATTTCGTGTAGCTTGTCATTCGGGAAAAAGTCTTCCATGTCAGGGTTCAGTGGGGTGCTAGTATACCGCTGAATGATTTGAGAAACTTCAGGGTGTACAGCGGTATGAGTGGTCAGCATCTGCTCAATTTGGCTATATGACATATCCAATGCAGTCATTATCCAATTCAGCATGCGGAACTTGACAGTCTGCACGGGAACAGGTGTATTCTGAAGCATTTGGACAAAGGAAAGTAACTTCTTAGTCATGGTCAATCGATCATACGCATCAAAAGTTTGCCTGGAATCGGAATCTTGAGTAGCATCAGACATGGTGGGCAAGTACCTTGATTCGTGAGCAGCTACACAACGAGTGGCGAGTTGGCCTACTTGGCCCAAGTTTATATAGGGATTAAAAAAAAAAAAAAAAAAAAAAAAAAAAAAAAAAAAAAAAAAAAAAAAAAAAAATTTTTTTTTTTTTTTTTTTTTTTTTTTTTTTTTTTTTTTTTTTTTTTTTTTTTTTTTTTAATAGTCCTTCTTCATTTGAATGTTGGTGCATCCCGCGCACAGTACGCACTGTACATTGTTACGTAACAACTTTACCATGTTCTGGGTTTCAGAAGACATGGCTTTAAAGTACATTTGTACACAATCCTTCAAGGCTTTTGGTTTTAGGGGTTCCCTTCCTGCTTTAGGCAAACTGACACCTGCCGAATCTGCCACCACACGACGTATGACTTGATACACCTCTTGTTTAGCAATTTCTGAATCGGGTTGACCCAAATGTTCATACAACTGGCGTACAGCATAGGCATGTGTACGTCTCACCGTGTCGTCCGGTTCCCGATTATAAAGGCTTAATCCCCCATACCAGGGGTACCGTAAATTATCCAAATACCTTTCGGGTTCAAAATTGGGAACATTTTGGAAGTTGAAGCAATCTAATCCATCCATGGCCAAAAGACCATAACAGTTGCTCCAAAAACCCTGTTCACCTATATCATATAAGATTTCAAGCAGCTTTTCATTTGCGTAAAAGTGTTCCACATCAGCAACCAGAGGATTCACATTAGCAACCAGATGAGGGCTGGACAAATGCCAAATGATTTGACAAATTTCAGGGTTTACAGCAGTATGGTGGGTGATCATCTCAGTGATATCTTCAAATGACATATCCATTGCAGTCATTACACAATTCAGGATGCGGTACCTGCGGTAATGCATGGTAGCTTTTGTTTTCTCAAGCACTCTAGTAAAAGAAAGTAACGCATTAGTCACAATCACTCGATCAGACGCTTGTTCCTTAGTTTCTTGTATGGAATCAGAATCAGACTCTTGCTTGCGATATATATCTGCATCTGACCCTTGCATGCAAGAAAAAGCAGACTGTTGAGATGCATCAGAATCTTGAGATGCATCAGACTCTTGCTTGCGATATATATCTGCATCGGACCCTTGCATGCAAGAAAAAGCAGACTGTTGAGATGCATCAGACTCTTGCATGGAATCAGCATCGGAATCTTGAGATGCATCAGACTCTTGCATGGAATCAGCATCGGAATCTTGAGATGCATCAGACTCTTGCATGGAATCAGCATCGGAATCTTGAGATGCATCAGACTCTTGCATGGAATCAGCATCGGAATCTTGAGATGCATCAGACTCTTGCATGGAATCAGCATCGGAATCTTGAGATGCATCAGACTCTTGCATGGAATCGGAATCTTGAGATGGGTAAGACATGGTGGACAAGTACCTCGATCAGTGACAAGCTACACAACAACTGGCGAGCTAGCCTACTTAATCCAGTATATATAGTAAAAAAAAAAAAAAAAAAAAAAAAAAAAAAAAAAAAAAAAAAAAAAAAAAAAAAAAAAAAAAAAAAAATTTTTTTTTTTTTTTTTTTTTTTTTTTTTTTTTTTTTTTTTAATCATTCTATTCCTCTTCAGTCGGTTCAAACACTGCCGCAAGCAGTCCTGTCATGCGCTTTTCAATATTGCCGTCCGACACCATTAACAATTTCAGTGTATCGATTGTCCAGGGCATGGGGTCTTTCGCATCAAATTCTTCCACGAGCTTGATCAATTCATAAATATCTCGGTACAGGCGGCGCGCTTTGGTAAAAGTTCCCTTCTGGACTTGACCCGTCTTAGGGTCGATGCTATTGGCTACGTGGCTCATGGCAATGTTGAAAGCAAATTGATCTCGATGGGTGTGAAACAGGATGTGGGGAAACATTTGATTGCCGACCATGTCTATGAGATAAATGGGGGCCTGGATCCGTTCTTTCACCAGTTTTTCCAGTTGGGTGTACTTTTCCATATTTTCCGATAAGCTTTCGATGCCATCCCCCTGTTGGATTTGCTTGGCCACGTAATATAGGTCGGTATTGCTCTTGTACGTGACTTCCTTCTTGAACACGCGCAACACTTGCTCCACAAACTTGCAAGTCTCGTACTGTTTCCAGAAAAAGTGACCACGGCACACCCGAGCAATGAAATCCAAAGCCCAATTGGCCACCACGTCGACATCGGTACAACACGCATAACAGCCCACCAACACATGGAAAATATCAAAGGGAATGCAGTACGCCCCATACAGTTTTCGGATCGTCTGGGACCTTAATAATTGATTCAAAAGCTGTCTAAAGAGGCTAGGGTGTTGCTCGTCGTCGGCTGGTAAAAGAGGTACATCCTCCCGACACTCTTTGACGAACGGTACCAACTTTTCAAAATAAAAATCAAATTTATCGTCTTTAAATTCATTGGTCTCAATCATTTTATGGATATTTTGTATCACGTGATTCAACACCGTGCGTTCGTCGGGTTGCAATGGCTGTTCGGGATGGGAGTTTTGAATGGTATTTATGTAATCTGTCATAAAGTCTTGCATTTTCATGACGGGTTTGTCCAGAATGGCATTTTTAGTAAATGGGGCATTCAAGGCTTTCAAAATATGGATGCTTGCTTGGACACGTCGTAACGTTTGCGCCTCGATACGTTTCGGGACAATCCCATCAATACCCACTACTGCCAACGGAAAGGGGACTTGGTCGTCACCCGTCCATGCATGATACATTTGAGCCAATTCCGATGCAGCCACTAAATCGGGTTGGTCTTGAATGTATTGATACACGTTGGGAATAGGCATACTGTGACAGTATTGACATTGTATACCAAAATGGGTTTCAAACACTCTGACCACCTGCATGTGACAGGGTTCATGACACAATACAGGCCGAACGTGCTCTAAAAAATTCATGGTGGTGTGTCGTCTTTTTTAATCCTGGCAAACCCACTCTTGAGGGTGTGGCAAACGACACAGGGTCCCTTCCACATGGCACGTTTGTTTTTGGATTGATGGGCCACCACCGTTTCCGTCAAGGTTTGTTTCTGGCACTTGGGACAATAGAGCTGAATAGGTTCCATAGTCACTTGATTTTATTAAAAAAGAAAGCATGGACTTGCGTCAAGACATTCTTCATTTGTATGAAGAAAAACATTTATCCGAGCGTCAAATTGCCAAGCAACTCGGTCTCAGTGCCTCCACGGTGCATTATTGGATCGTACGACAAGGCCAAGCAGCTCACACGAAAAAAGGCCGGCCTCGTGCCACAGATCCCCAAAAAGACCAAAAGATTTATGAGGCGTCTTTAAAAGATCCTTTCCTGACGGCCGTGGACATACAGAGGGACTTGATTCCCACGTGCAGTGTGGATACCGTCCGGAATCGATTAAAGCAACAGGGTTTGAAATGCCGGACGCCTGCCCGTAAACCATTTTTAACCCAATTCCATCGCCAAATGCGGTTTGCCTACGCCCATTCGTATTTGCACTGGCCGACTGAGCAATGGCATCGGGTGATATTTTCAGACGAAAAAATATTCCGATCGTCCAGTCGGGGAGCCTTGCGCGTGTATCGTCCCAAAGCGAGTGACCGGTACGAGGATCAATACTTGGTTCATTCCTCCAATCCGTCCATCGGGACGAGCCCTCGCTTCACCATCTGTGTGTGGATGGCGTTTGGGGGTAACGGCAAAATACGGCAATTGCATCGCATCGAGCAACGAACACTCAATGCCGATTATTACACGACTCGAGTGTTGCCCTCTATCGAAACGCAGGTGGCCGAAGACGACGAAATGGACTTGAAGCGATTGATTTTCATGCAAGACTTGTCGTCGATTCACACGAGTCGAAAGACCAAAGAATGGCTGCGCGAACACAATATTCGTGTGATGGACGATTGGCCACCCAAAGGTCCCGACATGAATCCTGTGGAAAACGTATGGGCTGAATTGGTCCGACGCATTGAACTGAAACGCAGAAAGACGGGTGTGAGAAATCCAGAACAATTGTGGGAAGACGTGTTGCAAGCGTTCCATACCATTCCGGACGCGTATTTCGATAAATTAATCGGTTCCATGACTCGGCGTGTCCACACCGTCAGCCAAAAGCGGGGTGGTTGGACAAAATATTGAATAGGTATCGATGCGATACTCAAACAGCTCTCGGTCTTCTTCATCAAAGTATTTCCAAATGCATGGGTTGGAGGGAGCGCATTTCAGACTCATGACTTTGAGATGGGGCCATTCCAAGACTTTGAGAAAGTACAAATCCTTGTCGGCATTGTAATTGACTTGCTCGACTTGAGGAATGATGGATCGTAGGGTGTCCACACTGTCTTGGCCTTGAAGCATAAACATGTTTTCGTCATAGAATGTAAAGATTAAGGCATATTGTTCCGTCGTGATGGATTGAATAGCATGAGCCCGTTCCACAATAGCTTCAGTGTAGCGCCGGAAATAGATGGGTGTTTCCAGTGCCATGTCTGCCGGTCGAGTGATGAGCGAGCGTAGTGCTCTGAGTTTATATAGAGGGATTAAAAAAAAAAAAAAAAAAAAAAAAAAAAAAAAAAAAAAAAAAAAAAAAAAATTTTTTTTTTTTTTTTTTTTTTTTTTTTTTTTTTTTTTTTTTTTCAGGTGAAAAAGATTTTTGGTCAAGCCATCTTCCTGTCACCACCAAATCATCTTTGAAAGCCATTGGCTCATACCGTACACAATCACAAGACCCATTCCACACCAGGCAAGTGTAGTTTTGTTGTACTTTGGGGCACTTTTGCGGTCTTGAAACAGTTTAGCCATAAAGGTTTCAGCAGCCATCCTTGCTGCATCGTGTATTTTCTTGGGCAAGAATGGAAACTTGCGTTTCTGCAAGCGAAAGTACAGCATGAGCGTTAACAAGCGATACGATGCATCTTTCAAATCCAACAAGTCTACAGGTTCTCTCAGCAATTCCGTTATGATGATGTCCTCAATCTGTTGCCTGTACTTGCAACCATACATCCAATGCAAATTGAAACCCAAAAATCGTCTGTCCAACTGATTCCAATAGGTGTCATTGAAATCCAGTGATGGGTCCAAGAGTATGCATTCCACCCACTCGTTCAATTCTTCCATAGAGATGTTTATGTCTTTTTCCAATGGCAACCGGAAGCGCTTGAGCAAGTCTTTGGGCATGTCGGCCACCATTGTCTTTATTTTGTACTGTAGCAATACACAGCATGTCCATCCAACAGTCACGGCAGCACAAGTGGGTCTGAGCTACCCACCAACTGCAACTATATATATGATTTAAAAAAAAAAAAAAAAAAAAAAAAAAAAAAAAAAAAAAAAAAAAAAAAAAAATTTTTTTTTTTTTTTTTTTTTTTTTTTTTTTTTTTTTTTTTTTTTTTTTTTTTTGCCAAGCTTCTGTCAGGTTTTTTTCAAGAGTCACCAAGTACATTTCTTTTGCACCAATCGTGTCATTTGTTCTTTTCCTACTTGTTGCCAATCTGGCTGACCCTTCCATGCAGCTACATACACTTGGCCCAACTCTGTAAACATGTCTTGTGTCACTTTACGCACGTCTTGATAATAACTGGCATTGCGATGTAAAAATCCTTCGGCCCACAATTTGGCACGGTGGGCTTGCATGGCCACCTGTTCGTCCATCATCATTTGATGCAATTCCCGTGCATATAATTGCAGTAATGCCAAAAACACCACGCATCCCGAATCGGTACCCGTCAAGCTGGAGACGTCCGGCTGGGAATCGAACCATTCGTACATACGACGCACGGCCAACGCATGGGACCGATATGCCCGTCGAATGCATCCTGGATCCAGTACACTGGTCAAATAACATTTTAAATTTTTGGATTCCAATCCATCGAATCCATCCACTGCCAATAACCGGTAAATCAACCGATCCTTGACGTCGAGACCCAACGTATTTTGGCGCAACCAATGCGTCAAGAGCCGAGTCCATTCCGGTTCGTCTTGAGGCAACTGTTTCAAGTGTTTGGTTTTGACATCTTTCATCAAGAGCGTCGCCAATTGATTACGGTGTATTTCATCCTGATACAAATCCAACACATCTGGAATATTTAACCATTCCGCCACTTGGCACAAGACATGCCACCGACTCTCCTGAAGGGTTCCGAGCGTCACCAGACACCGGTTCACCACTTCGTGTTGCAATAACTTTTTCAAGTTAGGTGCACATTTGGTCTCGGAAAGTTTCCGGGTGCACCACTTCATACGGGCACTGGTCGTTCCAAATCTTTTTAATGGTCCACGTGGATGCCACGAGTTTGGTGGTGGGCGCAAACTGCTTTTGAAAGAGTCGTGTAAAGATGCCATGGGATTGTTGGGAAGCAATGGGTCCCAAGATGGTTACTTCTCGTTGCGTGAATAAAACCGTGTATTCCACACGAACACGGTGCTTTTGAAAGGTTTTGATAAACCAAACCAAAGGCTTCTTGTTTATTTTCAAAGTGCTTTTCAAATCTTTATCCACTTGAAAAGATTGAGTGCTGGTCAGTAAAACCACGTATTGGCAGTCGTTGGAGGGGACTTGAGTCTGGTTGTTAAACAGTTTCGCCAATTCCCATTGGGGAAAGGGCATGACAAATCAAGATGGAACGACGTGGAAGGACGTTTACAGCCGACCAAATGCAAACCATTCGCTCCCGAGTGGAAACGTGGAAAGATACAGATGAAATGGCTTTATTGGTATTTTTATTGCTCAATACCAAATTACGCATGCAAGAGTTGCTGGGTTGGTTTAATCACGATCCAATCGGCCGTCAAGCGTATTTACGGAAGCTCACCGAGCAAGATTGGTTGGCCGATTATTCAGATGCACCCAAACTGTTTCCCAAAACACACCAAGCGTATCTGAGTCAATGGAAACGGGTGTGCAAGCAATGGTTTGGCATTCAAGAAGGGACGTTTGAAATGTTGAGACGATCGTGTGACAAGAAAATGGCTGCAGGGTCCAACACTGGTATCTCTAAAACGTCCGACTTGGGTGATGGGTAGTAGGCAACTGAAAATCTGTACAAGAGCTCTGGCTTATATACTGTTCAAAAAAAAAAAAAAAAAAAAAAAAAAAAAAAAAAAAAAAAAAAAAAAAAAAAAAAAAATTTTTTTTTTTTTTTTTTTTTTTTTTTTTTTTTTTTTTAATGGTCCACGAAAATATTTCACGAGCGCCGTTTACATGATCGTGCAACCATTTTCAGATTCCTGTGTTGTCAAGTCCTCTCTGTCACACACTCTTACACTGTTTATAAATTCTGCTTCCAGGGGACTCATGGTCACTTCAATTTCAGTCTCAGTCAATTGAATTTGGTTGGTTTTCTTTTTGTTGGTATCGATTTTGGTTTTGTAACAAATTTTATGCCTCGCCAACGTCAAGGCCATCTGAGTCATTTTGACATCAATGGGTTGCGTCTTGCCCAACTCTAAATTATTTTGAAACAGGTCGAGCCACGCATTCACCATGGGTGATAAATGTTTTTGCTGTGGATACTGATGCGTGTCGTCTGCCTGAGTGATGCACCACGCATTGTATGGAACTTCCGTTGTTTGAATCCGGTTGATGGCATATTTATCATTGAGCCTAAACGTTTCCATCACGCGAACGCTGGCATCCAACTCTTTGGCTGGGGAAAACAGGAATTTCATATTCCGCTCCGTTTCATGCGTGGGTCTTCCTTCCAACACCGGGTAATTGAAACAATAAAAGGCATTCTTGTACATGTAGCCAATCACGACGGAATCCACGCTGACTTTGACCATGTCCACGGGTAAAGTTAATATGGTGGGTACAAATCGGATCATGGTGGTCCAACGGGTCACAGGCACCTCATTGTATTCCGTATACACGTCGTAGGGATATCGGACGTACAGGGTTCGGTTGGGACGTACACCGTTGATCGATAACGCCACAAATTCCTTGTCACTGGTCACATTGGGCCGGGTTCCTTCGAATGTTAATCGGAACGGCCATTCAATCACCAAACCCAAATTTTGTAAAATCTCGTCATGCTTTCTGGCTTCATTCACGTGTAACGAGTTACGGAAATAGGACATGACAATGTCTTGAAGGAGACAACATGGATTGTCCATCGATAATCGTTTTTGGATAGATCCTGTGGTGATGGCCCGATCATCTGGTAAATGGGGTTGAGCCACCGGATGGAAAGAAATCATGGTGGGTTTCGCCAAGGTTTCTTTGGTCAAAAACGGAATGGTGATGACATCCCGACGGGATTTCCATTCAGACGCCACCATCAGAGCCTTGTCCATTGGCTCGCTACTCAACAGGCAAATCCTGTACAAGGAACCCGATTGCCCAGAGTCAAAGTAACATCCACCTGGGTATGGCAAATCTTCTTTATCCAAATACAAAACGCAATGCTTGTACATGAAAATATGGTCAGAGGCGGAATGAGCCATTCCCTGCAAGTACTCGGCAATGGCCGATGGATCCTTGACGAAATAGGGCGTGGCATACATTTGAAAGGTGGCTAAAGTTTCGTTTATGGGCATAATGGTCTTGGAATCGCCCAACAAGGCAGTCCACGAATCATTGTGGCAAAACACGGTGATGGATGCCTCAGATTTAAAAAGATATTTGAGGGCTTGAACGAAGGGCTGTTGGGCATCCATGTTGATGCTGTTGAATCGAACCATGTGCGAGATGGACCAATGATCAAACGGCGTGTCGGCAAAACTCAGAATCATAATGTCTGGACTGGCAGGCATATGGGTAAAGTGCATACAGCCATGGAAACGACTGTACAATGTGGCGTATCTTGGAAAATTCATACTTTCTTTATTCGTCCCGTGCGCACCGAGTAGGGTCCAACCAGCAAATGGCAAAACTGCTCTTGAGCTCAAGACTATATAGAGTGAAAAAAAAAAAAAAAAAAAAAAAAAAAAAAAAAAAAAAAAAAAAAAAAAAAAATTTTTTTTTTTTTTTTTTTTTTTTTTTTTTTTTTTTTTTTTTTTTTTTTTTTTTTTTTTTTAACTATTCCCCCAAAGATTTTTGGTGAGCGACAGTGGCAAGCTACCTTCAATATACTTTCCCAGTGACGTATTTAATTTTAATGCCTTCACAACAGTCCTTGGCTCGATTTCGTAATAGGCGGCTTGGGGCAGCAATTAAATGGGCATGACCCTTTCGGTTGGTTCCTTGTAAAATGAAATCCACCATAATCCAATTCATTTCAGGATTCAGAATCAAAATGAAAAAATACAGCAATTCCACTCGTGTAATTTCATACAGCTGCGTATCTGTACATGCCCATTCCCGCACCAATTCATCCAATCTCAACATGACTTGGTCATATCGGGCACACTCGATGGCCATTTCCCCGTTAAACCGCACATCCAATTTCACCCGAAGCTTTTGATTCATCAAATGGTACAAGTAACCATATTCCTGCTTATTCTTTAACAGTTTTTCAATATATTCTTTGGCAGCACTCACAAACTTGGGATTCCGTAACACGTCCAACGTCAGGCGTCTTGTAAAGGGTTTTGAGGGTCTGTATACTGGAATCTGATCGATATCCAGTTCTAACCGTTGTCGGATGTGTCCAATCAACAGATCGTTGGGCAAATAGAGTTGATACAGCCTTTCAATCATGTTGCTCTTATTTTCTTGTAAATGGCGAGTCCTATCCACAAACCCAGCAACGATCCGCCAATACCCAAAATCCATAACAACCATGGAAATATTTGGTCCAACATGTGCCAGACGGAAGACGTGAGTTCTTGAGCATAAAACGCCAACGCTTCCCCAATCGTGGGACGACGGCATTCCATGGTTTGATTGGGTAAACAGTCATTGTACTGACAATCACACCATTTACAGCACGACTTTTCCGTATCTTCATCAAACCCTTGACAAGGGTTGGGGATCAAGGGTTTCAAGGTGCAAAAAGAGACATTGTCCACGGCATCGGGTTGACAGCAACTCAAGGATGGTACTTTACACACGGATGTTGGGCTTTTCAAGAAGCATCCCGAATTGGATTGAATGTAATTATTAATGTACGAGGCCCCTACCCCCACAATCGTGGCTCCCACCGATAATTTCAACGTGGTTTTGTTAAACACCGTCTTGATCACAGTCTTGAGAGCCTTGTTTTTCTTGACAATGGCTTGCAAATGATTTAAACTTTTGGCGGTTTTGGCAAAGGGTTTAAATTTACGAGTCACTTTGGCAGGTCGCAAGACCCATTTCTTCCAGACCGCCATTCCTTGCTTAAAACAAGTATGGAAGGAACGGTGTGTATCTTTAATGCCGGCAAGGCGGAATGCAGCGGCCGGAAAAACAGTCACATCCAGCATCTCATGTGTGACCATCATACCAGGGAATTTTACGGATTGGAAATTACTTATTCCCATGTGGAAACACCCACCGAAGTGGTGTATGTCGGGTTCAACTTGAAACCTGTTGCAGGCGTATTTTTTCATGAAAATGATGTCATTTTGCCCCTGCGGCGGTTTTACGACTTAACGTATCGTCCCCATCAGACGGTTCCCCTACCGTCCGACAGGAAATTCCGAATGAACTCCAGAACGGACGAATTTATGCGCCGGGCTATGAATAGTGGTAAAATATCCACAAGTGACCGTTACATGTACGAATTGATTCGTAATCTGTCTGAACCAAGTGACAAGATTAACGTGAATCCCTCAGACTTTTGTGAAAGCAATCCCCAAGCCATTGCTTTCATTCGGTCGAAAATGGCCGTTTCCGAAACATATATCCAAAAGTATTCCATTATGAATCGTCTTACCAACATTTCTTTGAGTTCCATAACCCCAGAAGCGAGTGAAATAGCATTGAATGACGAGTCAAACCTGTCTTTGAGTTACAGGTATATGCTCAGCAGAATGGAATTTTCCACACATATAGCTTTCCATGAAGCTGGTAGCGTGAGAGAACTCCAAAGAATGAAACCCAATGCCATGTTTATTAAAGATGTGGGTTTGGTGGCCATTTCAGAAATCAGTGATCCAGATCCCATCATTATCCTGGGTTCCAGTAAGAGCATTGTAGATGACAATGACATTGGCTTTTATGATGAAGTGTGCGTCACCCATCCAAAAGAAATTGTCAACACGAAACCGTCCGTACACCGAATCTCAAGCCATAGTGCCTCACGTAGGGCATTTACATCCAGTTGCATATAAACACCGACTATGCAGTAATACGGGCAGCATCCAACTGACAAAATGATTCCTGGGCCCTGGTATATATACCATTAAAAAAAAAAAAAAAAAAAAAAAAAAAAAAAAAAAAAAAAAAAAAAAAAAAAAAATTTTTTTTTTTTTTTTTTTTTTTTAATTTTTTTTTTTTTTTTTTTTTTTTTTTTTTTTTAATTTTTTTTTTTTTTTTTTTTTTTTTTTTTTTTTTTTTTTTTTTTTTTTTTTTAAATCCATCTCAAGTTTTGGATTTCAATCGAATGAAATGGTTTCTTCAACCACATCACATTCATCTGAAAAAGAGTCCAATCTCCTTGCAGTTTTCTTTTTAATGTCAATCACGTCATCTTCATCCTCTTCAAAGCTGTCCAACCTCCGTTTGTTCCCAGATCTGGATTCAGATGCGCTAGGCTCTTCCTGCTGCATGTCTTCCGATGGCTTGGGTGCTTGCTGCATTTGGGCCAACATCGGCAAATTTCCCAAAGACAATTTGGTACGTTGGGGCATTAAATTGGATTCAGGGAAAGCCACCATCGACAAGGCTTTTCCACCGATCCGTACCCAATCCTTCTTGCTGCCATCTTTACATGGGTAAAAGTATCGCACATTCAATTCCACATTCATGATGGCTATAAAGTTTCCAGGAAAGTAACTTTTGACTTGAGGTGCAAAGCTGTTGGCCAGCTCTTTGCCATTAAACACCTCCATGTCCAAAATACAGGGTTGACTGGTGTCCAAGGATAACTTGAGGCCTTTGGCAAGCATTTCTTCGCTCGCCGAGGAACAATGCTGACAACAGAAACTGCAGGGCTGGAAGTTTAGTTTGGTAGTGCCCGATAGCTGGACTTTGTCGGAATCCACATCACTAGTCCACGCTAATCCCAACATGTTTAAGGCTGAAGATTCCTGAACCGTCACTGCGAAAGGCTGTTTGTTGCTGTTTGAACCGGGAAAAGGTTTGTACACATTGCACACACCAACTATAATCACTTGAGTCGGAATCGAAAAGTTGCTCAGCGTTTGGACCCGAAAGTCATTCGCCGTCTTCTTTGGAGCATTGAACAAGTTTTTGGCTTTCTTTTGAAAGGTCTTGTACAAGAGGCTGTGCTCCAGCTGCTTCTTCCAGTCCAAAGTCACCAAGTTCAAAGTGTCGGCTTCAGATGCCCAACTGCTGATCTTGTCCGCCAACACTGGCACTTGAAGTATCTGCTCAACGAGTGGTGAATAGGTGTCCATGTTGCAAACGAGTATGAGTTGTGACTGGTGGGGCAGTCCTTTATATAGGGCGACTCAAAAAAAAAAAAAAAAAAAAAAAAAAAAAAAAAAAAAAAAAAAAATTTTTTTTTTTTTTTTTTTTTTTTTTTTTCACTTGGCTTTGGACTTGTATCTGGGTTTACATTTCTTGACTTTTACCACCTCTTGCATAGGTGGGCCTTGCCACACACGATCGTGGGTCAAAATGTTTTCAATTTGTTGCCACGTGTTACCCGTCAAACGATCGTTTCGCTTCCGAATCACTCGACCCGTCTTAATAGACACCTCATACACGTGACCTTCCATCATCAAATGACCCTCTTCCAGACATTTAAACCGACGATCCAACCCTGGTTTGTCTTTAGTAGGTAATCTGAAATACCCCTCCATGAATACCACGTCCAGCGAATGGTTTGGTTTTAATTTCACGATCGTATCGGTGACGGTATCGTGCTTAATGTAACCGTCCGTCTTTAAATCTGTGGCAGGTAATGCCTCCACAGATTCCCGATAGTGTTGCACTTGGAATCCGTCCGCCGGTAACATCAGTTGGGGTAAAAACTCCAACAAGATGTTTCGCCGACACCAATGGACTGTAGGGTGGCCGCGGACTTGATATACATCCAACAACACGACGGTAGTGTCCATTTTTTCGGCAGCAAAGACAATGCCGTCCCCAAAGGAAACGCCGTCACGCCGTCTTTGGGTACCGTCTTCCCATTTTTCTTTCACGTAGGTTGCATAGCTAAACACGAATCCAAAGATGCCGTCCAACTTGTGTGCCACCAGATTGGTTTCGGATGCGTTGGAACTGCACGTGACGGGCTTCCGAGTGACGGATTCACTCAACACGTAGGGTGGTGCCGTAAAGGGTCGAAAGAGGGAAAACACTTTCCAATATCGATTCAACTGAGTCAATAAATAGTCGGTGGGCAACTCGTGTAAAGGATTTGGAAAAGTACCGTATTCCCACTCAAACACGAGCCGATACGAGCCGTCTCGATGTTGGAACGTGTACACTTGAGCATGGGTATCCAATTTCAACAACTGCCGTGTTTCGGTCCAAAAGGGACATTGGAAATTTTGAATCGTATCCAGCAATTTACCGTGAGTGACGAGGGACCATTGGGTAAACGGAATTTCCAAGGAATGGACCCATTTAAACCAAAAATTCTTAAAGTACACGGTTTGCGTGGACTGGACAGTTTTGGTTTCCAGCCGTCTGTATTTGTACCGGAAATGGGGTTTGGCGTACATGACATGTTGGGTTTCAATGACACCAGACTGCCACTCGCGCCAAATATCTTGTAACAGCATGGTGAAAGGCTGGTGGTGTTGGACCACCAGCCTAAATTCATATTCGTTCATGAAACAGGGCACGGAGACGTTCCGTCAGAATAATGATCCAGTCCAAACGGTATTGGATAACGAAAAAGAAACTGGCCAGACACGCTGCCAGAAGCAAAATACCAAAGTAAATATTCTTTTTCAGGTAATGAAGTACAGCTGGGATGGCTAAGGACGGTATGGATACGAGAACCAATACGGTTTGGGCCACGCGTTGTTCACTGTCCCCAAAAGCTTCTTGCACTCGATCTAAATCATCAGCGGCCAAGACGCGCTCAATGTGTCCAACTAGAGGATTGGCATGAACACTCATGAGTCTTTATTTCACCAACTGGCAAAACCTTTTCTGGGGCGGCAATATATATATAGTTAAAAAAAAAAAAAAAAAAAAAAAAAAAAAAAAATTTTTTTTTTTTTTTTTTTTTTTTTTTTTTTTTTTTTTTTTTTTTTTTTTTTTTAATACATCATTCATGTTTCATGATACATGGTGTCTCTTTCACGAGGCTGAGCCACAGCGAATAGGCTTTGATGACTGCACACGATTTGCCCCCGCACAGCGAACCAGGCAACTTTAAGTTCACAGGTATCTCATCCACCACCACCACATTCATGTATTTGTCTGCCTCTCGCTTAAACTCGTCCGGAAGGTCTTGCACATACACATCCATGACTTTTAACCCCCTCAGCATGGCAACGACGGCAAGTTCCCAGTCGGGTACCTCCAGAGACTGCCGAAACCAAACGGTATGCATCATCACGACGCATTCGTCTTCGTCCATGGCTATTGTTGCTATGTGTTGATAGCTGGAACGCAGAGTCGAGTGCTGCGTCTCGTTCCCATTCCATTCTGCGAATGGGACATGGGTCGCCACTGCAGCAGCACTGGAGTATTCGGAAGGAGCCATGCCTCTTTTGAAACAACGGAGCGACACACTAGCAATCTTAACAACACGACAACTGAAAAATGTTTCCACGGCTCACGACTTATATACAAAAAAAAAAAAAAAAAAAAAAAAAAAAAAAAAAAAAAAAATTTTTTTTTTTTTTTTTTTTTTTTTTTTTTTTTTTTTTTTTTTTTTTTTTTTTTTTTAATGTTTCCTTACAAGCACTGACATCACAATCATAATGATGACAACCACTACCGTTACAGAAATTGACATGGTATGGTCTTGCTGTACAGGTACATTGGAAACTATGGCGGGTGGTGGTTTAACTGGCAGGGTTGGTGGTTTAACTGGCAAGGATGTTGGTTTAACTGGCAAGGATGTTGGTTTAACTGGCAGGGGTGGTGGATTTTGGGTTATTGGTAAAATCTTGTACTTTATACCAGCTTGACCCCTGGAATGGCGTCCCGCTGGTACATTGGTATAATAGTCTCGATATCCCACACCATCACGATGCACTAGACCAATAATATTGGATTCTACCACTCTGGGAAGCACATTGTCGGAAAGGTAGGGTTGGTTCTGGATTCGGGGTACAATGACCCAATTGTCATTGCTAATGGGATACCCCAATGGGAATTTGGTTTTGTCATCCAGACTGGCATCCTCCATCGTATACTCATTGCCATATTCATCTAATGGATAGATGCATTGCTTGGACGATGTTACGGCATATTTCTTGCCAAGAATGACTTCTTTGTACTTGGGTAAATCCGTCATTTCAATGGGGTACAATTCATTTCCATGTCTGTCTCGGGCATATCTATGCAGCATTACACCAGCCGCATAAATTTTATCACTTTGGGTCGTTTTGTGCTTTAAATAAAATTCATTATTACGCGTATCCTTTGGAAAAATGACCGTTCCCGTAAACGTTAATGCGTAGATGGGTTTGCCGTCTGGATAATAAGCAATTTGACCATCGGGTGGATAGTATTCATCGTATTGGCCCAACGTTATTTTGCGTCTCGCGTACACAGGAACCCCAGATCTGGCTTTTCCGATACTGATTTTTCCATTGGCATCTGACATATAAAATTGGCCATCTACAGTGATTGGGTATATGGGTTCACCGTTCACGTCCAATGGATATTTGAAGGACTGGTCCTTATTAATAATGTAACACTCTTGAAACATTTCTTCAAAACCCTGATCGTCTTGGGGATAAAATTCTTCCCCATCTTTGTTCCGGGCATACCTGACGATGTGGTCCGTACTACTGATGGTTTTCACGAAGGGTATCTCTTTACCATCCGCAGCTTTAGGATAATACTCGTTACCCTCCTCATCTTTGGCATAAAATTTGTCTGCACTTCTCATGATTGGATGGTCAGCACCATTACGAGTGGGATAAATTTCCCTTTGAAACCGATTTTTGGCATAAAAGGGTTGGCCATTGTGCTTGGCAAATAGTTTTCGGGTGAGTTTAGTGTTCATGTAAACTTGGTCCCCATGCTCATCCACATGATACATTTGGTTCCCATGGGCATCAGTGACATATTCCAAGTCCTGCAACATCTTTATTACAGCAGAATCAAGATATGATTATCGTAATTTTATGGCTCGTCATGCTGTTTGCTTGTTGGAATCATCGGTATTACAAAGCGTATGCCAAACTGACGTGGCACACTCTGTTTCATCAGGTGAAACCCAATGAATGGCGTAAATACATGATTCAAGACAAGCTTTCCACGTATACTGGATGGATCAAATAGTGATTGGAGTACTCGTAGCTGCTGGAGCGTACACGATCGGTATGGTGGGCTTATGCGTCCTCCTCACACGAAAATGGTACCTTATGTTACTTTTCATTGTAAACCTGATTGTATTTGCCATGCTAGGCATTGGGTACGTGAAGAGATGGTCAGCACTCAGATGGATTGGACAACAATTTGATGCATGCTATTGGTTGTGCATGCTGGGTCAAATGGTATTTTGAGCTTCTGGCAACAGTGGTCCGCAGTGGGTGGTGTTCAGTCAGCAACTGAGAAATGATTCTGGCCTCATGAGTTTATATAGGGCTTTAAAAAAAAAAAAAAAAAAAAAAAAAAAAAAAAAAAAAAAAAAAAAAAAAAAAAAAAAATTTTTTTTTTTTTTTTTTTTTTTTTTTTTTTTTTTTTTTTTTAAATTTATTTCAATTTCAAAATTCTTCATCTATGGTAAAGGCCCTGCTCCCACTGCCATCCATGACACCACATTTTTGATATTCGCCGACCCGCTTTTCAAAAAAGTTGGTCTTGCCTTCCAAACTTATATTTTCCATGAAATCAAACGGGTTTTGGACTCGATACACGGGCTCGCAATCCAATTCGACAAGCAATCGGTCGGCAATGTATTCAATGTACGTCTTCATGAGCACATCGTTCATGCCTATCAACCTGCACGGCAAAGCATCCGTCATGAAATCCTGTTCGATGAGCACGGCTTCTTTCACGATGCGTACGATGCGTTCCGATGGTAGCTTGTGGATGACGTGTTTCATCAATTGACATGCGAAATCGCAATGCAATCCTTCGTCTCGCGAAATGAGTTCGTTGGAAAATCCCAATCCCGGCATCAAGCCTCGTTTCTTTAACCAAAAGATGGCGGCAAACGATCCCGAGAAGAAGATGCCTTCGACGGCGGCGAATGCCACCAAACGTTCCGCGAACGTGGCATCCGGATGATGAATCCAATCCATGGCCCATTTGGCTTTCCGTTCGACGTACGGCAATTCCCGAATGGCATTTAACAACATGTGCCTCTCTTGCGGATCCCGAACGTACGTCTCGATCAGCAAGCTGTACATTTCCGAATGAATGTTTTCAATGGCAATTTGAAACCCGTAAAAACAGCGTGCCTCGGTGATTTGCACTTCCCGCGCAAACCGATGCACCAAATTCTCGTTGACGATCCCATCGCTGGCCGCAAAGAAGGCCAATATCCGAGAAAGGAAAAACCGTTCAGAGTCGGTCAGTTTTTCACGCCAATCTTGCAAATCCTTGGACAAGTCCACCTCTTCCACCGTCCAAAAGGATGATACGGCCTTTTTGTACATGGCCCACAGATCTGGGTAATCGGGTGGAAACGTCACCACCAACCGTTGGGGATCGTCTTGCAAAATGGGTTCATCCATCATGTGTCTGCTCAACAACTCGGGTGTTCAAAGTGGAGAGGTCCGCACTGGGTGGTGGGTAGTCAGTAAATGAAAAATGTTTCTGGGGCCACGGCTTATATACTATCAAAAAAAAAAAAAAAAAAAAAAAAAAAAAAAAAAAAAAAAAAAATTTTTTTTTTTTTTTTTTTTTTTTTTTTTTTTTTTTTTTTTTTTTTTTTTTTTACATCATCAGCTGTGATTTGGTTTCCACCATACACCTGTTTAACAGTTCAGTTTCCTTTTTCACATGATGTAAGGATTGGGTTAAATTTTGCATAACGCTTTCATCTTTCAGAATGACTCGCAATTCATGATCCACATACTGGGTCAAGACACTCATCAATTCATTGGGCCTGCTGTCTTGGGTTAATTTGTTCAAGATGTGTAACTTATCCTGTAACTCTTGGTTGCTGTCTTCATCCAGGATCAGGTCTTTCCATTTATACCACATCACCGTAAAATACTTTTCGTACAAGGCCACGAAATAAGCTTTCAACGTATCCGCTGATATTTCATTCATGTCTTTGTCGTCAGAGATGGTACGTATGCGTTTCCTGGTGCAGTCGGTGGTTATTTCTGTTGCTTGGCATTTTTCCAATTGCTTGTTCATTTGTTTATATTTCTCTGCATGCATTGCCGTTTGGGATTCAAAGGTTTGCTTTGACGTGTTCAATTCCAATTTTAAATGTTCAATAGTGTCCAAGTGGGTTTGATTTGTCTTTTCATGCTCTGCAACAGATCGGGCGTATGTATCCATAATTTCCCGAATCCAATTCTTATTGGGTTCGGGAATGCCAAAATACACGGCCAGTGGCTTTATGGCGGCCATAAACTTTTGATCAAATGTCCGTTTGACATCATTGGCGAAGGTGTCCAGGTTTACGGAATCCACCAACTGTTCACATTGCCACTTCAAGTCCCGATACTTGCCCTCCAGTTCTTTTTCTTCTGGATATTGAATGGATGGACAGTCATTGGGTATTTCAGTAATTTCCAAAGGATTATGACTCAATGTCTCAATGGCCTTATTCAATTGACCTTGCGTACTCATGATGGTTTCTTGCATGGTCCTGAAATTTTTCTTCAACCACGTAAAAAAATGCTCTGGGACAGCTTGAGGGTTCTGGATCCCCTTCATATTCATCATTTCCACCATGCCTGTCAAAACGTTTTGTAATTGGCCTGAGGACTGATTTAAATGGGTTTCCAATTCTCGGGAATATTCCATGTGTTTCAAGAATAATTGATTCACGTCGTGCGGCAACGTCTCGATACTCAATTGAGGTAGTCCTATGGTACTCCCAAGACTTTGTATTTGAGTCACAGCAGACTGATGGGCCGATTTGAGCTGTTCAATCGTCTTGATCAACTCTTCTTCCCAATCATCGTTATACCCAAATATCGGGTAAGAGTTCTTACAATATTCCTTCAATTTGGAGTCCTCTCTGGCCAATTGCGTGTCCTTTGCCAAGACATTGGTTTCCAAATAGTCCAATCGTTCCAATAGAGGCAACATGGGTAAATTGCTGCTACACAAGGTGGATAGTTTCTGAATCAGTCGTTTCGTCAGGGAATTGACATCGTTTTCAGTATTTTGGACCTCTTTCCTTATTTTGGCAAGGGTTTGACCAGAAGTCAATCGACTGAGCTTATCCTTTAAAATGGTAAACAGAGTCTGAAACTGAAACAGTTTCAGGACCTCTTCCAGTTGCTCTTCCGACAGCTTGCGGGCCAAATATTCTTCCAGTTTAATGCCAATGGTTTCACTGATTTCATCCACAGGGGGCCGTTTCAAAATCTCATTGATTTTTTGTCGGTATTCATGAGAAATGATGAATTCGTGGGCCATGGCCTTTTTGAATTCAAGGAAAAGAGTTTTCAATTCATGGTCGTGATCAGGTATGCAAGCGGCAATTTCACTGGAAATGTTGGTCTTTAAATCCTGCAACATGTTTCTCAGCAAGTTTTTCATGTCATCCAAATCCGTGTTTTGATAGGTCACGATACTGGACGGTCCAGGCAGACTCACAGCATTGCTAGCACCTCCTTCCAGACTCAAAATGTTACTAGTACATCCTTCCAGACTCAAAGTGTTATTCCTCTGTCGTGGAAAGAGTCCTTGGGGTTGGGGTGGGCAACACTTTTCGGGTTGCCCAATCATGTCTTTCTGGTACTCTAGCGATTGTAATTTGGAAGCCGTCACTGCCCTCAAATCAGTCAAAGTTTTCTCATATACATTGGTCAGGTCGAGTTCATGCTCTTTACTTTGATTCAACTGTTGTTTCAAATTAAGAATGTAGGCGTTTAAATCCTTTTCCCGTTCTGCAAAGTCTTGCTTTAAACTGGCATTTTTCTGTTTTAAACTGGCAATTTCCCGCTCATAGTCGGTGGTTTGAAGACCACAGGGTGTCTTGGGTGGCGTGTCACAGGACGGCAGCACTGCCCCGCATAATTGAAATAAAAAATCCACAAAACTGCTGCTATTTCGATACAAGTCGGGATACCGATCCACCAAAGGCCGGCTTAAAGTAAATGCTTCGGTCACGTCATGAGACACGTCCTGTTTCAAGGTTTGAAGTAACTGAACATGCAACAAGTTGTGGGGCTCACGTTGAGAACGCAAGATGGTTTCCACCAAAGTTTTCAGCACCATCTTGATTTGAGGCTGCCATACAAAATCTCGTGCACTTGCATCAAGTCGTGGCGCATGTGCACGTACGGTTCAGCCGTTTGAATGGATAACCAGTCCAAGATGGCCGTTAAAGCAATCATGTTGCGCATATAGTTGGTAAGGTACCACAATTTGCCAAAACGTTGCCACGTGGTCATATCTTTGAGCAAAGGAAACCAATAACGACACATGGCGGGTCGAGTGTCATTGTTCCAAAAACAACACGCCATGTTATTGGTGTCCAAGTACCATTCTTTGGTGAAGGCCACAATCATGACGGACACATACTCGACTTTGTCATCCACGATGCGGCAAGCCAATCCAACGGGATCCGTGTCACTCAAAGTGACTTGACACGTGTAAAAATCTTCAGGTGGATGGTGGGGCGACATCACATGGGTGTCGGAACGTTTGGCAATTTGAAACAATTTCCGTCCAAACTCGGTCGTGGGTTCATGCTTATAATGAAGCTTCATGTTCTTTTCGGCCATGCCTCGGGCGAGTGGGTACCAGTTTTTGAAACTATCGATATCTCCTTGGGAATTTCGGTTAAAATGGCGCATCAGGGCCGCTTCTTTCAGTGTGAAAGGAATCGATTTGGCAATGCAGCTATCAAACAGTTGAGTCAAGCCACGAAACGCAATACTTTTGCGGACCACTTTCCAAATGGAAAGGAATGGATTGTAGTACGTAACGACGTACAGTGTCCGAATGTGAAACACTTGAATCAAAAAGTTTTTATGCGGGAACAAATTCTGCAGCAAATGATATTCCAAATTGTTTTTAAGGGTATGCAAGTCTTTGACATGTAAAATCAGACCTCCATCCGTCTTTTTGATATTTAAAGTACCACACTGGTCAGCATTCACAGCAATGCAGGTTCCGTTGGTCAGTTGAAGAGCATTGCCTGAAAATCCAAAGTTTTTCTGGACAATCACAGGGTTTTTGAAACGCAATGCCAAGAAAAACAACTTGCGGAATTTGTTGCCAGTGACTTCCACATAGGGTTTGAGATTGGACATGGGCACATTATCCACTTCACGAAAATGGGTTAGCTCTAGTTCTTTCACACCATCCGTCGATGGAATAGGGTCCAACAAGACTGTTGTCGGGGCCACTGCAGTGGAGATGAGAGAGGGTGAATTTTCCATGACGATCACTTGAATCCTGGGGCCGGAATGATGACTTGCCTTGAGTGCTCAGCCTTTATATAGTAAGTGTAAAAAAAAAAAAAAAAAAAAAAAAAAAAAAAAAAAAAAAAAAAAAAATTTTTTTTTTTTTTTTTTTTTTTTTTTTTTTTTTTTTTTTTTTTTTTTTTTTCAGGAATAAGTTTTGGACAAGTGGTCGTGTTGTCAATCGCCAGTTCACCAGTTTCAAGTCAGCCTATATTCTTGGATGGTATGGTTGTGCTGGATATTGAATTTCTGGTTCAAGCACAGGTTCCGGTGTGTTGAGCCTTGTAGGTGGTAGTGCATTCTCCCCTTCTTCATCATAAATGGGTGTCTCTCGGAAATTGGGAAGGTCAGGGCTTGCATTTCTGGGCCTATTGTACAAATCTCCAAACGGACGTTGGGCTGTTCCGTCGTTCGCATTGTCAATCACTGGCATGACACTATTATTTCTGACACTCATGTCCACTTGTTTGTCCACCTTCATTGAATACATGCTCATGTATACATTCTCGCCTGCCTTGACAAGTATTTGGTATTTGTACATGTCGAGTAATGTTTGTTTGGCATACCAAGTTTGAGCTCGACTTGCCGCAATTTTCATACACCACCACATGTCGATGCGTTTGAATCCCACTCGATACACCAGAAACAAGCGGTACGCCAAAAATAACACGTGGAGCACCCCAAGGGTGATGAATGTAAAATACACGACCCAAAACACTTTACGGTACACGCTATTGAGGGGCAATAAGCACCGGTATCTTCCAGTTGTTTCCAATCCACTTGAAAAGTATTCGTAAAAGCAATTGGCTTGTTCGGGAAACAAAATGGCAATGGCTGATGGGGTCCAGCTGGATAATGCCCAAATCTGATGAAAAATCTTATTCGAAATCCAAATTTGAAGCATCAAATGCAACGCGTACACACATTCCAATGCAACTGTCTTCCAGTACAAGGAATTACCTTTGGATTGTGTTACAACGTGTAAAATACGTTCACAATCTTCCATGTCCGCAATTTTGGTGGTGATTTCATTCAAATAGCCATCCATGTATTTACACCATGTCCGACAGGGGAAATGAAAGCTAAACGCCATCAGTAACAAGATGACAGGCACCCATTGATAATAATCGTGATACAGGATAGGAACAATGGCATTTTCCACACGGCTGAAATTGGTATGTGTGGCATTGATGTAACATTTCGTGTCCAAGTAAACTTGGTCGATTTTTGCACCGTCCCCTTGGCAATGGATAATGTCACCAAATATTTGTCTGGCAAAACACATGCCAAAACAAAATAAAAACACGTTCCGGACTTGGATTTGGGTTAAATCGACCAGCATACTATAAGACATGGAAGTGCCTGCACTGGAACCTTTCCACTTGACAAGATTTAGTAACGGCAACATGATCCTTGGTTACAACAGGATCCATAATGATGCTCATGCTCAAGGCGGCTCGTATATATAGGGCAGTAAAAAAAAAAAAAAAAAAAAAAAAAAAAAAAAAAAAAATTTTTTTTTTTTTTTTTTTTTTTTTTTTTTTTTTTTTTTTTTTTTTTTTTTTTTTTTAATCCCCTTGAAAAGTTTTTTCAAGCAAGTGTTGGAACCCTTCCACAGACATGACATCTGTAAAATGCATTGCATTCAACACATCATTTTCAACGACCATGTCGCCGTCCATCAAACACCCTTTGTAGTCCACATGCAACCCTTGCAAGCTATGAACCATTTTGGAATAGCTGTAGCCAGGTTCCCAAATTTTACAGGTTTTGCTCAACGCTTCCGTGGCTGTCTTTGCATGATGCACCGCTTCATTGGCACTCAGCCCTTCCCAAAACGAATGGTCAATGTGGACGCCATTCTGGTATCCAATCGCCCCAAACATTTGGTACAAATGCTCCAAGGAACCTTTGGCACCCGACGTGACTTGGGTGACGAGACATCCATGGCTCGCTTGGGCTCTCTTCTGGAATTCTTCTGGCGATCCACGACCCCATTGAAAGAGGGAGTGCATTTCTTCCAGAGTCAGGGCAAAACATATTTGATTTTGCAAAACGTCCAGATAAAATTGCCGCATGCGGTCAATGTACGCAAATGTTTGTTGGGATCCATACATATCGTACAAGACCCGAAACGTTTTGGCCAAGCTGGGGTTCTTGTAGGGTAAAAAATCAATATCGTGAAACTTGACAAAATAAGCCACCAACATGTCTTGGGTGGGTGTCAATTTGGGTCCTTGCATCACAAAACAACCCAACTGGGACTCTGGATTCAGAATGGTGGCACACTCCGCTTGAGAGAGGGTATTGGGCACCAAGTACAAATTGCATTCGTCCCCATCAAAATCGGCATTCATGGCTTGCACCACTTCCAAAGGAATACCAAAACAATCATATTCCCACCCTGGGGGCACTACTTTTAAAGCAATAAAATTACCCGGTTGCAAGGACGGCATTCGATTTAAAATGATCCATTGGTTCTGGACGTGAAACATTTTCACAATTTTGGCCGGTAACTGTATTTCGTTGGGCCGTAAACTGGCATCAGGTACAATCATGCCTCGCATGGACAAGGTGCATCGTTTCCCAAACGCCACTTGGCGTATTAACGTATTTTTTCCACACGATCGCCGTTGTAAGCTGCCATAATTCAAAGGGACTTCCAAAATTTGTTTGTAAAACACATCCACTTTGGTAGCGGGTTGCACCGTTTGAGTTCGGCCGGTCATGGGTAATCCTTGTACAAATTTCATGACTTTTTCGTACATCAGGGTGGACGTCACTTGCCAGTAAATGGGATCCGGGAGAATTAAAAAATCCTGATTGGTCGTGATTTTGGCTTGATGCATCAACCGTTTCAGAACGGGAAGACCAAACGAATAGCCTGGTGTTGGGACGGCAATGGACTGCACGGGATACGATTTGATTTGACTGTTGTAATAAAATTGCAGACAACATGTGGTGTAGGGCGTGTTTGAAAAAATCAGAGGTGTGGAACACACGACACACGTCGAGTCAAAACTATGATGCTTTCGCCAGGCTTTCAGCACCTGAATCAGGTCTTGAGGGGGTATTTTCACGGGGCAATCTTCGAGAGACAAGAGAGTGATTGAATAGTCATTGACTGCCATGACGATGAATCAATACCCTCGACGTAGGAATGGGGACGAATATTACGCCAAATCCAAGGATCCGTTTGTCGTGGATGCCGACGGCAAGGAATGGTACGCTCGTGACAAGAACGGTAACGAGCTGTATCCCAAACGTAAAAACAACTTATTTGCCAGAAATCAGCAGCATGAAGAATATTACGCTCGAGATAGTTTGGGCAATGAAATGTATCCGCTCTTTATGGGGCAATCGATTATGATTCCAGGCAAATTGGCACAATATGCCAATGGCAACCAACGGTATCCCACAGACACCAAAGGCAATGAATATTACTTGAGAGATAACGGAAAACCGTATTTATTGCGTCAGGAAGATGGCCAAACGTACTTGGCCAGGAGCCGTAAAGGATTTCCAATTATTCCTTGGAACTCGTTACACGAACATGTCACCGATGACAAGCCTTACATATGCACGCAAGACGCAGCAGGAAACTGTGTGTACGTGCACGAAACAGAGTTGCCTCGATCGTTAAAAATAATCTGCAACTGCCTATGTCACTGTGTGGCCAACATGTTTTGCCCAAACTTATTGAGGAATCTGGTGAGCGCAGCCACTTGAATAGGATGGGTGTGCAGATGTCTTTCTCGAAGGACGGTCAGCAGGCAACTGGGAAATGTGTTCCACGGCTCAGACTTTTATACCATTCAAAAAAAAAAAAAAAAAAAAAAAAAAAAAAAAAAAAAAAAAAAAAAAAAAATTTTTTTTTTTTTTTTTTTTTTTACTTACACTCCCTTCCCACCCAGTTGACATGAATGGCATACTGGTGGTCCTTGTTGCAATTTGTCAAGTAGTCAATCGTGACCCAATTTGAATGTTTGTTGTTTACCAGCAATGCATAAAACATCAACAGGTACAGAACGGTTGCATCATAGTAATCCGTATCTTTTTCAGCAAAGTCTTTGGCAATTTGATGGATTTCATGAAACACTTGGCCTTGGATCAATGGAAACTCTTGCCATTTCAGATACACGGCATGGGATAAGGAGTGCTTGTCATCAATGATATTGTACAGGTAACCATATTCCTGTTTACTGCTTTGAACCTGTTTCATAAAAGCATTGGCTTCCGGTTTAAATTCCTTCACCAAGTCCACAGTGACATTGTCATAGCCACTCAGCAAAAAACTTTTGGAATGGAATCGCTGTAATCGATACGCATTTCTCAGCACGACAAAGTCCACGAGCCGATCCAATCGGTGGTTTTGCCGTTTCAATTCCTTTAAATCGTGAAATTCCACTTGAGGATGCAAATCACACGCCATACTCTTTAATTTTCATGCACCGTCCTGCGTAAATTGCGGATCACGACATTTTCATAATACACGATGGTTTCAGGTAATTTGGCCAGTTTGGATTTCTTTCTCTTGGATCCGCTGGCATCGGACGAGGCCGCACGTTTTCCAACCTCACCGTCTTCTTCAAACAAAAGGCTGTTTTCCACCACCAACTGGGAAGACGGTTGGTCCAAAACCCCATTGTATTGCACGCTGCCCAATTGTAAGTCAGACTTGCGGCATTCACTAAATTCTTCTTCAAATTTCAAAATTAAATCCGTTTCAGGGGTCGTGTTGTTTTTGGTATTCTTCAGAAACTGACGTACAGCCGATCGCAAATCCGTCATGGTGGTCATGCAATCCGTACTCATTTGAACATCCATATGGGTTTTGAATTGATTGTACACGTCCGTATTGAACAAATACACGCGAGTGAATTCCATCACACTTGGCGGTGTATCCCTTGAATACAACAATCCATCCTTGACATTCATAAATTTCTTTAAATGGTACGATAATATTAAAAAGCAGCCCATGTAGGACCGTTCAATCACGTATTCATCCTTGCTGTACTGGTTGAGTTGGACTTGTTTCGACGTGGTCGTTGGTGCCTTGTTCACGAACCGGGACACGAAAGGAATGGCCACGACTCGATCTTGAAACGCTTCCGTGGACCGGCAATCGGGTAAATTGTTGGTGGTGGTAAACAGTTTGGCAGTGGGAATCCCGCCTTGACTGGCCTCGTACATGTTTCGAAACACGACACACGAGTTGCCCGTAATTTGTTTCACGCGATTTTCGTTGAGTTTGCCTTCCAATTCTTCCGTGGTCACGATGCGGCAATTGAACAGAGTGGATGCCAAATCAGGACTGGCATTGGTACTCGAGTTGCCCGGTTTCAGGTTATCCGACTGAATGCAATGGTAATAGCCCCCAAACACCCGTCCCAGGATTTCAAACAATTTGCTTTTGCCATTGGACGTTTCCCCTTTGCACACGAAAAATTTCCGTTCGTAATTGGTGGCAATAAAAATGCTGGACAATATATCCAGCAAATACATGACCAAGTCATGTTCAAAGCCCGAGTACTTGCACAAGTGCACGTAAAAATGCATCATGGAAATGGCATAGGCATTTTGTATCAAATCGGGCAATTGCTCTTGAATGATTTCGTACAGCGTATCAAACAAATCATCCGTGTGGTCGGTGAAGAGGGCTTTCAAATACTTTTGAAAAAAGGATTTGTGGGTGAGGACTGCATACAAATGTTCCAAATCCTGGGAATGATTGTACAGTTTGGCCAGTTCCGTGCGGGAGACATCAATTCCCAATTTCCGATCCGACAGGAACAATTCCGGGACCGTGCCACCGACATGGCCTGTCAAAATATCCAATACTCCATCTTGGGTTCGAATGAACCATTTATGTCGATCCATTTGAACAATCTTGCGTTCCATACTGGCATCACTGGTAATCATGGACAGAACCATACCGATATTGAATTTTTGCATGATTTCTTCATCGGGACCCCCATAATTCCCCGATTTCCGGTATTCCATCAACCAGGTTCGAATCGCGTTCCACAAGTTGGCCAAGTGGGAATCCTTTTCCTTTTCGGCTTGAATTTCTTGCCACGATTCGGTCAAGCAATTCCAAATGAAAGGGGTGGTTTTCCGTAAAGAATTGCACAATCGCAGCATTTGAATGGGAAAATGACTTTCTTGTAGGCCACGGATCAGATCGGCCAAGTCACTCGCCGTCGTGACACTGAGAATGGCTCGTTTGGAATCGAGCACAATTTGCTTCAACTTGTCGCGATACCGTTCAAACCGGTTGCATAAATTATTGCCACAAAAATTGATGGATTGTTCGGTCAAATCTTTCATAATGACTTGCGTATGCGTTTCGTCCACTTGCTCCAATCGGTCCAGTAACGGTTGAAATCGCTTGTCCAAGATGCCACTGAGGTGATGCACCATCATGACGGACGAAATGTGGAGGCAATTGCACAAGGTGTAAAACACGGGTAAAAAATAATACCCATCATCAAATTCCAAAATGGTTTTAATGGGATTGAGGTCATCCATGAATTTGGTATTTTTTTCCCGTAAAGCCTGATTCATGGGGTCAAACAGGGGATTGGTGTGCACATTGGTCGGACTAATCCGACTGCTGCGCTCAAACCATTTTTTCAGGGCCCAATTATTGGTTTCAAACGAGGAGAGCAGGAAGGTATTGTGCCGCAAGAAATGAAACGCTTTCAGAAAGTGGGATCCCGTCAGTATCAATTGTTTGCCTTTGCAAATGTATCCCATTTCATTGGTCCGTCGCTTGGTAAAGGTGGCAATATCTTCAGAGTCTGCGGATTCATTGGAAATATTCCCAATTATAGTGGTGAATGCCAGTTTGTACAAGGCTGGATACGGAGTAGGGGCGGGCATCATGTACCGCAGCAGGTATTGCTGGGCTTGTTGTTCCTCCACAAACAAAAATTTTCTGAAAAAGGATCCATCATTGTCCTTGACACGTTTAAAAGCCTTTTTGAGTCTGCACAATTGCAGCTTGAGGGGGGACTCATCCAAATCCAGGTAATAGGTATTCCTTTCATCAATGTAAATCATCTGTAGGGCTTTATACGGTGTGATATCGGGTTTAGCCGATCCAGCCAGAGTCATGTTTTGCAACGTGTCCAGGACGTAGGTCCCTTTGCCCGATATTTCACATCGCAAGGTAATACTCAATTGCTGGCACAACAAAATGTAATCATCGTGTCCAATGACACATTCTGGCAAATGCACATGCAAGCCTTGCCCACCCGCTCGAGCGGCAATAATATAGGTAAAATGCTTGGTGTGTGGCAAAAGTAACATTTTCAGCGTGGACTGGAGCAAGGAAAAAATGGGCGGGTAAGGGGGATCTGTGGTCTTGGGTCCATGGGCTTTGAAATCCAAATCCAAAATGAGGCAATGTTGATCGGCCGACGCCAAATCCATCACGACGGAAGCAAAAGTCCCTTGCCGGCTCCAGTAATGGCAAAAATCATGATAATTCTGGCGATCAATGTAGTAAATACCCCCAAGCAGACTGTAAAACACGTACAAATCTTTGTTGGGCGCTTCATTCAAGGAATTGATGCGATGCAAGTAGTTGGACAT
This sequence comes from Troglohyphantes excavatus, assembly GCA_963932185.1. Taxonomy (NCBI): domain Eukaryota; kingdom Metazoa; phylum Arthropoda; class Arachnida; order Araneae; family Linyphiidae; genus Troglohyphantes; species Troglohyphantes excavatus. The sequence goes on from OZ010669.1 coordinate 47,648,241, forward strand.
GTTACTTGTTTCTCTGCGGCGCGAACCCGAATGAATGAGTCGGCTGGTCGTCAGCCCTATATATACTGTTCAAAAAAAAAAAAAAAAAAAAAAAAAAAAAAAAAAAAAAAATTTTTTTTTTTTTTTTTTTTTTTTTTTTTTTTTTTTTTTTTTTTGAAGTGATCTCTGACAATGTTTCGAGTGAGACTTGTTGTCATCAGGCTCTTGTGTCAGTTTTTATTTTCCCAATCGTTTGTCCACATGAAACTGGGCTTCCATACTGGCGTATACTGGTGTTTCAAAACTCAACACCCCTTCGTCCTGAGGACAAAATAGGGAACTCTTGGCCCAAGACAGCCGAGTCATGCAATCCACACGCCCAATCAAAGCGTTTTGTTGCACACGCGATTTTTCCATCACGCACGGGGACTTGGGGTCGTTTGGATCCAAATGCATGTACATTTCACATTCACATTCGGAACCCGTAAACCCCATCGTCGGTAACGGGTTAATGAAATCGGTAATACAGTAATCCACCGAACACACAAACGGCAGTGAAGCCACTAGGGATTTGAAACGCACGTCCATTGATTCACATTTGCAGCGGTACCGAAGCGTTACGCCATCAGCCAGGGTTTCGTAAGCATTTTCAATATTTTGAGCCGGTTGATTCAGGAAATAATCCCACAAGACGTTTTTGCTGTGATCCATTGCCTCGTCATTGTGACACGCCACCAGATTTTCATTGTGGTACAAGCTGGTGTTTCGTGCCACGCATTTCCACCCGGTGGACGAAAATATGTGGTACGATGTCTTTTGATTGCAACTGCCAATGCCTCTGGGAAGGCAATACGTGCCGGCTGTCAACTGCGTATCCATCAAATAGATGGGTTCATTGCGCATCACTCGAAAGGGGACATAGTCCCCATTCACGCAAAGCGTAGCGCAGTCACAGGCATCGTCCGTCGGACATTTAAATCCATACAACGGGCAAGTAGAGAGGGCCACACCGGATCCGTATCGTCCTTGAAACACAGACGGTGACGTGGACTCTACACCATACAACCACGACTTGTAAAAAATATTGACGAGGCTCACGACAAAAATCAATAGCAAGATTAAAGAAATGTACTGGATTTTTGTCATTCTTGGTCTTTTGTTACTGGTGTTTAATTTGGAACCAATTCCTGGGCGTCCGAGGCATAATCATTATGTCATCATGTGGACATGGCAAGATTTCACGTTGATACGCATCATGCCCCAAGACTGGTACGTCTTGGTGGACAAGGATATTTTGTACTTGTACATGGACACGGATTCTTTGGAAACGTACATTCAGGCCATTCGTCTGGATACGCATCGCGAGCATCACATTTTACATTATCGGTACATGTTGGATTGGGCCAAGGATCAGCCCGTGGTTCGAGCGTATCCACCCCACTTGAAAAACGTGATTGACATTTTAAATAACGTTAACCAATGAGGGCCCTTTTACAAATGTGTCGAAAGCTTCCAAAGGAACTGGGGCCATACACTTCCAAATCGGGAATGGCTTTCACCAGATCAGGCAATATTTTGGAATCTTGAATTTTAAAGAATCCCACTCGCTTGATGCCTGATAGCTTCAAGTACATTTGCAACATTTCCATTCCTTCCCGACAGCAATTCACATGAGACGTGTATTGAATTCGGAACGGGTACAAGGGGAAAATGCTGACACGTCTGAGGCCTGGAGGGACAATCGTATTGGAAAAGGGAACAATCAATACGCCAATAGCTTTGGGAACCAACTTTTCCAACAGAGGCACGGTAGGCTCAAACGACACGAAATGAGGCTTGGCAGCATAGATGGCAAGGATATCCATCCATCGTTCAATGAAATGCCTCAAGCCTTGAGGGTTACGGTACTCTCGAAGCAATCGAAAGTAATGATCAGCCACAGTAGGTTGATGTCTTTGGATGTCAAACATGTTGAGTGGTCCATGCACGAATGACTTGAAACCCAACGGGCTCACTGCTTATAAACACATTGGAAAAAAAAAAAAAAAAAAAAAAAAAAAAAAAAAAAAAAAAAATTTTTTTTTTTTTTTTTTTTTTTTTTTTTTTTTTTTTTTTTTTTTTTTTTTACAACTTGCTTTGCTGTTTCAATTCAGCATGGATTTTTTTCAATTCGTCATCCTCCTCATGCACCATGCGTTTCACCACCTTGTACATTTTACCAAGCTGTAAACATAGCAAGTGCTTCATGTCGGCTTTAATGACTTGCTGTTGCAATAACTTTTCATACACCACATCCACCGTCATCAGTTTCCCATGATACACCAAGCGATCGTCCTTCCACGACTGGATTTGGTTATCTGCCGCCGATGACAAGTTAAACGAGTTGAAATACGAGTGCCGTTTGAGTCCAACCACATTCTCCACGATGAAGTAATATTGTTGATATAAAAACCCATCACAGCCCACAAATTCCAGTTCCACCAATGGATATTGTTCAATATCCTTTTTGCAAAACCTGAAATGAAATCCAGATTCTTCTTGAAATTCACGATAGGCAGCAAAAAACATGGTGTAAATGGTCTTGGGCTTGCGTTTGGAAGACCGTTGCAATTGGCCATGAGGGAAATCGTACATGTCTTCATACTGGCCACCCGTGATGAATCGTTGGTAATCCAACTGTTCATAGGGCTTCAGTCTAGGCAACCATACCTTTTCAAATTGTTGCCGAAGGGCTGAAAAACTGCTGGGTGTTGAGTTGGTTTTCCGGTCCAAATAATAAAAATAGTTTTGAACACAATACGGCACTTTTCGGCGCAAGACCACCATCCTATTGCATGCTGTTTTAATTATGATGCCATATGATGTGGAATATTTATTACTAGCCATAGTCTTGGGCAAAAAGGGATGGTGCTTGATAATAACGGGAAAGCACGTCCGAGTCGTGAAACGGTCAGCAGGCAACTGGGAACATATTTTTCAAAAGCCAGGTTTATATAGCCAATTAAAAAAAAAAAAAAAAAAAAAAAAAAAAAAAAAAAAAAAAAAAAAAAAAATATATATATATATATATATATATATATATATATATATATATATATATATATATATATATATATATATATATATATATATATATATATATTTTTTTTTTTTTTTTTTTTTTTTTTTTTTTTTTTTTTTTTTTTTTTTTTTTTTTTCATCACCTTCCTGGGAAAAGTGTTGGTAACCACGACGGTGGTTGGTACCAAAGCCACAAGGCAGCTATTACAATTATTATGTACCATGTAAACGTCATATTCATAAACACACCAACAATCCCAATGAGACCAACACCAATTGCTGGAAACACTATGCTCTGAATGGATTTAAAGAAATCCATAATTTTGACCAAGGGTCCTTTATCGGTTGCTTGAGGTACTGAAGCATGGGGAACTGGGTCCATTGGATCCTGAATTACTGAAGCTTGGGGAATCGGGTTTATTGGATTTTGATTATGCATCAATGAAGCTTGAAGAATTGGGTCCATTGGATTTTGATTATGAATTACTGAAGCTTGGGGAATTGGGTCCATTGGATTTGGATCCTGAATCACTGAAGCTTGGGGAATTGGGTCCATTGGCTTTGGATCCTGAATTACTGAAGCTTGGGGAATTGGGACCATTGGATTTGGATCCTGAATCACTGTAGCTTGGGGAACTGCATCTTGAATCAATGCAATTTGTGGTAACTTTTGTTCTTTAAGACGTGCACGATACCGCACTTTCCGTATTCGTTCGGCTTTCAATCTTTTTTCTCTGGAAGCATGTTGGTCGTGGTAATTCAGGATTTTGGGCATGCTTTCATTCCTTATTCTTTCCATTTGACATAATTGGCATTTTTTTTATTGCGGACGTTTTCCGTTTCACAGTAGTTAGTTTTTATTCGGGCCGTTTTCAGGCCGATTCGAGCCCATTTTTACCCCGTTTGACCCTCCTCTCGAGTCCTTTCACAGTCCCCACCACGTCCATTGTCACGTTTCTGGCGGACGGCATTTTTTATTGCGGACGCGGTGCGGACACGTTATTTTTTTATTGCGGACGTTTTGCATTTATAGTGCGGACGTTTGACATTTCGAGTCCCCCAACCATGACCATTGGCACAACACACGAGTCAATCGACCACTTTGGTGCTCAAATCGAGTCCCAACCATGAAAAAAATCAGGTTTCTTGATGATGGAATTTTTTTATTTCGGACGTTTTGAATTTATATTGCGGACGTTTGATTTTTCATTGCGGACGCATGGCATGTCGAGTCCTTATATTGCGGACGCTATCATTTTATATTGCGGACGCTATGTATTTCGGGTCCATCGACCACTTTGGTACTCCACTCCCAACCATGTCAGGAGATCTGAATTTTTTTTAATGCGGACGCTATCAGTTTATATTGCGGACGCTTGGTATTTCGAGTCCCTATATTGCGGACGCTAGCATTTTTTATTGCGGACGCTTGGTATTTCGAGTCCTTATATTGCGGACGCTAGCATTTTTTATTGCGGACGCTTGGTATTTCAGCAGGGCCCATTGGCACGACACACGAGCCATGAAAAAAACTGCATGTGTGAAATACCATGCCATTGGATTTCCATACGTCTCAAAGAAATTCCACAAGCACGTCGATCAGCATCATTGGCAACGGTGACAGCGATTCATCCAACAATTAACTGACATCCAAGACTTGTTCACGTTGAGCAACGAGTCCACCAGAGCACGTCGTGTGAAGATCAGCAGGGCAGCAACTGAAAAATGTTTCCACTACCCACGACTTATATACCATTCAAAAAAAAAAAAAAAAAAAAAAAAAAAAAAAAAAAAAAAAAAAAAAAAAAAATTTTTTTTTTTTTTTTTTTTTTTTTTTTTTTTTTTTTTTTTTTTTTTTTTCAATGTGCCCAGAAAAAAAGTTTTGATCAGAAATTATTTCCACCATGTGTTTTCAAAATGACCTTTAGCTCAAAGAAATATTTTGAGTGAGCACCTCAAGACTTGTGTCATGCGACGACGGTACCCTCCATTGCGCTATGGTCGCTTGATGATCCATGATGCACGGTGCCCATGTCACGAGTCTGAGCCACAGCAAATAAGCTTTGAGGACTGCACACGATTCACCCCCGCACACGGAACAAGGGTACTTTGTGTTCACAGGTGCCTCAGCCGCTGCCGATACATTCATGTATTTCTCCGCCACTCGCTTAAACTCGTCCGGAAGGTCTTGCACGTACGCATCCACGACTCTTAACACCCTCAGCATGGCAACGACGGCAAGTTCCCATTCGGGTACCTTCTTACACTGCCGAAACCAAACGGTATCCATCATCACGACGCATTCGTCTTTGTCCATGGCTATTGCTGCATTGCCACGGGGTTGATACCTGGAACGCAGCGTCAAGTGTTGCTGCGGCCCGCTCCCGTTCCATCCGGCGAATGGGACATGGGTCGCCATTGCAGCACTGAAATATTCGGTCGGATTCATGGTAACAACTGGAATGGAACCACTCGTTGTGTCGTCAGCTAGTGGTTCATGCGACGGCACCCTGCATTGCGCTATAGTCGGTTCATGGTCCATCATGATACGCGGTGCCCATGTCACGAGTCTGACCCACAGCAAATAGGCTTTGAGGACTGCACACGATTCGCCTCCGCACAGCGAACAAGGGTACTTTGTGTTCACAGGTGCCTCAGCCGCCGCCATCACATGTATCCTGTATTTCTCAGCCACTCGCTTAAACTCGTCCGGCAGGTCTTGCACGTACGCATCCATGACTTTTAACGCCCTCAGCATGGCAACGACGGCGTGTTCCCAGTCGGGTACCTTCTTACACTGCCGAAACCAAACGGTATTCATCATCACGACGCATTCGTCTTCGTCCATGGCGATTGCTGCTATGTCCCAGGGTTGATACCTGGTACGCAGAGTCAAGTGCTGCGGCCGGTTTCCATTCCATTCAGCGAATGGGACATGGGTCTCCACTGCAGTAGCAGCAGCACTGAAGTATTTGGAACAATTCATGGTAAATTTGAAACAACGGAATGAAGAACGAAACACTAGCAACGTTAACACAACAGCAGCGACGCTATTAACGACGACAACTGAAAAATGTTTCCATGGCCCACGAGTTATATACCCATTCAAAAAAAAAAAAAAAAAAAAAAAAAAAAAAAAAAAAAAAAAAAAAAAAAAAAAAAAAAAAAAAAAAAAAATTTTTTTTTTTTTTTTTTTTTTTTTTTTTTTTTTTTTAATTGGCTTGTTAAATTATTTTGGGGAGTGGTGATCATGCCTAGCTAGTTGCCAAGCCCTCGTCATGAATACATGTCCAAAAGAAATATTTTGAGCGCAAACAAATTATTTGGGATCGGGGTTGTTATTACACATTGGCGACGCGTGGTTGTTCATCAAAAAATCACTGGAAGCTTCATGTGCCAAGTGACACGGTTCCCGTCTCACGACTCTGCGCCATTTCAAATGGGCTTTTGTGACTGGACACGATTTTTTTCCGCACTGCCTACAAGGGTACCTCAATTTAAAAGGGGTCCCATCCATCATCACGTTCATGCATTCTTCCGCCGCCGCCGCTCGTTTGAGTGCGAGCGAAATGCCTTGCACGTACACGTCCACGACTTTCAACTCCCTCAGCATGGCAATGACGGCATATTCCCAGTTGACATCCGTCATCGGCTGCCGAAAATAAACGGTATTCATCATCACGACGCATTCGACTTCGTCCATGGCGACCGCTGCTATGCTATTGGGTTGAAACCTGGAAAGCAGAGTGACGGTCGGCAATGTCTTGTTGACTTCAGCAAATGGGCCAGGAACTTGAGCCGCCCAATCCATAGCAGGAGCGCTCGAGGTTTCGGAAGGATTCATGGCCTCTTGATACAACAGCGGTTGAAAGGACTCGTCGGGTGAGGGAGGGAGCATATGAAAATCTTTCCCACCAGCTCACGACTTTTATAGCAAGTGAAAAAAAAAAAAAAAAAAAAAAAAAAAAAAAAAAAAAATTTTTTTTTTTTTTTTTTTTTTTTTTTTTTTTTTTTTTTTTTTTTTTTTTTTTTTTAATTGGTGCATGAAAATATTTTGGTCATGCCTAGCTGCTGGTGTAGCCAGGCGGCTCTGTGTTGTTGTCATTTTGAAATTGATGGCAATTTTATTTTATTGAGCAACAGGAAGCAGAGAGTCATCCAATTCAACAGCCTCATCATCAACACTCGTTGTTGTTGTTTCAGGCTGGTGCTGTTGTAACGCAATGGTTCGATACATGCATTCCACAAATCGGTTGGTGAGTAACGAAAACGCCTGCATCATAAAGTCCTGGCTGTTGACGCGATTCAAATCCACATACCACACCCGATCGCCTTGATCTTGGCCAAACTTTTGAATAAACAAATACACTAAATCGTCGTGAGGAATATTTTCCATCACCACGTGCAGCTTGTCGGGTTCCGTTTGCGTATCGATTTTAAAAGTCAGATTGCCGGACGTCATGCTCAGTTGGGTCGTGGGAAACCCCATGGGTTGAGGGAACATGTCCCCCGATATTTTCACCGTCAATGCCATCTTTAATCTCCTTCCCCACCAAATCCACGCGTACCTCGATGCGTGCTGCTCGTATCCAAACTCGGCAAAGCCACCAATCGCGGCTGCCAGGCGGTCGTCAACACCATTTGCGCCATCGCTTCCCCAACTTCCAAAACCACGGGCACGCGTCCCATGTTCCTCAACACGACGACCAAGGGACCCCTGTATCCCGTATCAATCACCCCGGCTTCGGTTTTCAATTGCTTGCGCGTGACCACCGACGACTTGTCCAACACGAGTCCAATCTTGCCGGTCGGAAAGTGGAATCCGACGCGTGTATCGATTTTCACTTGCTCCCCAGGCTGCACGACCGTGCGTCGAGGGCAATACACATCGATCCCTGGGGATTGAGCGTCAAACACGGTAGGGGCAATGGCTTCTGGCCCTAGGAGAGCATATCCAATCTCCATGTTGGTATGGTGTCGAGTGGCCAATGGTATGTGTCGAGAGGTAAATGGTATTTTTGATAGTCAGAGGCAAATGGTATGTGGTAAATGGTGTGTTCCAAGTGTCGAGAGGCAAATGGTATGTTGACAGTACAACAGTCGAAAGGGGTGTGTTCCAAGTGTCGAGAGGCAAATGGTATGTTGACAGCACAACAGGCGAGAGGCAAATGGTCTGTTCCAAGTGTCGAGAGGCAAATGGTATGTTGACAGCACAACAGGCGAGAGGCAAATGGTCTGTTCCAAGTGTCGAGAGGCAAATGGTCTGTTCCAAGTGTCGAGAGGCAAATGGTGCGTGTCGAGAAGCAAATGGTATGTTGACCGTACAACAGGCGAGAGGCAAGTGAAAATCTTTCCCACTGCTCACGACTTATATACAGACTCAAAAAAAAAAAAAAAAAAAAAAAAAAAAAAAAAAAAAAAATTTTTTTTTTTTTTTTTTTTTTTTTTTTTTTTTTTTTTTTTTTTTTTTTTTCAATAGCTTGGAAAAAATATTTTGAGTGGGAAAATATTTTTCATTCACGGATAGTGTGGATAGTCCTTGTGGAAATAGTCTCTATACGTGTTACGGGGTACTCGATAGGGTGGTGGCTGACTACTCGATGATGGCGTACTGCTGGATGCAGATTGGGAACCTCTCTGCATATCGTCCCTGATGCCTTCCGATTTATCCAAAGGTCTGACCACTCCTACGGGTCGAGGCTTATTGGGATCCCTGGCTGGCCACACAAAGTTCATTTCCCTTTCTTCCTCGTGCATCACCGAACTGTCCCTCTGTGGAATTTCGTACGGGACCGACCTGTGATTGTGATGAGAGTGGCGCATCATCTTCCTCAGCTTGCTTCTTCACCGCCCTCTTCCATCCTCCTTTCCACGGAATCACGTTGGCAGGCTTCTTTTCAGGCGGTTCCCGTTCATACTTATTCGGCCTGCCGAGTCCTCGATACGTTTCACATGGAATGACGTAATCGTCTGGAAATTCCAATTCCCAAAATCCTTCCGGCGTCGAGGGTCGAGGGACTCCCCGATGCCTGCCGCACACGTGCAACCGTTCGGGACATGCCTCGAAATACTTTTCACACTGCTCGCACGTGTAGGCCTTCCTATCCGCTTTTGACTGAGGTTTCACCTCATCAAAAGGATCAAGCATGGCAGATTGGCTGATTCAACCCGCGCTCGACTCGAAAAAATCCACACTCTTTTTCGGGAACGCAGGTCGAGTCCCGCACGTGTTGGAATTTGCACTGAGTCCTCACTGGTGTCCCAAAGGGGAAGAAGAAGCAGACAACGACCCACCTGTGTGGTTCCAATACAAAGGTCAAAACGTGTACTTGGTCGTGGAACCCGACTTTGGCTTTTGCCTAGATCCGCACGTGAAACAATTGGTGTTTACCAGCCACTTGGATATGGAATGGAATCCCTCCACCACGCACGTGGTCGAATACCAAATCCCAGGTATCTATAAAAACAACAACACGGAACCCGTATCCCTCGTCGTGCAGATCCAAGACCCCCACCTCGCGTATTTAAGCGTGCTGGATTGGTCCGAACACAACCGCAACGCGTTTTGGATCCTCGAGTGTCCAGAGGAGCTGAGACGTCAGTGGTCGGGTCCTTTGCAACGGTCCAAACACAAGGTGGAAAAGTACATTCGCAATCCAACGTTAACCGAACACTATTTCGGGTGGTGGAACAAAGAATCATGAATCACGAGGAATGCCAAAAGCATACGTTCGAAACGACACTGGCACGGGAACGTCAAAACATTCGACTCGCAGCCTTTCACTTGATGGGTGGCTTGGACGATTTCTTACAGTCGTGCGAAGACCCGTCCGTCATACAACGCGTGGAACGGGAACGCCAAGTGCTGACCAACTATATTATCCAAACGCATAAATCAGTGGACTACATCAAGCAGATTGTGTTTCCCGAAGAGTGGACCACCGACATACGAGATGATGAACTGGAACGGGAAACGTAATAAAATAAAAAATCTTGGGGACTTGCAAAAACTCTGGAACGAACGTGTTGGGTTGATGGTGGCAACTGAAGAATGGTACCCACAGCTCAAGCCTTTATACCATTCAAAAAAAAAAAAAAAAAAAAAAAAAAAAAAAAAAAAAAAAAAAAAAAAAAAAAAAAATTTTTTTTTTTTTTTTTTTTTTTTTTTTTTTTTTTTTTTTTTTTTTTTTTTTTTTTTTTTTTAATGAGTCATGAAGAGTTTTTTGGGTTGCATGACTCGTGAAAAGTTTTTTGGTTGAGTGACACAATCTTTTTTTCGCCTAGCCTCATGTGTTTTGTACTTTGAGTTGTTCCAAGGGGTTTTGCTGCCAACTAAAACTTTTTACAGGGGAACCGGTTCCTAGCAAATTTGACAAGTACTGTGAAACGCCATTCCCATGCGTTTCACAGTACTTGGAGTCCACCGTGCCACTTTTGGATTTCCGGTCGGGGTCATTCCTATCGCTTCGAGGGTCATTCCTATCGCTTCGAGGGTCATTCCTATCGCTTCGAGTAACTGGGTCATTCCTATCACTTCGGGGGGCAATTCCTATCGCTTCGGACCACCCGTTTCCATTCGCACGAGTTGCCGACGGATCCAACTCTTTAGGACCGTTTCCCACCTATTTCACAGGGAAACCATCCAAACGATAGCAGCCTCAAACCTCATTCCTCATGAATCTGTGGGAAATTTCATGTAGACCCGAAACCTTCGAAACCCATTCAAATGATATCGCATCATGTCACCAAAGACTTGAAAACATTATAAAATGTACTGTCACAAGCCTATATCATGTTATTTTCATGAATCATGACACAGGACATTTGGGACTTTCGGGTGTTTCGGGTAACAGGGCAATTCCTATCGCTTCGGGTCACCCGTTTCAAATCGCACGACTCTTTAGGACTGTTTCCCAACTATTTCACACGGAAACAATCCATCACGATAGCAAGCCGCATGTCCATTCTTCGTGAATCCGTGGGAGATGGAATGTAGGTCCGAAACCATCCAAACCCATTCCCATCATACCGCATCACTCCACAAAAGACACGAAAAACATTATAAAACGTACTGTCACACGCCTATATCATACCGTTTCATGATTCATGACACAGGACATTTGGGACAGGACAATATTACACTTCCGGGTGTTTCGGGTAACAGGGCAATTCCTATCGTTTCGGGCCACGCGTTTCAAATCGCACGAGTTGCCGACTGTTTCACGCATATTTCACGGGGAAACCATCCATCACGATAGCAAGCCGCATGTCCATTCTTCATGCATCCCTGAGAGATTTCATGTAGGCCCGAAACCATCCAAACCCATTCCCATCATACCGCATCACTCCACGAAAGGCACGAATTCATTATAAAATGTACTGTCACACACCTATATCATGTGATTTTCATGAATCTTGAAAACACACAATACAACTCAGCCGGGTGTTTCGGGTAACAGGATAATTCCTATCGTTTCGGGTCACCCGTTTCAAATCGCACGAGTTGCCGACTCTTTAGGACTGTTTCACAGGGAAACCTTCCATCGCGATACCTGCCAACGTGTCCATTCCTCATGAATCCGTGAGAGATGGAATCTTGGTAAGAAACCATTCAAACCCGTACAAATGAGATCGCATCACTCCACGAAAGACTTGAACACATTATAAAATGTACCGTCACACGCCTATATCATGTGATTTTCATGAATCTTGAAAACACACAATACAACTCAGCCGGGTGTTTCGGGTAACAGGATAATTCCTATCGTTTCGGGTCACCCGTTTCAAATCGCACGAGTTGCCGACTCTTTAGGACTGTTTCACAGGGAAACCTTCCATCGCGATACCTGCCAACGTGTCCATTCCTCATGAATCCGTGAGAGATGGAATCTTGGTAAGAAACCATTCAAACCCGTACAAATGAGATCGCATCACTCCACGAAAGACTTGAACACATTATAAAATGTACCGTCACACGCCTATATCATGTGATTTTCATGAAGCAGGAAAACACACAATGCAACTCACAATGAGTAATGAGCATATTGGGTTAGCATGTTATTAAAATCTCAAACATAAAACTGCTGGGGGATGCCAAAAATTTATTTTGTGTGATGGGCCACGTTCCAGAAACAATGATGGGTCAGGCCCAAAAAAATTATTTTGAGGAACCAACAACAACCAGTGGTAAAAAAGTCGGGACACAACCGTGACATGCCCCCCCGGCTGGAAACCAATCAATGGAATCACAACGATTGAATCGCTACTACATCAATGGGAAAATGTTTGGAACATTATTGGGGATCTCGAAATGAAAAAACACAAGGTGGTGGTCAGCTCGGCAAAAAGTTTCCAGACTCAAGACCAACTGTAAATAACCATCATTAAAAAAAAAAAAAAAAAAAAAAAAAAAAAAAAAAAAAAAAAAAATTTTTTTTTTTTTTTTTTTTTTTTTTTTTTTTTTTAATTGCCTTTTGAAATGAAGGTGACTGCTCCTTGTGCAAGTTGTTGCATTGATTCCAATTGATTTTCCAAGTATGCATTACGATCTTCATAGTATTGTATTCGGACCTGTTCTGCTTCTTTCAATTCCGTAATTCGGACCCGTTGTGCTTCTTTCAATTCCGAAATACGATCTTCATACTGCTGTATTCGAGCCTCTTCCGCTTTCTTCAATTGGCTTTTCAAGGTATGAATCTCTTCCGACATTACCGCAATACGATCTTCATACTGCTGTATTCGAGCCTGTTCCGCTTCTTTCAATTGGCTTCGTACCCTTTCAACGGCCGTTTCCACGGCTTCTGCCGTCCTTTCCAAATACTGCCGTTGCATTTTTTCATCGTCCCGCTCTTTCCGGCACCTTTGCAACTCATTCTCCAACTCGATACATTTGGCATGTTCATGTTCCAACTTTTCGTTGTGCGTAAACACCATGAGGGAACGTTCTGCTTCAAAATCCTTTACTATACAGGATTTCTTCACTTCAAACTCCTCCATCAACTCATGTTTGATGCTTTGAAAATCATTCACCTCCGTCCGATGCCGTTGGCCCAACTCGTACTTTTCTTCGTGTACGTTGTCCAAAAAAGAATTGCCGCGTTTCATTTGATGCACGCACCACTCTTTGTAGGGCAATTCGAGTAGAGACGGATTCGATTGCAGTACCATCACTTGATCCGGTTGATACATCCACAGATACGGACGATCGGTGGGCGTGTCTTCCGTCACATGGGCTGGCTCCAGATGCTTGGCAACAGGCACAACGCAACCCACAATAGGAATGTTGAGCGTCTTGACGGGAATGGTCCGTCTCGATCCCTGCCCTTTTACTTCATCGTACCAATACCTGGCCTTGCGTTGCTTGGCTCGAGAATGGATATAGTCACTCAAGCCGTTCTGGACCAATACGGACATGGCCACTTTGGCGTGGGGATACAACGCGTGATGAAGATAATAATGGGAATTTCCGTCATAGTCATATATTTTACCAGCCGTGCCATCACATTGCGCTTTCGATTGACTCACGTAAAACAGAGTATTGATTAACTGGTGGTTGGTTTTGATAGGGATTTTCAATTTAGCTGCCGTATTTTTAACCCTCATGCACGTCTTCCACTCCTTGTCCAACTGAACGTTCTTCTCCTTGACGAGCACCATATGCCGATGATGTTTCAGAGAAGCAGGTATTTTTGCACGGGGTGTTTTGATTCCATCACACAAGCACCAATAAGGAAGCACATATACACCCTTCATACTCAAAATGCTGGCAACAAAGTCTTTCCATACGGCCGCTCTGACGCTGACGTGGTACCACATGTGGGTCTTTTGCCTAAACTGATGCAGGATGGGATGCATAAAGTCCCCTAAACCACTCTCTTCGGAGTACGACACGTGCGTGGGGAGAAAAGGTCCTGTCAGAAACGGCGGCAACAGTCCGACTTCTTTATAAAACGTCCCCCAGGCCTTGCAGGGTTTTCTTCCCGACATGCCCCGTTTTGGCAATTGTAAAAAGGATAGGCACGGTTCACAAGGTCCCGACGCCGATTCGCATGGCGGTGGTGGTAAGAGGACTTTAAAACCTTTCGGGGGTCGAAACAAATGGGGAAATTTTTCTTTGATGCACTCCATACGATGCTGGTTGATTTTGTCAGTGGTCCGTTCTGCGTATCTCCATGATAAGGCCCCCAAGCAAAAAGGGCATTGTACATCTGGATTGATCGAGTGAACACGACGAACGTGTACCGTTACATACTCACAGAGGGTCATTTCTAAACCACAATGGAAAACTGGACACTTTACATGCTTCATTTTTTTACGGCCAAACATTGTATAATAGATGCTAAGAGCCATATCAAGGTGTTTTCCACTTGCCAGTTTATCCAGACAGCAAGGTAATCCAATGAGCGCAGCAGTGTTGACTGACCAAGAACCAACTGGCAAATCCTTTGGTAAGCTCTGACTTATATACAGTCAAAAAAAAAAAAAAAAAAAAAAAAAAAAAAAAAAAAAAAAAAAAAAAAAAAAAAAAAAAAAAATTTTTTTTTTTTTTTTTTTTTTTTTTTTTTTTAATTTTTTTTTTTTTATTTTTAATGTTCATGAAAAGATTTTAGGCCGAGTGTCAAAACTTTTTTTTGGTTCCTGTTTGGCTGGCTACCTGTTTTTTTCCAGTTGCGTTCCATTCGACCATGTATGTTCCTCCTGAAACAATCGGGCCATGTCCTTTGTCACATCCTCCACCTCGTTCGGCCACCGATATTGCTCTCGCAGTATCTTTTTACAATCACACAGGTTACTCAAACGTGGCGTGCCATAGTCCACACTGAGTGAGCATTGCGTCAAATGGGGTCCGTGGTCGGACAATCGAATCTTGTAATACCCACACGCAAATAACGTGTAAGTACACCTGCAAGGCATTCTCCCTCGACAATGGGCCAGATGCAAGAAATCCTTTTCTTGGTACAACGAGCCTCTGGGTGGCATGGAGGGCGGCACGTAAAACGTGGATGTCGGAAGATCACTCTTACAGATGCAATCGACACTGTTTAACGTGCAACCCGCCCGATGAATGATATCATTGTCTTTAAAGTAGTTGGGATATCCATACACATCACAACTACACAGCTCGGGCACCTTGGGACACGACGCCACGTGCGTTCCCTCCTCGGTAACCTTCAACAACAGGAACGCCACACCGCTCGTGAGGATTTTATCAAATTCTTTCCGGCATTCACACTCGAGGGGTCGATTGCATTTCAACAAGTGCAACTTGCGCGTCCGGTCTTGCCAAATGTAAATGGGATGCGGTCCCAGAAAGGGATGCATCGATCCATGGTTGTTGTTCATGGCAATTTAAAAAAAATCTTGGCAAAAAACAAAACACGTTGGTTGATGGTCGAGCTGGCAACTGGAAAATATTTCCCATAGCTCAAGTCTTTATACCATTAAAAAAAAAAAAAAAAAAAAAAAAAAAAAAAAAAAAAAAAAAAAAAAAAAAAAAAAAAAAAATTTTTTTTTTTTTTTTTTTTTTTTTTTTTTTTTTTTTTTTTTTTTTTTTTTAATACATCCTCAGCTCAGGAAAAGTTTTGGGACAGTGACAAGTTGTTGCTTCAACTTTATGAAATTACAAAAGTTGTTGTTCATGCCGCATTGTTTTCAAATTGGCTTTCCACGTTTCATTGGTGGAAAAACAGGTCTTTCCAGGCTTCCTGACCTGGCCTGATACTTTGCTGGCTAAGCGTCACACTCACTGGACACTCGTTTCACAGTATTTGCCATACATTTACACAGGCCACCTTACACTCGAAACCCATTGTCCACAACACATGCCCAACTCCTACGCAAAGACTGTCAAACAAACGTTACACTCACAGGACACTCGTTTCACAGAACTTGCCATAGGTTGTACACAGTCCACCTTGCCACCCCTCCTGCACTCGTTTCACAGAACTTGCCATAGGTTTTACACAGTCCACCTTGCAACCCCTCCTGCACTCGTTTCACAGAACTTGCCATACATTTATACAGGCCACCTTGCATTCAACCACCCATGGTCCCAAAAATACATGCCAACTCCTACGCAAAGACTGTCAAAAAAACCTCGCCTCCACCTTGCACTCGACACCCCTTGTCCCATGCCAACTCCTACCCAAAGACTGTTAAAATACATCCTGCACTCGTTTCACAGTACTTGCCATAGGTCTCACACAGTCGGCCGAAAAAATAGTGGAGCACCGTGACCTCTACAAAAAATTTTCAAATAAGCAAAACGACACAAGTGTGGGGGGGTAAAAATTATTTTTATTTAAACGACAAATCGATTGGTTTTACAAATGTAATGGCCGATGGTTGTATGACGTCAGGGAAACGTCTGGGGGTCGTCAAGTCCAAAGGTTCATCTTGGGGTATGGGGGGTCGATCTTGGGGTGGTGGTTGGAAACCCAATTCCATTAACATGGCTTCATCCAAAATCGGAATTTCATCATCATCATGTCCAAAAAGGAGTTCAGTCATGTCAAAGTGTATAGGTGTTGCAGGCTCCATCCAATTTGGCATGGATGGTTGCACCCTTGGTGGTGACACAACTGGTGGTTGCACAACTGGCTCGATGAATAGGGGTTGATGCACCACTGGAGGCTCGATGAAGAGGGGTTGATGCACAACAGGAGGGGCTGGCGATTGCACAGGCTCTTGATGCACCACTGCTGGCGAATACTCCACTGGAGGCTCCATGAATAGCGGCTCTAGGAACAGGGGTTGATGCACAACAACTGGTGACGGAGAAGATGTTGTCAAGTCCACAGGGGTGGGGTCCTCCCACGCAGGTGAAACAGGCTCACGAGATTCCACACGCTTGGGAATTTTAAACTGTCCCCAATTCTTGCGGACAACACGAGTTGCTGGCTCCACAACACGAGTTGCTGGCGGTGGTTCTACAGGCACACGCTTAGAGGGTTTGCCCCAATTCTTTTGCACCTGTTTTCGTTTCATCTGCCGCTCTCGAGGCATGACCATCTCAGGTGGTCGATGGGCCGCAGGGGTCGGAGGTGGCACGTTGTACGCACTCGCGCCATACGACTTGTGGGTCTTGAACGACTCCATGCCAGGAATCTCCACACTATTCGGCACCACGTCCACAGAGAAGAGGGTCTTTTGCACGGCCATCACCACGTACCGCGTGCCCGAAGGAATGGTGTACGTGGAATGAGGCTGAAACACGTACCGTTCGTAGAGCATCTGATCATAGGCACTCAAACTCCTACGAACGGTATTGGGCTGGGAGCGGGAATTGACACTAGCAGCAGGCAGTTCATAACACACCATGGGCGCAAACGACGTTTGGAACACGTGATGCATTCCAGAATCCACAATCCAGTGTCCAAACGTGAACCCGTGCTTGACCAAGTACATGTTATCCAGCCGAAACCCAAGTCGGGTATCGGCATTCTTCATGTTCCTTTCAGGATTTTTCATGAGTTTTTTCACAATCCGGTCCCACTGTATTTCGTTGGGATCGAAATAGCCGGAATGTTTGGCCGAGTCCAAGCACCTCAAGAAATTGTCCAGAAATTTCCTGAACCAGTCCTTTGGCAGGGCGTTGTGATAAATCCTTTTATTTTCATGGGGCTCCATGAACGAAATGAAGGCCTGCACCCGATGTTGCCGGATTTCTTTTTCCCACACATCTGCATCGAAATACAAAGGCTCCAACTCTTCAGACACTCGATTCACGGGGAAAATATCCATTGCGACTGGACCGCTGACTGATGCCGACCCTCGAAAGCAGGCTTCCTTTTATAGGTCTTTCCCCCTGTCGCCAAACGCGCCAAGCCAAGTTGCTTTGCCAATGATGAAAACGTATTTCCAAGCTTGAATAGGAAAATCCAAACTTGAATGGAAAAAAATCCAATGATGAAAACGTATTTCCCCAAGCTTGAATGGCCAAAAAATGATTTTGCCAATTGAAATTCCCAATGTTGAATGTAAATCAATGAAAGCCAAACGTCAGTCCAAGCTTGTCACAGGAATTCCCAATGTTGAATCGGCCAGCCAAACGTATTTTGAATACCGACAACATAAGTACGATTCAGCCACTTGAAAACCTATTCAAGTTACACAAGTCCAGTCACTCAAAAAATATTTGGGGAGGCATCACTGCACAAGTGTTGGGAGCACAACTGAAAAACCTGTCCTACAGCTCGGGCTTATATACAATGGAAAAAAAAAAAAAAAAAAAAAAAAAAAAAAAAAAAAAAAAAAAAAATTTTTTTTTTTTTTTTTTTTTTTTTTTTTTTTTTTTTTTTTTTTTTAATCATTTCAAAAAAGTTTTCAGAGCCACCAGCCAGCTTTTTGTTTTGGGACAAAGTTATTTGGTTTCCACTTCACCTTTCCGGTAAGCTGTTATCGTGGGTCCAGTGTCCAGCCAAATCACGTTTGGCAACTGGTTTAAACCTTCCATTTTCATGTGCCAATCTGCAGGTCGAATCGGGTTTGGCGGTCTAGAATCCACCACTTCTTGCAACTGGTAGGGTTGAATCTCCACCGGCAACAAGTTTATTTGATTCACCTGACTATCTTCCGTTGGTTTGTACACGGTGGCCACGGCTTCAATGAGATCCAGAGCAACTTGATAAATTCCCGGCATTCTGTCACTGGGTTGATCATCACTGCACCTATCCATATCAATCACGAGCTCATCTTCACTGGGCTCCTCACTCTTGACAGCATCACTCGAAACTGTAGTCTGTTCAATAGGTGCAGCACTCGGTGAATTGACCTGTTCACCGTTCGAACCTGGACTCGAAACTGTTGAGTCACCACTCGAACCTGGACTCGAAACTGTTGAGTCACCATTCGAAACAGTTGGAGGACGCGAAACTGTTGAGTCACCACTCGAACCTGGAGTCGAAACTGTTGAGTCACCCCTCGAAACTATTGGGTCACCACTCGAAAAGGGAGGCTCGGCAAGGGGAGCGGGATTCGAAACGGGTTCATCAGCATTCCGTCGTGTAGGATCCCTACACCAGGTGACGTCTGCCACAAACTGATGAATCCAATCGGGAATGGACACATTGCCATCCATCCCAGCAAAGAGGATAGGGGAATCTTTCACCGTGTCTGAAAACCGCTTCTGAAGTTGGACTGACCCTATTCCTCTGCAAAGCGTATCCACAAACATGTTGGCTTTGGTCAAATCCGCTTCCAACAGGCGATGGTACATGAATTCCGTGGAAATCAATTTGCATCTCAGCGTGTTGTGGGTATACTTGGGACCAGGGGGAAATACATCTTGTCCAACAACGACATGCTGTTGAAATCGGCTGGCAAAGGAATAAGGATTCTTTTTCCCCAAAAGAATGCCCAAGTCCACGATCCGCCAGTACAAGTATCCATCGCCACCCACCGCAGCGGCAAGGGGTTGGCAAAAAGAGCCAAGACAGAGGCGAAACCACATGATGCGTACACAAGAAGGCAAATTGTATGTTGGAAGTGTAGAGAGCGTACAAGTCGTCGGATGGCCAAACAGCAACTGACAAATTCCTGTCAGCGCTACCGACTTATAAAGGGTTTCAAAAAAAAAAAAAAAAAAAAAAAAAAAAAAAAAAAAAAAAAAAAAAAAAAAAAAAAAAATTTTTTTTTTTTTTTTTTTTTTTTTTTTTTTTTTTTTTTTTTTTTTTTTTTAATATGTTTCCAAAGTTTTTCAGTTGGGCTCGGCTAACCCCAATTTCAAGTTGGGTGTGTCTGTTTCACTCGGCATGCAAAATTTACATGTTTAGTCTTCATCATCAGATATGTCTGACGGGAACCATTTATCCATGTCACGATAACATTTGCCAGAGATGCTTGTATCTTGAAGCACCTTCTTGCCATCGTCTGAGTAGTTTTGATCATTCTCGTCTGCTGAATTGTTTTGATCAGCTGTTGAATCGTTTTGATCAGCTGTTGAATCGTTTTGGTCAGCTGCCAAATTGTTTTGATCAGCTACCGAATTGTTTTGATCAGAATCCATTCTGAACCACACCACAAACTCGTCGTCAGCCTCCACACTTGCATCAGGATGCATGTCGACATCTGCCCGATCATCAGGTATGGAGGACGAACGGTCTGGCGTGGGTGTTAAATCCCCCTCATCATAGGGAATCATGCTGTCAGGAAACTCTTCCGTAGCCAACTCGTGAAAAACCGGTTCCCTTTGATCAAACTGCTTCTGGAATCCAGACGCAAGGGTAGAACGGATGGAACCCATTGACTGGGGAATTGCAAAAACGTGTAACACGAGTCGAGTGGTGAGGCAACTGGTGAGAGCGGTGGCCAAAAGGAAAGGCAACTGGTGAGAGCGGTGGCCAAAAGGAAAGGCAACTGGTGAGAGCGGCGTCCAAGAGGCAAGTGGTGAAAATCTTTCAGAGCCCTGCCTGTTATATACCCAATGAAAAAAAAAAAAAAAAAAAAAAAAAAAAAAAAAAAAAAAAAAAAAAAATTTTTTTTTTTTTTTTTTTTTTTTTTTTTTTTTTTTTTTTTTTTTTTTTTTTTTTTTTTTTTTTTTTTTTTTTAAATTCTTACAAATGATTTTGAGTTGTTGGGAAATTGAGTTGAGCTCAGAATGATTTTGAGTGAATGATTTTCATCCTACTGTATTGGGTTTGTCAAAGTGATAGTATTGCGGATGGACTCTCAAGCTAGGCCCATATATTCTGAAAGCGACCGGAAAGCGTTCCATCCACGTCGTACAGTCACACTTGCAATAATTGACGGCCTTACACCGCCAGCAAGCCAATCCTCTGACCAGGTCTTCGGGAATCGGGAAACATCGCAACTCGCAACAATATCGAGGGGTGGACTTGCGCTGTTTGACCAATTCCACCAGGCTCCCATTGATGCGAGTCGTTCGAACCGGTGGTTGTGCCAACAGCACGTCCCGTTGCCGCGTGACACACAGACAGAAGCACTGGTCTGGACACAACAGGCAAATGTGGCGTGCGGGTTGAATACACATGTAATCACAGCAATGCAGGTCCCTCAATTTTTGCATGTACGTGGGGCAACGACAGCGACAGAAACTAAAGGACCGACATTTCTTGCACGCCATGCCATCCACCTGTGTTTGAGGGACTGGAAAACATTTCAAGGGACAGCAATATGTCTTTGGCATACTTGACACAAATTCTTTGGCACACGAGATGATGACCAACCAGCAAGTGAAGGCTCTGCTCACGAGTCCTGACTTATACAGGCTTTCAAAAAAAAAAAAAAAAAAAAAAAAAAAAAAAAAAAAAAAAAAAAAAAAAAATTTTTTTTTTTTTTTTTTTTTTTTTTTTTTTTTTTAATAGTTACAAATAATTTTGAGTTGGGCTTGTTGGGAATTTGAGTTGAGCTTGTTGGGAATTTGAGTTGAGCTTCAAGTAGATGGGAATTTGTGGTTATGGTCTCGTGGTCGACACCATCTGTATGGCATTCATCGTCGTGCCCCGCTCGGCTTGTTTCATTTTGTTCTTTAACATGTCCAAGCCTCGTTCCAATTCCCCTATCGCTTCCACGTGTCGTTCGTACAGATCCTTGTACATGCCACTCAGCGTATCGTTGTATTCTTCCTGAACTCTGCCACAGGTGACCAGACACGATTTGCACGGCTGTACCATCTGCGGAACAGGTGGATACGTGGATTGCTGCAAACCTCGCATGGTACGTTGCAAGGATTTCAAATGTTCCGCTTCCTTCAGAATCACCTTGAGAAGGGCCACGTATTCCAAATGAATCGGATGGGCCGCTTTCTCCCGATCTCGATGACACAATCGGCCGTGCCGAATGTTACAGTCCACCAGCAAATTGGTAAACAGCTTGGAAGGGATCCGCACATCATCCTCCTCATCCATGGTGGTCAATCAGATGGCACTTGATAAAAAAAATAGCACAAGGTAACTTGAAACACGATGTACTGTTCGAGGTGGTGGCTGGCCGTCATCTGGAAAAACTTTTCCCACAGCCCTGAGTTATATACCCAGTAAAAAAAAAAAAAAAAAAAAAAAAAAAAAAAAAAAAAAAAAAAAAAAAAAAAAAAAAATTTTTTTTTTTTTTTTTTTTTTTTTTTTTTTTTTTTTTTTTTTTTTTTTTTTTTTTTGAATCATTCAACATGATTTTTGAGTTGAGCCAGTTGAGAGTTTGAGTTGGGCTTCAAGTCATTAGCCCTCCATGACAAGTTTTTCAAGTTGTGTGCTGTTTTTTCAAGCTATCAGGATATGTTCTTCTTCACCACTCCGTTGCAACCGACGGTTCCCATCAGCACGCTTCCATTTCTGCTGAGCGTCTCGTGGTGCCGTATCGAAATATTCCAGCAGGGAATCGAGCCACGCTTGTTCCCTGACGTAATTGGCCAGTTGAAAGATTTGAAATTGCACCGGCAAGTGTTGCGAAGAGGGCACATTGTCCACGTACTCGACAGGTAGCTTGCGATCGTACAAGAAATGCCAGGTCGGTCCATCGTGCGTTCCCAAAATGGCTGGTCCACGATGATGCGTCGGTAAACAGGTTGAATAAAAGAAATCCACCAGAAACGTGTCGAGGTAGTCGAGTGGCACGTGAAATCCAGAGCCTGAAGAGCAGTTGACACCAATCGTCACGTGAAATTCAAAATTGATGGTATCCAGAAACACCAACTGGTGGGGCTGGCCATCTTTAAAATTAATCAACACGACGTAATCCACCATATGAATTGGATTGAGCTTGTGAACGGGTAAGTCATTCATGATGTCGGGCTTGAAGTGCAAATGGCAAAACTGGCTCAGGGGTCTGACTTTTATAGAACGATTCAAAAAAAAAAAAAAAAAAAAAAAAAAAAAAAAAAATTTTTTTTTTTTTTTTTTTTTTTTTTTTTTTTTTTTTTTTTTTTTTTTTTTTTTTTTTTCAATGTGTCTCCAGATTCTTTTCAAGACTGCCAGCCCAGTTGTTGGCAACCCAATTTTTTTTTAGTGTTGTCTTTACAATTACATTTCGCTAACCATGGTTGGCCTTTGGATTTCCACTTGGAAACCATTTCAAGTCACTGGCCAACGTTGGATTCACGAAAACCATTTCATGCCAACGTTGGCAATTTTCTTGTTAAGAAAAATATGTTTCACATGCATCACGTTTCCACCCAAGGTTGGCTTCATGATGAACCCAAAAAAATGGGAGAGAGTCTTTTTTGAATGCATCCAAAAAAGACTCTCTCCCATTTTTTTGGGCCAAAATAAAAAAATGTCAAGATATGAGGGTGTGTCTGCAGGTCGGACAGGTATTGTGATTGACCAACCATTGAAAAAGGCATTCCGAATGAAACACATGTTTGCACGTGGTGGTATTGCGTGTAATGTACAGGTTTTCCAGGCAAATGGCACACGTTTCCGTGGTTTTAAAGTACGAGTCTGGCCACGGATAGCTGTACACCGAGGCCATCAGCATGTCCCCCATCTCTTCAATTTTTTCCAGGGCGAAAGGGAAGGGTTTCAGAGTCCAGGAATAGGCCAGCAGGTGGTAGAGATTGGGTAGTACCTGGTCCATGTAGACGGCTCTGAGGGCAGGATACGGGCTCGATTCATGTTTCGGGCAAAGGGGTTCCAGGTGCTCGGCGCGCATGTTGTTCCGGAACTGCCAGTAGGCCACGTCAAAGACGAAATCAATTTTGTCCGGTCCATCCCCGGGTACCAGGTCTCGAATGAAATCAAACACGGTAAATTCGGAGAGGTGTCCGACAGGCACGACATCGGGGGTCTGGATCTTGTGCAACACCGCACTGGCATTCAACATGAAGACTGTAAATTCCATCATGTCTTGAAACGACCTTGGCACGTAGGCCTGGATCGCAGCATCTCGATACGTGTCGCATGGAAACATATTTTGAATAAAATGATGCGTGCCACTCGCTGCGGTTCCTTTTTATAGTCGTAGCTGCAATTTGATTGGTCCGTCGGCATTTGACGTCATGTGAAGGCAACACCAACCATGGAAGCCAACGTTGATACTGTTGCAATATCCTGTCAACATTGGATAGCCACTTGAAATAAAATTCATGTAAAAATGAAATTCCTGACCAACGTTGGAAGCCTTCTTAAGCGAAAAGAATATGATTCAACGTTGGCAATCTTCTTGTGTAAAAATATGTTTCATAGCGTTCCACACCAAGGTTGGCTTCACGATGAACCCAAAAAAATGGGAGAGAGTCTTTGAATGCATGAAGGAATTTTTTTTTAAAAAAAATTCCTTCAAGCATTCAAAAGACTCTCTCCCATTTTTTCGGGGTTGGGGCCAAAGTCAATAGATGATATAATTTCTGCACGCCGGACAGGTATTGTGATCGCTCAGCCACAGGAACAGGCACCTCGAATGAAACGAATGGTGACAACAGGTGGTGTACCTTTCGATATAGAGGGTGTCCAGGCATATGGCACAGGGTTCGGCACTGCTCAGGTAGGATTCTGGAAACGGATACCTGTAGATGGAAGCCATCAGCAAATTGCCCAATTCTTCCAGTTTCCCTTCTGGCAGGGTGAAAGGTGTCAAAGTCCAGCAATGGGCCAGCATCTTGTATACGTCGGGCAAAACACGATCCATGTAAATGGCTTGGAGGGCAGGATGGGGACAGGAGGCATATTTCGGGCAAAGAGGCTCGAGGTCGTCAGAGTACAGGTTGGCCTGTAATTGCCAATGCGCCACGTTGAACAGGTAATATTTCTCGTCGTACCTGTCAGGTAACAGCTCCAGAAGAAAATCATACAGGTCCGACATGGGCTTCACCACACCATCATCGGGGGGTGGTTGGGCCTTGTGTAAATCCGCACTCGCATTCAACATGAAGGTCGTAAATTCCATCAAGTCATGAAAAGATTTCTGCTTGTAGGACGTAATCTCCACATCTCGATACGTATCGCAGGGAAACATGTTTGCAAATGATGCCTTCCACTCGCTGCGAGTCCGTTTTATACTCGCAGCTGGCGTGGGATTGGTCCGTCGGCCTTTGACGTCATCTGAAGAATGACACCAACCATGGAAGCCAACGTTGGATGCACACGAAATGGAACTTCGAGTGATGCGATTGGCCAGTGGGTATTTGACGTCATCTGGTGGGTGGATCCACCATCATGAATTCAAAATAACCAACGTTGGATTGGGGGAAAACTTGTTCAACATGTCATTTTTTTAACACCCAAGCTTGGCAAGTTTCTTGCAAACAATTGCCAAGTAGGATTACCAAGGTTGGCAAGTAGTTTGACCCAAAAAAATGGGAGAGAGCTCTGCATATACAAGTGTAAATCACCTGTATATACAGAACTCTCTCCCATTTTTTTGGGTGAAAAGAAACACACCATTTCGGTCATTGGTTTTTATTTACAAACAGGGTTTTTTACAGGTATTCCTGTCCATATTTGTCTTCGTGTAGGTTTTCGGCCGCTCTGAAAGCCAACAGTCCAGCATTCTGTTTCGGGCCCATCAGGTACCAGTGGTTCCCAAGCACACCTGCCCCTAGGAAATGAACCGTCCCTTCCGGCATGACGGGCTCCAGGTAGTGGTAGGTCGCCATGTCCAGGCATCCCACGTGTACCACATCGCCTTCTTCCTTCTGCAGGTGAGTCGCATAGAATTCGTGGCTCAGGTAGTGGGCCATGTCGTTCAGGTGCACCATGTCTGTATGATCGATCCCATCGCGGTTGTCAAAGGGGTTGTTGGGGAGATTCCAATTCTTCAGCACGTCTGAATAGCCAAAGCGTAGGGAACTAGGGCTCGGCTCCACAGCCATATGCACCTTGGTCGATTCAATCGAATTGAACACGATGCGGCGTGGGACGAACGCCCCCTCGTGCCACATGAATTGAGCCGTAGCAACAAAATCGAGTTGATCCATGTCGAGTGTTTGGTCCCAATGGCAAGTCGTCTGGCGCTTATATACGCTAGACGAGTGCCAAACCATCCCGCCAAATATTTTTTTAAACGCCAAATCATTTCCCAATGTTGGTTTGAAACATCATTTCCCAAATGTTGGTTTGAAACCATTCATGGAATATCTTTGAGCCAAGGTTGGTTTGAAACCATGCATGGAATATCTTTCACCAAGGTTGGTGTCGTGAGGATTTTTTTTTAATGCGGGATCAATTCAATGGGATACTGCAACACCTTTGAAATGCCCCCCACCACGGCCAAGTACCGATGGCATCGATCCAATTTGCAAAAAGGACAAGTCCCAATCACATCCAAATCCTTTTCCATCATAAATGTTCGGATGGTACTGTCGTCGGGCGTCATCATTTTCCATCGTAGTTTCGTCACTCGATCGGTAAAACACAGCCTCCCCACTTGCATTCTCAGAACGCATTCCATTACTTTGACGTGCAAGTCATTGGTATTGTCCATGGAATACGTCATGAAACCGTTGGTCAAAGTAAATCCCTTGTCCCGGATACAGAGGACGGCCATACATTTGGGATGAAAATGAACTTGCATGTCTCCTCCCGACACGACCAGTTTACGGGCTTCCGGTGGCATCCATGGACCGGTCGGCAATAGCAATTCAGGTTCCCGAATGACAATCTTTGCAGGTGGATGACGGGAAGGTGGGGGCGGACATGATTTACGGTAGGGTCGACGATAGGCTGGCCGACGGTAGGGTCGACGATAGGCTGGCTTGCGGTAGGGTTTTCTTTCACGGGCTGGCCGATATTTTCTTTCATGGGGTTTGACAGGTTCACGAACAGGTTCACTGGATACAGGTGGCGGGGAATTCGGCCGGGGTGGTGGTACATCCCCACGCCAATATTCAGGGGTCATTGGCAACGGGGACAGCGATTCGTCCAACAAGTAACTGATATCCATGACTTGTTCAAGTTGAGCACAAAGAGCAGCACGCAGAGTCAGGCAGCAAGTGGGAAAAGTTTTCAAGGGGCCCGACTTATATACACACTCAAAAAAAAAAAAAAAAAAAAAAAAAAAAAAAAAAAAAAAAAAAAAAAAATGGGAAAAGTTTTCAAGGGGCCCGACTTATATACACACTCAAAAAAAAAAAAAAAAAAAAAAAAAAAAAAAAAAAAAAAAAAAAAATTTTTTTTTTTTTTTTTTTTTTTTTTTTTTTTTTTTTTTTTTTTTTTCAATGTGCTAACCACTCAAAAAAAGTTTTGTGGGTCAACCACAAATTGTTGTCACCATGTGTTTTCAAAATGACACGGTTTCAGTTCATAGGGTTTCTGGCCAATGGTTTCTTGTAAACATGTCCACGACACTCCTCAGGCCTACTGGTCAACGTTGGATATCCCATTTGATTCATGCCAACAATGGACTTGCACTTGTAAACAAAATATTAAAGTCCATTTCAAGTCCACCAAGGTTGGCTTCTGACTTGACCCAAAAAAATGGGAGAGAGCTTTCGAATGCCACATGTGGCACCCGAAAGCTCTCTCCCATCGTTTTGGTTTTGAAATGAAACACAACACCACATGGGGAAACTGACATTTATTCACAAAATATGGTTTTTTTACACATCCCAATAGGGATCGTTGGTAGACTGCCGGGCCAAAAACACTTGTTCGGCCGCTGCCATGGCAATTCCGTTGGCATCTGCATTTCGGCCCATCATGTACACAGAGTCTTTCAGGATTTTAGGGCCCAGGTACTGCACCGTTCCCTCGGGAAAGAGGGGCTCCAGGTACATGAAGGTGGCCATGTCCACCGTACCCACCGTGGCACCCGCCCAGCCGTTGCAGTTGAGTATATTGTCATAAAAGTCCCGAGACAGGTATTTCGGCAGCTCGAGCACAGGTACTGGGAAGAGCGTTTCATCGTCCGGAATCTCTTCGAACGGGTTGTTGGGCACCAGCTGGATATTCTTCTGAATGTCTTTATAGGTAAATCCGGTGAGGGACTCTTTGGCCGGCTGCACGCAATACTTTTCCTTGGAATCGTACACTGCCACAAACACCAGGTGTCGAGGGACCCAATCACCTCCGTACCACATAAATTGGGCGTGGGCAACGAAATCCATGTTTGGATGCATGACTGACTGCTTTTGCTCTGATGAATACTCGAGACTGAATGATTGTGGCTGGATGCCTGCTGCTTATATACAATCTGTCTGGCTCAACGCATGCGCAATGACACTAGCTGTGTTCTTGTAGGGGGGGATTGACTATGTCCAACCTCCAACCTTGAAAGGATGTTGCCCAAGCTTGAAAGGATGCTGTCCAAGCTTGGTAGGATGCTGTCCAAGCGGATGGAATAGTTTGAGATTCCAATGTTATTCCAAACTTGAAATGAGTCGGACCAATCTTGAATAGCATCGTGAAACAATTCCAAACTTGAAATGAGTCAGGTCAATCTTGAATAGCTGATGGCCTATCGTGATGCAGCAGTTCCAAACTAGTCAGGTCAATCTTGAATAGGCTTAACGTGAAACAATTCCAAACTTGAAATGAGTCACATCACTCTTGAATAGCTGATGGCTTAACATGAAGCAAGTGTTAAAAATTTCACAAGTCCAAACAGCACGAGCGACAGGTTGGTCGTCATCTGGGAAAATGATCTTGAGCTCACGACTTATAAACCATTCAAAAAAAAAAAAAAAAAAAAAAAAAAAAAAAAAAAAAAAAAAAAAAAAAAAAAAAAAAAAAAAAATTTTTTTTTTTTTTTTTTTTTTTTTTTTTTTTTTTTTTTTTTTTTTTTTTTTTTTTTTGAATCGTTCCCCATAAGAGGCTGAGCTCAAGATCATTTTGGCCAGTTGCTGTTGGTCCCTCGATTCCAGTCACACAACATTTGGTGTTGAAAATCACAAGTCCAATATGATGGTATTTCTTTGGTTAAAATCCACAACTCCTAAAGTTTTGGGCCAGGATCGTCGGGAATCATTTCTTCTGACCCGCCTTGCCATTCCACATCCAACGGTACCACTCTCAAGTCTGTCGCTCCATCAGAACCGGATCTGATATTTTCACATGAAGAAATGTACAAGTCCAAATGGGATTTCTTTGGAAAAAATCCATCACTGGCCGAATGGGATGCGTGACCCATCAAATGAAGCGGCATGAAGAGCAGAGTCCATCCGTCCAAACGGGGCAGGTCCACTGGTGGAAGGTCTTGACAGTTGAAGCATCAGGCAGCAAGTGGCGATTGCCCAGTTTGCATGGCACTTATATACAGGAAACTCTCGCCAAGGCGCCAAGTATTCTTGCCAACTCGCCAAGAATTCTTGCCAACTCGCCAAGAATTCTTGCCAAGGCGCCAAGTATTCTTGCCAACTCGCCAAGAATCCTTGGCAACGTGCCAATTCGAGGGGGGCCTGTTTCAGTCAGGCATGTTGGGTATCGTTGGACTCGTATGGAGGTTGGCTGTCCTATAGTGCCATGTGGGACCACCTCATGGACCACCCACTTCCGGTTTATACTTTTTAGTGTTACCTATGTCATGTTGGGTATCGTTGGACTCGTATGGAGGTTGGCTTTCATATAATGGCCCAGTGGACCACCTCATGGACCACCCACTTCCGGTTTATACTTTTTAGTGTTACCTATGTCATGTTGGGTATCGTTGGACTCGTATGGAGGTTGGCTGTCCTATAGTGCCACGTGGACCACCTTATGGACCACCCATTTCCGGTTTATACTTTTCAGTGTTACCTATGGCATGTTGGGTATCGTTGGACTCGTATGGAGGTTGGCTTTCATATAGTACCATGTGGACCACCTCATGGACCACCCACTTCCGGTTTATACTTTTCACCGTTACCTATGGCATGTTGGGTGTCGTTCGACTCGGAATGAAGAGCCAAGTCGAACTAAAAATATGGGGACCACCTCATGGACCACCCACTTCCGGTTTAAAATTTCAAGTCCGCCACTATGGCATGTTGGGTATCGTTCGACTCGAAATGCTTGGACCAGTTGAATCAACTTGATGAGGACCACCTCATGGACCACCCCCATTTCCGGTTTCACTCTTATTTCAAATTCATGTGTCGTGTTGGGTGTCCCCAGACTCGTACGGACTAGTACTATCGAAAAAATGACCTCGGACCACTCAAAGACCACCTATTTCCGGAATTTTAAAATGGTCCTGAGTGGGTCATGTGGGGTATCGACACACTCGTGATGACAAATGCTCTCGGAAAACATGCATGACACATAGGTGGTCCCGTTTTGACTTTTTGGACTTGCTTCCAATGCGGCATGATGGGTATCGATGGACTCGGGAGATGGAGCTGATGGCAACCCCATTTTCTTTTCCCAATTTCATGCATATGGGAACAAAATCCCATTTTCGGGTGCCCGTTCTCGAGAAACCCATCAAACGAACGACATGGCCGGCTTTGGATCCACGTCCTCTTTCGTTTGCCGCAAACGGCGAGTCGATAGCTCAATCGGTTCTCGAGTTATGAGCCTAAATCTGACAATCTGGAAACCGAAACTGATCCTTTCGAGCCAGTGTTCATTGCCGCAACTCAAAACGTTTCATGTGTCCCGTAACCCTTTTCGATAAGCTTTCGAATGGTGCAAGTTTCAAGACGATATCTGAATTTCCGGTCGAGTTATGGGCCAAAACATCAAAATCGAGAAACCGATTTTCGGGTTTTTTCGGGTCCATCCAATAGCTGCCAGGGCAAATCACACCGTCCAGAGTGTAGAGTGAACCGCCACGCATCTTTTGGTGCAAGTTTCAAGCCGATATCTGGATTTCCGTCAGAGTTATGGGTCAAAACACCAAAATCAGGAAACTGATTTTGGGTTTTTTCGGGTCATTCCAACAGCTGCCTGTGTCAATCATATCGCCACACGTGTACAGTGAACCGCCACGCATCTTTTGCCGCCAGTTTCAAGCCGATAGCTGCCTGGGTTGCCCAGTTACAGCGGATCAAAGCACTCCACCCTTCCCCAAAATATTTCACATGTTAACCCTCTTATACTGATGCCAGCCGAATGCCTCCTTCCTCGTGAATCCATGAGAGTGGAAAAGTAAGCCCGAAACCATCCAAATCCATTCAAATCATATTGAATCATGCCACAAAAGACACGAAAACATTGTCAAATGTACTGAAACACGCCTATATCCCATGTTTTTCGTAATATTCATGGGTCACAAGCCACAGGAGCGTGATATACTATTTCTTGAACAGAAATCCGTCATTCTGTCGGGAATCTTTTACTGTGAACCTCTTTCTGATCCACCTGCCCCGTGCGGAAGGACAACCGCTCACCACCCCAACCACCCTGACCCGAACACACATTCGATCCCATCCAACCACGCAACCCTTCCCACATGGCTTAAATCACATCTACATCCTATCCTTTCAGGATTCTGAAATCTTGCACATTGCCTGCACATTGCATGCAATGGCGGGATAAGAAATATGGGTGAACATGTTATTTAATTCTCAAACATACAAATGATAGGGGCATGCCCAAAAACTGTTTTTGGGGTGGGACGCGTTCCAGAACAAATGCTGGTGAAAAAAAATTTTTGGAGGGGGGTGAACATGTTATTTAATTTCCCATACCAAAAAAACTTTTTTTGTGGGGTGGGACGCGTTCCAGAACAAAATGCTGGTGAAATATTTATTTTGAGGGTCATGTCGCGCGCATTAACCAGTGGTAAAGAGACGAGAGGCAACAGGGCTGGAAACACCAATCAATGGGAACTCGTCGTTGGAGATCTGATGGAATCGGTCAAGCTGGTCGATCGAAATGCAACCAAAGTTTCCATGAGTCAATGAACACACTGTTGTACACTTGGAAGGAGTGATCACCATCCACTGAGCCAAAACGTGTCATGATGGCTATTGCGCACAACGCTAAATGAAAAACACATGGAGGCAAACTCGGTCAGTGACTGAAACACAAAATGGCCTGATGTAGATTTAAAAAAAAAAAAAAAAAAAAAAAAAAAAAAAAAAAAAAGTCACTATCATTTCAAAAAAAGGTTGATACAGTAAAAAAAAAAAAAAAAAAAAAAAAAAAAAAAAAAAAAAACATTTTTTTTTTTTTTTTTTTTTTTTTTTTTTTTTTTTTTTTTTTTTTTTTTTTTTTTACTGTATCAACCTTTTTTTGAAATGATAGTGACTACCCCTTGGGCAAGTTGTTGCATTGCTTCCAATTGATTTTCCAAAAATGCAATACGATCTTCATACTGTTGTATTCGGACCTGTTCTGCTTCTTTCAATTCCGCAATGCGATCTTCATACTGTTGTATTCGAGCCTCTTCCGCTTTCCTCAATAAGATTTTCAAGGCGTTAATCTCTGCCGACATCTGGTTTCGTACCCTTTCAACGGCCGTTTCCACGGCTTCTACCGTCTTTTCCAAATGCTGCCGTTGCATTTTTTCATCGTCCCGCTCTTTCCGGCACTTTAGCAACTCATTCTCCAACTCGATACACTTGGCATTCTGACGTTCCACTATTTCGTTATGAGTAAACACCATGTAGGAACGTTCTGTTTCAAACTCCTTTAATGTACAGGATCTCTTGTGTTCAAACTCCTCCATCAACTCATGTTTGATGCTTTGAAAATCATTCACCTCCGTCCGATGACGTTGGCCCAGCTCGTACTTATCGGCGTGTACGGCTTCCAAAAAACTATTGCCGTGCTCAATCTGGTGCTCATACCATTCTTTGTAGGGCAATTCGAGCAGAGATGGATTCGATTTCAATACCATCACTTGATCCGATGGATACATCCACAGATACGGACGATCGGTGGGAAGAGGCGTGTCTTCCGTCACTCGAAGCACATGGGAAGGCTCCAGATGCTTGGCAACAGGCACAACGCAACCCGAAATAGGAATGCCGAGCGTCTTGACGGGAATGGACCGATCCCGTCCACTTCCTTTGACTTCATCGTACCAATACCTGGCCTTGCGTTGCTTGGCTCGAGAATGGATGTATTCACACAAGCCGTTCGGGATCAACACGGACATGGCCACTTTGGCGTGAGGACTCATCGCGTGATGGAGATAGTAATGGGAATTTCCGTCATACTCATCTGTTTTACAAGCCGTACCATCACATTGCGCTCTCGATTGACTCACGTAAAACAGAGTATTGATTAACTGATGGATGGTCTTGATAAAGAATTTCAATTTCGCTGCAATATTTTTCACCCTCATGAACTTTTTCCACTCCTTGTCCAACTGAACGTGCTTCTCCTTGACGAGCACCATATGCCGATGATGCTTCTTGGAAGCCGGTAATTTGGCATTGGGTGCTTTGCTTCCATCACACAAGCACCAATAAGGAAGCACATAGACACCTTTGATACTCAAAATGTGTGCTACAAAGTCCTTCCATGCGGCGGCTCTGACGCTGACGTGGTACCAGAAGTGGGTATTTTGCTTAAACTGGTGCAGGATGGGGTGCATAAAGTCCCCTAAACCACTCTCTTCGGCGAATGGCACGTGCGTGGGGAGCAGTGGACCGGTCAGAAACGGTGGCAACTGTCCGACCTCTTTATAAAACGTCCCCCATGCGTTGCAGCGACTTCTTCCCGCCATGCCACGTTTTGGCAAGTGTAAAAAGGAGAGACACGTTTGACAAGGTCCCGACGCCGCATCGCATGGCGGTGGTGCGACGGGCACTTTATGACATTTCGGGGGTCGAAACAAATGGGGAAATGTTTCTTTTATGCACTCCATACGATGCTCGTTGACTCTTTCAGTGATACCTTCTTCAAGTCTCCATTGAAAGGCTCCCCTGCAAAACGGGCATTGTGTATCTCGATCGATACGGTGAACCTGACCCACATGTACCGTTAAAAAATCATGGAGGGTCATTTCTAAACCACATTGGAAAGCAGGACACTTGACCAACACCATTTTTTTACGACTGCACATGGAAGAATATGTGCTGGAAACCATATCGAGGTGTTGACGATGCAACAAATGAGGAAATGTTTCTTTTAGGCACTCCATACGATGCTTGATGACTCTTTCAGAGGTCCGTTCTTCCCGTTCCCATTCGAATGCCCCCATGCAAAAAGGGCATTGGGTATCTCGATCGATACAGTGCACATCACGAACGTGTGCAGTTACAAATTCCTGGAGGGTCATTTCTAAATCACATGGGGAACACTTGAGAAGCATCCGTTTTTTACGAAAGTACATTGAATTATATGTGCTGGCAGCCATCACGAGGTCCACTTAAAGACAGCAAGTTTATCCAGCAGTGTCCGTCGAGTGGCCCCACTCTTTCCAAGGCAAAGAACAATTCTTGAGAAGTGTATTGTCTTGCACAAGACAATGCAATGATGACGAGCGCATCAGTAGAGGTGTTGACCAGCCGACGACCCAGAAGCAACTGACTAAGTCACTGCTGAGACCCGACTTATATACAGTCAAAAAAAAAAAAAAAAAAAAAAAAAAAAAAAAAAAAAAAAAAATTTTTTTTTTTTTTTTTTTTTTTTTTTTTTTTTTTTTTTTTTATCCTCTGGCCTCATGAAAAGTTTGCGCAGCGGATGGTGGTCACTCCTTCTGACCCACAGGTGTACTTTTTTTTTTTTTTTTTTTTTTTTTTTTTTTTTTTTTTTTTTTTTTTTTTTTTTTTTTTTTTTTTTTAAATCTACATCAGGCCATTTTGTGTTTCAGTCACTGACCGAGTTTGCCTCCATGTGTTTTTCATTTAGCGTTGTGCGCAATAGCCATCATGACACGTTTTGGCTCAGTGGATGGTGATCACTCCTTCCAAGTGTACAACAGTGTGTTCATTGACTCATGGAAACTTTGGTTGCATTTCGATCGACCAGCTTGACCGATTCCATCAGATCTCCAACGACGAGTTCCCATTGATTGGTGTTTCCAGCCCTGTTGCCTCTCGTCTCTTTACCACTGGTTAATGCGCGCGACATGACCCTCAAAATAAATATTTCACCAGCATTTTGTTCTGGAACGCGTCCCACCCCACAAAAAAAGTTTTTTTGGTATGGGAAATTAAATAACATGTTCACCCCCCTCCAAAAATTTTTTTTCACCAGCATTTGTTCTGGAACGCGTCCCACCCCAAAAACAGTTTTTGGGCATGCCCCTATCATTTGTATGTTTGAGAATTAAATAACATGTTCACCCATATTTCTTATCCCGCCATTGCATGCAATGTGCAGGCAATGTGCAAGATTTCAGAATCCTGAAAGGATAGGATGTAGATGTGATTTAAGCCATGTGGGAAGGGTTGCGTGGTTGGATGGGATCGAATGTGTGTTCGGGTCAGGGTGGTTGGGGTGGTGAGCGGTTGTCCTTCCGCACGGGGCAGGTGGATCAGAAAGAGGTTCACAGTAAAAGATTCCCGACAGAATGACGGATTTCTGTTCAAGAAATAGTATATCACGCTCCTGTGGCTTGTGACCCATGAATATTACGAAAAACATGGGATATAGGCGTGTTTCAGTACATTTGACAATGTTTTCGTGTCTTTTGTGGCATGATTCAATATGATTTGAATGGATTTGGATGGTTTCGGGCTTACTTTTCCACTCTCATGGATTCACGAGGAAGGAGGCATTCGGCTGGCATCAGTATAAGAGGGTTAACATGTGAAATATTTTGGGGAAGGGTGGAGTGCTTTGATCCGCTGTAACTGGGCAACCCAGGCAGCTATCGGCTTGAAACTGGCGGCAAAAGATGCGTGGCGGTTCACTGTACACGTGTGGCGATATGATTGACACAGGCAGCTGTTGGAATGACCCGAAAAAACCCAAAATCAGTTTCCTGATTTTGGTGTTTTGACCCATAACTCTGACGGAAATCCAGATATCGGCTTGAAACTTGCACCAAAAGATGCGTGGCGGTTCACTCTACACTCTGGACGGTGTGATTTGCCCTGGCAGCTATTGGATGGACCCGAAAAAACCCGAAAATCGGTTTCTCGATTTTGATGTTTTGGCCCATAACTCGACCGGAAATTCAGATATCGTCTTGAAACTTGCACCATTCGAAAGCTTATCGAAAAGGGTTACGGGACACATGAAACGTTTTGAGTTGCGGCAATGAACACTGGCTCGAAAGGATCAGTTTCGGTTTCCAGATTGTCAGATTTAGGCTCATAACTCGAGAACCGATTGAGCTATCGACTCGCCGTTTGCGGCAAACGAAAGAGGACGTGGATCCAAAGCCGGCCATGTCGTTCGTTTGATGGGTTTCTCGAGAACGGGCACCCGAAAATGGGATTTTGTTCCCATATGCATGAAATTGGGAAAAGAAAATGGGGTTGCCATCAGCTCCATCTCCCGAGTCCATCGATACCCATCATGCCGCATTGGAAGCAAGTCCAAAAAGTCAAAACGGGACCACCTATGTGTCATGCATGTTTTCCGAGAGCATTTGTCATCACGAGTGTGTCGATACCCCACATGACCCACTCAGGACCATTTTAAAATTCCGGAAATAGGTGGTCTTTGAGTGGTCCGAGGTCATTTTTTCGATAGTACTAGTCCGTACGAGTCTGGGGACACCCAACACGACACATGAATTTGAAATAAGAGTGAAACCGGAAATGGGGGTGGTCCATGAGGTGGTCCTCATCAAGTTGATTCAACTGGTCCAAGCATTTCGAGTCGAACGATACCCAACATGCCATAGTGGCGGACTTGAAATTTTAAACCGGAAGTGGGTGGTCCATGAGGTGGTCCCCATATTTTTAGTTCGACTTGGCTCTTCATTCCGAGTCGAACGACACCCAACATGCCATAGGTAACGGTGAAAAGTATAAACCGGAAGTGGGTGGTCCATGAGGTGGTCCACATGGTACTATATGAAAGCCAACCTCCATACGAGTCCAACGATACCCAACATGCCATAGGTAACACTGAAAAGTATAAACCGGAAATGGGTGGTCCATAAGGTGGTCCACGTGGCACTATAGGACAGCCAACCTCCATACGAGTCCAACGATACCCAACATGACATAGGTAACACTAAAAAGTATAAACCGGAAGTGGGTGGTCCATGAGGTGGTCCACTGGGCCATTATATGAAAGCCAACCTCCATACGAGTCCAACGATACCCAACATGACATAGGTAACACTAAAAAGTATAAACCGGAAGTGGGTGGTCCATGAGGTGGTCCCACATGGCACTATAGGACAGCCAACCTCC
Organism: Troglohyphantes excavatus; assembly: GCA_963932185.1. Classification (NCBI taxonomy): domain Eukaryota; kingdom Metazoa; phylum Arthropoda; class Arachnida; order Araneae; family Linyphiidae; genus Troglohyphantes; species Troglohyphantes excavatus. The sequence goes on from OZ010669.1 coordinate 47,685,355, forward strand.
ATACGAGTCCAACGATACCCAACATGCCTGACTGAAACAGGCCCCCCTCGAATTGGCACGTTGCCAAGGATTCTTGGCGAGTTGGCAAGAATACTTGGCGCCTTGGCAAGAATTCTTGGCGAGTTGGCAAGAATTCTTGGCGAGTTGGCAAGAATACTTGGCGCCTTGGCGAGAGTTTCCTGTATATAAGTGCCATGCAAACTGGGCAATCGCCACTTGCTGCCTGATGCTTCAACTGTCAAGACCTTCCACCAGTGGACCTGCCCCGTTTGGACGGATGGACTCTGCTCTTCATGCCGCTTCATTTGATGGGTCACGCATCCCATTCGGCCAGTGATGGATTTTTTCCAAAGAAATCCCATTTGGACTTGTACATTTCTTCATGTGAAAATATCAGATCCGGTTCTGATGGAGCGACAGACTTGAGAGTGGTACCGTTGGATGTGGAATGGCAAGGCGGGTCAGAAGAAATGATTCCCGACGATCCTGGCCCAAAACTTTAGGAGTTGTGGATTTTAACCAAAGAAATACCATCATATTGGACTTGTGATTTTCAACACCAAATGTTGTGTGACTGGAATCGAGGGACCAACAGCAACTGGCCAAAATGATCTTGAGCTCAGCCTCTTATGGGGAACGATTCAAAAAAAAAAAAAAAAAAAAAAAAAAAAAAAAAAAAAAAAAAATTTTTTTTTTTTTTTTTTTTTTTTTTTTTTTTTTTTTTTTTTTTTTTTTTTTTGAATGGTTTATAAGTCGTGAGCTCAAGATCATTTTCCCAGATGACGACCAACCTGTCGCTCGTGCTGTTTGGACTTGTGAAATTTTTAACACTTGCTTCATGTTAAGCCATCAGCTATTCAAGAGTGATGTGACTCATTTCAAGTTTGGAATTGTTTCACGTTAAGCCTATTCAAGATTGACCTGACTAGTTTGGAACTGCTGCATCACGATAGGCCATCAGCTATTCAAGATTGACCTGACTCATTTCAAGTTTGGAATTGTTTCACGATGCTATTCAAGATTGGTCCGACTCATTTCAAGTTTGGAATAACATTGGAATCTCAAACTATTCCATCCGCTTGGACAGCATCCTACCAAGCTTGGACAGCATCCTTTCAAGCTTGGGCAACATCCTTTCAAGGTTGGAGGTTGGACATAGTCAATCCCCCCCTACAAGAACACAGCTAGTGTCATTGCGCATGCGTTGAGCCAGACAGATTGTATATAAGCAGCAGGCATCCAGCCACAATCATTCAGTCTCGAGTATTCATCAGAGCAAAAGCAGTCAGTCATGCATCCAAACATGGATTTCGTTGCCCACGCCCAATTTATGTGGTACGGAGGTGATTGGGTCCCTCGACACCTGGTGTTTGTGGCAGTGTACGATTCCAAGGAAAAGTATTGCGTGCAGCCGGCCAAAGAGTCCCTCACCGGATTTACCTATAAAGACATTCAGAAGAATATCCAGCTGGTGCCCAACAACCCGTTCGAAGAGATTCCGGACGATGAAACGCTCTTCCCAGTACCTGTGCTCGAGCTGCCGAAATACCTGTCTCGGGACTTTTATGACAATATACTCAACTGCAACGGCTGGGCGGGTGCCACGGTGGGTACGGTGGACATGGCCACCTTCATGTACCTGGAGCCCCTCTTTCCCGAGGGAACGGTGCAGTACCTGGGCCCTAAAATCCTGAAAGACTCTGTGTACATGATGGGCCGAAATGCAGATGCCAACGGAATTGCCATGGCAGCGGCCGAACAAGTGTTTTTGGCCCGGCAGTCTACCAACGATCCCTATTGGGATGTGTAAAAAAACCATATTTTGTGAATAAATGTCAGTTTCCCCATGTGGTGTTGTGTTTCATTTCAAAACCAAAACGATGGGAGAGAGCTTTCGGGTGCCACATGTGGCATTCGAAAGCTCTCTCCCATTTTTTTGGGTCAAGTCAGAAGCCAACCTTGGTGGACTTGAAATGGACTTTAATATTTTGTTTACAAGTGCAAGTCCATTGTTGGCATGAATCAAATGGGATATCCAACGTTGACCAGTAGGCCTGAGGAGTGTCGTGGACATGTTTACAAGAAACCATTGGCCAGAAACCCTATGAACTGAAACCGTGTCATTTTGAAAACACATGGTGACAACAATTTGTGGTTGACCCACAAAACTTTTTTTGAGTGGTTAGCACATTGAAAAAAAAAAAAAAAAAAAAAAAAAAAAAAAAAAAAAAAAAAAATTTTTTTTTTTTTTTTTTTTTTTTTTTTTTTTTTTTGAGTGTGTATATAAGTCGGGCCCCTTGAAAACTTTTCCCATTTTTTTTTTTTTTTTTTTTTTTTTTTTTTTTTTTTTTTTTTTTTTTTTTTTTTTTTTTTTTTGAGTGTGTATATAAGTCGGGCCCCTTGAAAACTTTTCCCACTTGCTGCCTGACTCTGCGTGCTGCTCTTTGTGCTCAACTTGAACAAGTCATGGATATCAGTTACTTGTTGGACGAATCGCTGTCCCCGTTGCCAATGACCCCTGAATATTGGCGTGGGGATGTACCACCACCCCGGCCGAATTCCCCGCCACCTGTATCCAGTGAACCTGTTCGTGAACCTGTCAAACCCCATGAAAGAAAATATCGGCCAGCCCGTGAAAGAAAACCCTACCGCAAGCCAGCCTATCGTCGACCCTACCGTCGGCCAGCCTATCGTCGACCCTACCGTAAATCATGTCCGCCCCCACCTTCCCGTCATCCACCTGCAAAGATTGTCATTCGGGAACCTGAATTGCTATTGCCGACCGGTCCATGGATGCCACCGGAAGCCCGTAAACTGGTCGTGTCGGGAGGAGACATGCAAGTTCATTTTCATCCCAAATGTATGGCCGTCCTCTGTATCCGGGACAAGGGATTTACTTTGACCAACGGTTTCATGACGTATTCCATGGACAATACCAATGACTTGCACGTCAAAGTAATGGAATGCGTTCTGAGAATGCAAGTGGGGAGGCTGTGTTTTACCGATCGAGTGACGAAACTACGATGGAAAATGATGACGCCCGACGACAGTACCATCCGAACATTTATGATGGAAAAGGATTTGGATGTGATTGGGACTTGTCCTTTTTGCAAATTGGATCGATGCCATCGGTACTTGGCCGTGGTGGGGGGCATTTCAAAGGTGTTGCAGTATCCCATTGAATTGATCCCGCATTAAAAAAAAATCCTCACGACACCAACCTTGGTGAAAGATATTCCATGCATGGTTTCAAACCAACCTTGGCTCAAAGATATTCCATGAATGGTTTCAAACCAACATTTGGGAAATGATGTTTCAAACCAACATTGGGAAATGATTTGGCGTTTAAAAAAATATTTGGCGGGATGGTTTGGCACTCGTCTAGCGTATATAAGCGCCAGACGACTTGCCATTGGGACCAAACACTCGACATGGATCAACTCGATTTTGTTGCTACGGCTCAATTCATGTGGCACGAGGGGGCGTTCGTCCCACGCCGCATCGTGTTCAATTCGATTGAATCGACCAAGGTGCATATGGCTGTGGAGCCGAGCCCTAGTTCCCTACGCTTTGGCTATTCAGACGTGCTGAAGAATTGGAATCTCCCCAACAACCCCTTTGACAACCGCGATGGGATCGATCATACAGACATGGTGCACCTGAACGACATGGCCCACTACCTGAGCCACGAATTCTATGCGACTCACCTGCAGAAGGAAGAAGGCGATGTGGTACACGTGGGATGCCTGGACATGGCGACCTACCACTACCTGGAGCCCGTCATGCCGGAAGGGACGGTTCATTTCCTAGGGGCAGGTGTGCTTGGGAACCACTGGTACCTGATGGGCCCGAAACAGAATGCTGGACTGTTGGCTTTCAGAGCGGCCGAAAACCTACACGAAGACAAATATGGACAGGAATACCTGTAAAAAACCCTGTTTGTAAATAAAAACCAATGACCGAAATGGTGTGTTTCTTTTCACCCAAAAAAATGGGAGAGAGTTCTGTATATACAGGTGATTTACACTTGTATATGCAGAGCTCTCTCCCATTTTTTTGGGTCAAACTACTTGCCAACCTTGGTAATCCTACTTGGCAATTGTTTGCAAGAAACTTGCCAAGCTTGGGTGTTAAAAAAATGACATGTTGAACAAGTTTTCCCCCAATCCAACGTTGGTTATTTTGAATTCATGATGGTGGATCCACCCACCAGATGACGTCAAATACCCACTGGCCAATCGCATCACTCGAAGTTCCATTTCGTGTGCATCCAACGTTGGCTTCCATGGTTGGTGTCATTCTTCAGATGACGTCAAAGGCCGACGGACCAATCCCACGCCAGCTGCGAGTATAAAACGGACTCGCAGCGAGTGGAAGGCATCATTTGCAAACATGTTTCCCTGCGATACGTATCGAGATGTGGAGATTACGTCCTACAAGCAGAAATCTTTTCATGACTTGATGGAATTTACGACCTTCATGTTGAATGCGAGTGCGGATTTACACAAGGCCCAACCACCCCCCGATGATGGTGTGGTGAAGCCCATGTCGGACCTGTATGATTTTCTTCTGGAGCTGTTACCTGACAGGTACGACGAGAAATATTACCTGTTCAACGTGGCGCATTGGCAATTACAGGCCAACCTGTACTCTGACGACCTCGAGCCTCTTTGCCCGAAATATGCCTCCTGTCCCCATCCTGCCCTCCAAGCCATTTACATGGATCGTGTTTTGCCCGACGTATACAAGATGCTGGCCCATTGCTGGACTTTGACACCTTTCACCCTGCCAGAAGGGAAACTGGAAGAATTGGGCAATTTGCTGATGGCTTCCATCTACAGGTATCCGTTTCCAGAATCCTACCTGAGCAGTGCCGAACCCTGTGCCATATGCCTGGACACCCTCTATATCGAAAGGTACACCACCTGTTGTCACCATTCGTTTCATTCGAGGTGCCTGTTCCTGTGGCTGAGCGATCACAATACCTGTCCGGCGTGCAGAAATTATATCATCTATTGACTTTGGCCCCAACCCCGAAAAAATGGGAGAGAGTCTTTTGAATGCTTGAAGGAATTTTTTTTAAAAAAAAATTCCTTCATGCATTCAAAGACTCTCTCCCATTTTTTTGGGTTCATCGTGAAGCCAACCTTGGTGTGGAACGCTATGAAACATATTTTTACACAAGAAGATTGCCAACGTTGAATCATATTCTTTTCGCTTAAGAAGGCTTCCAACGTTGGTCAGGAATTTCATTTTTACATGAATTTTATTTCAAGTGGCTATCCAATGTTGACAGGATATTGCAACAGTATCAACGTTGGCTTCCATGGTTGGTGTTGCCTTCACATGACGTCAAATGCCGACGGACCAATCAAATTGCAGCTACGACTATAAAAAGGAACCGCAGCGAGTGGCACGCATCATTTTATTCAAAATATGTTTCCATGCGACACGTATCGAGATGCTGCGATCCAGGCCTACGTGCCAAGGTCGTTTCAAGACATGATGGAATTTACAGTCTTCATGTTGAATGCCAGTGCGGTGTTGCACAAGATCCAGACCCCCGATGTCGTGCCTGTCGGACACCTCTCCGAATTTACCGTGTTTGATTTCATTCGAGACCTGGTACCCGGGGATGGACCGGACAAAATTGATTTCGTCTTTGACGTGGCCTACTGGCAGTTCCGGAACAACATGCGCGCCGAGCACCTGGAACCCCTTTGCCCGAAACATGAATCGAGCCCGTATCCTGCCCTCAGAGCCGTCTACATGGACCAGGTACTACCCAATCTCTACCACCTGCTGGCCTATTCCTGGACTCTGAAACCCTTCCCTTTCGCCCTGGAAAAAATTGAAGAGATGGGGGACATGCTGATGGCCTCGGTGTACAGCTATCCGTGGCCAGACTCGTACTTTAAAACCACGGAAACGTGTGCCATTTGCCTGGAAAACCTGTACATTACACGCAATACCACCACGTGCAAACATGTGTTTCATTCGGAATGCCTTTTTCAATGGTTGGTCAATCACAATACCTGTCCGACCTGCAGACACACCCTCATATCTTGACATTTTTTTATTTTGGCCCAAAAAAATGGGAGAGAGTCTTTTTTGGATGCATTCAAAAAAGACTCTCTCCCATTTTTTTGGGTTCATCATGAAGCCAACCTTGGGTGGAAACGTGATGCATGTGAAACATATTTTTCTTAACAAGAAAATTGCCAACGTTGGCATGAAATGGTTTTCGTGAATCCAACGTTGGCCAGTGACTTGAAATGGTTTCCAAGTGGAAATCCAAAGGCCAACCATGGTTAGCGAAATGTAATTGTAAAGACAACACTAAAAAAAAATTGGGTTGCCAACAACTGGGCTGGCAGTCTTGAAAAGAATCTGGAGACACATTGAAAAAAAAAAAAAAAAAAAAAAAAAAAAAAAAAAAAAAAAAAAAAAAAAATTTTTTTTTTTTTTTTTTTTTTTTTTTTTTTTTTTGAATCGTTCTATAAAAGTCAGACCCCTGAGCCAGTTTTGCCATTTGCACTTCAAGCCCGACATCATGAATGACTTACCCGTTCACAAGCTCAATCCAATTCATATGGTGGATTACGTCGTGTTGATTAATTTTAAAGATGGCCAGCCCCACCAGTTGGTGTTTCTGGATACCATCAATTTTGAATTTCACGTGACGATTGGTGTCAACTGCTCTTCAGGCTCTGGATTTCACGTGCCACTCGACTACCTCGACACGTTTCTGGTGGATTTCTTTTATTCAACCTGTTTACCGACGCATCATCGTGGACCAGCCATTTTGGGAACGCACGATGGACCGACCTGGCATTTCTTGTACGATCGCAAGCTACCTGTCGAGTACGTGGACAATGTGCCCTCTTCGCAACACTTGCCGGTGCAATTTCAAATCTTTCAACTGGCCAATTACGTCAGGGAACAAGCGTGGCTCGATTCCCTGCTGGAATATTTCGATACGGCACCACGAGACGCTCAGCAGAAATGGAAGCGTGCTGATGGGAACCGTCGGTTGCAACGGAGTGGTGAAGAAGAACATATCCTGATAGCTTGAAAAAACAGCACACAACTTGAAAAACTTGTCATGGAGGGCTAATGACTTGAAGCCCAACTCAAACTCTCAACTGGCTCAACTCAAAAATCATGTTGAATGATTCAAAAAAAAAAAAAAAAAAAAAAAAAAAAAAAAAAAAAAAAAAAAAAAAAATTTTTTTTTTTTTTTTTTTTTTTTTTTTTTTTTTTTTTTTTTTTTTTTTTTTTTTACTGGGTATATAACTCAGGGCTGTGGGAAAAGTTTTTCCAGATGACGGCCAGCCACCACCTCGAACAGTACATCGTGTTTCAAGTTACCTTGTGCTATTTTTTTTATCAAGTGCCATCTGATTGACCACCATGGATGAGGAGGATGATGTGCGGATCCCTTCCAAGCTGTTTACCAATTTGCTGGTGGACTGTAACATTCGGCACGGCCGATTGTGTCATCGAGATCGGGAGAAAGCGGCCCATCCGATTCATTTGGAATACGTGGCCCTTCTCAAGGTGATTCTGAAGGAAGCGGAACATTTGAAATCCTTGCAACGTACCATGCGAGGTTTGCAGCAATCCACGTATCCACCTGTTCCGCAGATGGTACAGCCGTGCAAATCGTGTCTGGTCACCTGTGGCAGAGTTCAGGGAGAATACAACGATACGCTGAGTGGCATGTACAAGGATCTGTACGAACGACACGTGGAAGCGATAGGGGAATTGGAACGAGGCTTGGACATGTTAAAGAACAAAATGAAACAAGCCGAGCGGGGCACGACGATGAATGCCATACAGATGGTGTCGACCACGAGACCATAACCACAAATTCCCATCTACTTGAAGCTCAACTCAAATTCCCAACAAGCTCAACTCAAATTCCCAACAAGCCCAACTCAAAATTATTTGTAACTATTAAAAAAAAAAAAAAAAAAAAAAAAAAAAAAAAAAAAAAAAAATTTTTTTTTTTTTTTTTTTTTTTTTTTTTTTTTTTTTTTTTTTTTTTTTTTTTTGAAAGCCTGTATAAGTCAGGACTCGTGAGCAGAGCCTTCACTTGCTGGTTGGTCATCATCTCGTGTGCCAAAGAATTTGTGTCAAGTATGCCAAAGACATATTGCTGTCCCTTGAAATGTTTTCCAGTCCCTCAAACACAGGTGGATGGCATGGCGTGCAAGAAATGTCGGTCCTTTAGTTTCTGTCGCTGTCGTTGCCCCACGTACATGCAAAAATTGAGGGACCTGCATTGCTGTGATTACATGTGTATTCAACCCGCACGCCACATTTGCCTGTTGTGTCCAGACCAGTGCTTCTGTCTGTGTGTCACGCGGCAACGGGACGTGCTGTTGGCACAACCACCGGTTCGAACGACTCGCATCAATGGGAGCCTGGTGGAATTGGTCAAACAGCGCAAGTCCACCCCTCGATATTGTTGCGAGTTGCGATGTTTCCCGATTCCCGAAGACCTGGTCAGAGGATTGGCTTGCTGGCGGTGTAAGGCCGTCAATTATTGCAAGTGTGACTGTACGACGTGGATGGAACGCTTTCCGGTCGCTTTCAGAATATATGGGCCTAGCTTGAGAGTCCATCCGCAATACTATCACTTTGACAAACCCAATACAGTAGGATGAAAATCATTCACTCAAAATCATTCTGAGCTCAACTCAATTTCCCAACAACTCAAAATCATTTGTAAGAATTTAAAAAAAAAAAAAAAAAAAAAAAAAAAAAAAAAAAAAAAAAAAAAAAAAAAAAAAAAAAAATTTTTTTTTTTTTTTTTTTTTTTTTTTTTTTTTTTTTTTTCTCATTGGGTATATAACAGGCAGGGCTCTGAAAGATTTTCACCACTTGCCTCTTGGACGCCGCTCTCACCAGTTGCCTTTCCTTTTGGCCACCGCTCTCACCAGTTGCCTTTCCTTTTGGCCACCGCTCTCACCAGTTGCCTCACCACTCGACTCGTGTTACACGTTTTTGCAATTCCCCAGTCAATGGGTTCCATCCGTTCTACCCTTGCGTCTGGATTCCAGAAGCAGTTTGATCAAAGGGAACCGGTTTTTCACGAGTTGGCTACGGAAGAGTTTCCTGACAGCATGATTCCCTATGATGAGGGGGATTTAACACCCACGCCAGACCGTTCGTCCTCCATACCTGATGATCGGGCAGATGTCGACATGCATCCTGATGCAAGTGTGGAGGCTGACGACGAGTTTGTGGTGTGGTTCAGAATGGATTCTGATCAAAACAATTCGGTAGCTGATCAAAACAATTTGGCAGCTGACCAAAACGATTCAACAGCTGATCAAAACGATTCAACAGCTGATCAAAACAATTCAGCAGACGAGAATGATCAAAACTACTCAGACGATGGCAAGAAGGTGCTTCAAGATACAAGCATCTCTGGCAAATGTTATCGTGACATGGATAAATGGTTCCCGTCAGACATATCTGATGATGAAGACTAAACATGTCAATTTTGCATGCCGAGTGAAACAGACACACCCAACTTGAAATTGGGGTTAGCCGAGCCCAACTCAAAAACTTTGGAAACATATTAAAAAAAAAAAAAAAAAAAAAAAAAAAAAAAAAAAAAATTTTTTTTTTTTTTTTTTTTTTTTTTTTTTTTTTTTTTTTGAAACCCTTTATAAGTCGGTAGCGCTGACAGGAATTTGTCAGTTGCTGTTTGGCCATCCGACGACTTGTACGCTCTCTACACTTCCAACATACAATTTGCCTTCTTGTGTACGCATCATGTGGTTTCGCCTCTGTCTTGGCTCTTTTTGCCAACCCCTTGCCGCTGCGGTGGGTGGCGATGGATACTTGTACTGGCGGATCGTGGACTTGGGCATTCTTTTGGGGAAAAAGAATCCTTATTCCTTTGCCAGCCGATTTCAACAGCATGTCGTTGTTGGACAAGATGTATTTCCCCCTGGTCCCAAGTATACCCACAACACGCTGAGATGCAAATTGATTTCCACGGAATTCATGTACCATCGCCTGTTGGAAGCGGATTTGACCAAAGCCAACATGTTTGTGGATACGCTTTGCAGAGGAATAGGGTCAGTCCAACTTCAGAAGCGGTTTTCAGACACGGTGAAAGATTCCCCTATCCTCTTTGCTGGGATGGATGGCAATGTGTCCATTCCCGATTGGATTCATCAGTTTGTGGCAGACGTCACCTGGTGTAGGGATCCTACACGACGGAATGCTGATGAACCCGTTTCGAATCCCGCTCCCCTTGCCGAGCCTCCCTTTTCGAGTGGTGACCCAATAGTTTCGAGGGGTGACTCAACAGTTTCGACTCCAGGTTCGAGTGGTGACTCAACAGTTTCGCGTCCTCCAACTGTTTCGAATGGTGACTCAACAGTTTCGAGTCCAGGTTCGAGTGGTGACTCAACAGTTTCGAGTCCAGGTTCGAACGGTGAACAGGTCAATTCACCGAGTGCTGCACCTATTGAACAGACTACAGTTTCGAGTGATGCTGTCAAGAGTGAGGAGCCCAGTGAAGATGAGCTCGTGATTGATATGGATAGGTGCAGTGATGATCAACCCAGTGACAGAATGCCGGGAATTTATCAAGTTGCTCTGGATCTCATTGAAGCCGTGGCCACCGTGTACAAACCAACGGAAGATAGTCAGGTGAATCAAATAAACTTGTTGCCGGTGGAGATTCAACCCTACCAGTTGCAAGAAGTGGTGGATTCTAGACCGCCAAACCCGATTCGACCTGCAGATTGGCACATGAAAATGGAAGGTTTAAACCAGTTGCCAAACGTGATTTGGCTGGACACTGGACCCACGATAACAGCTTACCGGAAAGGTGAAGTGGAAACCAAATAACTTTGTCCCAAAACAAAAAGCTGGCTGGTGGCTCTGAAAACTTTTTTGAAATGATTAAAAAAAAAAAAAAAAAAAAAAAAAAAAAAAAAAAAAAATTTTTTTTTTTTTTTTTTTTTTTTTTTTTTTTCCATTGTATATAAGCCCGAGCTGTAGGACAGGTTTTTCAGTTGTGCTCCCAACACTTGTGCAGTGATGCCTCCCCAAATATTTTTTGAGTGACTGGACTTGTGTAACTTGAATAGGTTTTCAAGTGGCTGAATCGTACTTATGTTGTCGGTATTCAAAATACGTTTGGCTGGCCGATTCAACATTGGGAATTCCTGTGACAAGCTTGGACTGACGTTTGGCTTTCATTGATTTACATTCAACATTGGGAATTTCAATTGGCAAAATCATTTTTTGGCCATTCAAGCTTGGGGAAATACGTTTTCATCATTGGATTTTTTTCCATTCAAGTTTGGATTTTCCTATTCAAGCTTGGAAATACGTTTTCATCATTGGCAAAGCAACTTGGCTTGGCGCGTTTGGCGACAGGGGGAAAGACCTATAAAAGGAAGCCTGCTTTCGAGGGTCGGCATCAGTCAGCGGTCCAGTCGCAATGGATATTTTCCCCGTGAATCGAGTGTCTGAAGAGTTGGAGCCTTTGTATTTCGATGCAGATGTGTGGGAAAAAGAAATCCGGCAACATCGGGTGCAGGCCTTCATTTCGTTCATGGAGCCCCATGAAAATAAAAGGATTTATCACAACGCCCTGCCAAAGGACTGGTTCAGGAAATTTCTGGACAATTTCTTGAGGTGCTTGGACTCGGCCAAACATTCCGGCTATTTCGATCCCAACGAAATACAGTGGGACCGGATTGTGAAAAAACTCATGAAAAATCCTGAAAGGAACATGAAGAATGCCGATACCCGACTTGGGTTTCGGCTGGATAACATGTACTTGGTCAAGCACGGGTTCACGTTTGGACACTGGATTGTGGATTCTGGAATGCATCACGTGTTCCAAACGTCGTTTGCGCCCATGGTGTGTTATGAACTGCCTGCTGCTAGTGTCAATTCCCGCTCCCAGCCCAATACCGTTCGTAGGAGTTTGAGTGCCTATGATCAGATGCTCTACGAACGGTACGTGTTTCAGCCTCATTCCACGTACACCATTCCTTCGGGCACGCGGTACGTGGTGATGGCCGTGCAAAAGACCCTCTTCTCTGTGGACGTGGTGCCGAATAGTGTGGAGATTCCTGGCATGGAGTCGTTCAAGACCCACAAGTCGTATGGCGCGAGTGCGTACAACGTGCCACCTCCGACCCCTGCGGCCCATCGACCACCTGAGATGGTCATGCCTCGAGAGCGGCAGATGAAACGAAAACAGGTGCAAAAGAATTGGGGCAAACCCTCTAAGCGTGTGCCTGTAGAACCACCGCCAGCAACTCGTGTTGTGGAGCCAGCAACTCGTGTTGTCCGCAAGAATTGGGGACAGTTTAAAATTCCCAAGCGTGTGGAATCTCGTGAGCCTGTTTCACCTGCGTGGGAGGACCCCACCCCTGTGGACTTGACAACATCTTCTCCGTCACCAGTTGTTGTGCATCAACCCCTGTTCCTAGAGCCGCTATTCATGGAGCCTCCAGTGGAGTATTCGCCAGCAGTGGTGCATCAAGAGCCTGTGCAATCGCCAGCCCCTCCTGTTGTGCATCAACCCCTCTTCATCGAGCCTCCAGTGGTGCATCAACCCCTATTCATCGAGCCAGTTGTGCAACCACCAGTTGTGTCACCACCAAGGGTGCAACCATCCATGCCAAATTGGATGGAGCCTGCAACACCTATACACTTTGACATGACTGAACTCCTTTTTGGACATGATGATGATGAAATTCCGATTTTGGATGAAGCCATGTTAATGGAATTGGGTTTCCAACCACCACCCCAAGATCGACCCCCCATACCCCAAGATGAACCTTTGGACTTGACGACCCCCAGACGTTTCCCTGACGTCATACAACCATCGGCCATTACATTTGTAAAACCAATCGATTTGTCGTTTAAATAAAAATAATTTTTACCCCCCCACACTTGTGTCGTTTTGCTTATTTGAAAATTTTTTGTAGAGGTCACGGTGCTCCACTATTTTTTCGGCCGACTGTAGCTGCACTATGGGCTATTGCTGATCGGTTTGGGATCTATTCCGAAAAAATATTGACTGGTAATTTTAAACCTCGGCCATCGAGGATATCATCTAAAGATGGTGCAAAACATGTATATGCTTCAAAAAATAGCAAACAATACGCAATTCTGGGCATATAATTTTATTTTTCCGTCTGATGATAAGGGCTCCCAGTTGCGCAGTGGATAAAGGCGAGGATTGAGAATTAGAGCCCGAAATTGTCCTTATTTTCCACCACCGTAGTACATACGTGACTGGTGCATGATAAATCTGATCGAGGTCTTCAGGTTACGTCGGATGCCAACACAGGTGTTACCCTTATCATCTAACCATTGTTTAAAAATATGAGTCATCGTTTCTGGATCTTTCCTTTGAGATAGGTCCTAAACCGTCGCCAATAGTCTACTGTACAGCTCTAGTGCAACGTTTTTAAACCAAACTAATCCATCTAATGACGTCATTTAAAAGTGTTTATCTTTTTTATTAACTGTTATCCTGTTCCAAACAAGTAAGCACTTTTATCGTTTGCTATTGCTAATTTGTGAAGCTGACATAAACATTGTAAAACCATAACTCTAATTAATTTAACCAACTGAAGTTATATATGCTAGTTTTTGATATTTAATTTTCGATCTTGATACAATAAATGGTCGCAGTACCGAATGCACCCCGTTTCTCGCCAAATAAGAATTACGCCAAGCAGAAGAGCGATAAATAGTTCAATATAGCAAAGTTGTTAGTAGTAGGGGAAAAGATAGGGATGTTTTGGATGGATACAGGGGAAAGTTATAAGAGCAGTATATAGACAGGATGGTTCCTAACAAATTACTAGTATCAGTTTGAAAATATATTCTTTTTCAAAAAGATATAAATTGGACATCTAAACTTTAGAAATATTATTTTATGTTTAAAAAACCCTACTTTTAAACTTTTGTCTGCAATAATTCTTAGAAATGTTTTGAATGCTTTAACACATTTTATGAATTAAACGCGTGTTTTTGGAAAGAAAAAATTACGAAGTGAAATCTTTGCAGCTTTGAAAGCGTATCTTTAATTTTATCTTCGTTAAAAATATATATATGTATATTGCATTTCTCTATTCATATTACTGATGACTAAATATACGCAAAACTATAATACCGTTCTTATTATTTGAAATAAGATACGTTTTTATATTAGCAGTCATGCTAATTAGTATTAGTAGCCATGGTAATTAGTTATTAATTAACAAATGTTAATTATCCATAATTTATTATCTAGTTAATTGCATACATTTCTTAATAAATTAATAATTTTGTTAATATTTAAAATTAAAATGAACATAATTTGAATAAATTACATGAACATTTTCCTTGTGTCTAAGATCCTATTTGGGATATTAATAGAAAATTTTGATCTGAAATCCTATGGTTGGAGTAGGGGAAGAAAATATTGAGCCTCTACCTTTCCTTCTTACATCTATGGGAACCAACTGCACTAGAGATGAACAATGAGCTATTAAACTGTAGTAGAATGTAAATTAAGAATCAGAAATATTAAATATTAGGAACTAAGAAGTTTGAGATACTATCTTACGCAGGAACCATCATATAGTTATTATTATTGCTAATTATGATAGTATTTTAATATTAATCCCTTACAAGATATAAAAAGCGCTATTAATTATTATTAGTTAACCCTTCAATACATAAGTTTTAATTTTATTTTAAATTCATACTAAAAACATAGCCAAAATGAAAGAAAAAAAATCCTAGCATTCATTTTCTTTAGAAGTTTGTTTGGCTTTAACATGTGTTTCTTGTTGAAATAACCATCCGCCCTACAATTTTTTTTAATTTGTAACTTGATATTTATAACCAACTTAGATTTTTAAAAAGTTCTAGTTACTCTAATTCATAGTGTATTTAGCTAAGTAACAAGATTAGTTAAATTAATAACCATTCGAATCCACAAACATCTTTAGGATCATTTATTAACCCTTGAGGTATACGATATATTTGGGGGTAAAATAACATTACAATAATCATAAAGATCTTTATAGAGGGAGGAGGGACGTGGAGTTTATATATTGCCTCACGTACATATGAAGGGGTGCAATTACCGCTGCCTTACGAGTATATATAGATTACTACGTATTATCCATATAACTATCATAGTGCTAACTAATAATTCTTACAAATATTGTTCATTACTAGATTTTAAAAGAGTTAAACCGGAAAAAATTTCAATAATAGTTGTGCTTTTTTTAAAAAAAAAAATGTGACATAACTACACGTTTAAAATCAGTCCGAGAACAAGGGTCCTTGGCAGAAACTTAAGCCACATAAAAAAAAGTTGATAATAACCTTTCCTTCTTTTACTCGTATGGAAATCAGCCTACTGTGTGAAGGTGGGCCGCGTCGACCAGGTTAACCTTTAATCTCCCCCCACACCCAATCATCTGTTCTTTGCCAAGCGTGGGAGGTGAGTTAAATTTCACGCATAATTTTATGTGTTTTGCCGATGCAAATTCAGTTCTAAGCACAGGTAGTGGCGAGTGCTTGCTTAAATAGAAGATATCAACAAGTTGTACAGTTTTATTTGACTAGTTGACAATTTAAACCATTAGTGTAAAAATTGTTCATGAAGTGGAAAGCGCTGATTTGCCAAAGATTTCATTATGAAGTATGAAGCCAATATATCATTCTAAAGGTTCCTTTCGCACACCAAAAAATATCCACCTTGACCTAGTGTAGGTGACTTGTACACTTTAAATCTATCGTTTCTTCAATGTCCTCACGCCATTGAAGTAGTGTGGTGTGCCAGGTCAGGATTTTGTCTTCGTCATCGGACCATAATTCAAAATTATGAGACAGTGTTCCCGGTTCTTTCCTTCGGGATAGATCCCGAATCGTCGCCAATAGCCCATTGTGTAGCTCTAATGGGCTATTGGTGATGTTAATTAACCAACCAACTGATTTTTATCAGCAGTTACTTTACAATAGTAAATCCCATTGAACATTCATGTAAGTTATATATTACTTCAGGCCTCCATGGCCGAGTGGTTAAGGCGTTCAGCTGCTAATCCGAGGATTGGTTGTTCCGCGCGATGGACTTGACAAAGAAAAGTAAAAAAGTAGTGATGTTGTGATCGGAGGATTGCCGGCTTCGCTACAAAAATACTAGAAAAGTCGTCCAGGACATCCGCAAAAATTAACGGCGTGTATACGGGACTGGTGCACGATAAATCTGACCGGGGTTCAAAGTCTCGATGTCTATTGAAGGCGTTGGGTGCCATTTCAGGTGTTTCCTCGTCATCTGACCATGGTTCTAAAATAACGAGGCGCATGTATGAATGTTTGTGTGAATGTGTTCCCGGGTCTTTCCTTCGAGGTAGACCCCGAACCGTCGCCAATAGCTCACTGTGCAGCTGTAGTGCGACGTTAATTAACCAAAACAAAAAATATATATATATATATATATATATATATATATATAATTAACGTCTCACTAGAGCTGCACAGTGGGCTATTGGCGACGGTTCGGGGCCTATCTCGAAGGAAAGACCCGGGAACGATGCCTCGTATTTTTGAACCATGGTGAGATGACGAGGGCAACATCTGAGCTGGCTCCGGCGCAACATCAATAGCCGTCAGGACATTGGACCCCGATCAAATTTATCGTGCACCAGTCCCGTATACACGCCAGTATAATTTGTTGGGTGTTCTGGACGACTTTCTAGTATTTTTGTAGGGAAGCTGGCAACCCTCCGATCGCAAGATCACTACTTTTTTACTTTTCTCTGTCAAGTCCATCGCACGGATTCGAACCAACAATCCTCTGATTAGTGGCTGAACGCCTTATCCACTGAGCAACTGGGGCTCTCGTGTACATAGAACCTAATTAAATATATATATATTTTTGCTATAACGTTTAGATTACTCAATTCAGGTACCATTTCAGGAAATGGATGGGTGGTCAGTTGAATTAACACCGCACTACGGCTTTTTAGCGATGGTTCAGTGCCCCCCCCCCCCTCCCCCAATAATCTGGAAATCCTAAAAGTTGAGAATTTCGAATCGTTAAGTTGGGAAATTTCATGTTTTACCCCCCCAAATACTCTTTGTGTGACTGCACTAGATGAGGATCTACCTCGAAGGAAAGACCCGGGAACATTGTCTCGTAATTTGGAATTTCGATCAGATGACGAGGGCAACACCTGAGCTGGCGCCATACGCAACCTAAACAGGCGTGAAAACTTCAGTCTACGACAGATTAAATGTGCACCAGTCTCCTATACACGGCGGAAGTTTTTTTACGGATGATCAGGAACAATGCCGACAACCCTCTGATCATAAATTCTCTACGCTGTCAGAGACGATATTCGAACTTGCATCGTCATCTGATCACGGTTCGAAAATACGATGCCGTAAATGTCTGTTTAAGTAATATCGGGTTCGAAGTAAGGGTAAAAGGTAATAACCATTTTGTTTTTTAAAAAAAGTTAAGTATTCATACCACATAAACGTGCAAAGTATTTTGATCGTTTAATTTTTTTAAAAGCATCATAGTTATTACTTTTTTACAACATGAAAGTGCATTAAGAAGACCATCTAATTACCGAATTTAGACTAATTTACCTAATTTTAGCGAGTGTAAATGTCTGGTTTTTTGTGGTCGTGAGGTCTACTCTTTCCAGAACTACTAGAAATTTAAGAAATATCCAAGTACTTTTGAAAGTTGCTCTAAAAACTAAATCACATAAAAAAAACTATTCTTGGCATGTAGATTTTGGTGAAGCTAGATTGAAAACTGCGTATATTGTGCACTAGATCTTTTCACAATGATTTCTTTATTTTCAACTTGAGTCCCCTCTCACTTGTTATGCCACTGCCTGAGTTATATTAGTAAAATATATTCTAAAGCTTTTTATTTAATAAGCTTATTTTACTCACATAATTTTAACTTATCGATCCATATCAATTTTTTTTAAATTTAGCAGTCTTTACTTCTAAGTAAAAGCTTAAAAACGTTTACTAATGTAGGTTTTTAACGAGGTTTGTAATGTTTATTCACATCTCGGAAACTAATGATCCGATTTTACTGAAACTTGTTAAAATCGTAGGTCCTACTCTAAATACTACTCTACTCCACTAAAAAAAAAAAATTCTAAATACTACATGACATTTAAAATTACACCATTTTAAAAGAAAAATTAGTTGCAGCTGAATTGTTGAAAAAGTATGCATTATTAACTACATTACGATCATCTTAAAAAGTCATTTTTATACAATTATTTTTTAGTATGAAACATGTATAAAACGCATCACATTGCAGACGTGTGTACCACCAGAATAGAGCAGGGGAAAAAATGGTCACATTAAGCTAGACATTCACTTGACCCTGAGAAAGACTCCATTGAACCCTTCGGTGGGGGACCGTCCTCCCCCTCCTTGCAGGTGGCTGAATATGCCTCCCCTTTTCCGGTTTCAAATTACCGAAATTCCTAAAGAGCGTCCGGCGATGGTTAAGAAACTGAACGCACCTAGTCGTGAATTTTATTAGGCCTGTGGGCCCCTAAAATAATCTAAAAAACCAGCGTGAATGCAATTAGGTAATTCGATTTTTTTTTTTTGGTTATTTGAGATATCGGATAAATTGAGCGTTATTCGATTATCAAACTAAACAAAAGTGTGAACATACCTTTAACTTTAAAAATGGAGTTATAATTTTCTAAAACAAAATTTACAGAAAAATTTCGAATGCGGCTGTTTTGAATCACGGACAGAAGAGCTTAATGTAAAATGTAATTTTCATTAGATTATAGAAATAGATATTGGACACCAACAAAAACTTCACCAATAGAGGGAAGATAAACAAAATGTTCTGTCTATCGCCACGGGCATCCATTAACGCTTTTTACATGTTTTGCTTTATTTAAAAAAATTTACGTAAATATGGTATCTAAATTTCTTTTGAATGAAACCAAATTTATGTAAATCGTGCTATTTGTCACAGAGTTATAATGTCAAAATAGATCATTCGAAAAAAACGAATTTCTACCCTGACATCCCATGTAGCTGATTTTAAAAATGTTTCACGTTAACATATTTAAAAAAAAAAAAAAAAAAAAAACTTGAGTGTTTACTCATCAAGGGACCATTCTACCTTATTCGTTTGGGTCTTAAGCAAGACCCAAACGAATAAGTAATCGCTTAGGGCGCTGGTTAAATAAGGGAACCAAATTTTAGTGAAAACAGAAAAATATAAATGATTTTATACGGATTTTTTTTTGTCAAGCGTTGACATTTTTCAAGATTTATATTTTATTATTTCAATTATATATCGCAATACAATCAAATAATTTTTTAAAGATTCATTTCTACCCATATATTGCATTATTAAGGTTAGCTTGGATTTTATTTTCTTATCTAAAAACTACTCTTGACACTAGAGACTAGTTATTTTCCAAAAACTTTGGAATTTTGAAATTTAGAAAATTTTAATCTTAAAAATATTTTTTAAATATTGCAAAATCGCCTTAAAATATAATTTGTGCAAACTAGGCACAAAAATCATATTCGCATGTGCCACAAAAACTCCTTGAAGTGTCCATGACTATCCAGCCATCGGGGTACAAGCGATCGGCCACACGTTGTGGTTTTAAAAACTTCATTACACAAATAGATTTAGGAAAACTTTCAAATATAGCAAAATTGTATTTATAATTGAAGGTTCACTTACATAAAACCTAAATGGAAAAATTAAAAAATATTCTTACAATTGAAGACGTAATAATTTTTATTAATATTTGCAAACAAAATGTTGAAAGGCGTACTTTGAAGTCACATTAATGCTGTTTATGACACAGTTTGACTCGTTGAATTCACATAATTCCTCATATTAAAGAATAACAAATAAATTATACTATAAATCTCAATTAAATCATATGAGTAGCCCAGATGCAAAAACAGGTTTTGTCCAAAAATTCGAAATATGATATTTTGGTATCAATATGTTCTTTACAACTTTAAGGGGATTTAATTCTAAAATTTATTTTTAAAAAAAAACACCTTTTTTCAATTTTATCATCTATCCGTAGCTCTAAATTAGGAGGCAGTATTTCCGAAGGTTCCAGTTGTAAAAAGTAAGTTTTTTTAATAGAGATTATACATTAAATTAACCCATTTAAAAAAAGTTTATTCCTAAAGAAGGGCGTAAAAACAGAATTTGGAAGGGAAAAAATCAGATTTAAGAAATCGTTTGTTATTAGTAAAAAAATATAGCTAAATTAAAATAAGTTTCTGTTAAAAGTAATGTAATATTTATCACAAATATGCAACTTTTTTAATCGGTGATAAAATTTAAAATATCTTTTGCAGGGACAGAAAGGTATTTTATGGTCAAGCATGCGTTTCAGAAAGTTTTTCAAATTTGCTTCTCAAGAGTTTAGTGAACATTTTACGTTTACCCTAGGTACTTGGATTGTTTACCTGTATATAGAATTTCAAAGGAAGTCGTTATGCGGCTGCCGAATATTTGGTATTCGGCCTCAAAGTCAACCGAATATTCGGTAA
The DNA here is from genome assembly GCA_963932185.1 of Troglohyphantes excavatus. Taxonomy (NCBI): domain Eukaryota; kingdom Metazoa; phylum Arthropoda; class Arachnida; order Araneae; family Linyphiidae; genus Troglohyphantes; species Troglohyphantes excavatus. The sequence continues at coordinate 47,705,947 of OZ010669.1, forward strand.
TCGACCAAATCATTATTCGTCACTTGCTTACTTAAAACTTTTTAAATTTTGACATTTATTAACTGCCTCTCATCGGAATGATCTTTTAAATCCGCTCCTGTGTACTCGAATCCCGAATAGATATTTTTCACGATCACCCCTGCCTAGATATTAAGATTGTATATTGCTAAATATAATAATTCGATCTACACTATCCGAGTCTCGCATGCTAAAGGTACTGTACTCGAATCCCGAATGGTTTTGAACGGTCGTTCTGAATAGGAATCACTGTTGTGCAGTGACGAATTCCTAAAAAAAATTATTCCCGGTTAACATCACACCCATAGAGCACTGAAGAGCAATTTTCATAAATAAAAATCTTTTTAACATTATACAACTTCATCTATATAAACTCAAGTATTGGAATAAAATTTTACTTAATTTTTATTAAAATTGCTGAAACATTAAATCTCAACTGTGTGCGGTTTTCTTTAAAACTATATTGTATAAAATTGTCTTATTTCAAATTCCATATTTAGATGACTATGGCAATCAGTGTAGTATCGAGTACGCGACCCCGGCAGGGTTAACAACAACAGTTTTTCTCTTTCGATTTCGCTTATACCGAGGTTAAAACTAGCTAAAGGCATTCTACACCGGAAAATTTGAGGCATTTTCGAAAAAATAAAATTATAAATGTTTAATTTATTTAAAATGTTCTTTTTAATACGTACTATACTGTGGTGGATCTATAGCTATAGGGAAGTATCCCCCTCCGAGATATTCTAACTTAGATTACATAACATGTGCATGTTATCGATTTGGAAGGATTTTTTTAAAGGCTGATCATTCAACACACAATCTCTATGTAACGAACCCACATATTGAATAACTTTTCTAGTAAAGTAAAATGACATAATAATAATAACGATATTCGAGCTATCACACCAATATACAAATTTTTTAGGGTGTTTCGAATTTTTTTTTCCTAAACGTTTTAGTGCGGAAAAGTTGCCTCCTATAATAATAAGTTCCTGGGTCTTTCCTTCGAGATAGGCCCGAATCGTCGTCAATAGCCCACTGTGCAGCTTTAGTTCGACGTTAATTAATCAAACCAAACCTATAATAATAAAAAAAAAAACATAAAAATATTAAAAATCGATTGACATCTTCCGATCGCGCATTGTACCAAAAGTTTATAGAAATTGACGAAATTAAATAAATTTCGTAATTTTTTTAATATTAAAAATTATACGATTAAGACGATATAGTTTGTTATGTTTATTTTATAGTTCGATAAATTAAAACATTCGAGAAACAGAATTTTTTTAGTGTCATTGTTTTAATCATTTTACAGATAATCGCCTTACAACGCTTTAGTACCTATTTATAACATCAGTCGTCTAAAATAACGGTTTTACTTAAAAAAAACGAAATTTGTTAAATGTCGTAAAATTTTTAGTACAAAGCACAATCGGAAGATATCAACCAATTTGTATTTCTTTACGTCATATTCTATTATTATATGAGGTAATTTTACCACGCGCATTAAAAAAATCATTATTTTCGACCCACCCTATTTTTCAAACAAAAAACACAACGTAAAGACAAGAAACTATGTCAGTTTTAGTGCAAATAGCCCACTTCACAGTAATACCCAATCAGTAAAAAATAAAAAATACATACTTCACTTTCCTATACATTGTTGAATAATTCGCTAATGTGTAAATATCTTCGAAAAACATATTGGAAATACTATTAATGATCAACTTGAAATATTTGTGTCATAATCTTTTGTAATATTTGTGTCATAACTATATGGCTAAAATGTAAAATAATCTAAGATACATGATTTAATATATCTTAATTGATTAATGGTAAATAGCAATTATGACATTTAATTATTTTTTATTAATAACAAAGACATACAAAACGTGAAAGAAAATCTTAGTGTTCTAACTTTCTTTCCAAATATTAGTACATTTCTAACCAATAATTGCATAAAAAATTCGATACAAAAATCTTAATTTATATTTGTTAATTACACTACCTCAACAAACAATTTTACGATAACGTTTTATTTTAAATCACAATTTTTTAGTCTAATCCCCCATAAATACGACTTAAAAAAGGCAAAAGATTAATAATAATTAACATCATGCAGCGAAATCTTATCCAAATTCTATTGTTTTTTTTTAACAAAAATGCTCAATTGAACTACGTTCCCCAAATAAAAAGCTTAGGTGATTCAGAACCGTTTAAGATACAGCTACAGACAGTTCATATCCTTCCTTCTCTGTTTTCCCATTCCCCTACGCGTAAGGGAAAACCTGACGGTATACGCAGAGAAACTGGTTTTGGCGACCTTAGGCATAGTGGGATAGCCAAGTTATCGCCAACGTGGTTTAGGGCTGCCAACGGGGTGTCTGAGGAACTCTACCCCAATAAATCAGCAAATTTATCTTTTGGAAGTCAATACTTTTTCTCACATAAATTATTCACAAATTTAAAGCATTTAATATTGTTTATTACATTTGAAATGGCACACAAATCAGAATACTTACTCAGTGAAGAATGTGTTTTATCCTCAGTGGAAAAAAAATTTTATCCACAAGATGCTACAAAAAATATAAATAAGGAAATTAATATTACCAATTTGCCTTTAGAACTTTTTCAGCAAGTCTTAGGGTATTTTTCATTTGGAAACATTTCCAAGTTTAGGCTAGTAAGTAAAAATTATGCATATATATTACTTTTTCTTTACATTAATGCACTTTTCTTTCTAATACGTATTAATTATTTGCCATTTTTTGCTTTTTCTACATAAAGTTGTATAGCAAAAAATTAAAACAATACATTGCCGTAACTTACTAACCCGAGATAACTCGTATTGGAGTCTATAGTGAATACATGTTATTCCAATTTAATTGATAATGGAAATGGTTAATAACTTAAAAAAATGAGAAAATAAATAACTAATAAGAAAACTAAAAATTTAACTATTTAAAATTAAAATATATTATAAACATATTGTGTGTGTGCATATTAATAACTTTTTTTTAAATAAAAACTATCTTTGAATGAAAAATTGGCACTTCCTACTCATCCTATCCTATTCTTTGGTTTACTCTCATGTAATATGTTTCAAGCTGTTGGAAATTTTAATTATATTTAGCTGTTTTTACAAATTTCAAAACAAATTTTATTACATTAATTTAAAACTCATTTAATTTAATGGTTTCTACTTTTGATTTAATAGCTAATTTTGTCCATCCATCTCTCAATTAAAAATTTCTTATAAATATATTACCAACTTCATGAATTTAAAAATATAGAAATTGTTTCAAGTGTAACAATACTTATGGTATTTAAAATTACTTATTGACATGTATAATTTTAACTTGTACTTTTTCGTTTAATTTCTAATTATATGTTTACTTAATTTTTGTTCATATGTATATAGGTATCAAAATACTTTGATAATGCCTGTGCAGATTTACTAAATACAGAATTCAGCCGTCTTAAAGCAGCAGTTCTACAACGATACAATCATTTAAAATCTCAAATGCCTAGAAGAGAATCGTCTCGACGAAAGCATCCTCTAGCTCGAGAAAATGATATAATTGAAACAGTTCACATGAGATTAGCTTTATTAAATCTCACACTAGGCAAGCATGTTGAAAAAAGTCATTGCTGCTTTTTTGCTGGGGAGGTAAGATGTTTTTTTTTGTTCTTTTTTTGTAATATTTAATGTAGTATTTAAAAATTATGATCCTAAATTATGTTTTTCTATTCTTGATGACAATGTTATTTTCAATTTTAAACAAGAGAGTATGATTGTACAATTTCTCATATTTAATATTTCAGCTCAAATGTTCAAAAATATAATAAATTTATGCTTTTCAGATTAACAATCATAATTAAACTAATAAATATTTATGCTAACCCAAAGTGTTTGATAAGCAGCTATGTATATAATGATGGATTATGATATAGGTGAAACAAATTTTATTAAAAATTTAGTATACAAATTTTATAGTGTTGAACTTATACATAAAATAACTTTTTTTTTATCATTTCAAAAATTTGTAAATTTATATTTACTTATATTAAATTTAGCATTCTTATCCTGTAAAACATGTCATTTGAATATTTCTAATCGTACGTCAACTTTATAATACAATTGTAATTAATTTTCAGTTAATTTTTTTTTATCCCTTATACTATATGGATTTCATTTTATACTTTAACACATTAACTGCCACATAAAAAAAATTTGTAAAATGGCTGTGAGGCCACCCTACTTTTTAATCCATGTTATGCGAGTTATATGCAACTCACATTGTCCCGTGATTTGTATTTAACTTGCGCGGCAGTCAATGTCTTAAAAAGAACAATGAAACATTAAAAATCGGCTGTTATATATTTAAAAATATAGTAATTTAATGTTCGAGAAAAAAATCTTTAATTAATTCTTTTGAAGTAGGCCATTAATTCTTAAAATGCAAAACTATGACATTCCTAAAAAATAACCAATAAACAGCATTCAAAAACAATTCGTTAATCCATCTCTATAAATTAAGTCAAGAGAGTTAAACTTGTGGGTAAGAAATTAGAAAATGACAGATTTCATCTGCATGTAGTAGTTTGTTTAAGAAATTGAAAATTATTTTAAAAACGCTCCTATGTTTGTTACTGAAGCTCCATTGATAGTTTTTTTTTATGTTGCTCATTAGTTTTATTGATTATCATGGTTAAGTCTAGTATCTACTTAATTATCCAGATTCCTTAACCAGTGACTTACATGAGAAGGGTTTGAGGGAGACCAGAATCCCTCCCATTAGTCAGTTAATAATTTTTTGTTAAATACATGTATTTTTTTTTTATTTACAGACAAATAAGGAAATATTAAAGGGGATTTAAGATAATGACCCCCCCCCCCCCCCCTTTTAATATTTATTTTTTGCATACAGTGCTACCTCAATTCAGATCTAAATGTTTCTTAAAAAATAATTGTTTCTTTCAATACAGTATTTTTTCCACTTTGTAATTAACAAAATAAAATTTCCTTATATTCTTCATTTACAAATTTTATAAAAAATTAGGTTATGAAATTATGGTTTCTTAAACAATTTAGAAATGCTCATCAGAAAAGGCTAAACTCTTTATGTGTTTGTAATGTATTTTGCTGTTTGGAAAAAAAAAATGAAGCTATGTTTCAGATCTTTGTCTATATTTTTAGGTATTGGATGAAGTGAACAAATTATTAATGGATCTTAACAAGAAAGATTCAAATCCTTCTTATAAGATTACTGATGAACTATTTGATCTCTCTACTATGGCTGTTGAGTACTTTAAAGATCATATCGAACCTATTCTGCCACAAATATTATACATTTCTGAATTCTTGGAGACTTCAATGAGTTGTAAGTAAATTGTATTTTTGATACTGTTAGAAAATAATTTATGTAAATTAGTATATATTCTTATAGAACATTCAAAAGATTTTTAATTTACATACACTTTTTTTTATATGCTTTGATAGAAGCTGAAATTTATTGGAGAAATTATAATTATTTTTGGTGGACTTTTAAATAATTTCAACTCATTTCTTAGTATTCACTTATGTATTAAAAAATTTATGTAAATAAAATCCCGTTCGACTATTTTTTAGTTTTAGAAATTAGTATAAATGTGTATAAAGTAACATTTCTGTTAGATATTTATAAAACTTTTAGTTTTATTTAATGCTAACTGAACGTGAATTGTTTTATGCACATTTTTTAACAACCACTTCCCCTGAATTGTCAAGTTTGGTGTAATTTTATTGATAAATTATATGAATTCTTAGCAGCCTTTTTAAAAAACAAATTTACTTTAAATGCATATATATAATTTAGTTTTATATATATATATATATATTTTCTAATAAAGACAATTTTTTTAGGGGATCTCTGGAAGGTCTTTTATGGCATTTCCTCTATAATGGAGATACTTTTTTTTTCTAATACTAAAAATTACTCCATCTTTACCAAATCTTTTTAAAAAGTGGAAAAATACAGTTCCAAAACAGATTTTCATATCTATATTGATTTACATTTATTATTTTTAAAAAAATCACAATTTTCTGGGATAATTAAGTTTTACTATAGTTATTGTTCTCTCTTTTTGTGTTCACAGCCACTGCTAAAATGGACTCCTGTATTCTTAAAGAAACCGATAAAACTTGTACCCAAAAAATTCAAGTAGGAATTTCCGAACCTGCATTGAAAGAAATGAAAAAATCTCTTAGAACAAACACAAGAATCATAAACAAGTAAGACTATAAATAAAACTATAGTTTGGTTGTGTATTTACACAGGTATATTACAATTTTACTTTTACTATAAATTGAAGTTCTTCACCATATGGGTTTGCTTGTTTGATACAAAACTTGTTTTGCTCAAGTATTGCATATTTTACCCAATCTGGGAGGCTCACATGACATCAAATTAAGATATATATGCTAAATGCTTATTTTTATGGAACTAAAACCTGTATTGTAATTTTCCAAGTTTATTTATTGCGATTGAAAGGAAGGTTTTAATTAAAAATTATAATACCGATGTTGAAGTTCCTATGGCACTTTTTCTGGCTTAAGATCTCTTTTGTGCATGCATGTTATGTTAAGAGTTACAGAGGCTAAATGCTTATTTTATCTTTATGGAACTAAATCCTGTATTGTAATTATCCAAGTTTATTTATCACCATTGAAAGGGAGGTTTTAATTAAAATTTTTACACAAACTTAAAAAACTATTTAAAATTTGTAATGCATAAAGGCTAAAATTATTTAATTTTTTTTATTCATTTGTGCATATGAATTGCATCTAATAAAGAATTAAAAAAAAAATGTAGAACATGGTCTCCATACACAGAACTAAATTACAAAAAAAACCAAATGCTTTAATCTTTTAAGCACATTTTATCTGTATTTGAAGAAAAATATTTTTTAAATGTGCAAATGTACCTATTGTCTATATCTATTACAACTAATAAAGGTACTTGAGCAAAACTATTTTCCAAGTGAATTGAGTAAACAAAATAAAAAAAATTGTAGTTTAGCTGTTATTTTTAACTTTAAAGAATATTCATGGTGAAACTCAAATTTTTAAGAGTTGGTGGAAATCTGAAGGTTTTTGTCCATCTTTGTAAAATTTATTGATTGAAAACAATTACAGAAGTTTACAACAACATACTCATAAGAGCATCTAGTCTAGAAAACGTGTCCATATCAATATAGCCACAATTTTTTTTGTCTACAGACAATAAAATCAAAGCAATACATTAAAATTATCTTATTGCCAAACATAGCAATTATTACTTGCTAAACACAAATATATCTTCATAATCCTATCATTATTTATAAATTACTATTTCCATCAGCAAATATATCCAAAATTTGAATATAAAAGAAAATGAAAAAAACAAAACAAAGGTTTTGGAATAACTTTTTCATGTATAGTAATATTTCTTTTTGGCCTTTTAAAAATCTAGCACTGCTGCACATATTCTGTTTTAATGATTATTTTTTAAAAAAAACTTAAAAATCATTGCTTAACTAGATATTTCTTCTTTTTACAGGAATCGTAGAGATATAAATTCCATAGCACATATTCTTTTTTAATGATTATTTAAAAAAAAAACACCTTAAAATCATTGCTTAACTATATATTTCTTCTTTTTACAGGAATCGTAGAGATATAAATTCCATGAAGTTGTCACTAAAGGATCTTAATAAGACTATCACCAATTTAGAGAGCATGATTTATCAGATTAAGCAACACCAAAAGGAATGTAAGGATATTGTTCTACCAAAAAACAATGTGAATGACATTTTAAAGGAACTTATTCAGTGTAATCAAAGAATAGATTCATTCGAGTCACAATTGTCTGGATATCAGCAATCCGAACGAAAAATAATGATAACTAATAGTATTTCTGGTATTGATACTGAAACTTGTACAGAAAGTGATGGCCAAATGCAATGTTCCAAAACTTCACCAAATGAGAAAATCTTTTGTAATAGCAGCATTCCATCTTCTAGTTCACCTTTGACAATTCAGTCTTTTGCAGAAGATAATAAAGTGGACATTAAACCGTTAGATGCTCCTAGTACAGTTCTAACCAGACGGCCATTAAAAAGAAAATGTAAAATTGTTTCTAGTATTGTGCTACCCAAGGTGAAAAAGTCAAAATAAAATGTAATAATTACTCTTGCTGTGTGTAATAAATATAAGAATGTTTTCAGTATTTACATCAAAAGTAGTTTTCTTTTACTACTGATCCATACACATAATTTATTAAAACTTTATATTTACCAATTCTAAATATGTATCTATTAATCAAGGTTGAAAAAATATTTAACTAGCATTTTCTTTATTAACAATGTGTCATGAATATTTTTGCATATAAACACTTGAACTGTTACATTTTAATATATCAATACAATTAATTTCTATATTCATTTAAATTTTGTAGACATTTCAATAAATTTGTCTTATTTAATTTGATGGCAAACTTTTAAATTAGTTAACCAATAGTAAAATTAATGTTTCGGACTTGTGTGATTTTAAGTTACCTGCCTAATCAGGAATATATATTTGTAATTTTCACTTTAATGTTAGGCCATAGTGCAGGTGGCAAGTAGGTATAGATTTTTCATGGAGGGTTCAGTGACTGAGCAATGAATTCTTTTTCAATTACTTTATTCCCCTTCCCTCCAACCATTTAAAAAAAAATTATGAATTTTTATTCAAATAAATAGGTAATATGTTGGTTGATAAATATCAAAAGAATCCTTATAATATATTGTTTCATGTATGTTTAGCAATTAGCATGTTTTGAAGCATCTTGTTTGTACGGCCCCGTTTCTCAATCTTTTCCCTTTGTCCCCGAAATCAAAATTCTAGATAAGGAAACATGATGTCATGTTAGGCTTAGTTTAAGTAAGGCTATCAGGCGTCCCAGTTTTCACCCTTGTCTAAGGAAGCATCTCGGGCAGGCTAAAGTCCCAGGATTTCCCATCATTCATATATATGAGCCTCGTTTACAAACGGTGAATCATACAGGTGCCCTAAAAGCCAGTATTCTGAAAATCCTCATTGCCAGTGTAAAAATATCCCCATTTTATTGCTGTTTGATCGACTGTCCCAGCTCCCCGTAGGAACTTTCCGAGAACCACTCGTCCTTCTGGTCAAGCGCGAATTATTTGATTGATGCTTCGGTCCCGCCTAATGGAGATTTTCAGTTCCTTCCCTACATTTTGCACAATTTTTTTAAACATGAAGCTGAAACTCCATTACTAATGTCTGTAGCACCCAAGTTTATATTTTTAAAATTGTATTGCATCTCCCAAATATTTTAATTTTTACAATTCTACAATAATTTTTGCAATATAAATACAATTTATTCTTTGAAAGCACAGCGACACAACGATTATTTAAATGCAATATCATCCTCAATTGAAAATAATACATATCTGTCAAAGTGCATGTCATGTCTACATTTTCAAAAGAAGTTATCGAAGATTTTCCGATTACTGAGTTTCATGTCTCAGCCTTTTTAGTTTAGAAATAAGTAGACTTTCTATACTAACTACATATTTGAAAATGACAGTCACGACAACTCGTTTGGAAATGGAAAGGACAATCAGTAGGCTACAATTTGGAATAATTTTGTTACCGGATTTTAACCAATTAAAATGGCAATGTAATGTTTATGGTTCTAATAGTTCCATGGTGTATATTTGTAGCATCCTAAAAATACAATTTCTAAGACTAGCAATTCATATAAATGGGTTAGACATGTAAAATCTAAACTATTGAATTCGCTTTAAACATAGAAGATGGTAAACTATTGCATTTGTTTTAAACATAGTATAGTAATCATGAGACAGTCAGTGATAGCCTATCAATGTGCAGGTGACTTTTGTAAATAAACATGCCCATTCTTAATTGTTTAAAAAACTAAAAATTTTAAAATGCCAAATTCTTGATTCAATCACTACAAGTTATATGATAATTTTTAAGTTGTAATAGTCCCAATAAAATCTGATATATGGACTTCTATTTAGTAATAAGTGAAAATTGCAATTTCTTTTAGAATGACACTTTTAGCATTGTAAAGAGAAAACAAAATACAATTTTTGTAAAAGTCAAACAAGATACATTTTTAATTACAATATATACGTCTTGCACAGAAATCGGAAAGGCATTTCGAGACACACTATTAGTATCAGCATATCCTGTCAAGTCTAGAAAAATTGACGAAACATTCGGGCGACATTACTTGTCCAACTATATAATTTTAAATACAATTTTACGTTTTTGAACAGGTGCAAATTTAGTTTTTGTTTACAAAACTTACTTAATACCCTACAGTTTAATTTTTATTTCTAACTTAGCTAATAAAAATGCAAATACATTCATACTTACATCATTTTTTTTTTATTAAACTATTTTGTAAAAATATTTTTTTTATGATGTACTTTCTTTTATAAGAAAATATAGCTCAAAAAACTTTCTACAGACAAAATGGATAAAATATGTACAAGTTGACAGACATGGTATGACCTTTCTTAGACATGTTTTTATAATGCTAGATTTTTTTTTAAAGTGATTATGGTATACACTCACTGTAGTACATCAGGAATATACAAAAATTAAAAGGCAGACATTTTTTAAATGAAATTTATTTACATTACAAAAGTGAAAAAAAAATATGTCCAAGCATTTTAATATTGATAGGAAGTAATTTTAAAAGACATTATTAAGGCACAATAGGTGTGATGTATAAAAAAGATGCATTAATATCAAAAAAATATTTATTTTGCAGGCAACGATTAACATGCTAAGGCAACGATTAACATTAATACTAAGATATTTACACAAGACAATGACATATTAAAATAACTTTTTGCTGCCAAATTTATATTTACAAAACTAAATGATAAAATGGAATTAACACATCAAATTAAACATTTCAGTTAATATTTCAAGAGTTGGAAGAATATTGGTGTGGTTAATTGATAGGCCTGAAAACTAGGGATGAAACGGATATCCGGTAACTATCCGGTATCCGGCCTATCCGGCTACTTTTTAACTATCCGGTAACTATCCGATATCCGGAAGTAAAGTGCCGGATATCCGATTTTCCATGCCGGATATCCGGATGAATAAAACATCGAAGATTTTTTTTTGTGGCGATCAATTTTCTTTGTTTTTGCTTTAAGTATTTTCCTGAAAATTCTACCAATGTATTCAAGTGTGCAGATTCTCCCTTTAACCAATAGAGACTTTCAAAAAAACACTTTTTTTTCAAATTTTTTACTTTAAAATTATATTTTTAACGAATCGTTATGGTGGAGGGTCATCACATCTCACAACTAATATAAAGTTGAATAAAAAAATAAATTTCTCAAAAGTTTAAGCAAACTTGAGTTTTCATGTTTGGAATGAAAAGGCATATGGTAAAATTACAATTATTCAGAAATTAAGTGTAAAATGTACAAAACATACGACCATTGCTAGCAGCACCCTAGAATGACCCTTTGTAAATAAAAAAGTTTTTTGAATGTTTATTCAATTTTGGTATCACTTTAAAGATAAAAAATTGGGAAATATTACAGAATAAAAAAATATTTTTCAATTTTTGACCGTTTTCCGTTTTTTCTGGAGTGTATGAGAAGTTATTTTCATAAAAAATAAACTGCCGGATATCCGATCGGATATCCGGCAAATTCTATTCCGGATATCCGATATCCGGTTTGTAATGTGCGCCGGATATCCGATATCCGGCAAAACCACTATCCGGTTCATCCCTACTGAAAACCCATAAATGTTCAAAGAGCAATGTTTTAACTCTAAACTTCAAGACTTCCATAATTTGGATGGACAACTAATATCGGATCATTCTCATCTTGGTCAGCTTCACTACTTAAGCCAGACTTTGAAAGGGGGATAATAACTTGATCCTAAAATGAAATGTATTAAAAAAAATATTACTAATAGTGCTTTGGACTTTTCAAACAATTTCTCTTTTCTTCTTTAATTGGATTATTTCAAAATAACCAATATTTTAATTGCTAAATAAATGCATTTTTTTACTGAGTAGGAACAAATAACTGCTTAAAAAAATTTAAAACTATCTAAATTTAAAACCATAATAAGTTTTTTTTCTCTTTATAATGTTTAAAGTATTTAATAATATATATATATTTATATTCACATATTGCATTTAAAAAGTTATGAAGGAACTAAAGGCACTACATTTTTTTTTTAATTTTAATTTTTTTTTTTTAAATTATTAGCAGTAAAGTGGTTTTAATAATACTGCTTTCTGACAAAAGTATTATGAATTTTCAAATTCATGGTAGAACTTTATTACTTTTCGGTTATAGTAAAAAAGATTGTTTAAAAATTAATTATTACTACAATACTTACATGGTGGATTAATCGGTCAATCACTTTTTCTACAAGGTGTTTCTTTTTAATCAACTCTGCTTCAGTTTCAATTTCCGTTTCGATCTCTTTCAAGTACCAGTTGACCAAATGGCTCTTTCTCATACCTTCATAATCGGTTTCTAAATAAAATAAATTAAGATTTTAAAATTAAAAACCTATCACTTAAAAAATAAAGTATTTTAACGATTTATTAAAGATAAAAACAGGAAACAAACATTTGTTGAAAGAATATGCTTTGTCTTGTTAATAAAACCATAAAAACAGGCAAAAGAATGTCAATAAATCAATATATTTAAGCATGCTATGTCATTTTAAAGATAGAGAAATGAAGTTTTAAAAGAAAGTTTTATATTATAGACCTACAGTATTCTTTAGAAAATTTAAATGATTGTTAAAAGAAATCTTATTTAACCTTTAATATATTACCAATTTATAGCTTATAGGTAATAAAACTACTTTTAATAAATTACTCTTGTAAAATTACTATAAAGAAAACTAAAGTAATTAAAAGAAAGGACAAGTTCTCAGTCTTGCCTAAAAATGAAAATACTCCAACTTTTCTTGAAAACTGTGATACAAAATATAGAGAATAAAAGACTCCTACCTCTTTTATATTAACTAAAAAATATTTTAAAATATCTGAAGAAATAAAGGTGCATTCCTATTCTTTTTCAATTGCAATTAAAACGTTTTTAAAACATTAATATGACTTCAACACGTTTTTCGCCATTTCTATACAAACCATTTATTGAAAACAAATATATTTTTTTTTATCCCCCAATAATAAAGTGAATTTGTATATATACTGCTTACCAGTTCTCTGTGTCTTACCTCTGTGTATCTCAGTACACAATAAAAGGTTATAAAATTTAAAAAAAATAGGGAGTGTTTTGGCATAAAAAAAAGTTCAAACTTAAATTACTGAAACATTTAGTTTTTATATTTCAATTCATTGCGGGAGTTCACGTGACATATCAAGTTGGAAACTTACTTAGTTTCGATTCCTTCCCTACAGCAGACAACTTTGCTTTTGTTTGTTTAGTCGTAACGCTTGCAATTATGGGAAAGTTTGTTTACAATGTTTTTTTCCAAATAAGTAATATTCTATATATAAATACATTTAAATACAGAAATACTTATATATCTGTATATAATTGCATATAATTAGAATTACAACGAAATACGGAAAATACTTTTATTTCAACACAAATAATGCTTTAGGAATGATGAATACAATCTATCTCAGTGTATGAAGTAAATATTTCTGTATCGAGATATTTTTTAATGACGAAAATTTATAATTATAATACAGGAACTGAAGTTATGCTCATTCTACGGAACTTCTTTGGAGTCGCAGATTTTTCTCCATGTTCGGTTGGAACCGCGTTCTTCTTCATTTCGACGTGAAACTCTCCCATTTAAACATTTGTTTTCAGACATATGCAGAATTTTTTTTTAGTTTAAAACTGATTGCAATTTTCCAAAAAGATAAAAATTTATAAAAGTAGCTCTTTATCGATCATTCAGTTCCTCAATAGGCATAAATACAACTTTTTTTTATATAAACACTAGCTGAAATACCCGTTCTACGCACGGGAAGGAAATAAATTACAAAATTGATACAAATACAATATTTATAGCGAAATAAACAATATTCTTAATTTGTCACCCATGAGGGAAACCACAGTATTAAAAGTACTAATTTGAAACGAAATTTTATTGGCAAGGTCCTGCAAGAACTGGAAAGATTGCTAATATGAAGTTGTCTACACAATAACGTGGATATATATGCATTACTCCCGTTGATCACCATCCATATTTTAACCTTTAGTAACAAATATGATCATATGTTAGTTTATTTGGCAATATTTGATTCATTTGGCGAAAATTTTTATTCATTCGGTGAAATTTTAATTTATTTGGCGATGTTTTTATTAACTTGGCGTAGGTTTAATTTATTTGGCAATATTTTGGCGATATTTAGTCATCAGCCAATCAGAATGCTCCTGATTACATAATATTAAAATTTTCCATTGTTTCAATTTTATATTTTACATTGTTACATGTTCTCCATGTTAATCCTATGGGAAAGTTTCTAAAAAATCGTTATTTTGGCATTTCGAGTTCGAATTTTTTTAAATCCTTTCGTAGTGCATCTGTGCTCTGAATTTCAGCACTCTAGGTCTTTTAGATTTGTAGATACCCAAACTAACGTCACTACAAACATCGAAAAGGGGGTTTTACAACCCTTTAAATACGTTCGATCGGAACAAAAATAGCTTACTTTTCCTATTTAAGGTATAAGTAACAAATTTGCCAAATTTCTTCTTCATAGGTATACGGGAAGTTGGAGAATTAGTGATGAGTGAGTGAGTGGGGTTTTCGCATTTATATATATAGATGTCAGTAATGTAATACACTGCTATGCATACAAAGTAAGGTTAGATAGAGGCTTACCATCACAACGACTTTCCTCTTTTTGGAGACATGAAATCAGAACATTACAAATAGATTTGTATTCTTCGAAAGTTAAGGTAAGTCTTTCAGTTGTTTCCTTTTCAGATGGAGGACCGCCATTAGTTCCTGAAATAACAAAATAAATTTAAGAAAGAGTTAAAGGGATAAACCACTTTTTGAATTATGTATTAGAATAAAAAAATGCTTAATTTTTTTTATGTGCAATATCTTAAGATTTCTTTGGGTATACACCTGTTTAGATCTTTGGTTATTACAGAAATAATTTTGCTAAGATAAATTAACACTTTCTAATTTTATAAATATAAAAATAGTATTAATTTCATTGCCTGTTAAGTTATCCCTTAGTAGTAAATCAGCCTTTTAGAGTGCAATGAAATACTTTATTCCTATTAAAGATAAAAAGTATTTTTCTACATACGGATATGTTCATTTTTTTTTTTAGACAACCTGTATATTAATTATTTAATCCTTATAATATGCAGGTTTATATATTTTTATATTAAAATTTATTTATAAACATTAGAATTCCTTGCACCTGAAAATTAAAATAATCAGTGTGCATACAGCCCATTTCACTTGACAGAAGTATGGGATAATTAAAAAGATTCAATTCTTTTTTTTAATATACATTCTTAAGTTTACAAATTTTAGGATTGGAGTTAAAAAAAAAAAAATCTGCCACATTTTTTTTAAGTAGGTGGTTAATGTAAAAAAAAAAGAGAATTCTTTAATTGATAACATTTTGACTCATTCTATTTCCTTATATTTTTAGTTATTTTGCAATTTACACTGACGCACATAAAAACTTATTTAGGAACACCCTGTATTGCAAAAATAGTAGATTTCAAGTACCATTGTTTAGTGGAGCATCACCTTCTTCTTCATCCACTTCCATCGCATCCTCCTCACTCTCCTCCATTAAGTTGATATCTGGCTGTTCCACACGGATAATGGACTTGTTGAGTAAGCGGAAAGCTTCTTTAACATGCTTAGGATACACCTGTAATGCAAAGAACATTATCAAACTTCAAGAAAAGGGACATTTTGTATAACAATTAGTTCATATTCAGTAGGAATTTTTATATAAAATACTGCAACTAAAAAATACAAATGCGATTTCCTAAACTGCTATTATTTATGTTTTATATAATCTTAAATTTGTAAAGAAAACTTTTTTTTATAGACAAATTCTTATGTTTTGTCAGATGGGCAATCTAAACTTATGTCTGAATAAAAATTTATACGGTTAGAATATTGTTTTATTTCCCTGTATTGTTACAGTAGATCGTCAAAATAACAACCCCTCGTACGATCAAAACAAAATGGTCATTAAAATAAAAAAACGTTGTCACGATTTTAAAAAAAATATCATGCAAATGAATAAACTGTTTAGGGACTTTCAGTAGCAGTCATTGTAAGAAAAAGGTAGCTACATACAGACATGTGATTGGTCAAATGAAAAATTTAGATGAAATTGTATTTATATTATGACTGATTTGCATATTACTTACATGAAATCTGTCATTCAATAAAATGAAATCCGCAGAAAAATCCCATACCCAGAAAATTTCATGCGTATATAAATAAATTATTGTATTAAAATATTGTATATAATTGTATATAAATAAATTAGTAAAATAAATACATAAAGAGATCTTTTTATAAGAATTGTCGCTGGTTGAATAATATTTAACTTTTCATAATAATGAACAGCTGTCAAAAGTAATTTAGATATTACTAATTTTTTTAAAAATTAAGTGCTTTAAATGAAATTTAATATATTAAATATATTAAATCTATAATAATAAATCTATTTAATATATTAAATCTATAACTTTAAGCGAATGCATTATTAGTCACAAGAAAATTTTACAACAGTTAACAATAATATATTTAAAAGTAATCACCTCTTCACTACAATACATTTTTGCCATGGCTTCCGACAAACGGACTAAACTCTCAAGCTGACGAACTGTTATTCGCCAAGAAGATTTGGTGACCCCAGCAGCATCTCGGAGACGCAGGGTTTGATAATGCTCTACCAAACATTTTTGCGCATCTTCAGTAATCTGAAATATTAAATGTAATAGGAATAAATTATTGAAACATCTCAATATGAAAAACTAAAAATACTAAATTAATTAAACATTTATTTAATGATTTTGCATATTTCAACTAGCCCAACTACCAACATTTTTAAATTAAAATATGTGTTACTTTTATTTGCTGCTAATTACTTTATGAATATATATATTACATTTTTTTTTTACAGCTTTAACTACTCATAACAGTGTTTGCTCTAGAAATGAAAAGGGGCAGTGCAGTATTTTGAGAAAAAAGGCACTTTAATGGTCTCAAAATCGATTTTTGCTCAAATTGGTCATTTAGTTGAAGTTGGTCAAGAAGTATTGTAAATTTTTAGCATCAAATTGAAGTTTTTTTTTGGCATAACTGATTAGTTCTTAATATGTAGACAAATAACTTTAGAACCAAATTAAAGCTAAAGAAAATACTTTAAAACAATAAATAGCACTTTAAATATGCAGAAATTGTTGTGCCTAAAATGACTATTTTCTCTATAATCCCGACAACTCAAGTAAGCTGATGATGATAAGCAAACACCTAATAAACACAATTAAAACTGAAAAAAAAAGCATGCGTTAGAACAAAGGAAATAAATATGCAAAAAATTAATTTTAAGAAGGTGAATCATGGGTAAAAAAGCAGGATTGTGCAGTTTTAACGATAAGAGGTCAAGCAAGTTGGCCGCCCTTAAAAAAATGCCTAAAGTAAACACTATACATAACATATTAACAGGGTTCCCACTCAAAACCTAAAACAAAATTCCCTGACTTTTCCCTGTTTACCAGCAGATTTAAAAAAAATTCTAGTATACTACCGACATCATTGTTATACATGAAAAACCAAATACTGTCTTATGCAACAGCGTGTGCAGAGTTAAATTTCTGTATTAAGCACTTTTTAACCTATCAACAAAATTTCTTAAACACATGCGTGAACATCAGTTAGCTTACACTGCAGCAAATACCCAATTTATGTCAAATTAGCTACTGTTAAAAAAAATCATTTCAAAGAGCACACATGAAAATATGCAAAATGTATTTGTTCGTCTATCAATCAATTTGAATTAAGGTGCAATGTTCGCTTTTCAATCCCTTTAAATATATAGTTGTATAAAAAACCTTCAAAAACTTAAATAAAATAAAATTTTTAATATTAAAATAAATTAAACACATAAAAGTTTCAACCCAATATTAATGCCTAAAATAATTTTTATCCAAACATAAAGAGACAAGCTACTTTAAAAAGTCAACACTTTAACATAAAAAGACAAGTCCCAAACTTCAACTTAGTAAAATAAATTTAATTTGTGAACAATTTAAAGCAATTTCGTTAACTAGTGCAATGCAAATCCTAATAAACTAAGAAGTACTGAAAAATAAGCATTTATTTATGAGATGCAAAAGGATTGAAAGCATTTCAACGGACCTCTCAGCAAATCGCATTTCGTGAATTTCTATAAATTGATGCTTTTCATTAAGGGAAAAAATTCTATAATAAAAAAACCGACCTTTATTGAGGTCGCGCATTCGCCAGACACAACGAAATTTAGCATAGTCTTAGAGGTATAACAATCTCAACTTTAGAATGTCTCCAAATTGTAAAAATTAAAAAAAAAAAAAACGGATTTTCGGGTTAGACTACGAAAAATTAGGACCTCTGAAGAGTTTGTCACAAAAATAATGCCCCCACAAAATTATTCAATAGGGGAATGATCCATTCAAGGAAACGGGTGGATGTAAAGAAATTTATTTACATGATATGCCCACGCAAATAATGAATGCATCATAAAATTCTGCAATAAAAAAAAAACATCCATTTCGCAGTATATGGAATTAAAAATTAAAGAAAACCTTTATTGTAGGAAATAAAAATCTGCAAAGGATCGTCTGGAAAGGATTGCATTCGGAAATTTGGCAATAAGGGCGCTGAAATATTCTTGTTGCATGGTATTAGAAACCAATTACGTTTGCAGAAAACTACTGTTTGGAAGAGATGACCTCTAAAAAGATTCATTAAAAAATTCGGCAACAAGAAAGTGATCCCTTGCAGAAACAATCACGGTGCGCACGTCATCTACAAAGAGTATGCGCAGAAAAAGAATATTTATATCTAGATCGCTTCCAAAATAATACATCACAAAATTCGGCAATACGAGCATAATTTTTTTTTACAGTATGGAGTTTAAGACAAAAGAGTGTAGAGAAAATAAAAATCTGCTACAGGATCGTCTAGAAACGAGAGAAAAAAAACTACGGGTGCGGCGTTAGCTAACGTAATGGAGATTGTGACAATCATTATAGAAAGCGCACAGCTAAGCTAGACGTTTGCACGCGCACATTTTTCCTGTCATTAAAAATGATGGGAAGAGTTAAGTATGACATCATCACTACGGAACATATTGAACGACGGTGAACGGTTTCGGTGACAGATTGAGAATTAGCCAACTGAAAAGAAATTCCCTGACTTTTCCAGAAATTGTTCAAATTCTGCGATTTTCCCTGACTTTTCGCGGTTTTTTCAACCCCTTTTCATTTTCCCTGACAATTCCCGGTTTTACAGGTTTTCCCGGTGCGTGGGAACCCTGTATTAAGCAAATTTTAATGATCTTTAACTTAATCATTGGCAGAATGCTGACTTTGAATATAAGAAATTATAAAAAGTTTCTTAATACGAATATGTATAAGCATTCTACATTGAAAGACATCCATAAAAATTTCAAAAACAAATTTTAATTGATAATCTATATCAACAAGTTGTCTTCATTTGCAAATAAGCACCCCTAATTACACCTTTAAATTGAATATAAAAATGCTTTCAGAAAAGTTGTATTTTTACTTTTTTCATTATAAAAAATCTCTAATAACTTAGACTGCAGATCAAGTGGCACTAATAAAACCATAAGTACTAACCTTTGGTTTAAACTGCCTTGCAAAAGATATATATTTCTGGACTTCATCTAATGTGTAGACCCTTGATATTGATTCTTCAGACTTTTGGTGCAGATCAACTATCCTCCTTGCAATTGCATAATCTGTGACCTAAAATATTATTGAAAAAAATAGAAGAAAAAAAAAATCGGAAAATTATGTAACATTTAAAATTTAGAAAAATAAACAAGTTGTTTAAGTGACATCCAAAAAAAAAAAATCTTCAAGTTTTTGTTTGCAAAAAGATTTTTTCGTTGAAGTTATTATTTGGACAAATTTTAATTTAAATATTTTTTATATTGGATTCGCATTTATGTTGTTACAAATGGCAGAGAGTAGTAAAGCATCATGTATGAATAATAAAGTTAATCTATATTTAAAAAAAATCCCTTATCTCCATCTCATAAAAACAAAACATCTATGGATATGAATATTAACATATTAAAAATCATAAAAAAATTGGTAAATTGGCTGTGGGGCCAGCCATATTACTTTTTAATGCATGTTATGCAACTCATGCACGTCTAAGGCCAATATACTGCAAATTGCATTTAACTTGAATGGCAGTCAAAGTGTTAATACTAGCTAGAAGCTATTGGTTATTTTATAATTTTTAAAAAAAAATTGATAGTAATAAAAAAAAAGGAAAACCACGGAACCTCGGAAGATTTTCATTCCTGATGTGTATCTAAATGTTCTTTGCTTCGCGCAGTGAATTCTAGAAGTAAGACACGCAACCTAAATGCAATTTGCTTTAAAAGGTAATGAAAGCGATGTCTATTGGCGATAAATCATGCTTGGCAAGTATTATTTACTTGCAAACACCTCCTACAGCGTTTAATGGTGTTGATTCTTCGACTGTTTGTCCTTTAGAATCGAAAAAACGCAGTACATTGGCGTCGTATGCAACAGCCAATCAGATTACTGACACTTCAAAATCAGTTAAACGATGCATGATTCTGGGAAATATTAATTTAAAATCTGTGCTGTTACAAAAAAATAGTCGCCAAAACTGAAAAATGTAGAGGGTTTTGATGAAAATAGTCGCTTTTGGTACTATTTTAATAAAAATAGTCGCTGAATCTTAAAATAGTCGCCCTGATTTTACAATTGCATTAGGAAATGTTGCAATACATGCTTTGCATAGAAACTAAGCATCCACCCTACAATAAATGTACTGCATTATAAATAAAAAACATTTAAGTAATACTTATAGTCAGTTAAAATAATAATTTATGGATACAACACAAAATTATACAACTGTGACAGGCATAAAAGTAATTAAACATGCTCTCTGGAAGAAGATAATGCAAAACAAACAAGGTTTTTCAAATTATTTCTTTTGTAGATAATTTTAAATGTTTTATATGCTTCCTATTCTAATTTTCAATAAGACTAATATTCATTAGCCCTGTACATGTTGTTTACAATCCAATAACCAACATTTGCTTTCGCTTCTCCCTTTCGTAGTGGTTCACGTTTTTACAAAAATAAAACAAAAAAATGCCCACAGCCATTTTTTAAAAAAAAAATTCCTTTTCAGAATTAAAAGGAAATATTGACAACTAAATTGCCCAGAATAGAGAGCATAATATATGATAATTGCCCTTTTAATGATCCAAATTCGAAAATTTCCACGATTTTTTCTAACATTTTTGAAAGTTGCCACTCTGTATTTACATAACAATATACAAATATTTTGCAACAAAACTCTTACACATATATACAAAGATTTTAGAGGAATCAGATAATCAGGAACATGGATAACCAAATATAAAAATTCACAACAATATTAAAAAAAAAAACTAATTCTTTAATATATTAGGTTTTTGTCCCAAAATATATTCAACTTACTTCACTGCATTCATCAACTAAAATGAAGAACAAATCAAATCTTGACATAATAGGAGCTGTTAATGCAATATTTTGTTTTAAAGATTTAGTTCGGTCGTAACGTCCACCAATGGGATTTGCAGCAGCCAAAATTGAAGTCCTAGCATTCAATGTGGCCTAAATAAACACGAAAAAGTGAAAATTAATTCTATTGTTCTAATGAGAAATAGAAAAATATAAATCAACAGTGTACTTTTAAAACACTATTATATAAAAGGTTAAGATCACATAAATTTTGGAAGACCAATATAAATAGTATAGAAATTATTAAAAGTTGCAGAAAAGAAAAATATTCATGAATAATTTACATACATTTCCGTAAATATAATATAATGCAAGAATTAGAGTAGAATATGGACGTTGGTTTAGTACTTGAAGTAATTAAAAATATCCAAGGAGGATCTGCCCCTGCTCTTTAACCTACACAAGTTTATTAAGTAATTTCTCTTTAATTTGTTTTTATAACCAATACTTAATCCTTTCCTCTTCAGTAAATTAGGACTAAAACACAATACATCTATGAGCATCAATAGTTTGTGGTCAATCAGTTTGTTACATGACGAGTCCCTGCTTGTAATTGCTTTGTTGATAATTTTAATTGTAAATTGAGATGTAAATTACAATAATATTTTTAAAAAACATTATTAAAAAATAATCAATTCATTTTACAAATAATTTTAGAAAATATTGTAATATGTTGATTTAGAATATAAATCCTGTCAATTTTTTTTGTTTTGAGTTATTGAATATCTATCAATACAGACTGACGCCTTTATCACAATGCAAAAGAGTTCATGGCTATTAATATTGAAAAGAATAATATATTAAAATACAGACCAATATGTCAATGTATGGAAAACTCATAACTTTTGAGGTTATTTCTTGAAAAACTTTCTAGTCTTTAACCAGTTTGTATTCTTACCCTCCCATATTGCAATATTTCGAAATTTTTAATGTCTATTAAAAAAATGTGTCTTTTATTTTTAAAATAAAACAAACATATACTTAACCCATAATAGTTTCAAAAATCATAACACATAAAAAGTGTTTATGTATTATAGCATTTTCCACTTTTTTTCATTAATACGTTGACTGCCGCCATGAAATAAATTGATTGCCAATCAAGCCAACACTTGCCTATAACGTTAAGAATGTATCACACACTATGTGCATGGCCAGCCTCCGCACGTTAATCAATATCAATGAAACAATGCGTGGTTGCGGGTCAGCAGTCAACAGGTTGAAATTCAATTTTCCGGAAACAAAATGAATATTCATAATTCAGACCACTCTGCTTCACACAATTTTTTTAAGATTTGTGTTCACTGATAAACTGCTGTTCTGTATTGTAATAAGAACATAATAAAAAACCATTTTTTAAATACACATGAACATCATGTAGTAACTGCAACCAATAATACATTTTGTAAAAAAACTTTCCTGTTGCCAATCATGAATAAAAAATCTAGATTTTTTTATCATTACACAATAGAAATATAAAATAGATATATTTAAAAAAGTGACAGTGGATTTCTGGATAGAAACCCAAATACAGTAGACGCTCGTTTTTACGAACTCGTAGGGAACAACCAAATTGTTCGTAAAATAGAATATCATAAGAAGTAGATAAATTTTATGCTTATTTTTATTAAACTGTCTTCTCTTTATAAATAAAGCATTATTTAGAGATTATATTAGGAAGTAAAGTTATATATAGTTATTCTATATAAGAAACAATTGCAAAATAAAATAGTTGAATAAAAAAATAAGTATACCTTTATTGATGAAAAATCAAGCATCAGAATAATCACTAGTTTTTCTGTTTTAAAACAACATTTTGGAAAATACATGTTTTTATTTCATCGATGTTTGAAAGCATTTCACTATTGTCCTCTATAAAAGAGGCATAGTCTTGATAACCATTCAGTTTCCTAAAGCTCAAACCGTGTTTGGATTAAAATTTTTGCAGACAACTGTCCGTCGGAAAGTTCCAATTGCGGCCCATGGCAACCTTTTGTCTGGCCGATAAACAATTGTTTTCTTCTTTGAGAATATGGTAAACCTGGCTACCTTCGGCCGCAATTGGGCTATTGCCCCGTCCGTTGCCTTGAAGTCTTTGATGTTGAGCTTTAAAACAAAGCAGTTCAATTGTTCTTTAAGGGTACATTACATTAATCGGAATGTTCGTTCCTATAATTTTCCCCATTCAAGCAAGCAAAGCTTTTTCTTGTTTGGGATATTTTGCTGCTCTAAAATATTTTCGAGAGGGGCATTCTTGCTGGTCTTATTTGCATATCTAACGATTTTTTCTCTTGCTCTTAAAATTATCTATAGACTATTCTTTGGAATTCCATATTTCTTAGAGATTTCCGTCTTGCTTAAAATTTTCTCTTCTACTTTTTTTAAAATTTTCTTTTTTGCCTCAGCAGATAAACAAGTGCGTTTCTTCAACTGCGACATGACTAAATTTCCTCAACTAAAACTGGCTCAAACTCCCTCTGGACTCACACGAAATTTCAGACATTGAGGGTCCAGATGAAACTAACCAGCTACAAAACATAATCTTATAACAAAGCACCCCTTTTTCCGCTCGACATTGACACAATAAGGGAGGGGTAAGGATTGACGTCAAAATGTCACTCTCCAATCACATGCCTGCTACCCACCTACTGTTGTCCCCTGTTAATTTTTCTCAGAATGGCCTTGAAATGTTTGTATGTGTTGCTTTGTTACTCCCTAGAGCTTTTAAACTATGTCTGATGTTAGGTAAACGATAGCAAAGTATAAAAATGAGTTCGCAAAAAAGAGATTTTTCAAATTTTAGTTCGTAAATGGGAATTAAAAATAACATTATGCCTATGGGACCATGTTCGGGTCCAGACACTAGTTCGTAAAATCGTGATTGTTCGTAAATTAGAGGTTCGTAAAAACGAGCGTCTACTGTATTTTGCATTTGCATATGAACTCCACTCAAACTGACCTTTAAATCAAGGCTAGTAATTTTTTTTATGGTATTACCTTTTTTTTTTTAATTTTTACAAAAAGGTACTGTTTTAGACATCATACAGATAGTTAACTTGTTCTTTTACCCCCTCCCACTCCCCCAAAAGAAAATTCTATTCAACAAAATATACACAAAAGTTAATGTAATTAAAAAATTATTATGTATTCTAACTTCAAATAAATTTAAAGGCATGAAAATACAGATAATGAATATAGTTGAAACATACCTTCACACCGGCTTTTGTGATGGATATAGTTTGCTGTTCCATCGCTTCATGAATAGCAACTTGATCTTTGAGTTCCATTTTGTCAAACTCGTCAATACAACAAACACCCTATAAAGTGAGAGTATTCAATATATATTTTAATATTGAATTCAAAATCATCTACACATAAATAGATAAAATAATAATACTTTGAATGCAAGATAACTTACATTATCTGCCAACATCAAAGCACCTGCTTCAATGACAAATTCCCCGGATTCTTCATCTTTAGCCACAGCAGCTGTGAGACCCGCAGCACTGGATGCTTTACCGCTAGTGTACACAGCTCTAGGTGCAAATTCAGAAACTTGCCTATAGGGGAAAGCAATGTTAAG
Organism: Troglohyphantes excavatus; assembly: GCA_963932185.1. Taxonomy (NCBI): domain Eukaryota; kingdom Metazoa; phylum Arthropoda; class Arachnida; order Araneae; family Linyphiidae; genus Troglohyphantes; species Troglohyphantes excavatus. The sequence continues at coordinate 47,731,415 of OZ010669.1, forward strand.
AAATGAATTTACAAATACCAATCGATTTATTTCTTATAAAACACTAGATATCGTTAAATTAAAATATATATATTGCCATTATTAGTTTCTAATCTCGAAATTCTTTTTGTACTCACTTGAGGAACTGACTTTTGGCAGTACTTGGGTCCCCTACGATGCAAAGATTGACATCTCCTCTAAGCGATGTTCCTTCTGCAGTAGTCTTTGGTACACCGCCAAATAACATCAACAATATTCCACTCTTAACCTCATCACTTCCTAAATTAGAATGAAATTTAAATAAAAAAATACTTAAATTTTCACACTTGTTTTTAAGTGCTGTGCATTTAAGAATTTTGTGTGTGTTTTAATTCCTAAAAAGAACAGCCTTTAACAAACTTGTACTTACATAACGTTAGTTTTGGGAAAATTAAGTGCAATGCCATTAAATATCTTACCATGAATAGTGGGGAATAAACTCTTTATTAAATTCTGATAGAGATTTCTGTCAAGACTCATGTCATAAATTTTCTGCCATTCTTGACCAGTAAGTTCTTTTTGCAAAAGATCACCCTTTTTGGAAGGCTCAGCTGACAAAATTTCAACAGCACTTATCTGTAATTAATATATAAGTATTGATAGTTTTTTTTTAACATCTCCATATTTACATAGAAAATATGCAACATGACTTGCTTAAAATTCCTTAATTACTATAAAATGACAAAAGTTTAAATCATTATAATACGCATATTAATCGAGTTGTATAGTGGTATGGATTTTACTCACCTTCATTTCGGTGGGAATGACGGTTGCTGCCAGAAATGCAGTTTTATATGAAAGTTCTCTAACACCCAAGGCCTTAAGACCTCTGATACCCTCAGTTTCAAAGCCTTCCCTGCCTCTGTGATGAGAATTAGATTCAGCACGCACACCTAAAAATTAAGTAAACTTATTAGAAAATGCTGTTTCAGCCTGAAGCAAAAAGTTATTCAAATACCTATGATTGGTTCTTAAATAGGTATATTTAAAAGATTTAAAAGAGAATTTGGTATAAAAAAATCTAGACCTGCAAACAGTTAAATCAAAACTATTCTAGTAACATCATATTTCTCTGCCATATAAGTAAAAAAGAAAAAATGTTAAACCAAATGTGATAAGCATTTGATATTTATTTTTTTAAATATTTAAAATGTGCCTGTATTAGAAAAAATAATATATAAATTTTGAATAGTTAGCATTGTAGACTCAGATGGAATACATATATTTTAGCTTTTTAAATTCTAACATACAGGACAAGGGAGAAACAATCAATAACACAAAATGTATCTTAATTTTGTGAGCATTTACAATAATAAAATTTACAAACCTGGAGTAGATAGTTGGCTTACATCAGGAACAGCTATAAATGTACCAATAAAATCCACTCTATCACCCGGCTGAGCCATTTCTACTGCCTCAGCTCTGAGAATGATTTCCACACTAACAAATCCCACAAAATTAATATTATAAAAGTTTCTTTATAGTTAAATGAAATTCAATATATAACAGTAGTTAAAATGCAAGTATAATAAAGATTTATTAAAGGGTTCATACACATTTTTCGAAAATAAAATTTCTTTTTAATGGAAACAACTTTTGTACACATTAGTAATGAAAATGTAGCACCATAGTCCCAAATAGTCTTCTTAGTAAATAAATAACAAAAATAAAATTAATTAATCTGAAATAGGGGCAGGCAGCTTGCAATTGGGTGCAAAGAAGCCAAGTTTTTTTTTAATTCAGATACAATGCTTTTTATTTTACATTAAGATAAAAAACTTAATAATTACCATGAAATGTATATTTCTGAAACAAATTAGTCGTCCAAAATCATAGATTCTAACAAGAAGTTGAGGTTTTCACTAACTAGTTCATTAATATAAATCACCTTGTTTTGTAATAAAATTAACATTAGAAAATGCCATAAAGTAATTATCATTTTAGAGATTGTGCAACGTAACAAAACTTTGAAGAAAAAAATGCTGTAACTTGTTTAACAAAAAAAAATTATACAGAATTCACTATCTGTACAATGGGATATTTGGCAAGTTACACAGAATTAATTTTGTGGACTTATTTAACTGCAAAAATTTATTGCGACCAGAATTCGAAATTAGGAGATAAAAAGGTGTCAATGGCACGTGGCAATTTTTTTTTTAGTTGTCAAAATGTTCTGCTTAGGCATGATTTTAAAATAATTATAATTACTTAAACAAAGCTTCCAACTGCATATTTTTGTAATCATTAAAGCTACTTTTGCATAAAATTAGAAGTATGTTTCCATTTGTACTCTTAAATATCGCGGTCTTACCGATATAATTAGTGAAAAGTACAAGAGCGATTATAGGGAAACGTCGTTACACGAAAAAATGACAGTCGTCAAACTGACATTTTTAGGTGCAAAATACTACCTCCTCTAATTTCAAACCATGATTGTGATGTGACATGGAGGGCTATATGACGGAGCAAAATGAGGGAAGTCTAAAAATAGCGTGTTTTAATAAATTAATGCTAACAATGGTTCGTAGAAATCATATATATAGCATATAATTTTAAAATAATAATAATCACCTTCTAGGAATACTGCCTCTAGGTAGCTCTGCCTGTGTCTCTTGAATACGAACTCTTTGGAAATCAACAAAACGGGATTTGTTCACATCCAGATGAAACCTGGATCTATTGTTACAAACTTCATTTCTACAAATTGTAGGCTAAAGAAATTGAAAAATAAATACACTAACGCACAATAAAGGATAATTATCGAAAGAAGTATTTCAATAAAAAGTCATACCAGAGTGTATCGAAACTGTTGCTCGACATCCTTCATAACTGTTTGACAATCTAAGCAAACAAATGTTCCACTGACCAATTCAGGATGCACAGGATGAGTTCTCACCACCTGCCCACTGATACGTAGGAGGGTGCCGATTTTAGCAGCTGTTAACTGACGAATCCTAAATAATTAAGATATTGAACAATTTACTGATCATATAAAACGGTGCAACTAATTTTAGTTATAAAGCTTTTTTTTAAAAGGAAATTTGTTTGTAACTATAATATTTTTAAATCAAATATAGTATGTTATAAATTAGTTAATTATAAAGAAAAGCTAATTTTAAATAGTTTTTGTCAATGTTTGTCTTCTGTGTGCATAAAGTAAGGCCCATTCAACACAAATGAAATAAAACGCTTGAGCTTCTCGGTCATTGGATAATCCATACATTTGTGGTATAAATTCTCCAATCACTGAAAACCTCTTGGATAATTCATACATTTGTGGTATAAATTCTCCAATCACTGAAAACCTCATTCGTGTAGAACAGGCCTAAAAATAAATCAAAATAATTCTCTACATTATAGTCTTGTATAGTTTAAATAAAGATTTAAAAGAAAGCAAAAAATATTTTAGATTTTTTTTTTTTGCTATTAATGTGTTTAACAATAATTTTTAAATATATATTATCCCTTTCATCTATTTTTAAAAAAACATTTATATATCTGAACTGCAAGCAGTAGTTTTAATTAAACAATACAACAAATAATTAAAAAACAGGCTTTTAAGATGAAGGTGAAAAAATCAAATACTTAATTTTTTTAAGCAAATTTGCATAAATTATCCTGTGTAACATTATAAAGCATGTAGTTTAATTTGTTGCTAATATGATTTAAAAAACTTAACTACAAAAAGTGTTTACTAATTGTTTAATTACTAAATTTGTTACATTTTCCATACTTTTTTTAAACCTGTTGCAGAGGATGTTGGTTTATCGGACACGCTAGATTCATGATTTAATTTGATTCATGATTCAGGTTAGGTTTAAAAATAATAAATAAGTTGATGAGTGACATAGCATTTAGAAAACCAATAAAATTTAATGATGAAATAAAAATAAAAGATTTACATTTAAAGATAAATTAATTGCATTACAATTATGATAAGAAGCATGCGAGAAACATGTGTGGTTATGCTTGTTGCCAGTATAGGAATGCTTCTGTTGAGTCAGTGTTTTATCAGAATAGACCGCTCCTTTCGGAGGGCCTCAATGCTGATGACCTCCCATTGGCTCTGAGGTATAAACATTGGAAAAGTGGAAATGTTTGAGAGTGTGAAAATGCTTCTGTGACATAAATATAGTGTTCATCATAATAATTAAATTTTTAATAAGCACCTATTAGGAACATTTAAAACTTACTTATGCCTAGTTGGAATATCACAAAATCCTACATAAAGTTCCTTGTCTGCCACATATACGGTTTTCTCAGCCATAAAACTCATAATAGCTCGGCAGAGGTATGGATACACTCTAGAATATAAACAGAATTATTTTTATATGTTTTAAATAGTTATTTCAATATATTGGCGATTTATTAACATCTTGCAATAAATTTTTTGTAATTAAAATATATACACAATTTGTTCTCATATAATGGAAGAGATTCAAAATAAATTTACATCTTCAGAATATCAGTATAATTTTATCACTGAAATTACCGATAATATTCCTCTTGTATCGTTGAAGCCAGCTTCTGATTATATTTATTCACATCTTCGAAACTCACATGCAATGTGTTTCTTTCGGGACGCGACAGATCTTTTACATACTGCAAGTACTTGGCCACTCCTTCATCATTCATGTACCTGATAAAAGAAAAGGTCAAAACTATATATTATAAAATGAAACACATTTTTTATAAATGCCATATCAACAAAAATGAAATTCACGAGGTTTAAACATTAAATTCAAATTGCTTACTTTATTAATTATGTTAAAACAAAGAAATAAGTTTTAAACAATATTTAAAAAGTCAAATAATTATAATGCATCAGTAATGCAGATTTTTGACAGCCCTGAACAATGACTGTCTGAAGATGGAATAGGCAAGCAATGAAGAAATGGGTTGAATGATTAAAAGAGATGCGCTAGAGCTACAAAATAGGCTATTGGCAACAGTTCGTTAACTATCGCGATGGAAAGATCTGGGAACACTGCCTTCTAATTTTAAACCAAGGTTCGATGACGAGGACAATATCCAAGCTGGTACCTCACATAAGGGAGAGAACTTTTAGACAAATTTAACAAACACCAGTCTCACATAAATGAGGGATATTTTTGAAGATGAAGGACGAAATTAGCAACCCTCCAATCACGAGTTCTCTGTACTTTCTAAGCCGAGATTTGACACGCATTCTCGTCATTTTGACAGTTGTTAGTAATGCAGTGTTAAGTATGCTGCTATCTATATGACGATAAGCACACAGTTACATGATATTATATAAGGGAAGGAGAAATTAAGAGGTCAAGTAACTTAAAAAAAAAATAGAATTTATTGCGGATATGAATAGTTAATACATATGAAATGTTGGTGGCAAAGGTATACAAGTAAATGTTTGTCATCTAGCGGCGTAAGCACGTACTTGTATTGTTTCTAATGTTAGCACAAAATATTAATGAGAATTACCATTGTTTTAAAAACGAGAATAAAATTCTGGATTGCATTTCAAGAAAATATAATTTGGATTACTTGTATTTAAAATTATCATTAAGTAGTATCATAAATAGAAAAATATTTTAAATTTAAGATATCTGAAATTAAAAAAAAAATTCTGACAGCAAATGAATAAGCACGAGCACAATAGATAGACTTTATATTTCAATTTCTAAACATACTCAGCCAAAAAATCCTGAAAGATCTTTTGCACACGATCGCCAACGACATCTTTTTTCCTTGCTGGTCCAATACGTTGATTTGCAACATCCATTTCTCAAATAGTTTTATAAAAAGACAGAACAGAAAGCCACAAAACGAAGCAGTACCGAGAGAAAAAAAATATACGCCGTCGGAAGAAAACAACTTTTCCCGCGTTAATAACACTGCCAAATCAAAACTACTAAAATCCAAACCATTAGAAACAATGTAATGTTTAATAAAATCGAAGTTTTGGTAACCCATCGCAATCAGAAGAAAAATATGATAAAACTACTAAAAAGCATCAAATATATTTGCTTTTAACAAGGTTATACTTCAAATAATACGAGTTAATATTGTACAGTCAAATAGATTCCTTAATGCTGTGTCAAAATATGAGTGCACTTCTTAAATTAAAATTTTCTTCCCTTTCTGCTATTTAAAACCTCATTTTAATTTAATTGTTCCAAAAATGATATGATTTTGAATATTTAATAGTAATTTCTTCTTTAAATTCGGCATAATAATACTATAAAACCTGTACATGACATAATAAAGTGATATTGTCTTTCTATTTCTTGGCAACCGACATTCCATCGTCTTGTTGAACAAGTGAGCATCGTTTTTGACGAAGTCTTAAAGTCGGCAACATGGAGAAGCGGATCGAGCTGGAAAAGCGTGGAAGGCTCCCATCATTAGTAAGATTTTAATATTTTTATTATCTGTCAACAAAAAAATTAGAAAATATATTGTCTCAATTTGTGAAAATAATTATGCCTTATCTTTAACAACTTGGCATGCGACTGTGTTACTGTTGTTAATCAATGGCGAGGAGCAATGCTCCCGTACTGATGTATATTTCAAAAGAACCGCGTAGTGCCCGCCGAATGTGTTTATTTGCATAAATGCAGTTATTTAGTGCACAAAAATTGATCTTGTGTAATAACTGGCCGACGATTTATATTATACGCTTTATATTTCTATTTTATTTTCTAAAAAAGTAGTTATGATAACTTTTTTTGTGTGTCGTTGGTCTCCTTATTTACATTGCACGTACGTTGGGGTAGAAGCATTTTCGTTTGGAAAAGTAAAGTTAAGCATTTAAATAAATTTAAAATTCAAAGTAAAAAATTTGTTGTAGGATATTTTTTTATGTGAGCTGCGTATTCTTTTATTTATTTATTTTTTTAAATATATAAATAACAAAATGTAGTTGGCAGGTGGGAAGGAAGGGAAAGGGTGTACAAGTGTGTAATAAATTAAGCATGTTTAATTAAGTTGAAAGCATTTTTTTTTTTAAATCTTGTTTTAATTCTTTTTAATTATTATTTAAGTTTATTTTTTTTGCATTTTGCAAATAGGAGCCAATAGGCATATGTTGAATCTTTAATTAAAATTTTTAATTTATTAAAAAATTCTCAAACATGCTGTCTCTTTCACTGATTTGTTTTGGTGGCATTTTGAAAACTTGGGGTCAGGTTTACTGTACGGTCACCCTTGGCGCGATTTTTCCGCATTTGGCGATAATTTTTTTTAAATGGCAACCCCTCTCCGAAACGACAAGGAATTGCAGCAACCCTATTGGACAACAGTCGCCAAAATGGCGACTTTTGGCGAGATTTTGAAAAAGTCGCCAAGGGTGACCGTACAGTAAACCTTTACCAAAACTTGAATTGGATAGCTAATTAAAATTAAATTTATTAAATTTTTTTGAATAATTTAATTTAGTTGACAAAAAAAATTCTTACAAAAACAAGGTCAAGTGATGTAGTTGCACAAGTCTCTGCTTTCCTTAAAATTTTAGGCGCACCTGCATTTTTGGTTAAATTTTTTTTTTTAATTCTTAGTGTGTTATCCTTTTTTATACTTTTGTTAAAAGTCGATATTCGCTACTTTAACCCATTCTTGACAACAAACACTGCTTTTGTCATCAATCAAAGAACCCCAACTTTTTTCCCCTTCAGGATTGTTGAAAATGCTTATTGGCAAGTAATCAAGGGGAGCGTGTAATACATTTTAACTGATAATTGTATTTAACCTCTAGCTTTGGACATATACTGATTAATATTGCAACGATAACCAATGATACAATTATCAGCGTGTTGCCAGCTTCACTACAAAAACACTAGAAAGTTCTTCAGAACATCCATCAAATTATACTGGCGTGTATATGTGACTGATGCACGATAAATCTAATCGGGGTCCATGTCTAAATGTCCTGACGTCTATTGAGGTTGCGTTGGATGCCAGCTCGTGTGTTGTCTTCGTCATCTGACCATGGTTAAAAAATATGATATATTGTTCCCAGGTCTTTCTTTCGGGATAGGCCATAAACAGTCGCCAATAGCCCAATGTGCAGCTCTAGTACGACATTAATTAACCAAACTCGAATCACAGTAGATTTAAACTATAACCATCCCCACTGCATGCACGCATTCTAGACGGCGTTAAAAAAAATATTGCATTTTAAATAATCGACCAACGAAGTATGACTTTTTGGTGGTGGTAGTCGTCCAGAAAAGGTCACTATTAAAGATTTAAATGTTAACATCTGAAGTTGAATTGTACTTTATATTTTTTTACCAATTAATTTCTAAAATCTAATGAGAGAATATTTTTTAAAAATTATTTTTACTTTTCAAATTGTGCATCTAAATATGGTATTCTTCCTATTTAGATCAAAGAATTAAATTTAGACAACTGTCGGAGTACACAGATAGTTGGTTTAACCGAGGAATTTGTAAATTTGGAATCGCTGAGCCTTATTAATGTTGGACTAATCAGTCTCAAAGGTTTCCCAAAATTGCCAAATCTGAAAAAGGTAAGTTAACTGTCTCATACTGTACTTTCACCTATCTTAGTTATTTTGATTAAAAATCATTAATTTTTTTTAAAACTTGTAATTATAATTATTTACCAGGTTTGTATTCATTTATATATTGTAAATGTGCAAAATAAAGCAAATATTAGTTTGAATAGTAATTTTTAAAAGCCTTAAAGAATAATTTTGTTTTAAGAATTTTTTATGTTTTTTTTTTACAAAGATTAAGTTTCTAAATTGTAAATTATGAGATTTTTTTAATAAAAAAAAGTAATGAAGTTAGTGCATTAAATGTATTGTGATGGAATTTTGAAATATGTTATAAAAAATGCACATTTATTGATTAAGAACTTTAAAACTGTTATTTTCTGCATACAAAGTAAAACTTTCCCTTTAAATTTTTAATTCATTGTGTTTTTGTGTGCCTTTATGCTCATTTTTGTGTGCCTTTTAATCATGAGTTAATTTCAAAACCAAAGACCTTGAAGTTTTTAAAATTCTATTGCTAAAATCCTGCTTGATTTTTTTTCATGTGGTATGAGCCAAAACTATTACACAGTATGCTAAACTTTGTGTCTGAATTATTTTGTGATCGTTTATTTATATTTTTTAGTTGGAATTAAGTGACAACAGAATTTCTGGGGGTTTAAATTGGTTGCATGGAAGTCCGAAGCTTACACATCTTAATCTGAGTGGAAATAAAATAAAGGATATTGAAACGTTAAAACCACTGGTGAGTATTATATTAATCTTACTAGCATGTATAACCTAACATACTGAAATGTATGTTAATTTTTTTTTAGCATATTTTACTTTTTATAGTTCTTCAATTAAAGCCTGTTCTATACTTTTTCTTGTTATACAATCAAGATAAATTAATTGCTACTTTGACAATAATATCTGTAAAGTTACTCGCTTTCAAATAAGATCAACAGGTAACCAAATAAGAAAGTGCAAAGAATGCAATTTTTTTTTACTTGATTAAAATACCCCTTTGTTTAAAAATATGAAGACATCATGTTGGCTTTATGTTCTAAAAAGCAGCCAAAAGTGCATAGAAATAGAAATATATAAAGGCATTTAACATGTTAAAGGCTTTGCTGCTGTGAGGTAGAAAGGGAGACCACTAATCTGTTGCGAAGTTTCAACTATACTCACTCAAGTAGAAAATATATGGTATTTTCTTGTTATGGCAAGTTGCAATTTCGCCAAGTTCATAAAGTGTGAATGTAGCACAGCCTTGTATTGTGGCCATTTTGCATTCTTGTTTGTCATGTAAAAGACTTCATTCAGAAAAATAGGTATGTCGGCCATATCTAGGCACGTAGGTATAGATTTTTCATGGGAGGGGTTCAGCTACTATTCCCAAAAAAACTTACAAAACTCCCCCTCGCCCCTATTTTTAAAAAAAATTTATTAATTTTTATTTAAGTACACAGAATTACATGATAAATTAAGTACATTGGCAGATAAATATCAAAACAGCAACATCATTTAGTTCTCATGGAATCGTTACCAATATCAGTCATTACCTATTTTTAAAATTAGTAAATATCAATCCTAAATAGGATATAAATTAGAGAAGAAATTTAAATTATAACCCTTGTTTAGAATAATATGTGTTTGGAGCATCTTGTTTATACGGCCCAGGTAAACAATATTTTCCCTTTGTAGCCGAAATTCAAATACTAAATAATGAAACATGTAACGTCATGCTAGGCTTGGTTTGAGATAAACATGACCTCAAAACAAGTTTTTGTTGCCTTTTGAAAGCTGTTTTCCGATGTAAGATTTCAGAAAATACCAGGTTTTCTCTCATAAAACTCAACAAGAAATATTATATGAGAAACTATAATTTTTACAGTAATTCGATTTTTAATATTTCTTCTTTAATTTCAAAGGGAGGGGTTTGAACCCTCTGAACCACCCCCTTACCTACGTGCCTGGCCATAACATTGTTTGCTAAATGAAATATTGTTAGTATATAAGAGCATTTTTATTAAAACCAACATGAAATTGCTTACGTTAACGAAAAAGGAATCTGATGGTAATAACCACAACAGACCTTATTCCATTTGTCAAGATTTTACAATTTACCTTGGCGATTCCTCCATGAGGGTCCACTGTATAAACTACCAAAAATACATTGATCCCTTTCCCTTATTTTCAAAGAATATGTACCCTATTGAAAATTTATGTTTTGCTGGTTATTTATTAATTACAAAACTTTTTTATTTTCCAGGAAGAATTCAAAAACCTAAAAAATCTTGATTTGTTCAATTGTGAAGTGACAAATGTGGAGAACTACAGAACTGAAGTATTTGGGCTTATCAACAGTTTAAAATACCTCGATGGTTACGACAGGGAAGATAAGGAGGCTGAAGATTCTGAGGTGGATGATGATGACGGTATGTTCGTGGTTTATCTATTCCCTCATTATTCGCTAATTTATATGTGCAAATATGAAGAGGATGCAAAGTCTAGTGAAACAAATCGCTGTTGGTATTAAAGTGTGGCTAAGTGGAGGACATGTGTTAAAGCAAATTTTCTAGTATTTCATTGCTGATGGAATTCTTTTCAAGATCATTGGCTTCCACACTTTTGGGCACACATTATACAGGTGGTATGTCATGGTTACTAAGCTTATAAAATGATTTTAGTTAGTTTGTTTGTTGATGCAATTGTTGCAGTATTTTGTAACCTTGAGGAAAATTATAAAACTTGGGTTTGTAAGGAATATTTGCATACAATTTTGCATTTAGGGAAGTTTTCCCACACAAGCTTGAAGCTTCCATACAAACTTCGGTATTCAGGACACGCGAATTTTTTTTACATTTTTGGCAAATTAAAGGAGCACTAAGAATATGTATACATATTAGCTCTATGTGGTTGATGAATACTTTAGGAAATCACACATGCCAACTTGTGCAGATTACACTTTTTAATATAAGAATGCTATTCTGTAATTTTTTAAAAATATAATTTGATTTGCTGTTAATTTATATAATTTAATGATGATATTTTGGTTACTGAATTTGCTTTTTAATTTTTTTTTATGTTTTGCCTGTATTTATGAGGTAAGTTGAAAGTAAAATCTTGAGTAATTTGTACTTTTATAACGAAAATACTGCTATTTTTCCCATTTAGATCCAATTATTCCACACAATGTCCTTATTTCTACAAAACAAGTTATACAAATTTGCTACAAAAGAATTATCTGAATTTTCATGGGTCTGGAATTGATTATATTTAGAATTGTACATTTAGTTGTAGACTGTAAAATGAATGCTAGATGTGCTCAAAATAATGACTGGTTTAGCTGTAAATTTTTTTGAAAATGCTGACCTCTGTTAGTTAATGTGAGGACACATTCACAGATAATGCATTGTAGGAGTAAGTCCAAGAAATAAAAACTAATTTGAGAAAGTTTTTGTGATTAGGTTTGTATAAAATCTATTTTAAACTGTTCAAGTTTAATTTATTTGTTTTTATTTAATTTTTTTTCACCTAATGATTATAATAATATTTTTCATTATTATTAATGCCCCAGTCATTACAAAGTTTTTTTTAATGCCTAGATATTTTTATATTAGTAAAATATTGAAAAATTCAACTTGTGTTTTGCATATATAAAGGTAATGAAGAAGATGATGATGAAAATGATGTCCAAGAAGATGGAGACAGTGAAGATGAGGATGAAGAAGATGGTGAAGGTAAGTTTTTAATCTTAAATATATATATATATATGTATTACATATTTCAAAAGTACCATAATAATTTTACTAGTTTGTTTTATAGAGTTTTTCTCTAAATTAAGTTACATAATTACCATTCAAAGCAATCCATTTCGAAAGGTTCTGTATGTTTCCTTTAGATGAAGCGGATGATGATGAAGTAAATGTTGATGATGAAGAAGATGATGATGATTTAGACGATGAGGATGCAGATGAAGAGGTAAATTAAATTTGTCCATGTATTGTAAGCTAAAAATTATGTAGAGATGGGAATTCTGCGCCAAAAGTGGTATCCTACGTCAACTTGCTACAAAACCACATTTATGTGCGATTTTGCACCAATTTTGTTTAAAATCCTTGTTAAACAAGTGCGCCATCACACGTCAAGTCTTGGTGAACGTTGTTAAGGCAACCTCAAGAAGAGGAAATGTGAAAAAATTTAAGCACATTTTCTAAAGTTTAAATAGTATTTGTAGAAATGTAAGGAAGGAATGGAGTATAAGCATGCAATACGTCAAGCAGAGAAAAGCATGAATGGAATATTTTCGTGTCAGTAAAAAAGGACTTTATTCCTGATGTTCAACTTTTAGACGAGCATTTCATTATCATAATACATCTCATCATCGAATCGTTTGTTCTTTTATGAAGAATCGATGCTCAATCTAAAAAAACAGATTATTTCACAAAACTTGAGCAACTTAAATATGTAGAAATATTTGCGATCTTCTTCAAACGGGGATGATATGACTCTGAAGTTGAGATGAGATGATTATATCTATAATTAAGTCGCATCTGCCGAATGCAACTTTCATTTGGCGCTCTTTTGTTACATATTGTCCTTCATGGAAACCTTGAACTTGTAGAAATTCACTAAACGTGATCTGCTGCGATCTCCGTTGGAAGACTTTCAATCCTTTTGCATCCTATATATAAATTCATTATATTTCACTGCTTCCTGTTTTATCTTGATTTGTTTTGCACTACTTAACAATATTACATTTCAGTTTACAAAAATATAATTTAATTCACGAAATTAAAATTTAGGACTTGTAATTTTTCAATAATATTTTTATTATTTTTTGTTTTGGATTTTAAGATTTCAATTTAATCTTTTTTTGTTTAAATTTGCATATATATTTTTAAATAAATTATTTCTATTTGAAACTTTCCTTTCTGACAACCCTCCTACTTAAAAAAAAATTGCTTTTATTTAGCTTTTTGAAAGTTTTCAAATTTCTTATTAAAAACTGCCTTTAAATGGTCTCATTCACTGCTATGTTTTATTGCATTCCTGCTACAAATCTTCAGTTTTGCTGCTACAATTTGTCTTGTTTCTGCTCCAAACTGGTCTTTAGCACTTCCCATCCCTGAATTATGCTAATTAAAAAATTAATTCACAATTGTATTTTCTTTTGTAATATCAATGTAATTTTCTTATTTAAAATTTAATCAATATTTAATTTATTATTTACAATTATTATTGAATTGAATCAGAATTAATCATTTTTAATTTCTCTAATCGAAAATTTGACAAATAGTTTAAAGTTTTCAATAATTTGAATTGGCATAATTCAGATTTAAAATAAAAGTGTGCCAATCTGTTATTCATATCAATTTATATGTAGTAAATAGCAAACAGTTTAATTTTGAATCAACAGTAAAGGTATCATTTATCTTAATTTGATTTAAATTTACTCAACTATTTTATTTGAATTAAAACTAGTTTAATATGTATTTAAAATATACATTTAAGAATGTGAGAGTTCAAGTATTTTCACAAACTTACGCTTTTTTTTTTTATATAGGATGATAGTGATGAAAATGACTTTAAAGCGGAAGGCGATGAGGAGGAGGAAGAAAGTAAGACATGTATAACTATTCTTAAAGTTTTATTGTTATTTTTACTCGGTACATGTGTATAGAAGGCCTTGACTTCCGTTTTATGAAAAAAGTTATTACATGTATACAGGAATTTAACAAAAGGGTTACAAGAACAATATTCATTAAATGTCATTTTAAGCCCATTTATAAACTAGCACAAAAAAAGTGAATCCTTCAGTTTTTCTAGTATACTTGCGATTGTCAAAGCATGCAATTCGTTGATCATGATTGGATTATTAATTTAAGACTGGGTAGCAACGCACTTGGAAAAGAAATTTAAAATTTTGAAGGAAAAGTATCTAAAAAGTCACATAATTAAAAAAAAAATTCAATAAAATGCCATAATATATATATTTTTTTTGGTGTTCATTATTTTTAATTATGGAGATATACATGTTTAATAATACTAAATTCTTGATTTGGTATACTTTGCTGGGTTACTATTTATACAAGCACTTAATTTGTATAAGGCTTCAATATTGACATTTGAAATTTTTTTATTCCATGTGTATTTCTTGGTCTAAATTTAAAAAAAAAAAAAAAAAACACTAGAAAAAAAAAAGGAGAATAGTATTATAATTTTAAATGGCATTCCGGTCAGAAGATGTTAGAATTTCTTTTTTGTCTGTCTAAAAATACAACTAGTTTTGTTAAATAATATTTTAAAATTTGCTTCAATTCCTAATTATGCCAATTGTTTAAAACATTCCCAAACAGTAGTAAGTGATCTGTATTTGTGCTGACACTCTTTATTATCTCCAGGTCCACATGGACAGAAGCGGAAAAGGGACGTTGAGGAAGGAGAAGAGGACTGAGATGCTTTCCAACCAACCACATTGCTTCATCGATTCATGTAGAGTGATAATTATGTACAGCATACTTTTACGTCATCCATCTTTTATGTTTTGCTCTTTCCCAAACCACCATTTTCCTGAAACGCAAAACATAAAAGAGCCACCGATTGAGACCAAATGAAGAAAGTGGGCGGCATCAAATGCTGTCCCACTTCGAGTCGTGCCTCATAGTTGAAACCCACAAGCCTTGTCAGGACCCCCTTTTCAATCACTGCATAAATAATACCTTTGTAATATAATTCTTTTTTATATAAATTTGTAATATAAAAAGATTTGATTTGTGAAATTATTGTATGAAGCCTCTATTTATTGTTGATTACTTTTTTGACAGAATTGAGAATTTTTCTAAAATTATATTTGTCATCCCCCAGGTACTTGGGTTCTCATTGCTTAGACTGTGTTGTGGTTATATACTGCCTAGAGTATGTAGTTGTTGATCACTCTATGTTGAGTACATTTTTTATTTGTGTGAAGGTATTGAAGCAGGTTCCTGGTTTGGTTTTTTGGTTTGCTAATGATTCAAATGTCATTGCTTTTAAGTCCATTGCTTACTGATATCACCAGTCATCATTCTGAGCAGGCTTCTCGAGAAGCTTGTGTATCACAATTGTTAATAAAAAAAGAACTTTTTTATGGATTCTGTTTTTTTTATTTTTTGCATTAGTTTTTGAAGTGATCATCCAAGATCAAATGCATTAGCATTTCTAAAACTTTAATTATATAAGACAAAATCAAATAATTTTTTAAGTTCAATCAAAATTAAACTATTTTATTTTATTAGGAATAATAACATTTGGAACATTTCAACCTTTCCCTTAGTACGAGTTTCCAATTCTGCTATGTATATTTTCTAAGTAATGAAACCAAACGAAGACTTGTGCGACCTTTGCTGCTTAGCTGTATTTTTTTTTAGATAATTTAGATTCAGTTGATTATAATGCATATACAGTGTTCACTCTAGAAATAAAAAGGGGCAGGGCGCTATTGTCAGTAAAAGGACACCCAATTGTTGAAAAGGCACAAAAAAAACAAGTTAGTGGTGGGCGTGGGGAAGATTTAACGGGTTATTTCCCTTACAACTAGGGATGAGCTTAGTAGTTATTTTTAAATAACGACAGTTATTACGATATTATAATGAAATAACTAGTATATTTAACTGTTACTTGATATCTTGAGCGATATTAAATGACCCAACTTCAGAATCAGGCGGTTGAAAATATCAAATGCTAAATTTTCATGTATCATGTTTTTTATCAGCTGATAGTGGCAAATATTTTCATTAAAATAGTTTTAATGATCCAACACTTAATAATATTTCAATAAATTATTTCTATTATAT
This sequence comes from Troglohyphantes excavatus, assembly GCA_963932185.1. Taxonomy (NCBI): domain Eukaryota; kingdom Metazoa; phylum Arthropoda; class Arachnida; order Araneae; family Linyphiidae; genus Troglohyphantes; species Troglohyphantes excavatus. The sequence goes on from OZ010669.1 coordinate 47,747,750, forward strand.
AAACATTAACTTTTCACAGCCATTTTTACATCACTAAATGCCCATTTCTTAATATTTCAAAGATAATAAAAAAATTAGATTTTATGATATCATGTAATAAAATAAATGTCTTATTATTAAATATGATTTAAAAAAATACTTTACAGGTAATAAAATGGCGCATTCAAATCGGCGATTTCTATAAACACACAAAAAAATTCAGTACTATTCAATTTTTGTTAACATACACTTTAAATTTCCATCCAAATATTGTTTTTAGTTAATATTGCGCAATTTTACCAGACCGTGATAAATAAGAAAATTAATATTATTTCAAATTTATGCCTTTACAATGCGACGAGGAGTACCAAAGAATCACTGGAACAGATGTAGTATAGGACATTTGGCGCGTTTTTGTTTTTGGCGACGAAAAATTGCCGTTAAACAGCTCTATGACGTCATAGGATTGCCAGATTGAAAGTCGCCACAAGAATCGGAACATACCAACAAAGTCAGGTGGGGTTGCCATACTATAAATATATCGCACCTATAAAACACGCCAAAAAAAAACTCGCGCGCCAAATGTCCTATACTACATCTGTACCGAATCACTTCTAATTAAAAATCTTTTACCTGAATGCGAAACGCAAACAAAGTATATTTCTCCAAACAGAACCGCACCTAACCAAATAATTTCTATAATGTAAAGCGGATTCACACATTCATTCATCCTAACCATAAAAAAAAACATCTTCTCTCTCTCCCCCCCCCCCCCCCCCCCCACACACACACATTAAATTAATTGAACCATCTTATCACGACCCTTCCCACAAAACAATAAACTTTCGCCGACTAGAACGCACAAAAAATTATAAAAAATACCCCGATTCAATAACCGTATGATAAACACAATATCGAAAACTTCCCAAAAATATATTTTGAACCAACGAGTTCTGATATAATATATATATTTTTTTAATCGTAATCGCAAATATCAAGAGTATTTCTGAAATTATTTTGGACACTTGCCAATAACGAAGTAAGTATTCTAATAATAAAATATATTTTATTATTAAAATATAAAAATACCAACATTATCCTGAAATATTTTGGATCTCATTTTGGAAATGTTCCAATAACTAAGTGACGTAAACATCTCAATTCAGTAATTTGTGATCATTCTGCGGTGAATTATATCCTAACCATATTAAATTTATTAAACATTTATTGTATCATAGAGTAAGTTTTGTTTCGACTTTCGACCAAGGCCCTTGCATGGACTTTTTTTTTTCTCAAGGCCGTCTGTTTTGTTTTTGTTCTTGTTTGGCGGTGTAGGTGTTTCTGGTTAAAATTAAACAGCGCATTTATTAATTGTTTAAAGTACGTATTTTTTTCCTTTTTTTTAATTTTGATTTCGTAATACTGCTTTTTTTGAGCAAGTAAATAACTGTTAGAAATTTAAAAATTTAATTATAACATTCAAAATAGTTATGAATAGCAACCATGATATATTTTGATATTGGATTCCGAAGAACGTTTTATATGTGTATATAAAATTTCAAGCGCACGTTTAAAATCGAAAATTCTTCGCTAATTTTCTCGTTTATTAGCGCTGCGATCGGTTAATCGGTATTTCCGGATAACCAAATCGTTTTAAATTTTTTGCCAAAGTAGATTTTCTCCATTCGATGAAAAAAGTTTTCGAAATCGGCATATGTAGAAAATTAACGAAAACATATATCTTGGTGAATTTAAGGGCGAGAAGAACATTTCTGCGTTATTAAAAGTAGGTGTTGACATTGGAAATTCTAAAGTTGTGAAGACCGAACCGCTCCCTATGTATTTTTTAAATTATAATATATAGGACTTTGTTCTACGATGAATAGTGCTCGAATGAAAGTTTAACATTCTTTCCCACAGATTATCATCAGTTAGTATACGTTATTACATACTTTATGGTTTGCCATTGGCAAAGGGTGCTATATTCGCTGATGACCACGGAAACATTAATCAATTAAAAAAATCTTCTGTATTTTATCAATTTAAAAAAAGTGTTTAAATACATTTGTTTACTTTATTTAATTTTTCTTTCCTTGAAAGGTTTAAAACATCCAAAAAAATGAACAATTTAATCATTCAAACCGAAAACACTCCGAAACAAAATCCACACATTTTAATTCTGCCAAGCGTCAAGAAATTGGCTTCGCCCACTCATCGCAATGAAGACCGAATTCATTTATTACGCCATGTTATTTTTGATCCTTATCTAACTTCTTTTGAAGTGCTATGTATTGAATTAATTAAAAAATTATTAACAGAATGCTTTGGGATATGAAGACTTAAAAAAAAAAAATCGTTGTTTTAGAATTTTTTTTATAAATATACTTTTTAGGAACATATGCTCACAAGGCAAGGATACTATTTTCAACTATAGGAGACTCAACTATTTTTGGTAAAAAACATCTTATTTTACCAGCTCTAAGCAGTGGCTGTAGAGATATGAAGAAAAGGGAGCTATACTTTGGAAAGGATGCAAGAATCGTTCCGTATTTTTCGTCCTTCCTGAACAATTTTGAAAAACTGGAGCTGCCTTGTTCTTGCACCCACGTCTTTAATTGCCAAGTTTGTTTTGTACTAAATATATATCACTAAATTATTTCTTCAATGTAGTATTTTGTTAGGTATGTAAAACTATCAAATGTTTTATTTCATCTTGAAACATCGTTCATTATAACGTCCCTACTTAGCCACAAAATTTCAGTTTTTTTCTTCTTTTTATCTCGTCGATCTTAATTTGAAAGGGGGAGGTGGGACGCAATTTTATGTAATGATGTAAAATTTATTTACTAACTTTTAAATCTAAACATTAAGCCCTAAAAGAAAACCAACACACTATGTGTATTAGTTCAAAATTAGTTATTTTTCCCAATTTTTAAGCTTTGCTGACTAGATTATCCAAACAGACATGACACTTGTAAAATAATAAAGCAGTGTTTGTCTGTGGTGTGCAGAACAAATATTTCCCTTCTCCATAAGAAGTCAAAACTGACACATTCTATATGACGACTGTTTGTGCACTTGAGGTCCAGAATTTTTAAAATTTAGTTTCTTTAAAAAAAAAAAAAATTAATACTTTTCTTGCATTTCTATTGACAACCTCATAATCAACAACATTTAAGATAAGTTTCAATTCTTAAAAAATAATAATAAATATATTTATATTATAAAAAAAAATATTTCTTCAACAATATCTTGGAATAATACATATTAAGCAAAACGTTTAGATTTCCAAAATATAACTTGTTAATATTAAATGTTTAGCCAGTTTTTTAAATGAATAACCATTTTACATTTGAATGGGCAATATTAAAAAGGATTTCCTTTTTAATCTCACCCATTCAGTTAAAATTTTAACATATTTAGTTCTTGTATCGATTAAAAGTCTGATTTTTTGTCCTACAATGATGTAACCTTATCATTTACATGTGAATGGACAAAGATAACTCATTATTTCAATAATGTGCACTTTCTAGCTTTAATATGATGGGATATTAATGTTCTTCATCAAAAGCAAAAGTCTCCGAAAGATAATTATTGGTTTTTAAAGGTATTTCATAAGTAAAATAACTTGTATGTCAACCTAAAGAATATTGCTAAAGGTTTATAGAGTTATTTTTTAAGTTATAATTTATTTACAAAAGTGGTTCAATTTAAATTTTAAAATATTTAATGAGACGTCAAATATTAGTCTAAGCTGATATGTGATGCTAGACTGTAGACTTAGGAGGTGAGAACATGTGTTTGATACATTTTGTTTTAAATAACGCCAAATAGGTCATTTTGCTAGTAATCTAAAAATATAATTCTCATATTAATAACTTGTTTTTTAAAACCATTTTTACAGTTGCCTACACAGTTATTAGGTTTTGTTATTTCTCATTTTAAGGTACAAAGGAAAACCATGAATGAAAAAACATGGTTTCTCACGCCAAATTTTTATCATCGAGAATACGAAATGGTAAAAATAATTTTATTATAAGAGTAATGTTAGTTTACATTGCGATTGTAAAACACAAACACTTTACAAAAATAGTTTATCAAAAACAGACACAATATACATACAAGTTATTTGTAATTATTTTTTTTAATTAAAAACTTATAAATAAAAGTTATTCAAGAAAAACAGTGAATGCTAGTTAAAAATAATTTTGATTCAATTTGTGCGATTAATTTAATATAAAAAACAATATACAAAAATTACAAATATCTAAATATCAATTTTTAACAATGTAATTTCTAGTAAACCATGTTTTAGTTGAATTTAAATTGTTAGTATAGCTAACCTAATTAATTTAGGCCATTTTATATCCATACTGTACTGTAAGTAAAGATGAAATTCATTTAAATATGCTAAAGAAAATATTTTCCACATAAGTGATTCTTTTAATAAAACAATATCTTAAGTAACATTTTGTTCAGTATTGAGTTAAAAAAAAAATATTTCTCTCACATATAAGCATTAAAATTGTTATCTAACCAAGCCATGGTATATTCTCAAAACCAAGAAACATATTAAACTAACTTAGTATGGATTGTTTATTCATTCCTAAACAAAAAGAATCAACTTCTAAAGCAATTCAATTAGATTTTTTCCCAAATTCAATTTAGTTTAAGAAAACAATAGAAAATGTATACAAAAAGCTGTTTCTAATACTAAAATAAAATATTCAATATTACTAAAAATATGGCCAGTAAGTATTTATAAATTTTTAGACCATAATCAATAGTTAGAAACATTACTTTTACAATTCTACAAAAAAAATTAATACTTCACAAAATAACATAATACAAACATGATGGAGTAGAAAAATACCCGTCTTAAGATTAGGTGGGGCTACCTTTTAGGTACATAAATATTTAAATGCATTTACAAAAAAACATTTAACAATATAAATGCAAAACACATACACAAATCCATAACTTTCATTTAAAAGTTTTCAATCAGAAGATGCACATTTATGACTGAAATTCAGTAGTATATGCACATTGCTTCTTAAGATTCCCTGAGTTACAAGTATGTAAGTTGTTTTAGATACTCTGGTCAAAATAAATCAAATTTTTAGTACAATTCACAAGCTAAGAGATAGTTCCTACTTTTTTGCAATAAAATTCCACAACTAAAAGTGTTTATGATAGACAAATAAAGTATATAAAAAAGCAGCATCAATAACCTAGGCATTGTTTCTGGTTTTTAATCCAAAGGATTTTTAACAATTTAAAATATTTAAGAATGCTTATATGCATCAAAATTGGTTACATTTATTGCATATAGCCCTATGCACAAAGGAACCTTGCTTGGGCATGTATTTCGTCATTAACATGTCCAATGATAAATAGTATTCCTGAATATTAATTTTCTATGTAAAGATTATAATAGAAAATCATTTAATTTATTAAAACCCTCTAGTAATATTTCGGCATTTGAATGTTCCAAATGACAACAATGTTTTAAATAATAAGTTTTTACAAATGCTATATTTAAACTCGATAATTTTATTTAAGATTGTATACCTGGACGAGTATTAATAATAAAGAAATGTTTTTGGCTCATCCAAACATTTGAGGCATTTTTTTAACATAATTATTTTGCATAGATTTTCAACATTATTTACCCCTTCTTTAAGGTTAACACACAAAAGAGAGGGAAATATATAATTTAAGCTGACCAGAGACTCAAGAACAAACTTCGCTTTAGTAAAAGAATATAATTACACAATATGTATAGGAAACACACACTTCATCCCGTAACAGCCCCTTCGTCCTCAGAGCTGCTTCTCATGCTCCCAGACACAGCTTGATAGCGCTGAGGAACAATTACGTCTTCCTCGTCGGAAAACTCGTACCTAGAGGGAATGCATTGGTAATTTGAAGACAGTGATGGGTTTGGAAGTGACATATTAAAACATAGTATAAAAGTGATGTCCCTTTTGGTGCCAAAGGGGGAAGACGGTAGGCAATGTTGCCCATCGCTCTTTCACCAGTGGGTTTTATTTAAATGGGTTTTTTAAAAACATCTGTTAAATATTATGACTATTTCTATGGAGTGATAATTTAAAAACTATATGAGCCTTATATTATCCCCAATTAGAATATAGTGCTAGTTGGAGCATTTCCATCTAGTTTTGTAGGGGGTTCACATCTTCCGATGGGATAAAAATTTGGTATAGAACAGTGGTTCTCAATCTTTTTTTCTACCCCCTGTTAAAACTTTACATTTATGACTACCTCCTCCCCTCATACTCCTTGTCATTCATCCCTCAATGCAAACAAAAGTTTGTTTTTCTTATGCAGTAATGTTCTTAGGCCTCCTGCTGGCAAATTGATCAAATGACTTAAATTGACGACACATATAGGTCTTATTACATTGATATATATTATTTTAGGTGCTTTTCCCATTACTAATGATATTTTCGCCTACCCCAACCGAACGAACACATACCCCCTTGGGTATGCGTACCACAGGTTGAAAAACGCTGGTATAGAAGCTTGAATAAACTTAAAATAACCACCAAAAACCAGAGGGAATTCTTGACTGAACAAAGGTGCGGCGGTAGGTGAAAAGAAGAGAGAAGCTACAGTCAAGTCTTTTAGGGCCACAGTTAATAAATAAATGGTATAGCAATGAGGAGATAGTCCCTGTGTGAAATCTTCTTCCAGAAAGTAGACACATTTAAATTATAAATTGTATTTTTTAACTAACTGAAGCTTTGTGTGTATAAAGAAAAGTGTATTTAAGCAAAATTATCCAAAAAAAGTTTACAGATCAGTTTTAAAAAGAAGAAAAAAAACCAATAGAATTACATCTAAAATTACTATAAGAAATGAGGATCATATTTAGTTAAAAAACAATATGAAAAATTAATTTCGATTAAATGCAAACTCAAGTATTTAGACAAATATTGATTACAAGAATAACTAAAATTTCTAAATCCCAAACTCTTAATTGGAATACTAAAGAGAATGAAAACTGAAAAGCATCTTTACATATTCAAGAATTTAAGTATCTTAAAAGTTGTATCTCAAACCTTTAAATTAAAAATATTGTAAAATAGAATATTTTTATAAATTTAAAATTTTTGTGCATATTGCCCAGAAACGGGAGATTTCTGGACATATATATGGCCTTGAGCTTCAGAGAGTTAATTATCGTATAATAGGCATATTAAGACAGCAAATATGATATGTACCGTCATTACTGCAACATTGTAGTTTTTTAAAGAAAATTTTATTAAATGCAAATTATGACAGTTTGATAGCAATTGGTTGTGTTTTTAATAAGCTGCCTTTGCTGTAATTAAGTTGAAAAAAATATTTGACTTTTTTTTTTAAAAATAATACAGGAACTATTAAAAAATTATTTTTACTATGACATTTTTAACTCTAAATGGATATGTAAACAATTTAATGTGTACAATTTAAAAAAATATTTGCACACTTTTTTTTAATCTTATTAATAAAACATTGAAATCTAACAAAAAAAATAACAATTGTCATTTGCATTCAATATTAGGTATTAAAAAAAATCTTACCAAGGCTTATTGGAATTCATCTTTTTACACTTTTTATTCTGTAAATAAAAGGAATACTATAAAACAAGCAAATTTGTCACAAATATATTTTCATGAATTAGAACAAAGAATATTTTCAATAGTTTAAACATATTTGATAACTATTACCTACATGTTCATGGCAGGTACAACTGAGAGTAAAAAAAAACATGATTAATTTCAGTATCAGTTTGTAACAATTTAAAAAAGAACATCTGAATATACTTTACAGTAATAAAAACAAAAAATTTGTTATTCTATTACAATTTACAAAAATGTAGTATATTTGACAAAATTATACTTTCAAAACAAAAATATTAAAATAATTTTAAATGTATACAATTAATCTTTATTTGTCATAAAATTATATTGCCCTTCCTATTGAAAAAAATTGAATATAAACATAATTTCATATAAAAAACATAAGACTGAAAGAGAATACTGCCAAATAAAAAAGCCATAATTAGAAATATATTAGTTTACAAGCTCCCAGTAATGCAGGATAATTTTTCGAAATTAGCCGTTGTTAGTTGTATTTTCACCAAAAAAAATCAATTTATTGGCCGTAATTTTACATCCAGTCATCATTTTTGATGCACAGTTGTTTTATAAAAATTTTCAGTTTGACCATATTTTGACACTGTCATCATTTTTTATGTCTAACATTAATTTTCAATAATTCATCTCATAGTTTTCAGTGATTTTGTCAGTAAGACAGTGATATTTTTGGAGTATAAATGGAAACACGATTTTAATTTTGTGCAAAAGAAGCAGCAACAATTCCAAAAATATCATACAGTTGGCAACTCTGTTTAAGCAATTTTAATTATTTTAAAATTATGTCCAAGCAGGCAACTAAAAAAAAATTGCTAGTTGCCAATAATGCCTAACTTGTATTTCCTAATTTCGAACCCTATGCAGGATCATGCTGCAAATTATACATAGAAAAAGAGATTATGCTACTTACTTTAGCTGTTTTAATATCTATACTTAAGGAGCCTTCTTTGATATTCTGCTCATCACTAGACTGTAAGTTGGTTACTTTTATTGCAGTTAAGTGTCCGCTCTCTTCAATCTTGCCAAGTTGGCTAAGGTAGCGCGTGCTCTCTGTCTTGGAGACGTCGCTGGGCGGGGAGAGTGCACTTTCAGTCTTTGACACCTCACTGGGGGCAGGCGACTGACGGCCGGCGGTCGAAGAATCCAACACAGAGAGCATCTCTGTCGAAGCAGATGAGGATTTGTTCAAGGGAAAGTTTTCCTCGCCCCTCGAGGGTGAGTCCACACAAGACGCAGAGGATGCTGGTCTGAAGTGTGATTTCGAATCGGTAGAGTGCCACAAGTCAGGGGACCTAGGGTTCAAGAACGAGTTGTGGGAGGACCCCTCTATGCAAGATGAGATGGACGATTTCTGTATGCTGATGCTTACGTCGTCGTCTGAGTGGTCTTGTGATTGTTCGTCCTCCTCGATGGTCAAGGGTGGGGCAGGGGGAGGATCGCGTCGGGGTGGCAGCAGAATTTTTCGGTTGGGCAGGGCGCTCTGCTGCAGGGTGTTGTTTGCTGGAGGAAAAGGATTGCAATCGGCAAGTCTCTCGCAGCTGGCGGATGTTTCTTTCTCGAGCAATTTTTCAAGTTCAATAGGCAAACTTTCAAGATCATTTTTTGGTAAGATATGGCTTTTTATAGCTGGGCAATTAGGAATTGGGGGTAAGTGACTAGTAGATGGAGTATTATCTGTTGATGCGGTTCTGGAATAGGTTTCCCGAAATTCTTCGGGAGAGATTTCATTTTTTAAGGATCTTGTTGCGCCTTTATTTTGCCATCGCCCTCGAAGAGCGAATTTGAAAAGAAACCCTTTCTTCTTCACTGTGGGACCAGCACTGGAAGCTTCAAGATTGGCTTGAGTTAACACTCCAGGGCCTTCAGCTGCACTAGAGAAACTTCGGTCGGCCTCTAAGCTTTCACTGTCTGTACTAAGATTTAGGTTATCTGTCAAAATTGTATCAGATGAATCTTTTGAGCATTTCCTTTTCTTTTCAATTGTCGAAAACGGAGAGAGCATTTTTTTCTTTTGTGTGCCTTTGATTAAATCTGGTTCTGATGAAAGCGTGCCATCAATAACAAGTTGGTCGTTGGAAGATTTATTACCAGATTCAGAAGTGATGTTCCCAGAGTTGTCTGAAGATTTTCCTTTCTCATGTGTAGTATGACTGGCTTCAGCTGGAGCATTTCCACCGTTTGATGTATTGGGAGAAAAAGGATTCTGTCTGCTGCCACTGCTACTGCTGCCCGACGCTTTTGAGTCTGATGAAGAGGGTCTTCCAGGATAGGGAATAACTTCTAATGCAGAACTCGAAGAACTTTGCTCAGCTTCCTTTTCAGAATTCAAGTTTTTGGTTAATTTCTTTTTATAGCCTAAAAATTCTTCACTGTCACTACTGGAAGGTTCTAAAACTTCAAGAACTGAACAGGTTTCTACTGACTGTCTTAAGTTAGGATTCTGCTTGAAGAACATACTCAAATTGATATCTCTATTGCTTGAAGTAGAAGGGGGAATAGGTTTTTTAGATGGCGAAGAATTGAGTAAGCTGTTGTGCTTTGTATCGTGTTGGTCAATATTACACAGAGTTTCGATTGTGGTAGACTCTTTGTGAAATTTTTGCCTAGTGTCTAAGTAAGGAACTGAAGTTTGTGGGAAGAGAGAATTTACAACATCTGGAGCTGATAGGTCAGGAAAAGGTTTTTCAGGAGGTGCACCATCTTCATCTCCACTGTGCCAGCTGCTATCTGAAGATTCTGGAGTGGATGGTATTGGTGGACTCAAAGAATTCACTTTATCCATTACATGGTTAAATTGAGATCTTTAAAATAAAAAGAAAAAACTTTGATGAGAATAAATACATTATTAACATACATTTATACACTTTTTATAAGTGATTGGTCAAACAAATAATTGAAAGTTTTGAAGAAATAAAATCAAAATAATTAAAAGACTGTTGTATAATGACATATTTTGTAAATAGTTCACAATAGAAAAGCACAATTACTGCTCTCATTTTGTGAATTGGTTACATGTGCAGCGGTGCACTCAACGTCTTAAATAACAACTCTGCACTCTCGGCTATTGGCGATCTTTTTGCTGTGGATCATGAGGTAACAAAGTTTGGGCCCAGCTCGAAGAGTGGCAGCTATTAATCAAGTGTAATGTTACTTCACAGCACGATATATCAGCAGTGAAAAATAAAAAAAATCTGATATTTCACAATGTATAAACATATATATAAATTTATTAAAATATATTTTATAAATACCAACATTCTTTTTAAACAAAATTAAAGCTGACAAAATGATTAAACAGTTTAATTTGTTGAGACCATGGACAAATTAGAATGCCTGAAACATATACTTTTTTTAAAAAAACATTTTATCCTTATTACCTTATCCATAACAAATAATATCCAAATTAAAACAAAAGTTATGTGCAAACATTAAAAATAAAAACAAATGAAATTGATAACCTTTCTTATACAGCATTGCCACATGAAGTGGATTAAAAATAAATAAAATTTATACCATGAAAATATACTTTTATAAAATATGCTTTGATATTTTTTAAGATATAATGAACAGTTTATAAATAAAAAAAAAATTATTTGCCATTTCATCAAAAAGAGATTTGTATTATTACACTATAATAAGGGACAGTAGATGTTGAAGAGCATAACAGTGCTTTCAATTCAAATTATCAAAACCTGAAATAAGGGTAGCTCCACTTCAAACTGAGGTGTAATTGTTCTTTAATAAAAACATGGAACATGAAATAAAACTTTTTAGCATATTTTAATGCCAATAATGGGCTATATTCTAAAAGCTGAATTAAAACACATTAAAAAAATATTAAGCATTCATAATCTTATGTGTGTTTTCTTTGTGTTTTTATTTGTTTAATTTATTCCGAAATAGAATTTACATAAGAATGTGGGTGGACTAGTTAGGGGAAGAATTGTGTGTAAAGTAAAATTATATCATTATTTTAATATATTATTAATTAATCTATGTTATTAAATAAAAAATTCTCATTTTTATGTATAGTTATATAAAAGATAATACTTTACTGTAATATGGGAAAAAAATCCTAGTAGCCGAAGATACAAAAAGCAAGCAGCCCATTAATTATAAAGAATTTCTTGGAAACTTATGAGAAGGCGATGTGTCTTATTTTTTTATTACCCATATTAAATATTCACCTTAATTGAAACAATTGCATTTTTAAAGCAGGAATTTTGCATAATAATTTTTCACGCTCCACACACAATTGGCCTAGTTGTAATTTTGTATAAAAAAAAAAAACCTTTTAAATTTACTTTCCTCTATATCGACCACCTCATTTTTCTGTCAATAATTTAAGATCAGTAATACAATGGCAAATAAATATTTTATAAATATTGTTATGCTACAACAAAGGTAATACTCCTCCAAAGCACATTTATATTACGTCAAAGACAAAAAAATTTAATATAAGTATTTTAAGGTTTCAATTTCTTAATATGTAGCACTACTTTTTTTACTCAAAAGTCATACAGTGAGTGTGATTAGAGTTACAAATACGAAACTTTATCGCAGTTTACTGATCTCTAAGACTATTATTGTTTAGCAGATAACTCTCAATTCAGTAGCAAATCCAAGTCAATTCAGTAGTGATATATGTATATGGTCTGGATAACATACTAAGCGATTAAATGTAAGTTCACTTCTAATTCATTTAATCTTTTTTAAGTTCAATATATACCTTAAAATATCCAAAGGTTTTTTCTTATTGTCTTGGAGTTTAGTTTGCTTTCTGGATTTCTTCCACTTATTTTCCACCATGAGCAGTCTATGTTCTTCATCGGTCATTACAGTAGCTAACAACTGAGAATAATCATCCAAGTATCTTACATTCTTGTCATTTGCCCTAAGATTAAAATATATAAATAAGTTTAGAAAATAAAATTAATAAAACCAAAATAAATTATAAATGTTTATACATAAATTTAATAATGAAAGCAAATAGTGTGAAAACTGAAAAAGAGACTAAATCACAATACTAACCAATCACTAGAGCCTTCATTATATTGCTGGGGTAAGCTCATTCTTGTATAGGATTGCACAAGTTCTTTTTGACGATGTTGTAAACGCTTAGTTAATGTAAGAAGCTAAAAATATAACACAGAAACAAAAATGTATAATTTATTAAGGAAAAAGTTTGTAAAGAAGTGTTTATGCATCTAAAAATAAGTGCTTACCTCTTTAAAATAACTTTTCATTTCAGCATTTTCTTTTTGAAGACTGCAATTAACATGAAGTCATTAAATATAAACAATTACATAAGTACATGGTTTCATTCAAATCTATTTTAAAGATTTGATTGCACTGGGAACTAAATATAAAGGGTGTTTCATAATTCCCACCAGGGGTTTGGGAAGGGTATAGCTAAAAAAGTCTTCAGAGCAAAAAGTTTCATATCCTTATATAGAGCTTTTAATGTAGTATAAACTAGATCAGTGGTATCCAGTTAGTATTAAGCCACGGACCCCTAGCTATAAGTAAAATAGGACTGGGAACCCCTTTTCCCATGTATGCTAATGAAAGTACCCCCCCCCCCCCCCCCCATGCTTTCTGAGCATGTATACGTTTAAATGTTGTTTGAAGCATGAAAATGAAGGAGCGAAAAAATTAAGAATTTTTTTTTAATAATTTATTTTTATTTTACATAGCTTTTACTAAGAATATAGACACAAATTCATCTAACAAATATATAGAAATTGTAACACTACAATCAGAAGTTTAATTACTTTTAGTCTCTTACTAACACATTTAAATTTATTGAAGTATTGCCATTTTAACCAAACATGCAATTTAACAACCTTTTCTTTGTGTCTTCACGGACCGTCTAACATCAACTCATGGACCCCCGGGGGGTCTCCTGACTTCGTTTTGGGAACCACAACACTAGACGATGACATTTAAAAGCACGAAGGAGTGAAAGAAAACGTTCAATAGAATGCGAGAGGAAAGGTCATACAGGCTGTTGATGGCATTGGGTTGGTTGGTTGGTTGTGTGGGGTTTTATGGCACAAGGGCCAAATATGGCCAAGCTGCGCCAAACACAAGGTTTGATGGCATTGGGACAAATACAGTAAGAACTGGATTTTAAAATTGATGTATGCCGTATGACTGAAGACATACATATTGAAAATCTGTAAAGCTAGTTTAACACTTGAAGTGGTATTCATTCTACAGTGATATGCAATTTATTTTTCCTGTATATGTCATAGTTTTTTTAACCATAATTTTTTTGAACCCTGGAGAGAATTATGAAACAAACATATAATCTACAACACAAAGCACATACCAAAAAGTGTAAATTTTCACGACAAAACAAATGAGTATTTCTAAAAGAGTTATATACAATTTCAAAGCTACATACTGCTGAATGTCTAAATGCTGACGCAAATTAAGAGCTGCCAAATTGTAGCAAGATTCCATAGCTCCTAGGAAGTCAGCACAATCACTTTTGCTATGCTTTACTGCCAGGTCCAGGGGTTTTAGACCATGTTCGTTTTTGCTTTTAATATTTCCTATTTGAAAAACCAAAGCCTAGAAAAAAGAAGATTCCTTATGTTACATTCCAGGAACAAATATTAACATTAGTGTACTGCATAATGGAATGTATGAATAGGGTATAATAGAAGGAAACATAACCGTTTGTTGTTTAGTTTACTAGAACATACCAAACTAGTTTTGCATTTACAACATCACTTAAATGTCTGCAATCAGTCAAATCTAGGGATAGTTAGATATGTAGAAATATTTACAATGAAACTTCTTTTAATATTTTTAAATTCATAAATCTATTTATTATAGGAATATATATTCTAGTATGCTTATATACTAATATTATTTTATCCCTCAAAATGTAGCATGTACTGTGTTTATCTTGTAAAGTAAATGAGCTAGCTAATTTTTTTAAAAACAAGTTTAAAAAGTACACACTTCTATAAAATGTAAAAATTTTTCAAGATAGATATGCATTAAAATATTTGCCAATACAGATAAAGAAGACAAGCTATGAAAGTATGTTATACACAATATTTAAAAAACATTAAAATACAATTCAACTATTAAAGCTAACTATACAAGCATTACAAGAGTTCCTTACTTTTACGCAGTTGATGTGTCCATACTTAGCAGCAAGATGAACAGATGTATTTCCTTCTGAATCCGTAATGCTTGCATCAAGGTCTTGTGATATCATATAATTAAGAATCCATTCCACTATTGCATACTGTAAAATACATTCAAACACATAAATATAAAACAAAAGCAATTGTTTAAAAGAAATTAAAACAATATACAACTTTAATATAAAAATAATTAGTAACATTTTTATTTTTTAATTACAATTATTAATTGTAAGGTACCATTTATTATGACAAGTTATTTATCTTCTTTTTCTACACACTCCTTCTCTTTACATACAGCAATCTCATGACTTTCCCCATATTACATTTTGGATTAAATTAATTTATATTTGAGTTAGAGTTTATAAACTAACATGGCAATAAATTTGGGAACATTTATATCAGACAACACTTTAAAACAAATCAAGTAAGAACAAAAAAAATTACATTTATAAAGAAAACAAATTTAACAAGTAAACTATTGAACTAATTTCAGTTAACATTAAAAAAAATTGTGCAAATAATATTCTGAAATGAAATTAAAATGGATATTTTTAAGTCAACTATACACTTGAACAATGTATTTTGATGTTAGGTGGTACTCAATTATTTTCCTAAATTGTACTTAATGCATTGTTAAAAGAATGACAAACTTCTTTTAAATGCTTGATTCAAATATATAAAAAAATAATTGTTTAATTTACGGAAAAATTACCTTAAAAATAAATGCAAATGAATATATTGCTATTAAAAAAACACTAGTTATCGAACAAAAATGAGTTAAAATACTATTCAGAAAACAGAGATTTAATGAAATCAAGACTATTTAACAGTTAACCTTCACAGGGTGGATGACCGATATTTCGACCCTGAATCCCATGTTAAAATCCAACACACGCCATCTAAAGGTTAAACAGTTTTTCAAAGAATTTTCCATTTTCATGGGATCCTTACATTTTATTTTTATATTCTTGTTAAGTTAATCTTCCAAACATAGTGGTTAAATACGTACACTTTTATGTACAATCCAAATTAGCAGGTCTAAAGTTACAAAAGATTAGTTAAGAGGGTCAAAAAGTTATTACTAAGAGTTGGAACACATTACATAGTTTTTCAACTAATTAAATTTAAAAATAGAAATTTTTTAAAAAGAAGCCATTAAAAATAATTGTTATTATTTTTTTTGGGAGATTCCCCTACATAAAATCATCACTACCATACATTTAGTTACCATATAACAAGCAGGAATAATTTTAACAGAAAATATTTCAATGTTTACATAAATATTTTATTTACCTGCCCATATCTTGCAGCAGTATGCAACAATGACCGAGAACTAGGTTGGGGTAGTAACTGAGATTTGCATACAGTATTATGAATTAGCCATTGGACAGCAAGAAGACTTCCATGCTAAAATATATTGAAGTAAAACACTTGAATTGAACAATAATTTAAACATTTTATAATTTAAACAAGTATAATTTAAACAAGAATTGTATATACACCAAAGACACACTCTAAAGCACTATTATAAATAAATAAATGTATAACAATAAATGGCCATATTAAACAATAATTGTGTACCCATAAAGAATATAACATATGCATGTACATACAAAGTAAGAATATGTTATTCTAATTAAAATCAAAATCACTAATTTTGTGATTATTAATTAATTACACGCACAGCATACATTTCTCAGTGCCTAATTTTAAATTACAAACGGATTTTCATGAAACTGTCACCAATTTATTTAATACACAGCAGAAATATTTAAATGTCTTTTTTAATGAATGAATTATTAATTATAGCTATGAACTTGACAGAATAATCAACCACATAGCAAATACCAGGAACGAATTGTTTAGAAATCCCTCCTAATTTGATGAATTAAACGTTTTCAATTATGCCCTTTACCACTGTAAATGTAAAATCATTAAATGTATGCTACTTTTAGTTTGCTACTTTTAAAGCATATTAAGATTGAAAAATATTAGCCACAAAGTTATATTAATATTTTGAATTAAAAAACAAAAAGGAATAAAATATTGAAAATAACTCGTGTTAAATTGATTGAAGACTTTTTTTTTACAATGTCAAATTAAAACTGAAAAACAACACACACATATCACTTTGTGATTTTTATTCATAATTTCAAATAAAGAAAGTTTCATCTAAGAATTTCTAAATAATTGTGCTAGGTTTACATACTTTCACAGCAAGTGCAGCTGGAGAGAATCCATTCTTGTTTTCATCTTTAAGAGCATCAACATGATGTGGATTGTGTGCACATAGCCAGTTTAAACATTCAAAGTTATTGTGGACAGCACATATATGCCATAAATTATTTCCATGATCATCAGATAAATTCCGAACAAGAGCTGGATCAATTTCCTTCAAACATTGTTTCTAAATAATAAAAAAACATAATTTATGTATTTACTTAAGATTACTGTTTGAATACTTTATTTGATAAACAGCTACGTTAATGAAAACAACGAAATTTAACTAAAAAAAATTAATGGGATTATGATTCTAAACCTGTTTTCATCAGTAAAATGTTTAACATGAAATTCTATTAGATTTGGATACAGTACAACTTATATTTAGAAAAATCATTAGGAGATGCATAGGCACTCTCAAATGTCCTCATTGTTTACTTCTGAATTTATAATTTACTACCGGTTAGATTTGAATAATTAGTTGGTAATATGATTATAATTAATAAAAAACAAATAAAAAATTTTGAAGAAAATTAGATTGAAATAAATTTGTATTATTGTTACATAAATATACAGTTCTATTTAAACTTATAATCTAGCAGAGATAACAACTACATCACAGAAAAGATTTATAAGACATCAATGTAGTTTCTTAATATATTTTATGAAATTTAGTATTTATTTTATTCCGTTTGTAACATTTTTACAAATTAGTATTGTAAATTTCTCCATGAATAAATGCAATATGGATTAAATGTAAAAAAATATACTAATTCACCACATCCTCATATTTACAGATTAAATTGCTACAATTGACCAAATATAATTGCTAATAAATTGACAAGTGAAACTCTTATATGCTTGACCAAAGAAACTTATTTTTATCAGTTCCTTTTAAAGGTGAAGTGACATCATGTATGTAATAAAAACTAAGATATTATTATGCAAAAATATATTTAAAAACAAGAATTTTTATTAAAAAAGAAAACATTAAAAAAAATGCCCTGTTAAAAATTTCAATTGAATGAAAAATAAATAACATTTGGTTTTAGTATACAAAATAAAGAATATAGAACAAATAAGTATCAAATTATATATTATATTCAATAAACTAGTTCTTTAGACCACAAAAGGTGGAAATAAGTTTAAGAAAAATCACAATAAGTTCTTTGAAAAATGTAAGTATTAAATATTTAGATAAATAGATAATTTATGCATTTATAATTTAATAATTATTTGCAGTTCACATTCTTATACCACTTGATAATTTTAACAGGCTAAAAACTTCTATGAATTAAAATAAAAACACATACCATTTTATCTACATCTCCCTTCTTTGATGCTGTAAATACTGCTTGAATCCACTCTGGAACAGAAGCTTTTGATCTATTTTTAAATAATGCTGGTTTTGAGGCCTGTTTTGCATATGGATCAGTAACAGTGAGAAGACTCCTTGATTTTACTTTAGGTGTGAATTCTAATTTATTATGTCTCAGCGGCGCCCAGTGAACTGGAGTATCCTTGACCTCGCTGTCTGAAAAACAAAGACGAAAAGCATCGTCGTCATTCTGCTTTTCTCTAACGTGCCTTCGATTACGACTTTCTTCCTCCAAAACATTTGAGGCCACAGCTTTGCGGAGATATTTCAGAGTTCTCTTTAGTGAGCTGCATGGCAAGGTGCTGTCTTCAAACGGGGAATAGGCAGAGTTAAACGAGTCACTTTCAGTTCGAATAGGAGAGGTGAATGCCGATCTTTTAATTGCATTAGGAGCATCAATAGGCAGGCTGGGGGCAGTGTTGGATGTCAGGACGAAATTGTTGGAACTTAATCCACAACTCCTCCTGGGTACGGATTGGCGAGCATGCCTGGCCTTAGGTTTGTGCAGGTAGCGATTCAAGACAGCGGATTCACTCACAGCAGATGAAAACCCCCCTTCATCTTCCCTATCGGTTGCCCCGGAGGCTAATTCACTGAGAGTGTCAATGATGGAAACAGTTTTTACTTTTCCTGTGTTCCTCACATGCCTTCTAGGTACATTAATAGGAATATCGTAGTAGTTTAGAAGGCACAGTTCATTGTCATCAAGAATAAACTCCTCCAGCATTTTATTGTCCCGGAAACATACATTGGGCACATTGTTGTCAGGCCATTTCTTCTCATATGGAAGTGGATCCCTATTGCATGGCTTGGGAGGGATTTTGCTTTTTCTTTGCCATTCCTGAAAAAAAAAAAAAACGTCAATTATCAATATGTAAATTCAAAATTTGTCAAATATGACATGTACTGGTAATAAAATTATAAAAGCATTTAATGCCATGTCGGAATAAAGGCTTCTAATTTTTAAGTTTAAGCATCAAGCACTTTTGGTCCTAAATGTTGAATAAACACATTAATGTAAACATACCTATAACAATATTTAAAAATAAAATGCTATTCTGCTTAAAAAAATATAGTATTAATGTACATACTGGATAGTTGTTTTGTGGCCATAAACAATGGCATTGCACTAATCCATTTTTGAGACAGCAGTCAGAAGAGTATTTTCCATGATTGGTAGCATGTTTGTTAGGCTGCCAACTTTCACATTTATGTATCCTTCTTTCTCCTAAAATTAAGATAAAATCTATGTTAGTCTTAACACAAACTCATCCAAATACTTAAAAATGAAAGTAATGAGTGCCAAAATATGTATTTTATGAGCAATTTTAATAATAAATACTTCAGAGAGAAGAGTTTTAAAAATCACAAAAGATTACTACTATTCCTGAGAGCAGGAAATTAAAAATTATTTTAATGACCTTTTTATAACAAGCAAACAAATTGTTATGAGTATTTACAAAGTTAAAAAATTGCAACCCCCTCTTCCATTATTCGCACGCAAAATCTGCTGCTACAAACAAAGTCTATGAAATGAGATTTGCTTAAATATGCAAAATAAACTTTCCGTCGATCCGAAAAAACTTCCGCACATAAAAATGCCAGCAACCATCTCCCTATGAGTAGCCGAATGCACGTAACACTCGAAACACTCCATTAGCATTATACGAATTCGAGGATTACTTCAAGGAATATGTTCAGCTGAACTTTCACCTGCAGAAGATCCGATACGGCCGAGGCATAAACAAAGGAATGCGAAGGGCACGTGGGCAGCAATTAGACAGGGGGAAAAAATGCGGCCGCCTGTAAAATATTTACCCCTACAATGTCAGCGCATGAAAAGTAAGGAACGTTAATGGCCGTGAAGTAGAGATCATTGCATTTCCATTTAAGAACTTGTGACGGAACAGCACGCTTTCACCATCTTTTCTCTTGACTTTGAAAAAAAGCTTAGAACATCATTTCATGGGTTTCTTGAGTAACCTTTTCTACCAAAACAAATTGAGGTACAATTTTTAAAAAAAATCTGTTCTATATTTACTTCAATGTTAATTGTATTTAAGTAAAGAGTGATCACAGCATTAGTATTCACAATTATAAAATTTCAAAATTATTCTCCACTTTATTCATTTCCCTCAATATTATGTTTGATAACTACAAAAGAAAATGATCTTAAATCACTTTAGTTAACTTGCACGGCTGTTCAGCCGTTGATGTTTTTTAAAAATCCTAAAATGTACAGGCGAATAATTGTTTTTTGTTGTTGTATACGATTCCTAGACTTCCTTGACTAGAATACGTAACGCCAGGTTTGTCGTTGGTCAATTGTGACCAACTTAGTCATATAAGCAAATTAACAAAAGAGTTATTTTGTGAAAGTTGGCTGGTTGAATTAACGTCCATGTAGAACTACACAATGGGTTATTGGCAAAATTTCGAAATCTATACCGAAGGAAAGACCAGGGATCACGATGGGTTTGTTAATTGAATTACAATTGCAACAGAACTGCTTCGACTATTGGTAACTGTTTAGTTGGTTTGGTTAATTAACATCGTACTAGAGTAGCACAGTGAGCTACTGGCGATGGTTCGGGGCCATCTGGAACGAAAGACACGGGGACGATGCCTATTCTTTTTGCACCAGTCAGATGATGAGGACAACACCTGAGTTGGCACCCGATGCGACCTCAATAAGCGTCAGAACATTGGACCCCGGTCAGATTTATCGTGCACCAGTTCCGTATACACGCCAGCATAATTTGTTGGATAGTTTTAGACGACTGCCTAGTACTTTAGTAGCGAAACTGGCAACCCTCTGATCGCAAGGTCACTACATTTTTACTTTTTTTTGACAAGTCCATCAGTTGGGGTCGAACGCGCAATCCTCTGATTTCTATCCGAATGCTTTAATCAATTGGGCAACTGGGGGCCCCCACCTTTGTAGAGACAACATTAAAAACGTAACCTTTTGAAACGCTTCAAAGTGTTTCTGGCGAGAATTATGAACGTTTATCTAACAAGTAGGCTAAACAATTAAAGTAAAAAAAACCTGGTCGTGAATGGTTGGTTAAAAACTTCGCACTAGAGCTGCGCAATGGGCTATTGGCGACGGTTCGGGGTTTATCTCGAAGGAAGGACTCGGGCACACCACCTCGTATTTTTGAACCATGGCCGGAAGGTTGCGAAAAGGTTAAAGAAATAAATTTTCTCCAGGAACACTCAAAAAGTGGTAAAAAAATGTGTTGTGGAAAGGTCCGAACTGAACATTATTAGCACAATTTATATATTTTTTTTACTTGAATACATCTTTGAAAATCGGTCTGCGAAGGAAACTTAAGCGACATAAAAAGTGTTGATATTTCAAAGCTCCATAGCGCCGGGGGGAATCAGCCTTTGAGGATAAACGACTTACTATAGTGTAGAAGACACTAAGTCGAATCTGCTAGTCTTTGGTCATTGACGCGCTCACGCGTTTTTGAGACTACCACTCGAACCTCTGGTCTCTCTTTTCTCAAAAAATCTCCTGAAATCGTCTGTTCGAATTGGTTATATCTTAGTTCTTCCTAGCTAGCCACGCTGTGTCAACCTACTTGAAGTCTGAGGCGCTCAACATGTTAAGCTTAGAAACATTTTCTCGAGATTTTTCTACGAAAGGCATTTCGGATCAAAGATGCAAACGCCACAAAAGAAAAGCGGGAGGACATGTTCCCCAGTTCTAACCCTGACTAGTTACACGTTTTTTAAACATGTTTTTATAGATGAGCTTAAAGGTACGAAACATGTTCTCGCGTTTTCTTTCCCCAGCTTTAACCATGACAGTAAAAAGCCTTTTGCCCTTTTGGCTATTTTAAAATATTTTTTTAAACATGTTTTATACACGAGAGATTAAAGGTACGAAACATGTCCTTGAGAGCTTTTTCTGTGGCGGTTTCGTTTAACTTAATTTGTGACTCCGTCTTAAATCAAAGTTCAAGTGTTAAATTTACTCAAGATTCTATATAATACTAATCATGAGGGCATTTTATAGAGTACCTATAGAGCATATTCGAAGTAGAGTATCTACCCAAGTACTGTATTGGTAAATTTGAAGAAGTAAATCAAAAGCCAGTACATAGTGAAAACAAACGTATTATAGTTGGTGAGGTATACGTCTGCATGTGCTAATGCAATACCACCTGAAGTTTAAAGCAACATAAATTTGGCTCATTTTTTCAAGTACAGCAAGTGTGCGCACATTTTCAACCATCGCCAAAAGGGCAAAAAGCCACTCTTCGGAAGATAGATATGTCTCGAGATACATTCCTGAGATAATGCTTAACGAATACAACTGCAAATTTGGGGCCACACATGTCAGACAATACACGATACCATAGAAATATGTGAAAAATGCGAGTGGTAACGCAATGCCATTATCAGATAATGAGGAGGATAATAAGAGAACTTCGGGTGAGATCGTGAGCGAAAATCCAGCATCGTATATATAAAGTCACGTTCTCGATGATCACGCTATTTGCAAGATTCTCCCCCATCCCACCCACTTGCGCCAAAAAAGCTCTCGCTTGTTCTTTTTTGTTACATAACATGCCGCAAGATATATACTCTTCGGCAGTGCAACACATTTTCGAAAGATACCACTTAATTTTTCTCAACTATATTTTTCGAAATAGAGATTCTAAGAACCGATACATAAAGTAAAAATTCAGAAGATTAGAAACCTAATCGTTTGGTTTGCTTTTAGGAAATCCCTTGTTATAGTGGCTTAACCAATATTAGAATTTTTTTTAATAGCTGGGCATAATACAAACAATATACAGAGGTGCACGAAAATAAATGAAATTACTAATTACTGGAGTGATTCGAAGATCACCTGGAAAATACTTGCCTTAATTTATGTTTGTTAGAGTAGAGTTTGTAGGTGGTTACTGTCTTTGTTTCCTAATTCTCTATATAACCTCGTCTACACATTACAAGCATCATTTGTCGTCAAGACAGCGTTCTGTGCAGTTGTAAGTGAATGCCAAAGCTTACGGAATGCATTTTGAGCAAATGATAGGGGCTCGCTCGTATCGTGGGTGAAGGGTTGTCGCTGGAGGAACTACTCTTTCAACCAGGGCACCAGACTTTGACCATGTAGGCTTACGGCAATGGCTATGGTGATAGAGTAGGAGCACTTCAGCAATACCTAAGACAATTTCAAATTGTCTTCGAATTAATAAAATGAAAGACACACAATTGATTTGAGTTGTGTTAAGTACCATTTCACCTTTGCTGCAACTCATTTTGTTCATATCTAGAGATGAAGTAAGCAGTGGTGGCGCTAGGAATTGCCCGACGGGGGGGCTAGAATTCCCCGACAGGGGGGCTAATATCCCCGACGTAAAATGTGCATATAAGAGTATAAAATATTCACAAATAACGAAATAAATTTGTTGAGATAAATATTTGAAAAAACAGGCTTATAATATTTATATATTAATTATTAAATAATTGTAGTGTTCTGAATATTCTGGGTTGCAGTCACGGAGAAAAGATAAGTGCCAAAAAAAAGACCTGTACAAATCGTACTCAAAATGTTTTCAAAACCTTTATAAATGTAACCATTTGAAGAGGTAGGTTTGTTCAAAGAAGGGACGGCGAGAAGGCAACAAATAAAATAAATATAAAGTAAGTATAGTGAAGGTAAAACGAAATGTGGTAAATCACTATATTATGCAAGTAGTTTTTGTAAAATCCCCATGCTTTTACGAAATTAATTTATTTTTTGTTGATAGCAATGCAACGTAAAACGGTACTATGTTTTAGCGCTTTTTTTCTGTCATCTAATTTAGTGGTTTTTTTTAAATCTATAAACAGTGAGAACGCTTTTAAATACTTATAAAAGGCTGTATCTCTAGCAATGAAATTGAGACTATTCCTATGAAATAATTTTTCTATTGAGAGCCATTTCCTATAAAATTCTTTTCAGAGAATAGAGCTGCAGCAGTAGTTATATGTATTGGAGAACTTCATGACGTAAAAAGTCTGCAGTATTTTATTTTTATTTATACTCCTAATTTCTTATCAAACGAGATAAAAATTGTCATTTACAACGGAGTTATGTCGGAATCAATCCTCTTAAAAGCATACTATGGTGTTCCTATCCTGTTACCTTATTTTATAGACGTTTAGCTAGTAGGATTAATTGACAATTTAATGGATTTACGATTGCCCATTTTTAATTTAGTGCATCGTTAGAATATGACCTGATTTCTTTTGAATTGATTTTTTTATATATAACAATATACGAAAAAAAATTTAATGATAAAAAAAGGTTTCCCATAATTATATTTTATTTTTAAATTCCAAATAGTATGAAATTGCACAAAATTTGTGGCAACAAAAATTTAAATAAACGTCATTTCTAAACTTAGCTCATACGACAAAACAATTTATTGGTTAAATAAATCTTCTTTACTTAAATAGTAATGACAAAACTAGCTTGGTTCTTCTAAATACGGAAAACATAAAAATAAATAAACGGTAGGACTTCTTTTTGAACGAAATAAATGTAATATTAAGTAGCCACAGGCACAAATAAAATTTTTATAAGAAATTTTTTCACTTGAATTATTAAGACATCTCACCTTTCCGAATTAGTACAGTTGAAATTTTAATGCAATGTTGACACTCTACAATTTTCCTCTTTAAAAAAACGTTTTGCCTTTCACCAACGACAAAATAGAACTGGACCATAATCTTACTTCTACAAGTAGGGCCCGTCTCGATATCCTTCACGCACGACACTTTTTACTCTCGAGAGTCGAGACGGCCCTGTAGCTGACCATTCACTGCCATCTCTCTTTTTTTAGGGGAGATAGCGGCGCTATACATATATACCTCCCCCCTCTTCGAAAAACACTCCAACACCCCCAAAGGCGATTTTGTCTTTTGTCTACCCAAATCTTGTAGCTGACCCCCTCAAGGTTAAACTTTTACAACGAGGGATGCTTTGTCCCCAGGACCATAGACCAACTCTTTG
Organism: Troglohyphantes excavatus; assembly: GCA_963932185.1. Lineage (NCBI taxonomy): Eukaryota > Metazoa > Arthropoda > Arachnida > Araneae > Linyphiidae > Troglohyphantes > Troglohyphantes excavatus. The sequence goes on from OZ010669.1 coordinate 47,773,175, forward strand.
CATATACCGGCTTTGGATAGCTGGGAGATTATAGGGAACAAACAATCAGGCTTGCGGCAATGCGCGTATGGCTACTGCCGTCTGAATAGGCCTTCGTTTGTGGTTCCACGTCTGAGCTGTGGCTCTGCTCTTTGCTCAAAACAAAATGACTCGTGTCTCATACGCAGGGACTGATTTGGGTGCCCGGCGAATACATGACAAAATTGTTATTATTATTAATGCAATGTTCAGCAATTTATCCAAAAAAGTGAGAATTAAGTCGTATTTTAAATGAATAATAAACTTATTTTGCGATATTTTTTATTTTTCGAGACTATTTTTACGAGAGGGTCCTTTTTAGTGATGTAGGGCCTATGCCTATAGTACTGAACTTTCTAAATCATATCCTGCTCATACGCTTAAAATAAATGCAACAGTAGAAAAAAAAATATGGCATGTGAAATAAGCACTGTTAAGATTTATGTTGTGTCTTAAAAGAACATTTTTAAAAAAAGAACTTTAATTTTTTACATTTTAACATGAAATCTTTTACTTTAAATTAAATTTTTAATCGTGTTCTTCAATTTTTGAACGATCACAAAATATTTTCGTTAATGCACATTTTCGACACGCATGCTAACTTTTTGAAGTTTTCCTTTTATAAAATAAATTCATTAATGATATAAATTGACAAATTCATTTTAACCACTTTACTTCCTAAAACTTTTAAAGTATATTTTTCCTCAAGTCCTTATTTTTTTTTCTGACTGATACTTGCAGGGGCCCAAATGGCATTGTCTAATTGTATATTTATATTTCTTTAAATCCGCCACTGAGTATTAGCAATAGTTTCATTGAAATTATTATTGATGGCCGACTTAATAAAAGTTTTTAAAAATACTTTCGCCGCATGGTTTTAATAAATCGCGATTGTTTTTTGGCACAAAATCAATGATATGCGGGATAAAATATCGTGTGCATGATGGTATGATGTTTTAATTATATGATCATATATTTCTTTAGATTATTATTTGGAATAATATTAAATTTTTTAATGGTGATATTTTGAAACATGGGTTTTAGTTTGAAATTTTGGGGTTGCTTTTTATTGTAAAATATGTAGCAAATAATGTAATTGAAACTATGATAACAATAAGTTTAGTATACGTGAAACCCTACTTAACCTTACATAACCTTGAATAAAAAACTGTGAAATAATAAAAATACTGATAATTTTATCTAAAATAATAAATATTGGTTTATAGAATTTGTTTATATAGGATAACAATATTGCCGAGAAATTAGTTTGTTAGAATAGGTTGGTTGAATTAACATTGAACTAGAGCTGCACAGTGGGGGGTTATTGGCGAAGGATCAGGGTTTATATGGAAGAAAAGACCCGAGAACACTGTCTGATCGTATTTTGAACCACGGTCGGTTAGATGACGAGATCAAATCATCCGGTGCAACCTTCCTCAATAAACGTCAAGACATCGGACCACAATCAGATTAACCCGAGTGCACTAGTCCCTTATACGCGGTGGATATTTTTTTGGTGTCGAAAGGAACGGATTTGACAACTATCCGATTACTGAATCGCTACACACAAGCTAGAGATAGAAAATTGTGCTTATCGAGTGCTTGTCCGAACTCCGAACCATTCGGCCACCACAGGCTGTCGGGATTTCGGTCTGTCGGAATTATAGTTTTGTCGGGATTGTGACCTGCTTGTCGGAATTAGCTCTGTCGGGTTTATGACCTAGATTCATTTCATTAAAAAAGCAAATTCGACTCAACTTTTCATTAAAATTTGGTTTTAATAATTAAAATAACGCTTTTCCCCGACAAACTTCAGAATTTTGCCCGATGGGGGGGCTTGGCTTGCCCGACGGGGGGGCTACAGCCCCCCCCAGCCCCCCTAGTGGCGCCACCTCTGGAAGTAAGTACTGGAGTGATTCGAAGATCAAACTGAGGGCACCGAAGATAATGATTTACACATTATACAATTCCAGAGACCAGGAAATAACCACGTTGTACAATCCAGGAAATAATGTTGTTCAATTTCAGAATTCAGGAAATAACCAAAAGTAATATAGCTCGTCGCCAAATAAAATTAGGTATTAAAGATACAGCTGAAAAAAAAACTCACCGCAAGATAAAGCATTCACAATATCTCCAATTTCATCCAAATCTTCAGATCCCAGCCCCCTACTACAGCCAGATCGATTCTAAAAACACGAGAACAAAATTTTCACTTAAAAAACACAAATAATTACATAACAGTAACTACTCACTCAAATCTGTTATTTTGGTGTAAATAAATACAAAGTGGTGAGAGGAAAATATTTGATTAAAGCAAGGATGGTTTATTGCAAATCTTCATATGGCATGTGGTTAGAAGCATTGTGCAAATGGCGAAACGTGTCGCTATCCAATTTTCTAATATAAAAGAAAATTCATTATTATCAATTAGTACTTACGTAAATAACAGTGACAATAGAAAGTATAGTCATAATAATCAGTAACTATTCCAAGTTTCAAGTTGACATATCATTTGGAAGAGTGGTTAAAATCGAGTTACAAGATTTGAGGCCACAACAAAATTAGTCAGTGAGTGAAATACAAGCGTGTAAAAATGATCAACGTTTGTATTAAGTCGTATGCTATTTAGTTTGTCAAGTTGATATGCCATTTGGAGGAGTTACAATTAAAGTGCGAAATTTGACAATAAAACAAGCAGTGTGAGTCATATAAAAGTGTATAATAAAAAAAAGCCTAGTTTAAAAAAATATTTCGAAATTTATAATAAAAAGTAGGAAGATCAAAGTATGGGTAAGTTTAAATGACAAGAAAACTTCTATTAACCTAAAAAGGTAATCGTATGAGTATTGATGTCATAAAATGCCAATTAGACAATTTTAATTATTGATTAACTAAACGACAGTAAACTTATTTCAATGCCACTTAAACTACGACTACAGTTTTAAGTTTATTATATTTTAGGTTAATTAAAGTAAAAGTATGCTGCGAGTTAAATATAACTTTTTCTTCCCCATAGTAACAATTTCAATAGCTTTAAACTGAGATATATTTTATATCTCAATAATTTAAACATTTAATAATTTCTTTTTCGTTACGCACCTCTTTAAGACATGTTTTTATTAGGATTTTAACCTTAAATTAAATTTAATTAAACAATGTGTGCATGCCAGATTCACACGTCTGAAAAAACTACTTGTACTTATAAAGGTAACTTACTAACTATTCAAAAACGCCCTTTTAAATGTCTAAATAAATAATTGTAACGTGCGTAACTCTTTGAAAAATTTTTTGTAAAAAATAATTTTTGAAGTTGCTGAAATACAATTAAAAAAAATGTATTTGAACTTAATTACTAGATTACTTAGTAAATATGTTTAATTTTACAAATAGGCACTAACAAAATCAGATTTTCCATTTTTTTACTTTTGACTTAAAATACTTCTTACTTTGTGAAGTACATAAAAAAATAACAGTCAATGAGTTTTATTTACACAGATTAATTCCCAAGTAAAGCTAAAAATGGCTTTTTGTTAATATATATTAAATAACAAAATTGGATATGTATTATATTTTTCTTAAATTATCATATTTAAAATTTCCGTAATCTACCCCCGTTTTAATCCATATAATTTAATTGCGTCGTAATAATCTTACCTCCATCAGATTCGTGTTTTGTTTCTTTCTTTAATGCAATAGTTTCCATCAATTTTTCGCTGACGACTTCAATTCCAAGTTAATTTAGCTATAACAACCACATACGCACATAATTTGGCACACAGGAGCAATTTTAGTTTTTTTTTTGTGCCCATCCACATAAAAAAATCCCTGAAAAGGCATTTCTGACCAATTAGCTGATAACCTTTACTCAATCTGATTGATAATAATCCCTAAAATTCCCTGTCTACATAAAAATTAAAAGTCCCTACGAGAGGACACAATCTCTCATTCAAAATATAACCCTGATCCTGTAACGTGTGCTCTGGAGGGAATAAATGTTATGAATCTAACTTATCAGCTTTTTTTCCTATACCTTTTTGACGGATTCCCTCTAAAAATTATGACGACTGCCCCCTAACTATAGAAACATTACATACACTAGCAAAAAGTCATTAGATTTTGTCTAATAAGGAAATAGGTAAAAGCCACTCGAAAATTTACACAGAACTATAGCCCAAACCCAGAAATAATAAATCTAAGACTATTCCTCACCTTGGCAGGTGTTGATCGAGGAGGCTGGGACCAACAGTTCCCTGCCCTTTCATTTCGAGCCATTAGTGGGGGCTACAGGATCTAAAATAAAAATAAATAAATTATTATCTTTAATACGAATACAAAAGAACAACCTAGAAAGACTACATCACGACATTGTAAAGATAGAATTTATTAAAAGAAATATTTTCTTTAATGGTAAAGTAAAACTTTACCTTCGTTCCTTCTGCACTGGTCTTATACCAATAAAATATAAAACAAATGTAATAATTTTCTTTAAAGATCTTACAGAAACAAAGTTTATCATATGTTGCACAAAATTATAACACAATGATTAAAATTTATTAGGCGTTTCCAAACTTCCTAGGTGTTGTGGGGAAGCAATGGCACATGTAATATTGCAAACGCTCAATGATGGGAAAATTGCGGACCAGGTTCAATGCATGTGCACAGAACCAACAATACAACAAAATTGATACAACTTCCAGTAACACTGAAATCAACATTGGGGCCACATATGTATTATATGTACGTACTATATGTAGTATGCACATAGGAATATAATACAAAACTTTAAATGCATTGAGCTACACTTAAATATCTTTCAATTAAACTGAAATTTTTAATGCAGCCATGTTTCAGGGTGACTACAAATATTTGGTGTTAACATTTGAACATTTCAGAAAAAGGTATTTTTTTGGACCACCCGAAGGAGTAGCCCCAAACGATTGCTCAAAGGGGGAATTTTCAAGATCGGCGCTTAATTTTCTACCTAACAAAGAATTAGTCATTCCTTAAAAAATCACAAGAAAAAGTTTATTTCAAGCGTGCTATTTAATACGGAGTTATATTGTTCGAACAGTCTAACAGCATAAATTGGGTTTTATATCATAATTACGAGATTTAAAAATCTCATTTCATAATTTGCCTAAATAGCATTAGGCGTTCTATAGAATGCCTGGATTTCGTACTTTGTCTTTAACAATGGAAATGTCCCCATTTGAGCGTTAACAAAAAATTAAATTTTAACATATGAATGCCATAGTGCAAATGTGATAAGTAACAATTCGATAATTTTTCAGGACGGAGTTTGAAAATTTGGAACAATATTAAAATGAATGAAAAACAACAATTGTCAGCGATGGCTGCTAATAAAATTGCTTTTCACCTACCACAATTATCAAAAATATAGATTAAAATTTGAAGATTCAGATGAGCTATTAATTTTAATCTCAAATTCATGAAAAATACACTTTAACACGCCTAAGCACAAAATACATCAATATCTTAATATTTTTAGATTCTAATTTATTTAATATAAACTCAGTATTTGGTTATTAAAATATAAATAAAAAGTCGGCACAATTTAAATTAATCACATTAAATATAAATATTTAATCGAGAAATACTCCCGCATATCTCCTTAAATTTAAATGTTTAACATCACTGTCGAAATTCGACTGGTATATGACAATAATTATTTTACTAGTTTTTAATGTTTATTTACATTTATGAAAATGTAATTAATGTTGGCGTCATTGTTAAAGTACCCTATGTACTTTATATGGAATATGATGCCTAAAAAATTATGCCTGTTTATGATGCCTAAAAAATTATAAAAGTCTAATAATCAATAACATCATACAATTACTCAAAAATCAACACTTATGCTGAAAATTCGTCTATAACAAATATTAAAACTTTATACAGCATAAGAAGTAAAGTCTGCGTTCATGTACAAATTATTCATGCTATGAAATTAATTATAATTATTGCTCTGAAAGTTGATCTTTCGTCAAAAGATGTTTTCAATGCGAAATTTCATTTGATTTGCAAACGATATTCCGCGGAATACTTTAATTCAATGAGATACAAATACAGCTATAATATTTGAATGGTAACATCGGCATCGTAAGGCCATAGAGTAATGATACAAATAGAGGAATAAAAATGCTGATTTCCGTGTGTCCATCATTGAAACCACATGATATGTGGAAAGACCAATTCATTCATGCGCCAATATTAGTTGGCAGGCCTTGGCGACTTTAAGAACTAAACGAGATCGAAGTATTGTAATATGGTTTTGTGTTTAATTTTGTATTTAAATATAGTTTTTTTTTGAACGAGTGGCACATTTTAAAAGAGATTAATAGATATATTAAGGAGATTTTTCTTACTTTGTAGTTTTGAAATAATTGCGTTACGTTTTTATGTAAAAAATTTACCATAAGCTAAGTTCTTTCAATTGTTATTTTGCATACTTCAATAAGAAAATATGAACAATAAAACCTGAGAAATATAAAGAGTTTCGCTTCTTCGAGTATTGAACACAAATAAAATATTTTCGTTTCGTTAATGAAGAGGAAATATTTAGCGCATATTGTTTGAAAATAAGTAAATACGTACATGTATGTTAAAAAGTTGAATACGGACAGAATTCCTTAACACCAAAAGAGAAGAAAGTGCGCCAAATTTGGAACTCCTGTAGATGTCTGAACGCCAAATGTGGCAGCGCTATAACCACGTGATGTGAGTTTTTCTTTTCAATGTTGACACCGCGGTCTTACGAGAGTCTGGTATTGAAGGCGCTCTCTATTTAATATTACAACTCTCTGCGTAAGGCCCATTCTGGACAGATGTGAAAATCGCGCGCCAGCTTTTGCAGATGGCTCTGCGATCGGTGGATAATAACCAAGTGATTAGTATGCTCCAATTACAGACCCATCTGCAAAATCTCGCGCGTTTTTATGTCGTCTGTGTAGAATAGGGATTTAAGCGTTGAAAAAGGTTACGTAAAATATTGAGCAATTTTCAATGTTTTATATGGTGTACTATTGAAGCTCTTCTTCACTAGACGGCCATCAAGATGGATTTTTAGTTTTTATGTTAGTTTTTTGACTTCGATAAATTTAAAAGATTTAGCTGCCGATACTTATTGTTTATACAATAAAACTTTATTAGGACGCATTAAAAATATTGGGTTGGAGGGAAAGTTCTGTCGTATTTTAAATAGGCAGGTGATTTTTCTTGTAAATAAAAAGAACAACTGGCTAGTGAGTCAATAGGATTTTTTTTTGTTTTTTTAGCTGCTGTATAATATAACCTTTTTTACCTTTAATCATTTACTTGTGATATTTAAAGTGAAAAACATGTCAGTAGATAAAGTGCATTTACGACACTGCATTTTATATGAATTCCAAAAAGGAAGCAATGCATCGGTTGCATGTAAAAATTTATGTGCGGTATATGGAAAAGATATTGTAAATGTTCGTACTTGTCAAAGATGGTTTAGCAAATTTCGTTCCGGGGATCTCAGCCTCAAAGAAAGTGATCGATCTGGACGACCATCCAAGATCGATAATGATGTTTTGCGATCCATGTTGGAAAAAAAAAATCCACATTTAACAAGTCGAGATATTGCAGAAGAGTTTGGCATTCATCATACAACTGTTGGAGATCACATTCAATCTGTTGGGTTAGTGTTAAAGCAAAGTGTTTGGGTTCCACATGAATTAACGGAAAAGAATTTGTCTGGTCGTGTAAGAATGTGTTCATCACATCTGATTAGACACAATGTGGAGCCGTTTTTGGACAGGCTGGTTACTGGAGATGAAAAGTGGATTCTTTAGAAGAATATTAAGAGAAAAAAATATTACTGCAAAATTATCTAACGGGAAAAAAATTCACGTCTTTTGAAAGTGTTTCTAAGGCAGTTGCTGACTATTTTAACTCCAAGGATGAGAAAAAACAGGAATTCACAGGTTACCTGAAAGATGGCAACAGGTTGTTACAAATAACGGAGCATATATAATTGATTAATATTAAACACATATTTTTATAAATGAATTCAAATATTTTCTTTAAAATACGACAGAACTTTCCCTCCAACCCAATAGTTATAATATTTGAACGGTATATTGTACAGATTTGAAAATAATCACATTCTTCTTCTAATTTTTGCAAAATATTTTTTTTTTGTAAATTTCTAAACTACATCTTGTAGTTAAGGAGTTTTTTTTTTTTTTTTTTGTAACACCATTTTTGGATTTTAGTTTTACGTATCAGATAAACTCTCTTCCTTAAGCATTTGAATGTACTCCGCCTTAAAAAGGAAACACATTAGGCTTAAATGCGTATATCGTGAGATACAGAATCACGATAACTTGTTTCTGAATTAAAATTACAGAGAAAAATCTTCGAAAATTACAAACATAGCAATTTAAATATTCGCTATTAATAAAATATTTTAATCTTACAAATATCCAGCTAGTTAGATCTACTACACGATTAGAGAGAGCTACGAGTAAAACGAACATTAAATAACAAGTATCAACGAAGAAAAGTAAGGAATTCCAAAATATCTGAGGAAATACGCAATTTCATTCATATACAATCGGTATTAGATGGCAATTAAAATCTTCCGAGGAATGTTTTATTCATAAATTCTACTATTCCTTCCCCCCCTCCCTTTCCCACCGCGCCAGGTATACGAGATACAGAATTGGGAGGTGCCACATTATGCAAGAGCGGATTTTTCAAGGCCAACCGTCCACTCGAAATGAGAAAGTAATTTGGCCAAAAATGCCCAGCTCCATCACCAGAGCAGGGCAAAACGGCGACGGGAAATAAGAAAACAAATATCAAGGCGCATACTTTCTTGAGAGCAACCCAGGCTTGGAGCAGGAGGGGGGGAAGAAAGAAAAAATAAAACGAATGGCAGAAATACATCACAGAAAGGGGAATAGGGCATTGTATTATGCACGAATAGCATCTCGCTCTACCCCTCCCCCACGAAATTCCCGACCTGTAACTACGGCTTCAAATCTTTGAAGCGAGTGTCATCCCCTTGCTCAATGAGAAGGTTTCAGGGAATATCCAAACATTGCTATAGCCACTGCTTGCAGGTCAGTTAAATAAATAAACTGCCCTTTTTAAAGCGAAACATCGGGAAAATTAACCCAAGCCCCCCAGAGTTACGTATCGAGATTACATTTAGCAAACACATTTATTTATGAGAGCAACAAATATTATTTGTAGTTTTTTTTTAATAATTATTAATAATTAATATGCAATGCCTCGGCTAATTTTAGAAAATGAATAGGACCTAGAGGTAACTTTAAAAGCTAAATAATGTGTTAGTTTTGTTAGGATCATTACCAAAAAATATACATTCAAAATAAGCGTTTGTTATTTATATGTAAAAACACAAAATATATTAATGCCATTAATTAAATAAATATTGCGTTTAAATACGAACTTTTATTTATTAAGTTTCGAGAGAAAACAGATTTCCTATATCTATGGTAACAATACCATTAAATGAAAAATAAAATTTTGGAATTCGCGTATATAGTAAGTTACAAACTTAAAAAGAGCAATGGTACAATATTACTTGCGCCATAACAAATTTTGTTTTAAGTTTGTAAAGCTTTGTGTTTAAACTTTAATTACTTTTTTTAATGCATTTGAATTTTTCTACTTTTAAACATAGATCTATTTTATCTTTTCGAATAGTCGCTATTTAGGATTGCCGGCTCTTTTCAAATGTAACTGCTCCAACTAAAGGGATTGATTTTTTAAAATTTTTGCACATGAAGTTTTTATTTATATTTAAAGATATTAAAGAAAATTCTTATTTGGTTCATATGAATATTTGCAATATATAAAGAAAAAAAGCATTGAACCACCTTTTAAGGGTTGGTTGCATTAACGCCGCACTTGAACCTACACATATCAGCAATCGGCTATGATTCGATATTTGTAATGGTTTAATAATTATAAAGAATTAAAAAATATAAAAATATTTTTCTTTGAAAATATCAGTCTAATTTTTTTCTTCATTTTTATTGAGTACTAGTCTGAAATAATCAGATATGAATTATTCAAACAATTTAACTGTCACGCGGGTTCATTCCAATGCAAAATACAATGTATTGCGAGTTGTATTTAACTCACGAGGCAGTCAAAGTGTTAAGAGAGTGACGTCCTGCTCGGAAAGTACATTTGATATTAGTGTTCGGAGAGTACATAGATAATCGCAGCGTGTTGGGTACCCGTCCCAACCCACCCCCTAAAACACCTGTGTGATCACTAATTTATAATAATAAAACAAACGTTTGTCTGTGGATAAAAAATAAATTTTGAATTGCTTGGATTTATGTTGTTTACAGGTCTTCTCTTTTTCACAAACATAATTTAAGCAACAACTCAACTTAAGTAAGCAAAAATAATAATTACTCTTACGTGTGTGAATACAGTAGTTTGACACACATTGCTCTTTATAAGACAAATCATTTAGTTGCGAGGTGTCATAATCGACTGCTCGAAGGTTCGCCTGTAAGCACCATGTTCGACTGCTCGAAAGGGTACCAGCTGCTATCCTGAGTAGTCGGAGGTCAAAGACTACAATTGTCCGGAACTACAAATTGACGTTAGGAGTCTGACATTAGCACACGGTACGTGCGTGCGCTTAAAACTGTTGACGATATGCTGCGTATGACACAATACTTACAGAGAAAAAATCATATCTTCTTGCTCCAATTTTCGGCATGCGGTTTTGAAATCTGTTAACAATTAAACAGTTTTTTTTTTTATTATTATCAGGCACAAGAAAGAATTTTACTGGAAAACAAGTGCAAACGCACTGGACAACAGCAAAATATCACCCGAGAGAGTATTTTCAAATAAATGAGGCGGAAATTGTACACTTCCCATTGGACAGGGTAATCGCAAGGTCCGGTGAAGGTGAAAAGCTACCCCACATGCAGTTCTACTGCACGTGGTAGGAATGTGTACTCTCCGAACACGCTGGGATTATTGATGTACTCTCCGAACACCAATTTCAGATATAATCTTCGAACAACGTACTCTGCGACCACGTAATCAAGAGAGTACAAAAAGTGAAATATCTTACTAATAAAAACTTCTCGCCTGGCATTTGTTTACGAAACCTGGACTGTCCCTGTGACCCTGACAAAGCCTACACATAGATTATTCACTTTCTGATGAAGTTGAGTGAATATGTTTTAAAATGACATCCTGTTTCGGGACACTGACCATTTACTCATTCGTGTGATCCTCAGCCATCAAAGTAAGAAGAAAAAAATAGGAAGTTTGCATCAGGGGCCCTTGAAAAAAATTTCGAAGTCCTTGAATTTGCAAAAATGTTAAAAATTACAGAGTTCGCACTAACATCGGGGCTGCCACACATTATTAATATAAAAATTCTTTGAATTTTCCAGATTTTCAAAAAATGATTGTCTAAGAAATATCTCGAAATTACGGATTATATCGGAGTCCATAAAAGTGTAAGTGACTGCAAACAAAACTACAACAACAAAAAAACTTGACAGATTTATATTTGTACATTTTTCCCCATAAGGTAAAGGTAATTACGTCAAAGGTGATGGCTGGAATCCGACTGCAACTTCAATTAAAAAAAAAATCCCAACTTTTCCAGAAAATGTTGAGAAAATACTAACATTTCCTGACTTTTTTTTTATGTCATTCTCATTTTCGCTGACAGCCCTGTAAATAGATGCTGAACAGAGACTGATTTACGGCAGGGCATTCGGGGCACTAGCCCAGGGCCCCCCTTTTCAGGGGGCCCCCAAAAAAATTATTATAAAGCTACAAAATGTGAAAAAGTTAAAAATAAATTTAAAAACTATTTATTTTTTTACAATCATTACATTTAATTTAGTCAAAACAATGTAATAATTTTTTTAAAATCAATAATGAATTTTTTGTAAAACTTCTACTATTTTATCCAATTGATTTCACTTTTCCTGCACGTCCATGATGCCCTTTGGATGATCACTTGCAAAGTTCAATTCATGGCCAGGACCGTAAACAAACTGGGATTACGAATTGCATGTAGATTTGACGTTTACGGATACTTTCAACCTATTTCAAATTTTCTGATATTATAATCGTTAGGAATTTGCTAGCTATAAAATGGTAAGAACATGCGAATCTGGCTCAACTAAAATAAAGCTAAAAGAGGAAGAAAGAACAGAACCAGAAACATATGAAGAAACTGTTGCAGTACTGAGAGAGACCATATATTAACATTAATTCGAATTATCAGGGTTTAAAAAAAAATCAGTAATTTACACTTCTATTAAAGCTGTTATTTTTCCATGTACATATACATAAATTTAGCAATTTCATTTTGGGGTACGTCGAGGGCCCCTTAATGTTCTTTTGCCCTGGGCCCCTAAGCTTGTAAGTCGGTCCCTGATGCTGAAGAAATATGTGAATTCACAAGCAGTTCAATATGTGAATTTATATAGAAGTTAAGAATAAAAGACACGACGGTAATCAAATTAACTAGCGCGCTGTTCATATTTGTACCTCGTCCCCGCTAAGAGTGTCCGAGGAAAGGCTGTGGGGGGAGGGGAAGAGGGGGGGGGGGGGGGGTCGGAGAAATACTCCAATGCAAGAGCGCGCGCGAATCCACGTGCCTCGCATACCACAAGTAACTTACCTACCTTGAGGGCGCCCTCAACAGGAATAGCGGCTGTAACCAGTAACCGACCGTCTTCTTTCTTCCGCAGTTTCATCACAAATGCCTCGCCGTCCAACTGTATTTCGAGATGATTTGTTTTCCTCTACACGAAACACAAACCGACCAATTTTTTTAAAACAAAGATCCCCTTCCCCATTGCAATAATCGGCATATGATTGTCATATATAAGGACGGCTATTGAGTGCAGTTGAAAATGAATATTCTTTGGCGAATTAGCAGTATAATGTTTTTTTTTAAATATATCGCAGATGAAGTAGTGCTGGAAATTTTTAAGAGAGTTCAAATCGGAATTTTTTTTATATAAAAAAAATAATTGGATATTACGCAAGTTTAAAAATGTTAGCCATTACTACCCTTCCTTTACAAAAAAAAAGTCAAGTGCAATTGGTATACCATATATTTCGTTCACATAAACACCATACTAAATCAAAATACATAGCAGAGATTTGCATATTTTTTTTATTTAGACAATATTTAATGTCTATTGATAAATATAAGAAGAATTTTTATATATTCGTATTTTATCTATGTATTTGTTGATTAAATTTGCGTCCATATTCTTAGTATATCTTACCATATTCTTAGTCCTCGGTCCTTTTCTAGTTTTAACTAGGGGTTTATGGCTTATACTAATTGGGAACCGTTTTCGTAATGGATAAGTAATATGCGAAGTCGAATAGTAAATAAGAAGTATGGTCACGAATAGCTAATCTTTGACGGGCGCAAGATAGCATAATCTGGAGTAAATTACATTGCCCCAATAATTTCTTTTTATTCCATATAGATATTTGGCTTTGAACGTTAGTTCTATTTTGTAAACTTTTGGAGAGGTCCAACGACTCACGATGGCAATAAGATAGCATGCATTGGATGAATTTCGAATGAACAGTTAGAGGACATTAGGGGATCCAGAGGAGGGCCATAGGGGTCAAAAGTTTGCATAAACTTAATAATTGAAAAAAAAAAAAGTGTATCTCTTTTTATTTAAAAAAAAAAGTAAGCCCTAGGGGGATTTTTTAATTCTTTCGTTGTTATATAGGCCGTATCTCAAAAAGAAAAAAAAATCCTAAAAACACGATTAAGTTAGTTTGTTAAGAAATGTTGGGAAATAAGACGAACACATTAGAAGGATTATAGAAGTTATTTAATATCAAAGTCGTCGCGTTGCATAACATTTCGCTTACAAGTAAATTTGTCCGTCGAGTATCTCCCACAATTTTAGGAGGATAGCTCCATTTTTTTTTATAGGGATGTAGGAATAAGTTTTAACTGAAAAACCAATTAGGCATTTTTTAAAATGCGAATTAGTTTTGAATTTATAAATATTTTAAACCTGGCTCACTCATTTGAAGTTTTTTCACCCTCATTTTTGCAACGTGATTTCTGAACAAGTAATTTTTTTTTAAATACACATTTTCTTATTTAAAAAAATATATTAATTTTCAATAACATTTTATCTTTCCGATGTCAACAACGTTATATTTTATCTTTACAATTAAATGAGATATCGTTAATTAAGCTAGATATTAAAAACAGCGATGAAAGAAGTTTTTTTTCGGATATTTGGTAAAATTTTAATTTGCAACTATTTTGTACATTCTTCCGCTGCCATCTCAAAAACTCTATGATCAGCCCCTAGTTTACTCTATGATCAGAAACTTTGAAATGGTGACGAATCATGCAAAAGTATCATTTCATCGATTTGGAAGTGTTTTTTTTGTCTCAATTTTGACATAATTATTTCATATGTTACTCCTCAATAATGATAATTAGCTCTCTTAGATTTCATTTAAACTGCAAGTTAATTCACTTTATCGGAGGACCGAAACCGTTAAAAGTAGAATACATTTTAAAGGTATTAAAGTTAAATAAAAGAATTAATGATAACGGAGAACGATTAATGACATTGCAGGAGACATTTAGTTAAAAATTTGCCGCATTTAAAAAGTTACATATTTTAATTCTAGATAGTAACTAGAACTTGATTTGATGAACTTTTTGGGCTGGCAATTTTTTAAATAGTTTATTCCTTACAATAGTCCCCCCCCCCCCCCTGAAGGTTTTACGCACTGGAGATGAACAATTTATTAAATAGAATTGTATTTACTTTTTTACACAAACCGTATATTTTAGCATTTATCGGTGGTCAAACAGAAAATATCACTGGAGAATCATCACAGAAGATTTCTCACTCAGGGATATGGACTATGGAGTGTTTCCTATTTTGGGGAGGCTGGTGAACTACTAGGTTTTAATTAAGATATTATTCTTAAAGCTCCATTTAACAATCCAAAGATAACATTAAATAACTTGATATATGAAGGCACATAGTAAAAGCAAAACCAGCCATTTTATTCAAGGTCTTTTTTATAAAATAAATCTACTTAGAGTAAAATGTTAAGGCTTATAATTTTTTATTGATGAGTTAATATTTTATATTATCAGTATGGAGTATCTATTGATGGGTTCTAGTGGAGATATTCTGTGTCCCCAATCGATCATGGGTGATACTTTTAAACATCAATATTTCATTTTAAAATTCCCTATATTTATGACTAATTCCATTTCATTTTATTTTGAAATGCAGTAATATTTACCAATTTTTCCTGTTTAGGTTTCATACTTAAATGAGGTTTCTAAATGTAAATAAAAATTGATGCAAAATATATTTTTTGCTAAACTTATTTGCTTATTTAAAGTATAACCCACTGTATCATTATAAAAAAATATTTGTACAGAAATTGGAGGAATACGTAAATGTAAATTTTGCATACATTTTTCTAAATTGATTGGTAAATTTCACCACAACTTCTTTTCCCCGCCAATATATTTTAACCAAATAGATTACTATGGTAAAATTGGCAAGTAATGTACATTGGTTGTTTACACCTTGATCGGTTTTTTTCCCACACAGCTATCAGATACGACTTGCAAAATAGTATAATTACTATTGGGAACATGAAAATTCGAATTATTGCTTGTTGCGTACATGCTTGGAAAAGTTATTTCTAACAACTTGAGGGCATCTTCAGACATTTTTGGCCAATAAGTGAAAATACAAATTCATAACATAAGCGAACAACAAGTTCATTAGCTTTTATTTAAACAGAAGAATACTGTTCTTAGATTGAAAAAAAAAATGCCATATTTTTATAACTTGTGTTTTCACAATAACATTAAAGTGATTTGTTTTATTGATAAACTAGCAATAATAGATTATTTTAGTCTACCTCATTCTTCAAGCTCAGAATTTTAATCGTTTTTCCAAAACTTGATATAAGCAAAATTTTGCCAAACCTATAATCAACTATTGAAAACTGGTATAAAATATATTTTATTAATATAAAATAATGTTACAATGACTAAAGAAAAATGACCTTCAATTTTGTTTAAAATAAACTTAAAGTAATATTTTCCTTCCCATTGTAAATACAGTTCTATAACTATTGTCGGATATTTAAGGGTGAGATACCTAAAAGTTATAAACCTTGACCAGTCGAAATATAGTATCCCCATTGTTCATGAAATGAAATATTTTACTAATTAATTAACCCCTTATCAGGGTTGACAAAAAGACTGTCTTTAATTTAAAAAAGGCCAGCCTTTTTTTTTAAACATCGTCTTTTATTTTTAAACAATGGCTTTTATTTTTAATTCAAATATATAAAATGTATTATGTCATGTCTGTTTATCAAGTTTATAAAACTGGCATATTTAAATACCTAAAATGTCTGAAATTTAAAAAAAAGGGGGGGGGGGGGTAAATTCACATGATTTCGTCTGCACTAACATTTTCGACCACGGGACGCCACTGGAAGATACCATTATTTGCCTGTAATGAAATATTCCAAAACAGGAAAGCTTTTCATCTTCATAATTTTTTCAAGGGTCCCAGTAGCTTTTTAGGTTTAAAGAGCAGGGCATTTTTGCCTAAAAGTAGAAAAACTTCTATTTCGAGTATACAGTGATTTGTCAACTATATTTAAATTCAAAATAAACATTCTAGAGACAGAATAAAGTACTCATAGTACAAGGAACCAAAAAATATGTATATTATTTTATAAATAAGTATCAACTTCAAACAGGTGTAATAAGTATAAAATTAATATTAAAAAATTAAATTTTTCCATTTGTTCAAGCATTTTTTCTTGAAGTTTGTTTTCTTTAAAAAAAAAAAAATCAATTATTAGTTTTTAATTTAGAAGGGGCTTCACTACTTATTATCACTCAAAAAGCAACCCCAGTTGTTTTAAATGGATACATTGCCTATTCAACAAAAATTTAATTTTTTTAAACGGAGAATTTAAGACCAGGTTTCTTATATTTTCAGTTTATTGAATTTTCTGTAAGGTTGAATGCAGGATAACCGAAAAAATATTAGATTAATAAAAATAAAACAATTGTTATCCACCAATGAAAATATTTTTAAAATTGGAGAAAATGTTTTAAAAAAAGATTTTTTTTAATTGATTTTCTATATAATCAATTATTTGTTTTCATTTTTTGGTATAAATATTTCGCTATATTTTTTTTATGGTTCAATTAATTGAGAATTTCATATAGTTGAATGTCGCATATCCTGATATTTTGAACAAAAGCCTCACAAGTGAATTACCTTTCCAACAAAAAATATATATATATATAAATATCTGAATTAGAACAAAAATTATGCACAAACATACATAAAGGTCTAATTGATAACCAGTCTCTATCATGCATTTGGCAATATTGGTTGCCACGTTGAAGTCATTAAAAATAAAATCTGAATAAAATCGTACATAAATTTTTAACGAAACAGTTTTTGTTGTTGAACTTAACTTTTTCCCTGAAAATAGAACGTTTCCTACTTTTCTAACAGAAAGCAGGAATAGGACTTCTGGGACCCCTGTTTTTTTATAAATAAAAGTATAAATACCCATTATTACTTTCTGTACTAAACATTAACTATAAACTAGTATTTTTTCAAATTTTTTTTTAACATTTTATATATATTGTATTATTAATATAAATAAAATTGCTATTTAGGTTCCCTTTAAAAAGAAAAAAGGAATCTGTATTTTTTCTTGGCTTGGTTAAAAGCCAGCAGCCCTGGCCTTTAAATAAAATAGAACAGCTCTCGAATTAAAAAGGTAAAAATCTTTTTTTAGAAAAGAATACTATAAACAGACAGGAATCTTTCTGTAAAATGAACATAAAAATTGCATTCTTTTTTGGTTGGTTGTTTGGGGTTTATTGGCACAAGGGCCAAAATATGGCCAAGCTGCGCCAAACACTAGATTTTATACTAACAATAAAATTCTAAAAACACACACATTCTTTTTTGGATTATCACTAATGTTGGACATATTTTTAGAACTACATGTGCTTTCAAAAAAGTTATTTATCTCTGATGTAAACACTTGTCGAGTTCCAATATAAAGTTTACAAGTTTATAAAAAATCTACAGTTTGTTGCTCAGTCGTTCTGATTTTAAAGTGAAGATATTTAGCTAATTTCTTGCAAAAATTAGTGAAGCACCTTGTTTATAGGATTTTGTTTGGCAATCGATTTCCTTGGTCGTAAAAAAATAGGCTAAACGATATTGCCTAAATGATTTAACGGAACTTTAATTCGAAATATTTGCTACAGTAAAATTACAGACTTCATTTAATAAATTAAAAATCAAAATATGTGTTATAAAAATATACAGTTTCATTTAATTAAGGCAAACTAGAGTTGTACAAAAGGGCCAATACAGATGGCACATAAAACATTAAATTTTAATAATTAATTTTCCTTTGCCTTCCTTTTAAGTTTTCTTCTGCGACATAATTTGAGTAAAACTTAATGTAAAAGGAATCGTTCACTTAAAATAATGAGGACAACATGCCAGTTGGCTCTCCACTCTCTAAACTTAAACTTCACTAACGATGCAAAAAATGTGTTGTGCAAACATGCGCTCCGAACAAAAGTATGGCAACACAGCTCCTGCCACTGTCAGATCACATCACAAGTGAAATGTCATGAATGGCCTATGTTGAGTCCACACTTTTCATATATAGCTAGTAACCCTTTTGATCAGTCTTTCAGTCATTCAGAGCATCTCATTTCTCTCGAAAAATTTATTGTCTATAACTCTTTGTGTAAAATTAATCTTCAAATAATAATGAATTTAATGCTTTGTTTATAAATAGGGATGGATCCTCTTCCCCCTATTCATAAACTCAATGGTATTTATATAATATTGTTTCAATTCAATATTTGTAAAATTAAATTGTGTTCAATTTTATGAGGGGGCTGATACTCCAATTCTTTTTTAACAAATTCAATATCAAGCAGTTTGCTTTTAATAACTCTTTATGCCAATATGAGCCTAGTGAAAACATCACCAAGCGGAAGCATACAAACAAGCTAAACTAAATTACCATAATTTGAAATGACAACCTATTCTTCTTTTATTTTGGTCCAACATTCAGGTATGCCAACTTTAGCAAAAAAATAATACATAAAGTAAACTGCAAAACCCTCAGAAAAAAGGCACACCTTCTTACAAAAAACGGCACCCTGTTCCTTTAATATCTAGAATAAACTTTGTTTACGTCATAGGCAAATTGACAAATTTGGTTCTTTCTAAGACGCTCATTATTTGGAACTGGTTAATTGGAAAATTACTTATCTCTTTATCAACCTGATATTTTTTAGTCTAATGTCAATTAAGCTTTACTTATTACGGGAGTATTGAAAATATTACTTTGAAATTTGTATTAAATAAAATATGTGTTCACTCTATGCGTTTTTTGAAGGGCGACCCGCCCTTTTTAAAACTTGATATCACCTTCATGTATATTATGAAAAATACCGCCCTCATTTGAAAAAATTTCGCCCCTTTTGCCCTTTTCAGTCGTACAAAGTCCTTGCTACCCTAGCTGTCTTTTAAAAAAGACATTGAATTTAGCATTTTAAGTGTAAATCGAAATTAAGTTAATTTTGCCAGCAGGAAAACAAATTTCTTTTTAACTATGCGTGTTGCACAATCGCGATGAATCCGTGGTTATTTCAAGCACGGGCATTCAATTGATTGGCTGTTCCAGCATATGAAAAACAAGAAGTTTTTTTCTTCCGTGTACTCTATAAAAGAGAAAATGATTTGGGGCGAGGTTACAAGATTCAGAATTTTATCACCACATATTATCTCGAAAGATAGACTCGTGAACACTGCCTCATATTTTTTTAATCATCATCAGATGACAAGGGCAACACCTGAGCTGGCACCTGAAGCAACTTTAATAGAATAGATGTTTTCGTTTATTCTAGAACAATATGCAAAACTAGTTTTAAATGCATTGAACGGTAATCCTGATTTCTCGTCTAATTGGCAACAGGGAAAAAAAGAATTATTGATTTCCACAAAACCGGTTTTGTCGCCAAGTATAGTTTAGCATACAATGTCAGAAAAGTCGCGAAGAGATACGTTCACTTCTCTTTCGTCTTTTAACCAATTCTACAAATTAAAACTGTTAACTTGTAACAATTAAAAAACATTCTGTGAAATCTACCTATTAATCAGCCTATAATGAGATGCCACTATAAGTACAAATATATTAATTTAATTCAAACTAAATAATAATTTCTTCACAAATTTAGAATATGTTAATAGATTGCATTAAAATTTTCCCATAAAAAACTGTCACAAAATCACTTGATGCAAAATAAACATAACTGAAAAAAATAATTAGAATACACATAAAATAATATTGTTTTAAGGTTTAACTTGTAATTTGACTTTAAGATTTGAAAACTGGGAAAAATTGACTGATATATTAAAACCCCACATTAGCAAAACCATAAATAAAACAAAATCGAATTTTTAATTTTGACACCTAGTCATTTGAAAGTTTTTTTTAACGTTGTGAAAAAAATTACTACAAATTTTAAGATTAAGTTTTAAATTAGATCTAAAATATGTCTATGAGGTATAAAATTGGAGCATAGTTAATAAAATTTTCCGTACTTACCAAGTGCCTTCATTTATAGGGAATATTCATCCATTGCAAAATTATTCTGAAAAAGAAATGATCCCAAGAAAAGATTCTTCCATTCCAAGCAGCTTTGCTGATAGGACCGTCATCTTTTGTAAACATCTTAACCGGCTGGAATGTGCATCAACTCCATTACAACGTGGATATAAACAAGTGATCTAACTATTTTTCACATCCGATGCAGTGTCCAACAAATAATCTACGTTTAAATACAAATGTTGCAATCCAAAAAGTGTATCCTTGCTCAAAAATGTAAACTGATCGTACACAAATATTTTTCACTTGACGTTTACAAAATAAAACTGCAGTCTGCAAATTGCAAACTATTTACTTTAACAGTTTGATGTTTCAACATCATTATATAAAAAATGTGCATAGTTCACAAGTTTTCCAGTAGGTGTCTAAACATACATAAAAGTTTAGCTCACTTCACTTTATATAAATTAAATTATGTGCAACATTTTATTACATTTTTATTTATTTTTTACCATTTGTAAAAAGTATATGCAGAAATATCAACACATATAATTTTTTAAATATTATTTACAAGCAAAAATGCCTTTTCACTTGATTTTTAGAACAAAATATTAATTTATAAAAATAATATTATTTTACGCAAAAAGTACAATGGCTGATGGGAGCCATATTATTTGTTGTGATTGATCTTTGGCAGTGTGAAATGAACAGAAAATATGTTTATCAATATATTGCTCTTGTTTACTTCAAACACATTTATTGAATACGCCCTGGATTATTTTCTGCAATCTTCGTAGAGTTTTCTTTTCATATATTATCTGTGAGTCAGCTTCTTTTTATAACTTTTAATTGAGTAGTACTTCTTGTTGTGTACGTAGGCTTAGCATGTATGATCACTTCAGAATATGTTTTGATCAAAATATTTGTAAAATATCGTCATCAAAATGTTTTAAATTACGTTTGATTTTTATTTATTAAGTATTACATGAGTTGTTAGATAGATTTATTAAATGGGGTTATAGTAAAACCAGTTTCGATTGTGTTGCTTTTGTAAAGTTGTAAACAAACATTGACATCTTAAAAACATTTGTTATACTTTTTATTACGTTATTATAATATTTCATAACTTTCACAAAAGTCTTATTAAAATCTTCTTCCGTTTATTTAATTTGAAATCAAGTGATGTAAGACACACAATTTAGTTATAACTTCCTTGTTTTGGTTTTGTTATTTACTTGTTGTGAGGTTAAAAGGTAGTACAATTTGTAAGGTTCAAAAGATGCACATATATTAGAATAGTTTTGTGAATTTTAGCTAAAATTTCGATAATTTTATGGAAGTTGTCACTATATTTTATTTTCCAGTATGCACATGGTCCTTGTTTGTTTTTGTTATTTACCATAACGTATTATCTCTCTTTGAAAGTATTCTTTTGATATATCCCCTTCATTTGTTTTATTTAGTTCATTACCAGTATTAATAGATCTAATTTTTTAGAATGTTCTAATATAAAATATTCTTTTGTCTTAGAAAATTTACAAAATAATGAATTTTTCATTGAAACTTGTGGGAAAAAAAAGTAACTAAAAAAGAACTATCTAATACTAAAAACGATCTTCAATGTTGTTTAAAAATATATACTTTCAAATGGATATTGCTATAACTGCAGATTAATTTTTTTTTTTTAAAGCTAAATTGGGACATATAATTTCTGTACACACTTGCATTCTTGTAGACGCTTGCATTTGCTGAAGATACTTGCATTCTCTTCATCAGTATTAGGTTGCATCAGGTTAGCATTTCTTCATGAATGATAGAGACAAAATAGTTGTACTTCAGAATTTTATTATATTCATGTTCCTAGCCCCTTATTAGAAAGGTTAAACCTTTCAAAATAGTTTGCTTTTTCTCCATTAATTTATGCCTAAATGTACGTTGTTGTTCAGGTTGTATAGTTCAGTGCAAAGTTGTATTGTATATTAAGCAGTATCAACTCGGGCACATTTAAAAGGTAAACTTTTTTCCTGTTGCCGTTGATTATTAATTCTCGCAAATATTATAAGCCTTTGGCATTGCTATTCATTCAGATTAGCAATTAAAAAAATAATATTACTTTCGGTACAGATGTAGTATAGGACATTTGGAACGCGAGTTTTTTTTTTTCGTGTTTTATGGGAGCGTTAAATTTATAGTATGGTAACCACACCTGACATTGTTGGTATTTTCGGATTCTTTTGGCGACTTTCAATCTGGCAACCCTATGCCGTCATCCCGCTGCGTAATTGTTTTTGTGCGTTCGCGGAACTATGTTTAACGGCAAAATTTTTCGCCGTAAAAGAAAATTCACCAAATGTCCTATTCCTTACTTTTATATTACCAACAAATATGAAAGCAACACAACATCAAATTTCGCGCTGTTATCAACAAAACATGGTAGCCAGATATTTGCAATTCCTGCCAGATGTATGCTACCTATTTCTGTAAAATATAATTTATTACATTTAGTATTTCGAAAAGATTACTTTTAATTGAAATGAATGCTTTCTTAATTGTCAATATTGTAATAATTGCATGTCTAATAATAAATTGTTTTATTTTAGAATCTATGTGCGTGGTCACCATTTATATAAATTTTGCTGTGTAAATATGTGTTAAAACAGTCTGAAAATGTGGTAACTATGAAGGTAAGAATTTAATACACTTCTTTAAACTTTCAAAAGGAATGCTGCCTAATTTCTTTATAACTTGAGGTTACGCATAAAATTTTTCATTGCCTTTGTGAATCTCTTCAATGATGGAATTAGGCAATTTTTCATTCAGAGACAGAATTGTATCTACCCTACACAAAACCAATTTAACCCAGACAATAACATGTTGCTTTTAGCATTTTTCCAACATCTTTTGTGAATGTTGATCTGAACAGAAGGACATTTACCACTTTTCAGTAATATCAGTATGGTTGACCTTTAAACGTTAAGAGAGGTGACTAGAAGAGGGTTAAGGCTGCACATGGGATTCAGTGGCCTAGGGTGTTACCCTCAGGCTTAAAGTAATTTATTGCAAATGTCAATGTCCTTTCATATTTGATTGAAAGTTATTTATAAATTTTTGTTTTAAAGGGTAAAGAGAAATGTTCAGATTTTAAGACGTTTTTTTTTCTTCTAGATATCTGAATTGGATGATGATTAAACTATAACTAAACTATTTATGCTTGTCCATGCATCCGATTTTGATGAAACTTTGGGAAATCATAGTTACCACTAAGAAAGTTTAAACATCAATATTTTCCCTGGTATCTGACGCAATCAATAATAATTATAAAAATATTCCCCTTGGGATTTTTCCTGTAATTCCCAGTAGCAGAAAAATTCTTAAGAAGTCTGCAACAAGATTTTAGTGAATAAGATTTGTCTGCTACTTAATTTATTATATAACTATTGGTATACCTTTCATGAGAAAGTATGACAGCAACGATGAAAGAGAGAATCTCAGCAATAGTATTTCTTTCTTATCGGGACTTATCCCCCACCCCCCGACTTTCCTAATGAGAGAAAACTAATTTTCTGACCTAAAAAGAATCTACTATTAGCAGAAAATGTTCTAAAGTTGTGCAGACATAAAAAAAAATTTGTATGATACACTTCTGCAAAAATTTGTCTGCAGACCTTTGAAAAAATCTGCGTCGATCATTGCCGCGCTTCTGCTTTCGGGCTGTAATTACAGCCTTTTTTATTCATACTACTTTCCACAGGAGTTTGACTAATCTTAATAAAAGTTGACATACTTAAAATTGTTTATACAATTTTTTTTTATATATATTTTTTATTGTAAAAAATCTGCGTTGTACGACGCATATTGCCGCGTTTCTGTTTCCGTGCTGTAATTACAGCCTTTTTTATTCATGCTACTTTCCACAAGAGTTTCACAAATCTTAATAAAAGTTGACACACTTAAAATTGTTTATACGAATGTTTTTTTTCTATATTTTGAGTCAATATGCTTGATGTGCAATATGATAGAAAGGAGCGGAGTAAGAGATAACTTCCTTCACATTATGTGCTACACCTTTTTTTCTGTTTGTTTATTTAAAGAAGACGACTATTAAAACCAATTAAAAACTTTTATTATTGAATTGTATTTCAGAATTTGTAAAATACTTATTAAAGAGATTACTTTATATATTTGAACATAAATAACCTATATAATTGCAATATATATTTCAGGTTTTTTCCGGTAAATCCAGACTGTAGGTCTGTTGTGTGATTTACCCATGATGTTTGAAGGGAAACATATCCACTACTCTCCTCTGAATAAGAAACCCTTATGTTCATATAGTGCCAAGCTTTGCAAGCAGAGACGAATCAATAACTATGCTTTTTGTATTCGGCATATTTTGGAGGATAAATCTGCCCCTTTTAAACAATGTGCTCATGTGGCTCGTTACAATAAGCAGAAATGCACCAATCCTATTCCTTCCAATGAAAATCGAGAGTAAGTTATTTTAAAATTTCATTTTGTATAGTATTATTTTTTTTTAAAATGCCTATTAAAAAAAGGCATGCTATTAGATCGAGTTATATTTTTAAAAATGCCTATCTGAAACCTCATGACCTAATTTTTAGTATTGCTCCTATTTTTTCCTTGTTGCTGGCTTAATTAAAGGGTGTCATATTTCCAAAATGATGTATATAGCTGAAATATAAAAAGTGGAAGCTACATACTTATTTGTATAATTCGATGTGTTTACTTATTATATTTTTGATGAATGTATTAAAAATCATGGATGAAAAAAGTGCTACTGAACAGTCTTATTTAATTTAAAATTAAATATTAACTATAATTTCAGTTTAATAAGTTTTTTTAAAGATTGTATGGAATACTAAAGATGAGTTCCAACTTGCAGTAGTTTTAAGTAAAAATGAAAATCGACCATTACAATTTCTTTTCTTTTGGTAACTATTTCATATCCTTTGAGGGATGAGCCTGATAGTTTAAGAACATATTTTATAAAAAAAAGAGACCAAATACTTTGTAAAATATATTCTGTATTTTGATTGAAAAAAAACTTGTTATAAAAAGAATGAAACAGGTGTCACATTAAAAAAGTTGAGTTGGTATATTGTACACTTTTAGCAACTTAAAGTGTTTTGGTTATTAAAAAGTGTTATTCATTTAATTAGCCTAACTAAATAAAAAAAAATTAGGTACATATCTCGATCTTTCATAATAATCTAAAACTCTGAACATAATTCTAAAACTATTGTGTAGCATTAAACAGTTTGTTTATTTTATTGCTTTTACGTTATCGAAATTGTTGTGTATTTTATATAATGATGTTTCTTAAACCAAAATGTTTTTTTTCTAGCAAATTGGTCATAATGTAAATGATAAAATATTTATAAAATTTATTAATTTTTTTTTCCTGTTTAGATTTTGTAACAGTCACATGCAAGTTGCTGGAATGTTACCCAAAAAAGAACGTAAGATTAAGAAAGAGAAAGAAAAAGAAGTTCTTCTGTCTGTGGAAGGAAAGCTGAAATTTTCCGATAGACTGAAAGCCCTGTTAACTAAAGAAAACAGTGTATCCTGCAACGAAGACACTTTTAATTCCGACGACCCTTACGCTTTTCCGGACACTGTTTCGGAGGGTGGAAATGGCTGTATTGGTTATTCCGCCACACCTATTCTGAGGAATGCTTGGAACTCTTCACAGAAAAGTTCTCCTGATATTTCCTCTATGGACTCTCCATCCAGGTGCGACCCCAACTACAAGGCTCCTCCTTCTACAGAAAATAAGTTAAAAAACAATGTTCCCACGCTATCAAAAAATGTGAATAGGCTTCATGCGAAAATTGCACAGAACAAACTTTTAGATAAGCAAAAGAAAACCCAAGATGCTAGTCAAAGTACGATTGCGTTACTAAATGCACAGTTGAATGCAATAGGTTGTATAAAAGATGACCCTATGTCCCCAATGGATGTAAATAGTATTAACTCTGAATCAAATGAAGCCAAAATAATGGTTGATGTGAAATGTGAAGTGGAAATTAAAATAGAACCCATGGAAGATCCTGGTCGTTCTGAAGATTCTGTAGCATCCAATTGTGTTCCTTCCCCTAACCCGCCATCAGTCATACAAGCGGATTCTCGTCTTTCTTCTGGAATGAATTCGTGTTCCTCGTCTGAGAAGTTTTTTTGTGATCGTGAAAAGTGTTCCACTCCGAGTGACGTCAGTTCGAAAGACAAGTTGCATTTTGAGAATGTCAAGTATAAAGAGGATGCAGTTGATAATAGCAAAATCCCGACTGTCTTAAGAAAGCTTCATAGGATTTTCAAAAATAAAAAAAGAAAAGAGAAATATATTTTGCCTTCTGGTAAGTACACCTGCTTTTTATATATGCAGTAGAATGCCAATTATCCATACTCCAGTTATACAGATCAGACAAAGCAAAACACCAATTATCCAGATTGCTTAGAGAAAGAAAAAAAAAATAATAAAACAGCAAAATATACATTTAAAAAGTTTCTTATTGATGAATGATATTGTATTTAATAGTCTTTAAATTACATTGCATACTAAAGCAAGCATTTTCTTTTCTAAGAAATAACCTTTTTTACTTGAATTATCCAGATATTCGATTATCCGAATGGAATATGATCCCAATTGATCTGTATAATCGGAGTATATATTATATCAGCTTTTTTAGGTATTAGTACTATACATGTGAAACCTTCTTCTTCTTAAATTTTGCAAATATGTTGCTTTATATAAATTATTACTAGTCAAAAGTTTAAAATTTTATTGTATAATTTTTTATTTTTTTTTAATCTTGGCATTTATTCTATTTTTTGAAAAGACAAGAAATGTCTGCAAATAATTTTTTAAAAAATTTATAGGAATGATTTTTCAATCATTATGTAATGGGAATGTGCATACATAATATACTTTTATACAAGGTCAATATTTTTCTTAACAAAAAATCACAATAAATAAATTTTAATATACAACTCTGAGGTCGAGAGGGGACTCTCAGACACCACTTGGTTTGATGTACTGATTAGCTGTAAGACATTCATCAAATATGTGGAAAATTGTCTTGAGATGCTGTTTACTTAAGCGAAAAAGTCCTTAACAACGAAAGGGTTAAATTGCTGACATTTTTATTGGAAATTGATTTGGCCCTTTCTAATTTCTTTTATACTTTAGATTGTTTAAATTGTGTTGTAGGTAATATTAGAAGCATTTTTTTTGTTATGTACAATACTTTGCCTTGGGTTTTATATTTATCAAGTTATGAATATGAATTTTTTTTTTCAGGATTTGAGTCATCAGAAAGTGAAAGTGATAGTGAAGCTGAAAGTCATTTACTAAGTCAATTATCTAACTTTTGTTCGTGGGACCGACAGTGTTCAAGGTAAATTTTTGATTTGTTTAAAACTACATTTAATTAATATTCTTTTAGTACTTTTAACATATACAGCAACTATAATAAATTACAAAATATTCTCTTTATTAACTTTACCTTTTAATAATTTTTGTATCTTGTTTTTGTTTATTTATGTTCTTATCAGTAATTTTTATTTTGTTTTGAATGTAGAAACTTTTTTTTTAGTTCTTTACAAAATATGAAGTCCAATTCTCGCCTGGCTCAGCGAACACAATTAAAGACTGAATTGTTGAGAAATTATTATCAACTTTGCCGCATACAGACTCTTAATAAACAGGAAAAACTACGCCAGCAAAGTATCGTTCAGTTACTTGCAGAAGCAACTCAAACCTGTCCTAATCAAACTACAGAAATGTTAGCAAACTATTTAAAATCGCCAGTTAAGCAAAAGAAATAGTAAGTATTCGGTATATTTTTTTCATAACTTTAAATAATAATTTAAAAAATTGAATTTTTGAGAATTACTTATATTTTTAGACATGTATATTAAATATAGTGCTATTTTCATGTATAATTGCATTTATGATTTTAACCTGCAACTCACTCTAAACTGTTTACTTGAATTTTCATAGATTGCATTACTAAATCGTATACAAATCTTAATTGTAAAGACAATTTTTTCATAGAATGTGTTTTCATATGTACTTCTTACAGTATTATATGTCAATGTAGGCTAATATAACAAGATTATATTATGTTTCTTATAGGTTTTTGTTTTTAAGCTGCATATTTCTGAATACATGGGGTCCTTAAGTGATAAAAAAAAATGCTTATGATAAAGTGTTATTTAGAAAATATATAAAAATTGGTGTGTATGATTAGAAACTTTCGCGATTAAACCCTGTAATCCCAACCAAAATTTATTGTTTATAGTCTGTCCATAACAAAGTTATATGACAGGTCTTTCCTTTATGTGATGGATTCCCAAACCATAAACAATAGCCCATTTAAACAGCTCTAGTTTAAAAGCCATGTTGATATATTAAGAATTTTAGGTCTGTTGATTTAATACAGGGTTTCAACATAACCTGGAAAATCATGGAATTTTTTTAATTCTGGAAATGTTATGGAATTTTTCAAAATGTCACAAAAATTAAGGGAAATTTTCAAATTCGGATCGTTAAACGACAATTATCGTCTATTGTGCCTTTTATTCTGAGTAGTTGGTAGTTTAGTTGTCAATATTTTCTTTTAGTTCTGAAAAATAATTTTAAAAAAAAAAGCATAGTTGTGCACATTTTTATTTTGGTAAAAATGTGAACCACTGCTGGAGGGAGAAGAAGCAAAAGGAAAGTGTATTGGACTTTAGATTGTAACAACTTACCCCATTCCACCAACAATTTTTCAGAAATTTTACGAACCTATGTTAATTGTTAGTTCAATTAGAATTTTACCTAGTTTAAAAGGCAAATAAGATTTTTATGATAGTTATACGATTTTTTGCCACTTGAAAGTTGTATGTCAAAGTTTAATTTTTAAATTACCATCATAAAAAGAAAAGTATTTAAATTATAAATTGATTGTTGATTTTTTTTTAGTACAACTCCTGTCCCGGTCCCACTGACAAAGAAAAATTGTTATTTTAAACAAGATGATATTGCTTGTACTAACACTGCTCTTCCTTATACTTGGCATTGTAAAAAACGTATCCTTTTCTTATTGTCATTTAGCATTATGATATATTTATTCTATATTTAATAAAATAATGGTTTGATTTAATATTTCAGGATTTTGGTATTTTCAAATTCTGAAATTATGTAGTCTAAATTTGAAACAAAGCTTTTAAATATTCATTTTATTAACCAGTGGAATTTATTCTTTGAAATATTGAAAACATCAAAATCGACAGTTCATATAGACAGCGTAAACCATGGGGGAAAATACCTAGATAAAGTTTTGCCTGTTTGGGTTATTAATTTTTGCCACCATTCTGCTAAGATTCTGCTTTTAATACTTGAGTTTATGACATAGGATGCCACTTATTTCTCTGTTATGAATAAAACATTTTTTTCCTCCTCTGAGAGGCAAACAAAATATCGAAGTTAAAAGGTTTATGTTAAAAGTATATTTACACATATAGTATTTTTGAAAGTTTTGTGTGTAATAACTACGAATATGTGAACAAGTTATAAATGGGTTAGTGACACTCATATTAAAAAGGTATTTTTTGTTGCACCAATTTTAAATAGAACTTCAATTACAATTTTTGAGTTACTTCAAGTGAAAACATTATTATTGCATACTTGATTTACACTAACAAGATTGATTGCATAGCTCTTAGATTAATAAACTATCAAGTAAACGTTTTGGTGGCCAAATTTGTGTTGGTAAATCCATTTCTTTTATTGAAATTCTGTTAAAATTTAAAACTAATATGTAATATTTTAGCACTGTAGGTAAGATAACGTTATGCTTTGATAACTTTGATAATGATAACTTTTAGCTTTATTGTCAGTTTTAATGTAGAATGCAGACAAGAAAATATATTGCAGTTAATAATAATTTCATAGTTGCAAATCAAGAGCAGCAGATTTTAAGGATTATTTACCAATAAAGCAGCAATTTCAGAGCCTCTCATTTGATAAAAAATAAACTTATTAAAATGCCTTTAAAAATCCATCAGAAGATACAAATAAAATAAGATTTATTATAACAGTAAGAAATTAAATATAGTTTTTTTTCTATAATAATGTTTTCAAACCTTTGATTCATTTATGTTTTACAATAAATACTTAACTCAATCAGATATTATGTATAATGTGGATCAACTTCTATTTGAACACTGTACAGCTAAATTTTCAAACAACACTCAATGTTGTGTCCCAGTATTTGATGTTTGCCATGAACTTCCTTTATGTTTTGAACATGCCAAGAAGAGGGTAAGCATTTTTTGTTTTAATTTTTCAAGTTCTTTTCTATACATTAATGGCCATGATCGAATTTTTAAGTTGTAAAATAAGTAAATGTGCCAAGACTAAAAAAAAAAAAAAAAAAATACAAGATGCATTTTTTAAAAGTATGTGACTATATAGATACCTTTACTGCTAACTAGTACTAGGTGTTTCATGTACGAAAATATTTGTATTTTTTAATTAAATGAATATTTTTAGTTATATTATTATTATCAAATGCATAGCTCAAATATTGCAAATTATATGAATGTTTAATTTGTTACTAGGATAACTATAATAAAATGGCCTCGGAGCCAAAGCCAAAGAAACCTAGAAAAAAGCCAAAGCCTTCAGCATTAACGAGGCCACCGAAACGTGGCAAAAAGAAAAAGAAGCCAACTTCTGTCCGTCCTCCGTCACCTTTGCCACCTCCTTCGATTTTGCCTTCCCTACCAGCAGCATCTTGCTCACAACCTGGTAAGCTACTTCGAATTGAGAGTGTATTTATATTTTATAAAAATCAATTTTATCTGAATATATTTTTTTCTACACAATTCTAAGAGTTTTAAATTTATTTTGTGGAAACCTACCACTCTTATAATATAGTATTAAAGATAATCTAGAAACAAATTCGAAAATCACCCAAAAATTAAAAAAAAATTCTAGGTATATAATAAAAAACATTTTAGATTTTCTGGTAATAATTGGATGTTAAGTAATTTTTTTTGCATGTTATTCTGATATGCTAAATGATATAAAAAATATATGTGTTCATTTCACATACAGTAAACAACTTCTCTTTTTTTGTATTGTTAGCATTGTATTATAGCTATTAGTAGGAAAGTTTTCGTCATGTGAACTTCCACACCTCGTATGTGCTATGTAAACTAGTAGTGGGCAAAATTTTGTTGAAGTTTTTATTATATAAAATTTTCACTACAGTATTATAATGATTGTTTATACATAGGCATTACATTCTTGTCAACTTATACATTTACTATTAGATTCTTCTAATAAAATTCAGCATTTTTAAAAAACTATTTTTCAGAAAGGTAATCTGTATATATGTGATGTTTTTTTTTTAATATAAAATTCGATATTTGTGATGTATATTTTATAAAATTGGAGCAGAATTTTCAATTAAATCATTGTGAATTTCAGAAATGCCAAATGTTGATTCTTTCGCTTCTGAAGGAATTAAACCTGTAGTAACTAGTTTACCTGTCCAAGATTTGAATAAAGATGTAAATGGTGAAATACATGCAGAAATGGAAGATGATCTAGAGGACTTCTCACCAGGTAATTTTAAATTTTTTTTTAAACTAAGTTTTATCAAGTTTTTAAAAAATATTTTAATAGTGCATCTTTCATTTGTTTATATTTTATTTGAGCAAATGTGCAACAAAAGGAGCTTATGGAACTTTATCGGAAATCCATAAATTTAATTTTATTGGCTGAAGGATTTAAGAGAAATGTGTTTTATAACAATTATAAATTATTGTTTATTTTCATTAATGGCTTATTTAATTGTATTGAAAAGCCTGATTTTCTTATTTATTAAAAGCAGTAGTTGATATGAGTAGAAGTAATTTTCAAGGTTAAAGTTAATAAGATCATAAAAAATTATGTAATATTTTTATGTTGATATTAAAAAATAAGGAAAATGGTATTGTGTTAATGGTTTATTGGATTCTGCCCTAGTTTTAACTTCTCACAAGATTACTAAAAAATGCTTTTATTTAGTATAAGTAGTAAGAGTATCTTGATACTCAACTTTTGCTTTTTTTTTAATTGCAATATATAAGTTTTTAAAATAGGTAATTTTTTAAGATGCACCATGTTATTAAAATACAAGTTTCAATAAATTTATGTCTTGTGTTTATGGATTAATTCAATGAAATTGTTTTGTGACCCAATGTAGGTGCTATTGAAAAAACGTTAGAGTTGCCTTTAGATACAGCAGAACTTGCAAACCAGGCAACCAAACTTTTAGAAGAACATGATTTTACAGAAGTTCTAAACAAAATTCCAGATGATGCTTTTAATGATCTTTTTGTTGGTAAGATGCGCTTGTTTTGTACATTATATATTAATTACCATGTTTACACATTTTTTTTGTCATGCAAAATCTATTTAACTTTGTATATTTATGATAACACATTTTTTTAAGTTTTATTTTCCCTTTCCATAATTTTTTTTATGTACCACATCATTCTAAGGCATTATTTCTAAAAAAAAATCTCAAGCTTTCAATAAATTTAAGATCAAGATAACTTAAAATAATGAAATAGTATAATATAAAATGTTAATAAATACAAAATGGACATAGTGAATGTGTTTTTCGGAAATTTTAGTTTTGAAAATAATTAATATATCCTAGATTTTTTTTAACCTTTTAAGTTATTAATATAAGAATTGAATCTACATTGATTTATTACAGACACAAGAAACGGAGAGTATATTCCTACTAGAGAAGAAACAGAAGAACTAGAAAGGGCACTTGCTGCTGTTTCCAAAGAAGACGTCCATTTAGCTAGAGAATCATTAGCAAAATTATCATCCTCCACCACTGGACCTGACCTGGAAGAGTTGGAACGTACCATCGAAATTCACAGTAGTTTACTAGGTGCTGACAACTTAACAAGTGCAATTGATGAAAATTCTTTCGCCGACTTACCCAACAACCACATGGACTCCCTAAATGTCATTTCTAGCAGCTTTTCTACAAGTGATTTGAATTCTTTCACCCAGGCCCTCTCTGCAATGACCCCCGAAAGTCTGGACCAAAATAACCTCCCCCCAGCCACAGAAGGGTCCATCATCCCCAATTCTTTAAATGTTCCCCTTTCTAACTCTGAACTTTCTCATCCTCACATGCTCAACGGCCATTCTGAAATTTTAGCTGGACTTCATCCACTTCAGCTGGATCCTGCATTTTCAAACAGTCTTTTAAATTCTTCTACTGGTCTTAACCTTGTCAATACAACGTCTGCACACGGGATGGTTGAAAATAATAAACTTTTTACAAATGGTTCTTTGCTATCCACAATGTTTTACAACATCGGACATTTATCTTCCGGCAACCCTCCGCAGCCCCAAACTTTTTCTGTATCGTCCATTTCTGGGAGCAATACTTCCGAGGAGGCTAGTCTTCTATCCAACTCTGGAGGACTTAATAGTTCAAATCATTGGCTGCTCAACTCTCCGGATGTTCTCTCGCAATTAGCTTACCAGAATGGGTTCCTCGTGGCATCACAAGGGACAGGTGTTTCGTATGCTAATACATTAGTGGGGAAATATCCATTGCAAGATCTAAGTTCGGAGCTGAGCATGGGCTCTAGTGATATGTCTACCATTAGTTGCAATGCAGAAAATGTTATGTGTGGTACGAATGAGCAGCCAATCCACAACATAAGTATTTCCAATGGACCTGCATCGTCTTTGCAGCAACCTAGTTCTGTAAAAATAATAGTGCAGGAAGGAGCTTCCTAGCAGTTGCTTATGATTAATGTACAGAGTTCTGGCCGTACCATTTGTTAGGGAAGCATTTAGGCGTACATTGCACATTTCACTGTCATTGGGTCTGGAGTCGAGGAAACTTGAGTTACAGCCACACACCAGGCAGTTTCGGACGGGTATGTGTACCTTAATAGCATCAAGCTCAATATTATGTTTTTTTATGTCCTGAAGTTCTCATAACTGTGTGAGTGTGTCATTGAAATTGTGTGTATAGAGTCTTCTGTGTCAGTTTCTTTGTGTACAGATATTTGATGTTGTGTTTTTGTTAATCGCTTTATTTGATACATTTAGATCGAGCTAACAATTTGTCAATGTTTGTTTTTCTAAGTGTTCGCATTACTACTCCAATTGCAGAAGTTTAATTTTTATTAGCTTAACCTGAAATGCAATATACTATAAGTTTATCTTTCAAGACTAATACTAGACACTATTCCATACGAAAATTACAAACTTTTGCATTTTAGTCAATAACTAAATTACTGGAGAAAAAAAATTCAGAGGTGGACAACTTTATTATAAGTGTATGAGGCTTCTTTTTAATGTATTCATTGCTTAAATAGCTCAGAAAATTAGTATTTAAAAATATCAATCAAGAATTGTTAAACAGTTACTTTTTGTTATGAAGAGTTTTATAAACTTTAGTCTAACCTTATTTGCGTATAACTATATTCCATTCTGCTTCAAGGTGGTCTGTAGTATTATTTGTACCATTTAAATAGTCTGAATCAGCTTGTGGTAGGGAAATTCTTCTAGATGGGTTGTATATAAGTACACCAGTGATTAAAAATATTTTACAGTAAATATAAATTGCTATTGAGTAAGTTTTATTTACCTCTAAATAGTATGTTTAGGAATTTTCAGCACCTTGACCTTGTTTCTAATAATTTCCATAACTGAAATAAATGTTAAAATTATCTACTTATAATCTTTTTGTACTTCTTGACATGCTGAAAAAATTGGATGAAAAAAAAACATTACAATATAAACAAGACAAAAAAAAATCATTAACATTTTAAAATTATTCATAACTTAATTGCTTGAAAAGAGGTATCTTTCTTATTGCACTATTTTTTTTTTAAATACCAAGTTCATGATCAAATTAAAGAATTATGTAGCAACTAGGTATGAGGTGATAGAGACATGTTCCAAATACTCTTCGATGTTGAGCACCAATTCTAAAAAAAGCTTGTTTATTTTGGGAGAATGTAATAGTAATACAACATTCGTTTATTTATTGGTTCTATATAACACATTTTTTATTTTTATATTAAAAAAAAAATTTAAAAAAAAACATGAATAAATTTTAAAAAAAATATTTACATTATGGAATTTTAAAAAAAAGTTTTTTTTTTTTTTAATTAAACTTATTTTTTCCTCTTGAGATCCATTCTGTAAATTTGAAAAGTATTTACCCCACCAACACTAACCTTAGTTTATAAATGGAGAGAAATATGCTGAATTATACTAAAAGTTGACTAAAGTTTGTAATTTTGTTTAAATCAACGAGCAACTGTTCAACAATTTTGGATAATTTTTAATAAATTTATTCATATAATACATATTATTATACCAATTAAATATTCCTATTTTCAATGTTTAATTTAGTTTTATTAGAACATAAATTTTATTATAAGCAACACTTCTTGTAAATTCTAATGTATTTTTTTATTAATACCTTGAATCCTTTACCTTTGTATTTTGATCAAAGTCTGACCGCAAATATTTTTTTTTCTAAACCATTAAAGTAATAATAATAAAAGTGGACAAAATTATATTGCCATTTTTGAAATCAGTTACAAAAATATGCATCTTATGCTGTTATAGTTGTGTAAAGTTATTTATGTATTGTTAATTTATTGAAACATGTAAATAGTATGTTTGTTTTTTTGTGTTTGTAGTCTGCTTCGTGATTTTTTAAAAACCAAAACTAGTGATATCGTTTGAACAAGCATTACTTGATTTTTAGAAATCATTTATGTAAAGTAATGGCAGTACTGTGATATACTTAATATTTGTGAAACATTTACTTTGTTGTCTTCTTCTAGTTTCAAAATATAAGTTGTTAAAAACAATTTTTAGATAAAGAAAAATATAATTACTTTTTATTTCGATTTAAATGATTGAAATACACATTTTATCTTTTCTGCTACAAAATATGTTTACCTCTTGAATAAATGTCTTCTACTTGATATTATTTAATAAATAAGATATTTTGTTTTTATAATAATTCGTTATGCTATTTAAGTATAATGTATTGAAATATGCTTGATTAGTATCAAAATTACTGCTACAATTAAAAACAACTAGATTATAGCCTTTAAGTAATTTTTAGAACTTATTTTATTTTTTCAAGTTTTTGTATTATGATAAGCAAATCTAAAGCTGTTTTATCAAAGAATTTAAAATGAGTAAATTATCAGAATTTGTTATAACATTTAATACACATTAAACACTATATATATATTTTTCATTTTAATTACTTGTAAATGCATTACAAATGATTGCATAAAATAAAAGTACACAAGTTTGATAATCTTAGATTAATAATAAAACTTAATTATTTCAAAAAATATTTATTGACTCAAAAAGGTTTGTTTATTCAGTTTCTCTGATCCATGAAAACTTGAATGTGAAATGTGTTTTTATGTTACAATTACTCCACGGTACAACCAACTATATGATGTTTCGTAGGCACCATATCACACAAAGTTTGAGTATTTTTTTTACTTCAATTTCATGTTATATAAAAAAAATTATGGTTTTGATTTAAAATTTCTGTGATTTGGAAGAAATTTATTAGGATTGCCTTCTACAATTTTATGAATGAAATTTTTCTGTTTTATAAGTAAGATCATTTTTGTTTAGTGGATTTGGTAATTTTAATATTTTGCCACTCCAGTCATAAAAAAAAACTTAATAAAAGCCATTTTAAAGCATATATATTTATCCAATATAAAAATATTAGTTATATCCTATAACCTATAAAAAAAAAATATAATAACTAACAAGATTTATCATCACAATTTTTTTTCTTTGAAATTAAACGCAAAGTTAGTCATCCTACTAAAATCTTATAATAAGTGGGTTTAATTTTATCGGATTACCTACTTTTTTGCAACAATATACATTTTACATTTCATGCCTCTTTATTAATCTAAATTTAAGCAAATTTTGTATATTTAACTATTAAGATTTAAAAATTTTCATAAAAAAAAATAAACTAGATAAATTTCACAACAGAGTAATAACACTTTTTAAATTTTTTTCACTATACTTCATCTGCTTTAACTATTTTTTTAATAAGTTCTGAATTTGTGAAAGCTGCAAAGTGCACATTCATATACACAAACCTAAAATTACATTAAATTTAGAA
The DNA here is from genome assembly GCA_963932185.1 of Troglohyphantes excavatus. Taxonomy (NCBI): domain Eukaryota; kingdom Metazoa; phylum Arthropoda; class Arachnida; order Araneae; family Linyphiidae; genus Troglohyphantes; species Troglohyphantes excavatus. Next base: position 47,811,160 of record OZ010669.1, read on the forward strand.
TTTATTTCAAATGTTAATTTTGTACGCAGAAAGATTCTCATACATATACTTTAAAATAAAATGGACAAGTACAATATATGGAAGAGTTATTTTATAATAACTTTAATCCTTTGAATTTGGAGACATTCTACACAGGGTTGCCACTCGAAACGAAGAAAAAATTATTCCCTAGCAATTAAAATAAGTCTTAAAAATTATGTGTGAAAACTGATATAGTAATTATACATACCAAACCTAGTTCTCAAGAAACTAGGACTTTTTCATCATACAATTAAAAAAAATCAATTTTAAATGCATAAACAGCCCTGAATTTAATAAACTAGATATGCCTTCTCAAAGGACATAAGAGATTGCTGCAACAAAATATATTTGAATATACTAGAGCTGCTTTTATATAATCCACAAAATGTCTACGTTTGCAAAGGGTTAAAAATTCAAAAATTAATGTGGAATGTATTTTAACAAAAATAGTTTATTCAAACTCCTTAAGTCTTATTTATTGAAGCAATGCTGATCTTATGTACTTCAGTATTGTAATATAATTACAAGATAATTTAAACACTGTATTCACGACCTTTAACCTGTCTTCCAGAGTAATTAATGCCTTTAATTTCAAAATTCAGTGCATTGTTTATATATATAGTCATTCAGTGTAGTAGCATTTGTTTTAATATTTATATTGAACACATTTTGCAAGATTTCCTGTTAAGTAGTTCTAAGGATCTAAGTGTTGTGAACTTGTGCATTGTTAGTAAACATCAAGGATTTTCTTGCATGGAAATAAATTATCTGCATGTATCAGTACATAAAAGTGAGCTTTTTACCTGATCACTTACAAAAAAAAAGTGTTAACATAAAAATGGTGCTTCAGTGTCATATGGATTAGGAATTATGCAATACTAGGCATCTATACATATATACGTAACTATATGTTTTTAGACAATTTTCGTACAACTTATTTGATTTTTCTGATTAAAATTCTTAAATTTCTTAATCAACTTTTCTTTTTCAGTATTAGTTATATTGCATCTAATGAAATGTTACAATTTTATTTAAAATTTCCATCTATATAGCTTGGTGTTTATGTACATAATTTTAATTTCTAGCCAATTAAAATACTTTATACATTCAGTGTCACATTTTGGAAATCAGACAGAACTTATTTAGTAAATATGATATTCATAGTATTTTCACGTAGCTACTGATTGTTGTGGTGTCAGTCAGTGTTAATAGAATTTGTTCTGGTTGTGTATTCTCTGCTTTAAGTAAACAATACTAAGGTGGATAGCAAGTTTAATCCTTGTGTTAATGTACTTAATCTTTGAGATCAAGAATATTTTAGCTTTATCAATCATATAATGTCCATGGCATTAATTAATGTGAAACAGCTAAATTTTATTCAAATAACTAAAAATGAATCTCAAAAGCATGATGAATCATGTTAAAAGTTTTATAATTGGTATACAAAATGTTCTAGTATTGTAAAAATAAGTGTTTTCTTGAAATTTGAATGTTTAAATCTACACAATGACTTGTTCAAATTAATTTTTCTTCAAATTTCACGAGTTTAAAAAAAAAAAAAACTGAAGTTGTGCAAAAGTTTGGTTTATTCATTTTAAGCTTCAGTGAGAATGTATTGTATCATATATCATAAAAGAGTTATTTCAGATATAAAATACATATATTAATAAATAAGTTTTTGTAATAAAATGTGTGATAAAGACATGACTCATTTTTTATACATGCAGTGCGCAATAATAAAGCAATTTGCTATATTGTACAGAAATACAGTTTTCATTAAACAGGGATTTCTTTTTCCTTTTAATTGTACTTATCAAAAGTTACACAGCAACTTTGAAAGAAAAGAAATATCATACACATACCTTAGTTATGGCACTCTTGAATAAAAAAAATACCAATTAAAACTTGACTGAGTATAATACGTTTTTATGTTGAAATTTATTCATGTTAAAACAAACAATTCATAGACAATTCTATGTTTTTAATTTAGCAAGTTTTTGGCTCTTGGTATATTACTATGACACAACTAACCTAAGATACCAAGGCAAGATATTTCTATTTATAATCTCCCAATTCAATAAGGAATTTAAAATCATTATTAGCATTATGTAATTTTACTGCATACCTGACCCTTTAAGATTAAGAGAATTAAATTTTTTTATAGATAAACTTCTTTCAGATGACAAATACTATTTGATATTGGAAGCATTTGGATATAAATCTAAAAATGAAAAAGTTTATTTGGTTTGTATGTGTGTTATAAAATTTTTAATGCAACCAAGTATGATTTTGGTACCTTACCTTTCCCGTAATTACTAGTTGCAGATAATTTGGATACATTTAAATGATTACATGAATATTATTATTCAGTGGCACTATTGTACACTTTTTAATTAAAGTTAAAGGCTTATATTAATAATAAAACTTACCTAAGTTAAAGGTTTATATTAATAATAAAACTTTATTTCAAAAATTAAAAAAAAATATTGATTGGTTGACTCAAAAAGGTTAAAGGCAAGTAATTATAAAAAAAACTGTATGGTCCCGCATTGCTGGGAGCCTGTTAAAACATATACATTAAAAAATAAAGTTGGCCCCGTTGGGTTTTGAGCCCTTGACCATTTGTTCCTAGTTGCAGAAGCTTGGCTACTTTCCCTCCGAGTTTGTTCCTTTCGCTGATCCCTACTTAACGCATGAGCAGTTCTCCCTCACTATGGCCCTACAATTTCTATAGGATAGAAACTTTAAATACAGCTCTCAGCAGGGTTCCCACTCAATATTTATACCAAAATTCCCTGACTTTTCCAGGTTTTCAAAAAATTCCAAATCAAGAATTCCATTATTTTTTTTCACATATTAATCTTGAAGCCAGAAAAATAAAGTGCTTGTAAATAATAAACTAGCAAAACGGAAAATTTTGCATTTTTATTTTTATGATTTTATATCAATAACAATAAAAAATATATATAAAGGTCACTTATAGCTAAAAATGTTTTAAAAATTTCTTGGACTTTTGCAGAAAATTAAAAAAAAATGCTCATTTCCCCTGACTTTTTAGGCCATTTTCATTGACAATTCCAGATACATGGGAACCCTGCACAATTAGGGGTTAAATAGTACTTATGTTTAAAATGTCAGGCATGTGGGTGCCAAGGAAGTAGGTGTTTTGTGTGCCATACACTTTTTATTAGACTGCTAATAAAAAGTAAATTCTGATAACTATTTCTTTTAAATGCATATTTTTCCTATTATTCAAGACATATGCATTTTAGTTTCTGATAATTTTAAATTTAAGTTAACTGTTACTAGTGTATTTTTTTTTTTAATTTAAAGTTCGAAGAAGAGTATTGAAACATACAAATGAAACTCTTTCAAACATATCTCAGTCCAAGGATTACTTTGTTGTTCTTAGTAAATAGTTCTAATATTTTCTAGAAATAAAGAATAACAGGAGAGGACTTTTTTTTTCAGAATTCTACTTCTTACAAGTAATTTTAAATTTATATACCATATTCCTGACAAAAAAAAAATAGTCATACAAAGAAACAGCATTATAGACATGCAGTGATATACATATGAAAAAGTGCTTACAAAATAATAATTTATTAAAATAAAATATTTACAAATATACATTTTTATTTCAGAAGTGTTAACTAGTTTGGAAGTTCCATTAAAGGTTTACTTCTTAGCAAAAACTGGAAATCCATATATTATTGGGGCCGATCCAACTAAATAGCGCATTTTGCAAGCACTGCGCGCATCAGAAACTGCAGTTGCCACATCGGTTGTATCCTGATCTTCCTTATAATTTGGCACTAATAACTCGAACAATTTGTCAGTAAACCTGTCTATATCTTTATCAGTCACATCCCATAAGTTGCCAACTACACAGGGACTGAAACAAGAGGAAAAAAAACAAGTCACTCTTTTGTTTTAGCTAGATGCTTTGGAAATATTTCAATTAACTATATGTGTACCTTAAAATAACATTCATGCAAAATTATACAGTAATGTAATAAAACAGTAGCTGTTAATTTTGATGCCTGATTGAGAATGTAATAATTACTCATGTTACAGCTGAGAAATGAGAAAAACTTTCTCCCAGCAATTTTTATATGTTTCTTTAGCATAGTACTTGGAAGATACATATAGGTAAATTAATGCTTTTTTAGAATGTGGTGGTCAAACAGGAAACGAAAGAAACTTCTTGGAGGAGCAGTTCTTACTTTAGAATTTATTTAAGTTTAATATTTATTTTACCTTAACTTTTTTTTGAGTTTATGATCTCGATTATAACGAATAAAATAAATGAGACGTTTAAAAATGCAGCATGTCTTTTTAGGATTCATTTTTGCCTACGTACTGATACTAAAAATCTCAAATTTTGTGATTACAACATTTTAATAGTATTTACCTTATTATACAGATTAGAAAAAAAAAATACCTAGAATAATTTATGAATATTATAAAGAATATAAAAGTTGACAAGCTAACTCAGTAGGTTGTAATTGCAGTACAAATGTTCTGTTTTGTTATTCTTTTTTGTACAACCTATTTTCCAAATGACAAGTTTTTAATGATAATGGATATTTCACCCAGTTGGTTAGCCAGAAATTGTAAAAGTTTTTAAAGTTCCATTACTTAAAAATGTATTATGTATACTCTAGATAATGTAAAAAAAAACCAGAGAATTTTTTAATATATAATAAATTTATTAACTATCCAATTTTAAAATATACATAGAAAGTAGTCAACTATCCTAAATTACCCAAGTAAATTTTAAAAAATCAGACTGATTGTGTACCACAAAGTAGATATTACAATATCACCCAAGTCATGGTAGTTAATAATTTGAATAAAGGAAACATATTTGAGAAAATTAACAATAAACTAACATACAGGTTAAATTATGTACCAACCTATCAAATAATTTTTGCACATACCAAATTTATCCCAATTAATGTAGCTCAATTTAAAAGGAAATTTAATGAACTTTAATAAATACTTAGTTGCAATACATACCACCCATTCATTAGATATGTTAATGGGATTCCATATGCCTCCAATTGCTTGCCAAATTGTTTCAACCGTCCACTACTGCAGCCCATTAGTATCGCTGAAGCATGGCATCTCATCTTGTCAATTGTTTTACCTTCTAAATATTGCTTTCCACTACCGTGTCCACAATATCTGAAAATGGAAAAAGGTTCAAACATCTACGATTTCAAATAATTTTCCTTTTATAATTTACTGAAAATAAAAATTTCAAAGATTTTAGATTTCTAAATATGCTTTTTTCTAAATAAAATATAAAAATAGAAACTAATCAGAAAAATTAATATGGAAATCAACTTACACAAATAGATCACGATTCTTAAGAGCTAAAGCACATTCTTCTGCACTTGGGGGATTTCCCACAATGCCTTCCCAGTTTGTTTGTCTGTTGGTGTAAAATATGTATATATTTAGAGTTGTGAAAACAGACATACATTAGACACAACTGTTTTTGATTGCAACTCAAAATTATTACACAATAAAGTAAATTCATAGACAAAATAATAGCAAAAACGCTTTATCAACAATACAAGTAAGAAAATCACACACATACAGATTTTTATTACCCTTCATAAAAATCTTTATGAGGAAGAAATTTGATATTGATAAAACAGCAAAAATCTTTCCGACTATACGTGGCATTCTTTAAAACTATCAATTTAGTTTTCTTTTATGGTCTTACAGAAAAGTTTTTTAACTCAACGACCTTGGGCAATTTTTTTTATAGGTATATAAATATTTATATATCTAAAGAATATCTCAAAATAAAAAAAATTGTTAGATCCATTTGAAGGGAAGGCTTGATTAACCTTGCTGTCAAGTAACATAACACAGTGAACTACTTATGAAATTTGGTTGCCAAACAATCGTGTATTCTTGACATATTGCATTTACGAATAAATTTAAAAAAAACCTTTTTGGACATTTTTTTTAAATGTATTATACACAGAAACTCACCAATGAAATGCTTTGAAAATAATATACTTTTTACACTCTACATATTTATATACAGAAACACTAAACAAATGAATCAGGCCATCCATTCCAGACTTAAAATATTAGTGGACTATTTGAATTTCAGTTTCAAAAAGAAAACAATCGAATTAGTTATGGTTAGATATTTGTAAAAAGGAAGTAACTCTAAAATAATTGCAAAGGGACAAATAAAAATATTGCTGTTTTGAATACTGAAAAATATTTTTTATTAATCAATGAAACTTCAAATATAGTTTTTATAATTTAATTGGCACAATCAATACATATAAAGACTGAAGTTTCATATTATGTTAAAAATATTAAAAGTTATTTGAAAAGATTGACATACTTTTCAAATCGGGGTTGAAAATACTCTTGTGAGTACTTTAGGTCACCTCCTGGATTAAGGATATAATATGCATTGCTGCAATCTAGTCCCTCTTGAAGAGCAGACTTGTTGTCAGGCATGCTCAACTTTGAGATCATAATATTCAAGGAAGGCATTCGGGAAACTGGGACATTAGTCAGTATTGGCAAACTTTCCCATGGCAAGGCTTGAATGTCCTGTTAAAATTTTTAGATAAGCAAGCTATTTTATGAGATACAAGCTATTTTATAAATATACTGGTATTATGTACTAAACTTTAGTGAAAAGAAGAAGAATTAATCAAAACATGTCTGCATTGAATAAAAATGTTACAAATGAAGTAACTTTTTTCACAAAATGTAATTCTACCTAAATTAATATTTTGAAGTTTGCATTTATAAATATGAATATGTTACCATGAAAGATCGAAATTGGAGAACGTCGACTTTCACCGGTGAATGTCAACACATACTAAACACGTCGGTGAAAGATCGAATATTTCATTACATTCTTGTACATTCGGACCCTCACCGGTGTATGTCAATAATCACAGATATGCTCTAGTGGAGGTCGAAAAGAGAGGAGCCTAGGTGTCGAGTTTAAGTTGTTGCAATAAATAAGATTTGAATCACATAATTAAGTAAGTTTTTTATTACTATTATTTTCTTTTCTCATTTAGAATGTACTGTATAATTAAGTAAGTTTTTAATCTCTATTATTTTCTTTTTACTGTACTGTTTGTTTTAAGTTCTTGGTCACTCCTCTCAGAAAGATAGGCAAAAAAGTTACGTCACCCTTGGGAAGTTTTATCGCGACTGAAATACGGAGAAGAAAATATAAATCTCCAACATTCACCATTAGTGCATGGTGAATGTCGACATTTGCCGGTGTAAGTAAAAAATAAGGGTATTTAGCAAATATTTCGGACATACACCAAGCGACTATGTGAATGTTGACATTCACCGGTGAAATTCGACAATCTCCAGATTTCGGTCTTTCACTGTAACAAAAGTACATAAATACTTTTATATATATAAAAGTATTTATGTACATATATATAAGCATAAATAAAAAAAATCTCGAAATATATATCACACAGAAACTTTTATTTAAAAACTTGCTTACTTTATCTAAAATCAGAATCAACGGGTTTCTTGTAGTTTCTGGAAGTTCATTTGTTGCTTCATGAACAGATTTGTATACTTTGGAAAAAATTTCATCAGATGGCTTGCAATTCCACAAATGGCAAACAGCTGCAGAAAGCTGTCCCCTTGATAAGAATGAAGCTGAGTCTAACAAAACCTATTCAATGAAAAATGTATATTTTTCTTTGAATATAAATAAACACTAATATAAATCTAAAAACAATAAAATCCAATATAAAATATCTAGAGCTTTTTACATAAAATACGATATCTGGATATTTATGTTAATCACTAAATACTTGTTGCATAAGGTACAGGATGACACACAATTAAAAGTTTTAACATTTTCTTTTCATTTTTGCATTTATCGAAAGAATTAAAAAAAAAAGAAGGGGTAATTGCTTTTTATCTTTCTTTGCAGATGTATAATAAAAAATGAATGTTTTTCTTACTTCCAAAAGGGTCTTATTAGAAGGTTCCGATAGTTTACATATGGAGTCCCGAATCTTCATTAAATGCTTGACCCTCTTTTCATTTGTTGCACTGCTGAGGAGGAGACCTTTCCAACAACCAACCCATGTATCCTCTATGCACTTAACTAAAGACTAAGAGAGAAAACAGTGGTTATGAATTAGCAATATTTATACATATATATCACCATGAAAGTGAGAAAACCAGTGTATCTGCACACTGGGCCGAGTGTGTGAAGTGACTGGTGCAGTAAGTGAAGGAAATTTGATTTTGCAGATTTACTAGAGAATCTGCAGATCCCTTAGTGAATTTACAGATACATTTATAGGCACTCGTGACAATGTAAAGACCCTCGCTCGAACAGCGAGGTTTTTGTACGCTCATTAAGTTTATAACTTTTTAAAAATTTGAAGAAATCAGTGAGTGTCCAAAAGGAGAGCTCTGTTGACCTCTAGATCAATATTATTAGTTTTTTAAATGGGCATGTGATTTTTGGTGGTTAAATTTCTAAATCAATAGCTCAAAAGGAGTGAGAAGACTCAAACGACTGCTCCAAGGTGTGTTTTTTGAACAGTTATCATGATGAGAGATTCCAAAAATGATAGCTCGAAAGGCAAAACCAAGTGGCCGGAATTACAAGGAAGTGCTCATGGATCTTTCCTATGGGATAGACCTCGAACCGTCACCAATAACCCAATGTGCAGCTCTATTGCAAGGCTATTGCAACCAAACAAATTGGAATGTCTCATCTAATACATTCCTTCCTCTTATTGCAGCTTTATGGGCCTGGTTTGTTCAAATGGTAAACCTAAATGTCAACTAATATTTAATTGACTCTATTCTACATATATACCCCTTCTATGTCTCGTAATAATCCGAACAAATTGATATCCTATCTAGTCAGAAAGTAGTGACTTTGAATAATGTTTAGGATAGAGAGTTTTGGAATTCTACTATTTGGAATACGTGAATCTGCAGATTCCCTAGAGCAAGGGCATATTCATATTTTGTAGATGATTCTGCATTTACAACTGAACAAAACAGTATCTGTGCAGACACACGGCTTTCATGGTAACATACATATACAAATTAGGGTGGTCCAAAAAATACCTTTAAAAAAAAAAAAATTTCAGTGCTAACCACAAATATTTGTACTCACCCTAAAATATGCCTGTATAAAACAAATTCAGCTTAAATGACAGGTATTTAAGGATAAATCAATGCATGAAAGTTTTGCCTTATAATCCTATGTGCATACTACATATATTACATGAATACAATACATAAATGCACATAATACATACAAAAGTCGAGCCTATCCCTATTTTTGTTACAGGACAAAATGTTGAGAAATTATGAGGTGGTTTCAAACTTCCGACTAGAAGTGGGAAAGCAATGGCACACACAGTATTGCTGAAGCTCAATGATAGGAAAATTGCAGACCAGGTTCAATGCATGCGCTCTGATACTACTTCCAATAACACTGGAATCAAAATTGGAGCTTGTAATCTTTTAGAACAAAACGCAGAAAGACAGTATCTGGCCCCAAAATTGATTCCAGTGTTACTGGAAGTTATATCACAGCACATGTATTCAACCTGATACGTAATTTTCCAATTATTGAGCATTAGCAATATTGTGTGTGCCATTGCTTCTCTACAGCCAGTTGGAAGTTTGAAAAAACATAATAATTTCTCAACGTTTTGTCCTGTAAGACGAATAGGAAGAAGCTAAACTTTTGCATGTATTATATGCATGTAGTATGTACAGCCGCGGAAAAAAAACCCGAACCACCAATGATTATTTCGTTAGTTTTTATAGTAGAGCTAAACTTAATATATAATTTTGTAGGGAATAAAGTCTACTACACATTGATATACAAAAAATGTGCAAATATACAAAAAATGACTATCTTCATATTAAAATCCGCATTAACTTTAAAATTTCCAATAGGAACACCCAATTTTGATTCAATATTAAGAATCTACGACAAAATTTATCGTTGAATATCAATTTGCAAGTCATTTGGTTAAGTAGTTTTTTAATTATGAATATCGAAAGTTTAGAACTCGTAATGTTAAATGAATTTCTTAAACTTTTAATCATATCTTTCGAAATAATAATTTTATTAGGCTGATATTTTTATCTGTGTTACTTCAAAACAACCCAAATAAAATATATTAACTTTCATTACTTATATGTATATTTTTTAATTTTATTTAAATTAGAATATAAATATTCATAAAATTTATGAATAGCAACCATGCTATATTTTGATAGTGATGGATTCAGAAAAAGGTTTTATATGCATATCTAAAATTTCATGATTTTCCTCTTTGTAGTTTTATGGATATATTAAAATGTGCATCAAATGATCATTTAAAGGGTCATACACAAATTTAAAAACTGCGTAACTTAACAGATATCTACTAATTTTGAGAATTAAAAGCACTGTGATCGCGTTGGCATAAAATTCTAAATTCTTATATAAAGGCGAGGGGTATACGGGAGTGGTGGAATGAATGACCACGTGAAAAGAAGAACCACGGCTAACGCCAAAACATTTTCTACCAGCGTACTTCATTTCGTATTCTCACTAATACTTTGTCCAATGTGGAAGTAGCCCCTCAAATAAGATAGATACATATCGTCTAATATCTCTGCATATAAATGTAGGAACTTAACGAAAATTTATATTTAGATTATTTTGAGGGCGGGGAACATTTCTGCGCTATCAAAAGTAGGTGTTGCTATTGAAAATTTTAAAGTTGGTGCGGATTCGAGTATGAAGATAGTCCCCTATGCAAATTTTTTGTATATCAATGTATAGTATACTTTATTCCCTACAAAATGGTATATTAAGTTTAGCTCTACTATAAAAACTAACGAAATAATCATCGGTGGTTCGTTTTTTTTCTTCCGCGGCTGTACATAGGATTATAATGCAAAACTTTAAATGCATTGAGCCGCCTTTAAATAGCTTTCACTTAAGCTGATTTTTTTTAAATACAAGTATGTTTCAGGGCAAGTACAAATATTTAGGATTAGCATATGAACATTAAAAAAAAAAGGTACTTTTTGGACCACCCTAATGCACATGCATATATATATATGAAAGAAAATTCCTATAACCACCCCCTTTTCTAATCCTGACCCCTTGTAAAACCCCTCTTAAAATCCCTTAACATCTATCCCTTAAATTAACTAAGCACAATCTGTGCCTTTTCTCTCTTATTCCAAGAACTCACTTTTTCCCTAAAAGATTATCCCTACCAATCAACGACTGTGCTTCCGAACCGATACGAATTCCCCATTTTCCCTCTTGGTAATATGAAAAATCCCCATCTCACGACACTTGGTGTTCGGCTGCCGACACGAAAGGATGTAAGCTAATTCTCTGAATAAACATGTTTCTGTGAAATCTACTCGGCCCAATCATGGATTAATATAGTCACGACTGCAATTAAACTAATGAAATGACCACCCAGTGGAACATTTCAAAAAGTCGACAGCGATTGAAGTCCTGTTACGGCGAATTTTAGCGCAAATAGCTTCCCATAGCCTTGCTAGCCGAACACTAATCCAGCAGATGTCCGAGCCAACGTACAGCGATAAGCGGCCAACCGGAATACCATTCTGGAACTGAAACGCATCCATCGTAGGAGGCTTCCTGCCGTGAAAAACTATCGTTCATTACCGATCCCGACGGATTTGTAAGCCGGTTGCCGAGAATGAGTCCTACTGCGTAGTTCCTGGCACATAGAAAGCCGAACCGAAAGTTGATGTCCGCAAACACCAGTACACGTTCAAGCTCCGAAAGAACAGAAGCCCGTCTACCTTTTAGAAGATGCGACGACCGCTTCGACAAACATGGGCGATTCGAACTTGCAACGGCAGCGACTCCAGAAGCGCCCTACAGAAACGAAAGCGACCGTTACCTGCGGCGCCATGACGTACGGAGCCAGCTCCCGGCTTGCCCTGAACCGCCGACTCGTGTGTTTTTCAACCTGCTGAGAAATTAAACTCCTCATCTTCAAAATAAAGTGTCTTCGAAACAGTGAGTACTCTGCCCATCGCGAAATCAAAGTGATCAGTGAAACTGAAACACCAAGAAACGAATGTGCTCGTTAGTTTCGATTCACATGTTGTGTTCATTTCTACAATTTGTGTGCTGTTTCGATACGAATCAAAATATTCACCAGTATCAATGTTCGTGAAATCAAAGTTCTGCAAGTTACATAAATCTCCGTGATCAGTGTGAAAGACCAAGAAATGAATGTTCTCGACGAAAGTTAGTTTCGATTTTCCTTTTGTGTGCATTTCTACGATATGTGTGCTGCGTCGATTACGGTCAAAACATTGACCAGTGCCAATGCTTCGACACGAAACCATGTGTATTTTTGATAATGTTTGAAATATTTTTAAAACTTAATAGTTTTCAAATTTAAGCAATATTGATTTTTTTTAAATTTAAATTGTAGAAGTTTAAATTGAATTTTATTTGAATAATTCACTGTTTAATTAATTAATTTTAAAATGCTTACTAATTAACTGATGTTAGTTTTTCATATTAATTATTTTTAAGTGTTTCCAATTAAATTTATTTTTTGTAAACAAAGATTTTTTTTTATACAAGAGTTAGCAGTTTGTAATGTTGAAGAGTTTCAAAGAATTAATTAAACTTGATAGTTTATTTCAAAAACTGTTTTGAATATGATCATTAATGAGCTATTGTGTAAAATTTTGTGATCAGGAAATTGATTTTGAATTTTAATTATTCTAATTATTATTATCCATTATCTAATTTGCTATATTGGTACAACGTCAAGTTAAAATGTCAGTAAACAAAGACACACCGAGTAGTCAAGCTACTTTAATTTCAACTGACAATACTAACTCTAATTCTGCCATGAACCAACAATCCTCTGTAAATGAAACTGAAGCTAGTTCATCGAATTTAACTCAGGCTACGAATTTAATTTTCCCCAATTATCTTCCGTCTTTAGTATGTTTTGATGAAGGTATGTCCATCACTTCTTGGTTGTGTTATTTTAATACTCATGCACCTAAAGATGAACAATGGAAGTTGGAAAATATTAGTTCCTTCTTAAAAGGAAATGCTCTTAAGACCTATATCAATGATGGATTACACTTAAATGATTGGAACTCTTTGCAAGAATTACTTATTGAGACTTTCCTCGAACCCAAATCAATTTCGTTTAATACTTTCACAAATCTAAGATTCTATGCGAGAGATGATATTTCTTTGTACTTCCATCGTAAAGTTCAAGCAGGTAGGCATTTAGGTCTTTCGACCGAGTTGATCATTCAAGGATTGACGGATGGTTGTCCAAATTTTATGCAAACTGCTCTTGTTGGACATACCATACCTTCCACCAGTGATTGGCTAAATTTAGCAAATAAAGTACACAAAATCAATCCACCCCCTTCACACCAAACTTCTTATGAACCTCGCAATATTGGCAACAGACCTTTTGGACGTTTCCAATATCCCCAAGGTAATCGATATCAACAAAATTTTCGCCCTTTTCAACCTCGAGAGCCATATTATTCTAATCACCGCCCTCAGGCGTTCCAAAATAATCGGCCCTCAGTTGTCCCCTCGCTGGATATTAAACGCCCATTGAACCAAAATCATACCAACACCTCTCATACCAACACCTCTCATTACCTTCCTCCTACTCCTTGTAGGTTATGTGAACAAAATGGGATATATAATGCTTATCACTGGATGTCCACATGTCAATTTAGACATGTCAAAACTCCATCAAACACTGAACATGTGCGACATCCACAAAATGTCGCAAAAAGGGAAGATCCCGATGAGACACCAGAACCTGACCCTGATTTGTAACTATTTTTTACGTCCGGATACATAAAAACCAAACCAGTTGAATGCCTCATTGACATGGCTTCAACTTTATATAATTATATTATTGTTTAAATTTGTATTACCATGTATTTTATTATTTTAAGTTGTTCATTTTATTTGTATAATTATTTTCAAATGTACCCAAAGTGTTATAGTATGTCAGTACACTTATTTTCCACTATTCCATGGAATAATACAGAACTTTGGAACAATCAACCTAACATAGGTTCACGAGGATCCTCATCACTCAACATTCACTCACTAAAAGTGAACTGTTTTCAGAAAGTTCAAACTTTCTTCAATGGCCATCTTTATTTTTCAACACCTTTTTCATGTAAAAGGTCCTTCAACAAATGGCGGCCAAAACAACATCTTTCATAAAACATGCAATTTTGATACAAAACTCGTATTAAAATTTGTAAAAAAAAATTTGTTTTTTCGTTTTCAGGTACTTTTGGCGACAACTCGAACTGATGAAGTTGAGTTAGTCTTTCATTTAAAGTTCAAGACAAAAATTGAATTTTCAAAAAGAAGGGTATTTTGAATAACGTTATACATGAAGATGTTTGTTGAAGCCTACCATTTTCATTTTTTTTCTTTTTTCAACATGTGTGAAACATCACGCAAATGTTTCCTTCGATTTTATTTTTGTCGACATGTCATTTTGTATATCATATCTATTGCGCGTGCATTTCTTTTGAAATATTGTGTATGGAAATACTTTTGATGTTTTGAAATGTTTGATGATATAATTTTTTCTCTGTGTTTTGTGTCTCCAGCAGTCAATGTTTGTTTTTGATAACAATTTTTATGTTCTTGTGAATCGAACCGGGGCACCGTCGTTTACACACCGTATGTCCATGAATATTCAAAATTTTCACTCCACCTCCGTCATTAATATGTCTTTTCCACTTTCAGATTCTTCATGTTGAGCTTGTGGTCTGATCAACCATTTGGTTAACATTCTCTTCATTTCTTTGCATGTCTTTTCTCGCATTTGTGCTCATCGCTGGCCGATGTGTATGATTTTGCGGGAGGGAGATGAAAGAAAATTCCTATAACCACCCCCTTTTCTAATCCTGACCCCTTGTAAAACCCCTCTTAAAATCCCTTAACATCTATCCCTTAAATTAACTAAGCACAATCTGTGCCTTTTCTCTCTTATTCCAAGAACTCACTTTTTCCCTAAAAGATTATCCCTACCAATCAACGACTGTGCTTCCGAACCGATACGAATTCCCCATTTTCCCTCTTGGTAATATGAAAAATCCCCATCTCACGACACTTGGTGTTCGGCTGCCGACACGAAAGGATGTAAGCTAATTCTCTGAATAAACATGTTTCTGTGAAATCTACTCGGCCCAATCATGGATTAATATAGTCACGACTGCAATTAAACTAATGAAATGACCACCCAGTGGAACATTTCATATATATATATATATATATATATATATATATATATATATATATATAGAGAGAGAGAGAGAGAGAGATAGAGAGATATGCTGTGATATATGATATATATATATAGAGAGAGAGAGATCAATGCATAGTACATACACATATAGTTGCACATGTACACACACATATATATATATAGTTCCCATCTCAAAATCTGTGATAAATATGCTTACCTTAAGACGCATATCTAAAGTAGAGCGAGTGGTCCACCAGCTTCTTCTGTCATCATTATTCTTCATAATTAAAGTACTTTCAGATAGTATGTTAGCAAAATCAGAAAATATGCTAGTAGTAGACTGAAAAATATATTCTCATTTTATTTTAGGAGAAAGCAAAAAATTAAGATATTCATTATGAAATTATAACAATTAAAAAGAGTACATACCATTTCAGAAGAGGAGCTATTAAGACACATTACAAGAGGTTCAGAATTCCTCTGATAGCGACAGATGATTAGTTTCGATATATTGTATTTTGAGATTGTTGTTGTTTCAATATCCTTCTCAAATAAAGGAGTTATTTGGACAACTGTAAAATCTAAAAGAAATTTGGAAAATAAAAAAATATATAAATAAACAATTTTGATTGTACGGAACAGATGCATATTTTTCGAGTAAACAAGATATTATAAATATAAGAACTTTACAATATTTTTTTTTGTTTTAAAAGTTTCAGTGATATAAATATAATTATTAAAAAAAAACTAATGAAAAGTAACAAATTATATTTATTAGCCCTCATTTAATTTATAGATTGAATAGTTTCTAAACTGCAGGTCAGCCAAAAATGTATTATACCTTTCAGAATACCCACTTTGAAATGAATGTTTACAACTGAAAATTTAGATTTTTTATTAACATTTAAGAGAAGCTTCATCCTCTACTCCGCAATACTCAGTTACTTATATGAAATTGTTTCCAACAAAAGTATCCTATCAGGGTGTCAATGATTTAAATCTCTGATTTTTAAAAAGCTATTTTATCTGACGATTTTTTTTTTAAAAAAAATCATTGATTATTTAAAAAAATATTAAGAAACTCTGTTGAAAATAAAAATATCTCTGATGGTGCCTTTTTCAATGTCGCTTCCAACTTTTCTCTAAGGTTTATTTTTCACTGCCCATTCTTATCAAAGGCCTTCCCACCTATTTTTTCTTTACTCTACACCCCTCTGAGATAATGAAAGTTTCCTATTCTTCCTACCTATAGCTAGAGTGGACATTCCTAGTTGTCATTCCATTTTATCCTACATTACAATCCGCTGAGCTCTTCAGTAACATAAAAGCAAAGAGCTTTTTTGTGACTGAATTATTTTCTTTTCTTAAGAAAGCCATTAGTTAAAATTAATAAAATTTGTCTTCTGGTAGAAAAAAAATCCAATTTGGTTTAATTTTAATGATAAATTTGAAGTAGGTCAAAATGGAAGTAAAGTTATTTGTAAAAAATTTTGAATGCTTATACAGGGTTCCCACTCTTTTTTCAAAATAAAAAATAAGGACTTTTTAAGCACTTTCTAAGGACCAAAAAAAAGTTTTTAAGGACCCTTTGTTATCGCGATTTTTCTGTAGGTAGAAATTTTTTAAAGACAAATTGGAGCAGTCAATGTTTGTAATAACTTACAAAAGACGTCCAATGCAATGTTTGAAGGTATGTCAACATACATCATCATATAATATGAGCTTAAGAAATAATAAAAAAAAAATTAGGACTTTTCTATCAGAGGGTTTAAAGCTGCATCTATGTAAAAGACATAAATTTTAATTTAACAAGTTTTACATTTGTTATTGGCAGAAAAATCAGTTGATATCTTTCTTTTTGTCAGAAATAGTTTTTTCCTATATCCTATCCTTTATCACAAATATTTTTTATTTTATTTCCTTACACAAACTATATTAGCTTTTATAAATAAAGAAATGTCATTGACAGTTTCTGCCTCGTTAGCTAATTTTTCTGCTGTGTTTTCTAACGTTAAAATTTCTCTTTCCAGGGGTATTTTATTTGAATTCAAGTTATTCACTTCTTCCATTTGAAGTTTTTTTTTCTTTTGCACATGACATTTTTAAGTTATTACGAAGTTCTTCCATATGCATAACTTTTTATGTCTAGAGTTATAAACAAATTCTCTCATGTCTTTTGAAATTACAGTTTTGTGTATTTCATTTGAACTGTTTGTGTTCTGAAAAATGAGTCTTTATGCTATGTAGGATTCTCCTTTAAAATTCTCCACTTCTACTGATTTATTGATACTTAGTAGCCTGACCATGAGATAAAATTACCATGATTTTTACATAGCTCAATAATTTATTTTTGGATTTATTAACAGAAACAAAGTCTTTCAAAAAATAATCCAATCAAATAGTTTTAGGATCAAAATTCCGAAATAACGAAGTAGTTTCACAGTGTCTTGTAAATAGTCCGAATAGAAATAAGATGTCGTAAACAATCATTTTCGAAAAATTTAATGCAATTTGTTAAGTTGGTAGACTTAAGTTTGGTACTTCCTAGGAGTAAAAACCTTCAAAGTATCTTTTGCTGTTTATATTTGTTTTATCAAATAAATAGAAACTGTTAGTTTAGAAACTTTAAATGAAATTATTTAAAAGCAGTTAAAAATATGCAACCAAAAAAATAATTAAGAATTAATCAATTTATATAATATTTTAAAATATATACTTAACTTTCATATGTTGCATTTTTTAGTAAAATGTGGTTTATATAATAAACCAAAACACTAACAACATATTACAAATTTGCATACCTTGTGAAAGGAAGTCAGTTAAGAAGGTTGCCACTGTCTAACGGATATAAAATTCCTTAACTTTTCCACTAAAACTAGATTTATTAGATAGTAATAAATTTATAGAAAGCATACCTTGGTACTTATTCTTAGCATGTTAATCTAAATCATTAAAAATTATACTAAGTTACTTCCTTAAAAATTAGTTTAATAAGAAATTTGAGAAACTTTCAAAAAGCTAAATAAAAGCCATTTTTTTTTAAGTGGGAAGGTTTGTGAGAAAGGAAAGTTTCAAATAAAAATATTTCATTTTATAATATATATAAATGGTTAAACAAAATAGAATTAAATTGGAAATATAATACCAGCCCAACAAAAAGAAACAAGCTTCTTTAAAAATAAATCCTTTTATAACTGAAAATGACAAGTTCTAAACTTTAATTTCGTTAATTAAATGATATTTTCGAAAAATGTAATGCAATTTTGTTAATTAGTGCAAAACAAATCATGATAAAACAGGAAGTAATGAAATACATGAATTTGTATATCAGATGCAAAAGGATTGAAAGCCTTCCAACGAAGATCGCGTTTAGTGAATTTGTACAATTTCAAGGTCCCCATGAATGAAAAAAAAGAAAAAAGCTTCTTTAAAAATAAATCCTTTTATATTACTGGAAATGACAAGTTCTAAACTTTAATTTCGTTAATTAAATGATATTTTCGAAAAATGTAACGCAATTTTGTTAACTAGTGCAAAACAAATCATGATAAAACAGGAAGTAATGAAATACATGAATTTGTATATCAGATGCAAAAGGATTGAAAGCCTTCCAACGAAGATCGCGTTTAGTGAATTTGTACAATTTCAAGGTCTCCATGAATGAAAAAAAAGAAAAAAGCTTCTTTAAAAATAAATCCTTTTATATTACTGAAAATGACAAGTTCTAAACTTTAATTTCGTGAATTAAATGATATTTTCGAAAAATGTAATGCAATTTTGTTAAGTAATGCAAAACAAATCATGTTAAAACAGGAAATAACGGAATACATGAATTTGTATATCAGATGCAAAAGGATTGAAAACCTTCCAACGAAGATCGCAGCAGATCGCGTTTAGTGAATTTGTACAATTTCAAGGTCTTCATGAACGAAAAAAAATACAAAAGAGCGCCAATTGAAGTTTACATTCGGCAGATACACGACGAAATTATAGTTATAATCATCTCTTCTATAGAGTGATATCATCCCCGTTTGACGAAGATCGCAAATATTTCTACATGTTAAAGTTTCAAAAAAAATTTGAAATTATCTCTTTTTTTGATTGAGCATCGATTTTTCATAAAACAAACGAACTGAGATTTTCCAATGACAAAGTGTCTTTTAATAATGAAATAAAAAAATCGGACAAATCTCAAAAAGTTATTACCTTAAATATTTTACAAATGTTACTTTAGAAAATGTGCTTAAAATTGAAATGTTGACAAAATTTTTAATCAAAATAAAATCTAGAATTCTGCATTCCTAAGTTTTTAATACCCCCTTAATTCCGGGTTCCGAAAATTAAAAAAACTCCGGGTTCCGGGTAAGGTCCGAAAAAGTACAACCCCTTGGTAGTGCAAAGCAAATCACGATAAAATTGAAAATACTGAAAAATAAGTATTTATATTTATCAGGTGCTAAAGAATTGTAAACATTTCAAAGACGATCGCAATAGAAGGCGTTTAGTGATTACCTCCATTTGACGAAGATTGCAAATATTCCTACATGTTAAAGATGCTATATTCTTTTGAAATATCCTTTTTTCAAGATTGAGCATCGATTCTACATACTTTTGTCATAAAGCAAATGAACCGATATTCCAATGAGGAAATGTGTTATGGTAACGAAATGCCTTTGTCTAAAAAATTGGACATCAGGAATCAAGTCCTTTTATTCTGACGCACAATCCTTATACATTCACACGTTTCTGTGCTTTCCGTATTGCATAATTATACTCCCCGTACAACAGATAAAAGCGTGCCATTCGTACCTTACATTCTTACAAACACTATTTAAACTTTAGAAAATGTGCTTAAATTTTCTCATTTCCTCTTCATGAGGTAGCCGTAACTTCGACAAGTGCCAGACAAACTGAAACATGCACCAAGACGGAGTATTAAGGTTCATTTTACGCACGTGTAACGAGGATTTAAAACAAAATTGGTGGAGAATTACACATAAATGTGGTTTTGTAGCAAGTTGGCAAGGATACCACTTTTGGAGCAGAATTCCCATCCCTTTTTGCACATTTGCGCTACGAACAGGAAATCGCACTTGAGACTCGATAGCTCTCAAAACCCCACACTTGGCGAAAATATAACCGATTTGTCCGATATTTATTGTTCAATAAAATTCCGTAGTGCCGAAAAGCGACATTAAGCACTTTTTTGGAGATAATGTAAGAATTGACAATTCAAAATTTCCAACTTCGTCGCGAAGGAAAATGAAGGAGTTTTTAAGGACTCTTGATCAAAAATAAGGACTTTAAATGGCTCTTAAAAATGAAAACCAAAAATAAGGAGTTCTTAAGGACTTTTAAGCACCCGTGGGAACCCTGTTATATAATAAAGCTAATGCAATAAGTTTGTTATATAAATATGTAATATAAGTTTGTTTAAAAAAACTAATAGGTACATAACTTAGGAACATTTAATTTAAATTCCTGAATGAATATAAGTATATATTTATATCTTGAATACCCAAGAGAGTAAATTTTTCTTTCATAAAAAATATGGGTATTTATAAAAAAGGGCTTCAGATTGGGCTGTAAAATATAACATGCTACAAAATGAATATATATTACATAAATACATCATTGGGTTTTAAAAAAAATCATGATTTGTTTACACCTTGGTAGGTATGAAAGTAGCGGAGAAAAAAAGTAACCCCTCAAATTATCCATTGATACATGAAAAATTAAACGACTTGTAATAAATGTACGAAACATGCAATTTGGGATGAGTATTTACATGAGGTAGGGTGAGTAAATCCCATTTTTATATATTCTACCCACTGGGTACCAGGCCCACATATGTAGAGAAGTTAAATATTAAAAAAATAAAATTACATTGCCCTTTTTAAATTCAGAAAGAAAAAAAAACAGGTTTTTTTAACCCTCTGTACCTTATTAAAAAAAACCCATCATAAACTCCAAACATTTCTAAAAAAAAAACCTCAGTGAATTTTACAATTTTGTTACTTTTTGAGATGCAAATAAAAATATGGAAGGTCAGATTTGAGAAACATCAGTTGTTTTTATGTGCAATATATAGATTTTTAGCATCATACACTAATTTGAAAAAAAAAAATATATATATACTTTAATGATTCAATTCTGTACAACACATGCAAATGACAGTTAGAAAAAATTCTTCTTACTTTCTGGAATGACATTCAGCATATATTCCATTTGTTTGATAATGCAAGTGTCCTTCCTTTTTAGAAGCTTTGATAGCTTACGAGGAGAATTCTCATTATTGGTGTCTGCTTTTTCTTTAAATAGAGGATAATTACCCAGATATATTTGACGCAAAATGGATGCGAATGTTTCACTTAGTAAGAAGGCAGAATCAAGAGTGTTAGATGAGTTGACATTCTGTAAATAATCTAAGAATTAGTGACAGGCATGCACACAAAGAAAAGGTTAAAATAAAATTTAAGTGGATTTACCTTATGCATTACCAATACTGCTAAAAGTTTGCATAGATTGACATAAAGTGGATAGGGAGCATTGTGTTGAACAAGCAGTCTAATTTCATCTAATTCATTCATAAAATCTATCAACTTTTCATCTAAAAAAAAAAGAAAAAAGAACTAATTAGAATAAATCTTAGATATAAATATAAAAAATATATAGTCAGTCAATATATTTATGAACTTTTAAGAGAGAACAATATTTTTTTAAGTGAGTTCAGGCAAAAGAAGTTACCAACTAGACATATATATACATTATATATATTTATGTCTGTTTTCGTAAAATTTGCATACTTATTTTATGAACTTTTCTTTTATGGCCACATAATATTTTAAAATAGGACACAAGTCAATAATGGTACGATTATACAGCAACTAAATATTTGGAAAAAACAATTAAATAGAACTTTTTTTAAATTGCCAATCAAGTCCCCTTTTTTTAAAAAAATAGTAAATACACAAGTATAATTATTTAACGTCTAGTTTGTGATAATTTTCTCTAATTTGTTAAATTGTTGGAATGGAATGTAGTCCTTTGGGAAAACTAATATATTTAGTTTATACTTCATTTGATTAAACTGGAAAACTATGCTTTAAAGATAAAAAAGAACAATTAAAGTAAGAAAGGAGAATGTGCTCAGTTAAATAATTTTTTTATTGAAGCAAATATTTGTTAATGATTGTTTATTAATAAAAGGAACATACCTGGAATCTTGTGCTCCATCATACCAATTGTATTTTCTGTAACGTCCAGAGCATTTAGATCATCACAAAGAGTTTCCATAAAAGACGGGCGCTTGTCCTCCAAAGGAAAATCAAAAGTGCCAGGTTGCTTTTTTGTATGTAAAACATCTCCGGCACAATCAGGATAAAACACATCCTCGTCCATAGCAATGTCTTCCGAAACTCGCTTTTGCATTCTTTTAGATGTGCCTCTATAATGTTCTATAGAGGTTCTACCCTCTTCAGAACCATAAAGTTCACTCTTACTGCTTTCTACTAGACTGTATTTATCACTGCACAATACAGTTCCTTTGTTACTATGCAGCATTGTGGAATCTTTAACACACGACGAGTCAAACAATTTTGAGGTACAGTTGGCATCCGATTTCACCATTCTCGTATTTTGCCTAGTTATACGTAAACTCTTTGTTGCTACTTGGTTGGATCTAGATTTAGATATTTTATTGAGCTTTGGAGTCGCAAGATCAGGAAATTTCCAGATATCGCACGAGGCATTTATATTTAAATCTGAATTCTTTGATTTAAACAATTTGTAGGAGCTTTTCTCACTTTCATGTCCACCTTTGTACACTGTGGTCGAATTAGTTTTCTTGCTTGATTTCTTAGGTGCAGATGGCATTGGGGATTTTGAAAAAAATTCATCGTCACTACTACTAAATATTAAAGATGCAAATGCATGAGATTTGTTCAATTCCTTCATGTCTTTTTTAATGTGTGCAGGTAAGACACCTTTTTTAAGAGGAGCCTTGCATACTCTTTTTTTGGCGCAAGGTGAAATATGAATTTTGGGAATGTTAGCTTTTTGTGGCGTGACATTCAATATAGGTGAATCCTTGAGAACTTTTTTAGTAGCTAAACTCTTAACATCAACAGATGGGCAAACAGCAAATTCTAAACAATAATCAGGTTTGATTCCAATAAGATTTTTTACAGACACTACAGTTTGATGGTATTTTAATAGGCCAAATATGTTGGAATACAAATACTTATTATACTCTGAGGAATCACATAAAGATTTGAAAGCAGAGTCAAGGTAAGTTTTTGTTAACTTGAAATCCCCTTTGGAAAAGTACAAAAGTGACAGATTATGTAAAATAGAAACTGATAACATTCTTTCAGCTATTGAAGGAACTCTTAATAGTGCTCCTTTTTTCAAGTCCATATTAAAACTCTTCAGTACACTACATACTTTCTTGTTTGTACTTTTCATTAACTCACACTTTTTAAGCAGTTTCCTTAATTGCGTTTCAGCTAGTAATGTGTTTCCTTCTGCAATGAGATGTAGGCAACTTAAAGCCCAAATTTCTAGTTGTATTAGATAAACAGAAAACATGTTATGATCAGTAAAAGCATTTGATTTAACTTCAAATTTTGAATTTGTCTCTCTTTTGTTAGAAATTGGAGATGATTGAACATCTGAATTATTTATGAAATTCTGTTTAATGGTTCTCGTAAAATTTAATCGAATTTCATTGGAAATTATAAAATCTTCAGAAACATCCACAGATTCAGATAACTCAGTATTGTTGAAATTCTTATTTAGTAGCATAGAAGCATTTTCTAAAGAGTTTTCATCCATTACATATTTTAAGCAGTTTAATTTAACCATGCAGTCATTTATGTCTTTACAAATTAGATCAACTTTTCCTAAAAGAATTAACATCTTGGATGACCTAAAATAATTATAAATACATTACGTTAGAATTAAATAAAACTTAATGGTCAATTAAAATGTTAATTAATTGCACAAGTTCTTTGATACAAATATACTAAATGAAAATATGAATAGAATGAAAAAATAAAAATATGCCTAGAGTAAAAAAATAGAACTAACATCAAAATTAAGAGAAAAAAAAAGTTAATCCTAAGCACTGGAAGCTAAATATTTAACAATTAATTTTATTGGATTCTTGCGTAAATACGACAAAAGTATACCAGACTGACTGAAAATGTACACAACTGTTTTGTAGAATTTTTTCCCCATGAAGAGTAAGTAATTATATTACATAATTAAATCAGCAAACATTGGTTTAAGTGCATTTGTAGTTTAGTATGTTGTTAAAAAAAAATCCTAACAAGTTTATGTTATAGCAAAAGATGTTAAATTCACAGTTGCAATATAAAGAAATTCAGAATTTTTTTTAAAGAAGGCAAGTTAAAAATTAAAATAGGTTCTTTTAAATGTGGAATAAAAATTCTGAATATTTGCCGAAATGCTTACTTAAGTAAATTTAATGATTTGTCATTAATCTACCACACACACAAGGACAAAATATATGTTAAAAATTCATACCAATAAGTCAAAATGTTTTCTTCTGCAATTCTTAAACCTTCTAATAAAAAGCATCTGGCAAAACGAGGATCTCCAATTTGTATGTAATGTTCAGCAAGGAGTAAATAAGCATTTAAGATATTTTTCAGTAATTGAGTTCTGAGGACAAACCAATCTGGCAAAAAAAAAATACTTAATATCAATAAACCAAATTTAATTCAAATATTACATCTAATAAAATGTAAAACCTTTTGAAATGAACTTGTATAGCAAATATAGTTATAATTGAACGCGATTCATATAAACAAAGAAACATTTGCACCTCCCCAAAAAAGTGAAAATAATAAAATTACACAGAAAGTTTATAAATATTGCAATTTTCACTTTGCATGTTTCATGCAAAAATTATTCATGGCAAAAATCATGGGAAAACAAATGATTTTTGCGGAAACATTAATTTTTAGGACAAAACATGAAGGAAGCTTAGTGCAAAACTTAAACTATTAAAAAAAGTTATTTTGTTATTTAACAAATCAGAATGTACATACCATTATAGCCTTCAACTGTTTGTTTTTCAGTCAGAAGCTTTAATAGTCTTTTAGCTGCACTTGCACAATCCATAGCTGATGAAATGGCATTATGCTCGTTTAAATAATCTATATTTTCACTGTCTGTAAAAGCAGAAGGTGGCACCAATAAAAATTTACTTTGAAGCATCAAGGATTGTATTTGTAACATTTTAATTGACCTATATGACTTCTCGAAGATTGGATCTTTAAGAACACTGCGAAGAAATTTCAACCCTTCATCAAACTGAAATTAAAATGCAAATTATACATAAAATAACATTTACTTATTGAGAAAAAATTTCAAAAATAAAAAAATCATAAACTTAACCATAAGAAGAAAGTTATAGCTGTATATTATGGAATAAATAAAATTAATTTGATGAAATATAAAATTTATTGTGATATTTATGTTAGTTTTAGACATGCTAAGCACAGTAAGTGTTTTTTAAATTATTTAACCCTGCTCATTTCTAACATATTAAATATAAAGCATTGCTTTATTAACTATATTTGAGTATACATTACTTAAATTTGTTTTTTTTTTATAAAATATAAATCATATTTCATGTACAGTAACATATTTGTCATACTAAACAATTCTAAAAGTAAAAATATCTGGATGCTTAATAAAACACATACTTTACATAATAAATTGCATAAATTAGTTTTATAACAAAACTTGTAGGAGATGATATACAGTAGACTTCATATAATAATTCCGGAGTAGTGATAGGAAAAAGTTGTTATAATGTTAAGTCTTTCTAACAAGTTAAAAAATTATTGCATACATAGTAATCAATAAATAAGCATTTTTAATGGTAATTGTGATAACAGATGTTTTATCACAGAGTCTTTGCAAGGAGGGTAAAATAACTGAAAAGTAAAATTAATATAGATATCACTTGGTAGAAAAATTAAAAAAATTTCAATTATTTGTTTCAATATTATTGTCTAGTGTAATAACATTTGTTAAAAAAACTCCTACCAGAACATTAA
Source organism: Troglohyphantes excavatus (assembly GCA_963932185.1). Classification (NCBI taxonomy): domain Eukaryota; kingdom Metazoa; phylum Arthropoda; class Arachnida; order Araneae; family Linyphiidae; genus Troglohyphantes; species Troglohyphantes excavatus. Next base: position 47,837,600 of record OZ010669.1, read on the forward strand.
TATGGTTGGAAAAAAATATAACACTGTTGTATATCTAGAGTAACACAGCCCTAATTACTCGCTCTCAAGAAAAATCTTTTATTTCAAAAGACATAGAAGAGTTAGACAGTGTCTACCAATCTCTCAATACATAAATTGAGAGTTTCAACCAATGGAATATAAGAATGCATTGTGACTCACCCTCCCTTTTTGCAAGAGAAAACTTGATTCAGCCAACTGGAATTTCAACCTCATTACCTTTGATTCATTATCATTGAAAATCGAGGTATCACTGGATATAACTAACTGAGATGCCATCTCTAAGTAACCAATCCTAACAAGAAAGTTAATCAACGCAATAGAGCTGCTAAGTTCTTGTTCTTTATTTCCCACAACAGAAGCCACAGTTTGCAGAAGAACCAAAGTTCTTAGTTCATAAACATCCTAAGGGAAGAAAATAATAAAAATCAAAGAATAAACTAATAATCTAAAGCAAAAATTTGTTATATTTTGTAAAACAAATGAATTTTTTGCATTTGAAAACTTAGCTATTTTATTGTCAACATTACAAAACATATTCATTGCCAATCGTATATTTCGGGAAAATTTTAAATTTAGTAATTCTGAATAACGAATTATAGATATAGCTTACATTAGCTGATATAGAGAAAAACTCAGCAGCTGCTTGTATGACAGTCAATAAATCCCAATTCTTTGCAGGTTCGGCAAGTTCACTCCAACTGTTTTTAGAATCATTGGAAATGTCAGTCCAGAGCTCAAGAGCCATTTCTAAGCTTTTGATGGTTTCAGCTTCAACGAGAAATGTAAGAAGTGGAATTGTTGGCATTATATCACTTTCACTTCCTTCCTCTTCGGACTTAGGTTCAAAGTAAGCTGCTCCTTCTTTCTAGATATTAGAATAAATGAATATTAATGTAGTAAAACTTCACTATATTGTAGTGCTAGCTAGAAGTTAAAGAAGAAAAAAGATAACTTTTGAGAAAAACAAAGTTTTGTATTTTGGACATATTCTTAGAAATTGGCTAAGTGATTTTTCAGTATACAAAATCTTTGGAATGGGTCATGTTAAACATATACAGACTTTGAGCATTGATAGAAAATTTATGGAGAAGAACCTAAGGGGCAAGTAGTTAATTAAAAAAATAGTGTCTTCTTGCACTACTAAACAAAATTAAATTAATATTAAGAAGTGTCAAACATGATTATGATGTTGCTGAAAGCAGCACACTGCAATTGTACCTCCAATAATCCAGTCAGAAATTTATTACTTTACTTAAAATCAAATAGTGTTTATAATAAAAACAAAGATTAATAAAAGATGGAAACTATTGTTCTAACTTCAATGGAAATATTTCTGTTGAACATGCAAATGAATGACATTTTTGTCATATAAAATTAATTAAAATTTTTTTTAATTTTTTAGCTTTTTTTTAGGTTAAAATTTTTATTGATATAATGTAATAGCAATAATTTCAGACAATTTTTATATATCCCTAGTACCAATATACACACACACATACTGAGCAGATCTACTCCACAATTCGAAGGATTATTTCAGTCAACACACAGACATTTTAAATAGATGTAACATAAGACAATATTTACTTCTGCTTGCTTACGTAGCTGCTGCAACTTGAGAAAGTACAACCAGACATAACTAATAGAGAGTTGAATCTTTACTTCATTATTTGTAGGGTTTTCCATAACATATTCTTTGAACAGATTGATAGTTTCAATGCACATATCAAGAGAAGACCTATAAAATAAAAAAGTGTGAATAAACAAAGTTTACTAATTTGCATAAATATCAGCAATTAGCAAGTTAACTGCTGACCACAACCTGGTGCATAATAAGTTCTTTAAGATTAAATCTTGTAGGCAAGCGCCTGCATCAACTGGCAATCAGTTTATTTTGTGGCGGTAGTCAACGAGTTAAAGTAATTTTAGACGCACACAATCACTTTATTTCTAATAGATCAAAAAAAAATTTGCTTACATATTTAGCAAGGAAAAAATCTTTTTGCTGCTTGAGAGACCCATGGTTATTGTCACTAGCATAACATATGCCCAATCAATACCACAGCACTGCAAGCTCATAAGTTTCTTAACGATATTTAAAATTTCCTCCTCAGAAGGGCACCTAAAGTTGAAAAATATTAACAATCATTTGTATGAAAAATATAAATGAAACATGGAATGCTTAAATTTAAATGTTCCACTTATCGTTGTTAACAGTATATTAATATGATTTAATGATATATAAAATTAAACTGCAATATGAATATAAAGTAAGTTTCAAGAAGGTAAAACAATGTTAATGGTTATTCAAAAACAATTTTGTATTTCTAAAAGATGTAATTAAAAAACAGATCTTCAGCAACAGAATAAATAGTGAAATTTGGAAGAAAGCAGGGCTCGAAATAAGATTTTGCAGTTGGCAGCAAACTCTGCTGTAACACTCTTTCGTAAACATTCGGCAAAAAAATTAGGCAATAAAGACGTAATCCAAAAGTAATATCACAGCACTTCTTTCACAATTCAAGACAAAATCTCTAACAGCTTAGCTTTATCAAAATATAGATCATGAAATTCTAAAATAAAGAACAGATATTAAAAAAGAAATAATTAATTTCACAACACAGTGTTTCACTGCAAAAGAATTCATAAACACTTTAGTAAGAAAAGATACCTTGAAGAAAATGCTTTTGCAAGATCTATATTCTGCGATATGAATAGGGAAAAGGATAAACAAAATTACAATACCTTTCTAATTTGCAACCTTTCAATTCGTTTAATAGCAGAGAAATTTCTTCTTCTCTATTGATATCTTTTCTCTTGTTCATTTCCTCCAATATATCGCTAATTGTGCTAAAAGTAGATTTACATAATAAAATATTATAAATAACATTAAGTACATTTCTATAGTAATAATAATATTAGTTGTTCAAAGTAAAAATGAGCATTTCTGAATTGCAGCTCAATGCGCTGAAAAATCTTCAATAATTTAAAAAGATTTCATCATTTATTATTACAGCTACTATAAATTTTATTAAAAATTAAATGCTAATTAATTTGTTAGTAGCGCCAGAGTCTACCCGAAGAGTAGTATCAAAAGTTAAACTGCCAAAATTACCAGATTTAAGGAACATAGAAAGATAAAGCTTTCATATAATATAAATAAGTAGATTTTTTTTGTTGAAAAATCGGGATTCATCAAAAATAGGACTAGGGTGTGAATAACCAAACATTTAACGTAAAACTTTAAACCACAAATATAGTGAAGAGTACAAACAACTGCTAAAGCTAGCAATAATAAATATGAAAAATTACCTAGAAGTTAATGTCATGTCCTTGTTTTTTAAAGCATCTCTCTTCACTTTATGCCACAATTCAATACATTCCGTTGTTTTATCCTTGTATTTCAGTAATAATGTTGCAACATTCTGCAAGGCCATTCTATGATTGCCAGATAGAAAATAGCAATATACAAGTATTTGTCTCCATTTAAAGCTCTAGAAATTTGAAGAAGGTATGTTAATTTAATTTCTATGTTTTTAAAGATAATGAAAACAGAGTAAAAAATATTTCATTAAACACAATAAATAAAACTTACTAATAATGAAAAATTTATCTATAACATTATTAAGCAGTTGGACATATCTGTATAAAATATATTTTAAAATTTCTCTTTCAGGGGTATTGTTTGTACTTTTTAGAGTTTATGTCAACTTGTTAATCAAGCAAGAAACAGGGAACAGATTTTGAGTGGACTTTTGCTGCTACACAGCTTAGAAATCAACATAAAGTTCATGATACTTTTTTATTATTGAATTTATTTCTGTATTTATCGCACAAGGGATCCACTGGATCTTTCATAAAGAAAATACAAAAATAAAAATTAATAATTTTTTTTAATTGTTTTGCTTGCTAAGTGTAAAAAAATTATGTAAACATCAATTTATATAACTAAAAAAATCTATATATGTAAATTGTCACAATTTTAGAAGTTGGATTAAAGTTAAACAGTGCTGCCCAATTGGAGTGAACACAAAGTATGACAATTGACGATCATATAGCGTAAAGCGACAAAATTGAAGAGAAAAAATTTGCTATTCAATTAACTTAACTTGATTTTAAATATTTATTTTGATAAATGCCCCATTGATTTGTAGAATCTATGAAGCTAGTATACATTACTGTAGTAGTATTTTGGGTGGGAGGTAAAGTTGCCCCTACTCTTAAAAGTCAACATTTTCTTAATCGATCTTAATAACTGAATAAAATGCACTTCCCCAATACAGATTTTATTCTTTGATATTAATTATGTGAAGATATCAAGGATTTTATTTTTAGAATTTTGGATGGAACTGATTTTGAAAAGATAAAGCCAGACACTGCTACTTCACGAGTGCAAGTTCTATCTATTTTCAAGTAAATTATTTTATAATTTAAAACTAATTTTTTAAATAAAAAAGTATTTTCATCCAGGATTTTTTTAAAAAAAATATAATATACTTTAATTATCTACTGAAATAAAAAAAAAAATGCTAATTTGACTTTGATAGATATAGTGGACAATGTCAACAGAAAAATAAGGGTTGTTTGGTAAGTTTTTAAATATGAACAAACAACATTAATGATTAGAAATTGCACATTTTATTATGATAATATGGGAAATTTAACTAAAAAGTCTGATAGAATATTGAAAGGACAGGAGACTAAAGCGAACTGTGCTTTCTTATAGGCATGAAGAATTGTCTCAAACTTTTGAAGAAGGCATTTTCTCTTTTCCAAGTTTTATTTACTCTAATTGTCTATTTTTTCCTTAAACTGGCAGCTTACACAACTAAATAAATTTCAAAATCATTATGGAGACAGAAAATTTATAATAAGTTTAAATATAAACTTGAAGTTTTAAATTCGCAAAGTCAACCACTCACTTTTGATTAATCTTGCATAAAATTTTGTTTTAATTTGTTCAAAAAACTGTGTAGAATATTTTTAACAAAACAAAAAAAAAATTAAAGAAATTACAAAAAGCAAAGACACATAGGATTTAAAAATTAACAAAGCAAAATTATAAATAAAATAGAAGCATCTCTCTACTCATTCATCTTATTATAGATATAGAACATAATTATCATCATTAACAATAACGGGAATGTAGGTTGTGGAGAATATGAAAATATTTATTTTCATATTTTTTATAAAAATAATTGCATTTAAATTGTTTTTAAGATTTGATACAAAAAATTAATGTTTTTTAGATCGCTGTTCTTTAAGTGAGTTTTTTTTAAAGAAACACAGGAAAATGTCATTAAAAAAATTATTTCTATCAAGGATAAAGTTGGCAAAAATTTATTTTTGTATATTATTATATTTAAGGGTAAACTACTATAAAAATTGAAACAACAAATATATAAATTAAAAAACTTAATTTAAATTTCTGACTAAAAGAAGTTTAAACAACAATGAAATGGAACCAAAATAACATGTTCTAAATAAGAGTAATGTTTGAAATTTCTAGATTATGCACTATTATTTAAATTAAAATTTTAGCCTAATTCTGAAGTAGCATTTTAAATTAAATTAGAAATAATACTTGATTATAATGCAAGGAAACAATTACTTCATTTATCACATTAATAAATTGGAAACAAACGTTAAAATCTTAGAAGTATGCTGTATATACATGATTAAGCACTCCAACCAATTATTTTTTTAGTTATTACATCAGTGGTTCCCAAGAGGTAATCCGCGGATCAATTTTACGGTATCCCTCAGGTTTACAAAGAAAAATGGCTAAAATACATTCTACGGTTTTCTGAAAAAGCATTATTTTCAATGGTAGCTTGTTGTTAACGAAAAAACAATTTGAAAAAGGTAGAAAGAGACTGAAAATAATTGAGACTAAAAGCAAGGTGTATTTTTATATGTATTAGTTGGGTAAATTTGTGTCCATATTCTTAATACAAGCTTTGTATAATTAAAAGAAATTGTAAAGTTAGTTTTGGAATGTTTTCCTCATTTTTTATGTTTAAACAAAATGGAAACATATATGAGGAGGTTCGATACCTATATTCTTCAGATCAGTGGCGGCGATTGGGTGCTGAAAGTGGGGGGGCAAAATAAAGGGGAAACAAGGAAGTCCCCCAAATGGGAGGGAGGGGGGGAACTAAAAAAATTACTATTATATTGCTATAAAAAAGGTATGGTATTGCACACTTGTATTTACTCACTATTTTGTGTTATTTGAAGTATAGCAACTTAAAATACATAGTAAAAAAAATTAATAACAAATTTAAAAAATTAAAAGTTTTCATACCATAAAGCTGATTTGAGACAAGTTAAAAGCTTTCTTTTTTCGTTATTCTGACTTAAAAAGGCGAAACAAAGAACGATAACTTTCAGAAATACTATATGAAAGGGCCACAAAAACTAAAGTCCAATTTTCAGGAGTATAAAAAGTATGAACTGTACAAAACACCTTTATATCACTTGGCTATTTTAGCTATAGTCGAAGACAATTTAACTAGACCTTTAAGCGAAGGCTGCGATGTGTAAAAATACTAAGCTATGACCCTGATTGAATAAAAAAATATCAACGGCTGATTTAAAAACAAATAAATATCTTTTCGGAGTAGCCATAAGTTATATACAGTTTGCTCTGTAGACTCCAAAATGACTGTACAAACGAGAGTCATAAGTCATATTCGGCGCCGTTTTCGCCTTTTTTCCCTACGGCTTATATGTAAAACTGAGAAAACGTGGGAATGAGTCATTCTGCTGAGAGCCAGAGGCCCGATTTGAGTATTTTGTTGATTTAATACGTAGTTACAATAAACTATTTTCTTGATGTTTTTGAAATCGAAGAATTGAGAATTAAAAAAAAAGCTATTAAATCTTTTCTGCAATCAACTTTGAGAACATTCGCTGATAAGTAAAGTAAACAAATATACTTTTGTAGATTGTGTTTTAAAATTGTTAAAATCGGAGATTTTCTGACTAAAATAAACTATTTCAAAACCAAACTATTTAATAAGTAATCATAAGTAAAATTTTTATAAACTATTTCTTTCGGAAAAACTATAGAAATTATATGGTTAAAAAAGTTAATCGCTTTGATTAGGCTTTGCAAATGTATGTTTTGTTTTGTTTTAATTTAACAATTACTGGGACTTTAGAAGCAAAATTTATTAAAATATACTACTTGATTTAATATTCGAACTCACAATTTGGCGCTCTTTAAAGCGCCTAGTTCCTTACCATTAGGTTGCAAGCCCATTCTCCCATCGCCCAAACGTTTGGAGGCGACTAGTGCACATTAAATCTGTCAATGAGAGGGGTTTGAACCTCCTGAAACCTCCCCCCCTCCCTTATCTACGTTCCTATGGTAGTGTGAGGAAGTTTTGGTTCAAAATTTTTCCTTTGTTAGGCAATACAGTAAAACAATTGACTTGCAATTTAGTTTTAAAAAGTCCAATATAAAAAAGTTGTGGGGGCAACATACAAAAAGTACGGGGGCAACATCCGAAAAGAGTGCGGGGGCAACCGCCCCCCCTTGCCCCCCCGAATCGCCGCCACTGCTTCAGATAATAATAATAATAATAAAAAATATTTTTGTAGCTAAGGTGATAATTTTTGTTTGCTCCTTATAATAGTTATACAACGAAACACTTTAAAAAGTCAAACAGATAAAAAATTAACCCTTATTTAGTTATTTGCTATTTTTGTTAGTACAAAGTTGGTTTTGTACCAACCAATGAAAACTTATTGAGAACTGCTGAATTACGTGACACAATCTTAACCTTTGGAAAGCGTGTAATTGGATTTAATATGGGATTGTGGTTGTAATATCGACCAGCTGTCCTGTAAAGGTTAAAGGAATAATAAAAAATATTATACAAACGAATACAAAATTATATTTTTACATGTAACAACTTCCTTTTAATTCTATTATAAAAAGATAATTACATTTTTTATTGGAATTTATATAATTACTAAAAGAATATGCAAACCTGCTCTATATCTTTTTCATCAAAAAGTGCAGACTTCAATCCAGTTTCCAAGAAGTAAATACTTTCAGAATAAAAACCGGAATTATATGAAGCAAATCCTATATTTCCAATAGATTTGGCTAAAAATATATATATTTCATTAGAAACAAAAAAATACAATAAACCTGCAAATGTTGAAAGTCAATATGAATTTGATGACAAATTAAATAGTTAGTGTAAATTAAAATATTTATACGCCCGAAATAGTTAAAATTTCGTTTTTAAAAAAATATCTAAGGTGTATGCTAGTTTCCACATTGTTTAGCTCCTTGTGGAAATTGTTAAGTGAGATATTTATATTTACTAATACTTTATTTTTTGAAGTAATACAAACTATAGCAAAATATTACTATCAAATATGCTCTTACTAAAATATCACTGAAAAACTTCATCAAAATATACATGATAAAAGTTTAAAATAATGAATGCAAACTTACCAAAGTTGGAAAAATTTATTTCAAATTCAGCGTTTCGATGGCGAGTTAAAAGCTTTTCTAATGAAACTCGAATAAACTCCTTGGATTCTGTAATTAGCATTTTCTTCTTTTCTTCATCTAAAACAAAAGGAAATGTACAAAAAAAATTAATTAATGTTTATACAGAATATACTAGTATATAACCTCAAAGTTAAGGAGATATAAAACTCAAAAATAATCTAATTTTGATACAAGAAATAAAAATTTCTCTGAATTCAATGAATAATTTATACCAATTATTGATATGATAAAACACATTTTTGACTTCACCCTCTGATGGATAAGCAAAATTTTGAATCTGTAGGATTGTATCCAGTGCAGGAAAGTTCAATTTATAACAATAGAGAGAGAGAGTTTTCAAAAGTCTTAATAATCCTTTAAATGTGAAAATTATTTCAAAAAAGTGATTTTATATTATGTGTACAATTTTATACTCGAACATACATATTTGTATCCGTCAGATGGTTAATTAATTTATTGACTTATCACATAACTTTTAAAGAATTTACTGCATGTAATTTTTGCATACACTTCTTAAAATTCAAATTAATTGAACTGCTACATTAGTAAAACATTTTAAAATATCATAGAAAAAAATATTAAAATTGATAATGGTTCAATCTCATAAATTGTAGGTAATCATGAATTTTTGTTTTAAAAAATAGGATGGAAAGTAAAATTGACAATTGTATTAACTCATTATTGCAAAAATTAGAAGGAAAAAAAATATAAACATTTATACAAATTACAAATATATCTTATTAAAATGTGTTTAAATTTATTTCTTGTTAAAAAAAAGTTTATTTGTTTCTTACTGAGTACAAAAAGAAGATAGTAGTATTTGTAACTAAAGTAAAGAACACACAATCAAAAAGTGTAAGGCAATTTTAGAAGTTTTCCCAAGCTTTAATAAATATGCTAACTTTAGAAAAGCATTAGTTTTTAGCACTTTATTTCAAAAATGTATGTATTAATTATAATATTTGATTAATTATTTCTATTCTGCAAACTGTTCAATAAATAAAAATCTTATTTCTAATTAAATGAATATAAACTGTAAAACTACAAAACTTGTAAAACTACAAAAGTACCTGATCCCTGAAAGACAAATTTATAATATATATAAACTGTTGTCAATAATCTGCAGAATCTTTTCTAATGACATAAAACTTTTTATTATTTGAATGCATTATTAATTCTTTTTTAATATTACCACTCAACATTAAGACTAAGTTTCCTATCATTTCCAGGTTTTCGCAAATGAACTTTAACACTGACCGATAATTCTTTTAGAAATAACAGATATATTCATAAATTAATATTACATTCTATTAAGAGGAGGTTGTGAACATATCAATGTAATACAGTATCAATAAATAGGAAACTTACTTTCTTCTGAAAAAAATATTCTTATAGGAGAAAATAAAACTATTGTCACTAATCAATAGGAGTGAATTTACCTTAAGTTTTTAGCAAAGTTTGCTTACTATTGACAGATCCTTTGATATTATTAATTTTCTTTTCTAATTATATGGCTTTTAGATAATATTCACACTTAATTTCAGGGTATCAAGTGCATAGAAAAGATGCATTTTCAGTTTTCCAAAGCAGTTTGAAAAATATCAGTTAAAAAATTTAAACAAAATGCTTACATATTAATTACATATCATCACTTATACTTACTAGCTTCATTCTTGATAAGAAGGCAGATGACCTTTACAAGAGCATGAGTAAGAGTTATGTCCGAGTTTGTATTAAATGGTAGCCCTTTCTGCAGTTTTAGCCCAGGAAAGATGTGCAAATAACGCAGAACTAATGTGGTGCAAAAATCTAAATTTGGCTTGATCAATGACACTTTCTCCCTTTCAGAAGAGCTCCATGCTTTTAAAAAGCTCAAGTAAAAAAAAGCACTGGCGTAGACTGCCAAGTCAGAAGTATTGTCATCAAACAAATTTTTATAGTTCACAACATCACTTGTAGAAACGGACACATTTTCTTTTAGAGAAAATATTTGTGCAGCATATTTTGAGATATCAAGGTAACATTTGAAAACATTTATCTCATCATTAGTGAGTTTGATGCTTTCAACGTTTAACGAAATTTCTGATATTCGAGATAAAACAAATGTTAAAATAGATGTATCTGAGCAATAGTTGACCGAAACTTCAAACCAGGAATACAGGAGTTTAAAAAGATATAGCATGTGGTCATAACTTTTCTTTTCAGCACAAATATGCAACCACACATTTTGCAAAAAGTGTGTTATCTTATTAGAAACACTTTGATTGTTATTGTAACAATATCTTACTAGTGTAAGGTAAGAATAATTTTTAACAGCAGATAAATTATTATCAAATAGTGTAAACTCCACTGCTTGGCACCTTAGGTTAAAACTTGTTTCGAAGTTTATTGACTCATTTTTCTTTTCCAATTTTAGAGCTTCATTCCAAAACAATGCACTTAAAAATTTGGTATAATTTTCCTTTTCGTCAACAGGGCATTTTCCATTTGATAAAAGCGACTTCAAATTTGCAGCAGATGATAGAGAATCTGCATACAATTCCTGAAAGCAAATTTTAGGAAAGATAATATTTGAATTAAACTTTACTAAAAGAGCATACTATATAAAAGTATAAAATAGAATTAAAAATACACTTACCAATTTTAGATACACACTGATTATATGATATAAGATTTGAAGAAATTGTTGCTTTAACGACTCATCACTGATGGTGTTTTCTTTGATGTAATTAACACAGAAATGAATACTTGGCACCAAACTAGAAATTATTTTGTCTTTTTTATTTGGATCTTCATGTCCTTTCATGAGATGATATGCAGTTTTCAATATAGAACAAACATCAAGTGCCTGACATGTACTATCAGTTGTACTTAAAAGGGTCTACATGGAAATAAAAAAATAGTTTTTAGTGGAATACAAAAAAAAAAAAATCGCTTTAAGCACATACATTTATAAAATAACCATGGTGCGAGTTACATGCAACTAATATGGCAGAGAATGTGTTAAAAGACATGGGTACAAATGTATTATCACGGGGCACCGAAAAATTGAAATTTAAAAATGCATAGAAGTCGTCAATATGACTATTAACGGCCAACGATGGGCAACGGCGATAGGTTGATGTATGATGCCAGTTTCTTCAGTTTAAAATCGGGCCACGGTGACTGCGATGAAAAGTTCGATGATTAAACGTGATTGGTTGGATGGAATGCACGGTAGACTATTATAACGTTGTACACAGTTGGATCTATCCCGGGAAAATGTGGAATTATTTTAAAATGACGGACCTGTGGTTTCACCCCACTCTCTAAACTTTTGCTCCACTTTGATTGATTTGAGAATTACTGGGATAATTTTATCGTCTGCGAATTTTTTTCGTATCGTCTGGGAGTTTTGTTGCTATACGAGCTCTTCTTCTTTTTTGTTATATTTTGCATGGCTTTTTTTTACAAATTTCATGACTTTTTTAATCTTGATGACGCTCTTTGAAAATTTCCGTTTGGTCTAAAGTAGCCTCTTTTTAGTTACTGGCGAATTGTTTCAACTAAATACGGTAATGTATGTTTGAAATTTTCATTTATATGTCTAATTTTTTCATTTTATATTCTATGTATAACTATAGTTTTATTTTAGAATATTATGCTTTATATTGAGGTGTTGCCCCAAACGACTGCCCGAAGGGCAGTCGTTTAAGAGTGCCATCGAAATGCCCCAAACGACTGCCCGAAGGATTGCCTGTAAGCACCATGATTGACTGCCCGGAGGGGGTCATGGATGTGATCCTGAGTAGTCGGAGGCCGAAGGCCGGAGACCACAAAATCGACGTAAGGAGTCTGTGACTTTAAGCGCGCGGTATGCGTGTGAGCTTAAGAGTGCCGGGTAAATGCCCCAAACGACTGCCCGAAGGATTGCCTGTAAGCACCATGATCGACTGCCCGGAGGGTGTCATGGATGTGATCCTGAGTAGTCGGAGGCCGAAAGCCGGAGACCACAAAATCGACGTAAGGAGTCTGTGACTTTAAGTGCGCGGTACGCGTGTGCGCTTAAGAGTGCCGTCGAAATGCCCCAAACGACTGCCCGAAAGATTGCCTGTAAGCACCATGTTCGACTGCCCGAAGGGGGTCATGGATGTGATCCTGAGTAGTCGGAGGCCAAAGGCCTGAGACCCCAAAATCGACGTAAGGAGTCTGTGACATTAGCGCGCGATACGCGTGTGCGCTTAAGAGTGCCGTCGAAATGCCCCAAACGACTGCCCGAAGGATTGCCTGTAAGCACCATGATCGCGGAGACCGAAATCCACAAATACCCGGAAACATAAATCGACGTTAGGAATATGTGACGTTAGTGCCACGGTACGTGCGTGCGCTTAAAACAGTGTATGGCATTCGTGATGTCCACACGACTTGAAACGACTAACCAACAGCGGATCAACTGATCGCGAGTTCTAATCGCAACATTTGCTTTTAAACGCATTAACTTAATGTCAGTTATTTGTATATTTCCGATATGCGTCGATCTGTAAAATATCATTTGACCAGGGTGCTAAATTACGAGGCAGTATTCCCGGGTCTTTCCTTCTATATAGATCTCGAACATTAACTTTCCATTAGAAATAGCAACATCCGTCCTTTAACCATGGTTCAAAAATACGAGACAGATTTCCCGTGTCCTTGTTTCAAGATATATGCGAACCGTTTACAATAGCCCAAAGTGCAGTTCTAGTGTGCGCTAACCAATCAATCGCGAAAGCAACCAACAAGGCAATTACCGACCATCCATTTTAAAGCAAAATGTTTGGTTTGGATAATAAACATGATCTAGAACTGCACATTGGGCTATTTAATACAAATGTAAATAAAAGTATTACTCTTATCAAAGTGAACTGGCAACGATAAAAATTATTTCATGTTCTAAAGTTTGTTTATATTTTTAAAACGGCGATAGTTTACTCTTATTACATTAATTTGTTATTAAAATATCAGAAATTACGAAAAAATAACATTCCGATATTAAATCAGTAAATTATAACATTTATAAATATAATATTTAGCATCGTTCCATTGTACTACGACTGCATAATCGAGGGTTACCGTCTCGTTTGGCGGGATTAACAAACGCGTCACAGAATTGGCGACTTAATTTTGTTGAAAATTCGGTGCCCCGTGATAGTACATTAGTTCCAAGACATGTTTGCCTGTGCTAATTATCAATTTAATTTCTTTAAATTGATAATTAGAACATAAAGAGCATATTGGAAAAATGGACCATAATAAACAGAAAACATTAGAAATGTTAAAAGTTCCAAAGAGAAATTACCTTTAGATCTTCTAACAAAGAAGATACATCTTCTTTTTTTAGGTTGTTTATAATAACTTTGCTTGTCACCATGATTCAGTCAAACTATCAAAATACAGGACATATATTAAAATAAAATCTGTTGTGCACATATTTATATTACATCTTTAGTTATTTGTTTGAATATGTTCGCATAGTATCAACATAATTTGTTGTCAGGAATATCTTACAATATAAAAAATGAGTGTGGTACCTAATTATCAAAAGAAGAAGAAAAAATAATATGTAAAAAAAAAATAAGTGAATGGCTTATCGAGTTTTACTAAACTTACAATATATAAATATATTATTTCAATCTTACAAAAGTAATGGGCTTTCTAACATTTTTACATGAAAAATAAATATATATTGATGTGCGAAAAAAAATGTATATAATAGTTCATATAATTTTTATTTGCTTTTAAAAGTATTTACTTTCTGTATCAACCAGTTTCTTTGGTACAGATGTAGTATAGGACATCAGCGCGCGAGGTTTTTTATGTGTTTTAAAGGGGCGATAAATTTATAGTATGACAACCCCACCTGACATTGTTGGTATTTTCTGATTCTTGTGGCGACTTTCAATCTGGCAACCCTATGCTATGTTTAACGGCAATTTTTCGTCGCAAAAAAAAACCAGCGCTAAATATCCTATACTACATCTGTTCCGTTTTTTTTTAATCTCATTGTATTGGAATTAACATCCTACTAAAGCTTCCTAAATGAACAATGATGATACAGACAATCCACCAAAGCAGTTTCACAAACTTTATTTACAAAAGGTGTGGGATTGTAATATTTAAAACTACTAAGTTGAACCTTTTTCTAGCATTAACCAATTGAAGACTATAAATATAATCTTCATTGCTATTATTTGAATAATTATATTTACAAAAACATTAAAAGAATATTTTAGAATTTACAATAGGCAAAATAAATGTTGGTTCTGAAAATGTAATCTAAATTCCCTAAGAATTAATACAAGATGAAGCAATGACACAATATTATGCATTTATGAATATGTGTACTTTGTAAAATTTACACAATGAAAGTATTCCGCAGGGTTGGAAAAATTGAACCGAAATCATCTTTGGTGACAAGTACCTTGTCAGCCCTCCTATACTTAAGTTTAAACAAGTGACCTATTCCTTAACCACTACTCATTCCTAAAAACATTCCAATTTTGTTGGTTTAATGTTAGTTCCTCCTTAAGTTAAAATACATTGTGCTGTACGATTTGGAGACTACTCTGAAAAAGCAATATTCGCAACGCTAACACGTTCTTGGCGACAGAAACCGGTTTGGTTGCCAATCAAAGAAATCCTCCATTTTTCTCCTGGCCGGGAGCCAGATTACAAGATTTGGCGAAAAATCAGGTGCACTGTAGAATAACTTCCAACAAAAACAGCATTATATTTGAAGAAGAGTTCTCACTTAAAAATTACGACAAATAATTGAAACATGGGCTTAAAAAAAGATCAGAATACTTTAGCTGTTAATACAAATATTATACATTCGTTCTACAATTTGAAATTATAACAACTACAAAAATTTGAAATTCTAACTACAAAAATGGCAAAACAAATTTCAGCCAGGTAAACGTACCATTTTTATTAAATAAATAAATTAAAATAATATCCAAATCTTGCAATAAAACTGTTATTTACTTTTAAACAGATTTAGCAATTAATATTCAACGTTTCCAACTTTTAAAATCTAAAAATTGAAATTTGCCGCCAGCAGAACGGTCACAAACAAAAATTTTAATGATTTGTATACTATCGTATACTGTTTTAAATTAAATGACTTTTAAAATCCTACATCTAAAAAATTAATAATACACCTAATTTGTATTAAAATCTATTTTCCGTTATTTTTTAAAATATAGAATATAAATATGCCTTCATAGAGAACTTTTGCACATTTTTTGATTTAGCCCCGGGCTTTATGTATTTTACTTTTCATCTTATATTTAAAACAGGTATGGGGACGCCACCAGTCTGTTTTCGCGTATATTATTTTGTTGTTGTTTTTGATGTTCAGCGGTAAATCGGAACCAGATTATGATTCCGTCTTAGCAAAAGAAAAGCTAATCAAGTAAACATTATTGAAATTATTTTTATTCATTTTTGAGCACATATACTATTTTTTCAAACATTTATCGAAATAATGTCGTAATAAACGCAATATGTTTCATACAAAGTTATCTTGTGGAGACCATAAGTGCAGTCAGTTTTTATTTATAAAGTCTTCCCAAATATAATAATAAATTACAAGTAATTGATTAAGTGTTTTAAAGGCAGTACATTATTATCACTGATTAAATTTTGCCTAAAACATTCAGAATGGCATTTGACATGTTTATATACATATTTTTTTCTTGTTTTGACATTTACAAATTGAGCAGCTCAATATAAGAATAATGTATAAGTTATCAGTGTTTATTTTATAATGCCGTATAAAAAGTTATGGTATGTTTATAATGATTAAAGTTTTTCATGAAGGAAAGTTACTATCATGCAATAGTATCCAACTATCAACAATCTTCTTAATTTTTCATAGAATATTATTACTAAAATTTCAGATAGCTATATGAGTTTCCTTGGCTTTTTTGTGTGTTTAGTTTAACAATTTTGGCTACTTCAAGATGTCATTTGTTGAAACTAGCAATTATGGTGGTTGAGGTGCATAACATTTCTTTTAAAACATATTCAAAATCATATGTACACTTGTGTAAACTTGGTTTTTCTATTTTTAAAGGCGATTGTAATGTCTTATAATTTTAGAAAGTGTGTTTCTGTGAATCGTGAAATTTGTTGATCTTTCAAACATGTCTAAAGCTTAATTTTTATTGTAATGAAAAATTTTCAGGCATATTTTTTAGAGTAAAAGAAATGTGCGAGTGTTTATGAATTAGTTATAAAACTTAATAATGATAAAAACTGGATGTTACATTTAAAAATAAAAATCTTTTAACATACAGAAGAAAAAAATTACATTGCCATTAATGTAGTAAATTTTATATGCCTTGAAATATTTTATTATACAATTTATAGCAAAAATATTGAATAATTAGTAGCCTCCCTTCCCCCATTTGCTAATGCTCGTCAAACTCCGGAGGGTTGCTACACAATCCTCGGTTTGCTTCGCAAACCAATTCTTGCTTTGCTCGCTATCTGTATAAAGTATCCCCACATCTCTTCCTCCAAAAATATTAATATCTTTTGAAAATTTACTTGATCCATCCTAAATTTACTGTAACTATATTTTTTGTAATTTATCAAAGTCATTTTTAAAATTGGTTATTAAATTCTTCTGGTTCTGAACCTCTATTCTTTAATGTTTTTTCTTTTCGAGTCATCGTTGAAATTCTTTCATTTTAAACTTTGCACACCTAGGTATTTTTAACATTATACCAATCTTATTAAACAACTTCTTTATATTTAAGTGTAATTTTATTTAAAATCACACTCGAGCTGACATCAAATTTATATTTACAGGAAAAATAATTGATTATGTACAAATGGGTTTTGAAAATAGTATACAATATATTTATGTAATTTACAATTATCTGAAATATAGCGCCCAGTGTACCCCTGTCCATGTATTCTCAGTTTTGCCAGTAATAACTAATGTTTTTTTTTAATTCATAAAAATACTATATTTTGAAACATATTTCAAATCTAATGCTTTGTTAGAAATTTTAAAAGACATTTGTACTAACATATTTTTTTTTTAAATGTGTTGAAAATATAAATTAAACACCCTCGCAGTGAAAACAAATTTAGGTTAATTCTTAGTGTAAGAAATCAATAGACTTTTTTTTTTAAATATCGAGTTTTTTAATTGATTAAGAATTTCTGTTAATAAAAATCCCATTGGTCCCCTTTTTTGTGGTCACTTCCAACTTTCTTCCTTAGTATGGTCTTTTCTCTAATGTTTATTTTTCATTTGCCCATTCTTATCTATGCAAAGTCCTTCTTTTCCCTTGTTTTCCTTACCCTATACCCCTCCGAGATAAAAGGAATTTACCATTGTTTGTTTTAAAACCAGCTTTTACTAGTTTTTTACCTCTAGGGTTGACATTCCCAGTTGCAATTCCTTCCTATCTTATGTTATAATCTGCTAAGCATGAGTGTTAATACTATTGAATTATTTTATTTTCCTAAGAAAGCCCTTAGTTTAAATTAATAAAATATCTACTGGAAGAAAAAAATATATATTACATAAATGCATCATTGGGATTTTAAAAAAAATCATGATTTTTTTTTACACCTTGATAGGAATGAAAATAGCAGAGAAAAAAAAATTATCCATTGACCGCATGAGAAATGGCACACAACATGTAAGGAATGCATAAAACATGTAATTTGCGACGGGTATTTATTCATTGTGGTGAAATACTCATTTTTATTTACTCTACTTGCTGGATATTTACCATACCCACATGTATAGAGTAGTTAAACATATTAAGAAAAAAAGTTATTTAAAATTTTTAAAAATCTGAAAAAATAAAAAATTGATTTAAATCAAATCTGATTTAAAAAAAAATGATTTTTTACACCCTGCCAAAAATTTTATATTGTGTTTATTATATTTATTTAAATTACTATTTTTAGTTAATATTCAATGCAATATTGGGACAATTATTTTAATTTATGCCATACTTAAAATAATCATCCACCAGTAAAATTCCTTATAAATTTCTTAAAAAATATATTTTTTTTACTTTGTAAAAGAATTTAAATTAGTATTAATATGACCTCATAATATTTTTTCAATTATTTTACAAATAAACTATATCATTATGTTGCTAGGGCCCCTAAACATAGCTAAAATAAGACAGTTGTGATAATGTGTTCTACTTGAAGAAAACTTCAAATTGACCATAAATTTACAATCCTATCCAATGGTTTATGATTTATAGTGGACTTTTAAAAATTCACAACTGTGCACAATGCACTTTTTTGTGTATTTCTTTGAACTCTCTTTGCTGTTTGGATGTCTTTAGTTATCCAAGGATCACCAGTTTCCTCAACAATGCATATAAATTTTAAATTCATAAAAACACTCAATGTTTAAAATATTTTTCAAATCTAAAGGTTTGGGATATTTTTTTTAAAGCCATATCTATTAAAATAAATATATAAAATATGTGTATTGTAAATATAAACTAAACTCTCTTGCAGTAATTACAAGAGAAGAAATTATTACAACTTTACAATTTTGATATCTTTCTAACCACTTAGAGGGTAAAATTTGAATTTGAAACTTCATCAATTAATCGATCTTTATTGCTTTAGCACAATTCTAAATTACAATACATTTACATTTATTTATACTATTTAACCCTCTAATGAAAAACATAAGCTTGTTTAGTAGATCCTGAAGTTTTTAAAAGGCATTTAAAAATATGAATATTTAATTGCAAAATTTTATATTTCTGTGCAAATATCTATAAATGCAGCATTCGCTTTAAACTAGAATTATAAAAGGTGTTCTGATAGAAGTCTAACTTTTGCAAGAAACTTTATGTAGCTTTAACCCTAATGAAAAACAAAATTTCGAATCTGTACGCTTGTTTTTACTGCAGGAAAGTTTAATTTATATTTCCAACACATTGCTTTTTTTACAAAAATATATTTAAAAAATATTTCAGTACATAAGGTTTTTAAAAGTCCTCCAAATGCATTAAGTTTGAAAATTATTAAAAAAAGAGATTTTTTATCAACTTTTATATGATGTTTACTGCTGGAAAAAATGGAGATACTCTTACGGATATAGACATTTGTATCCGTCAGGTGGTTAAAGGAAAAATTGTATATGTAAAAATAACAAAGATTTTATTTTTTAGTATTTTGTCTTGAAACCTTTTGCAAACTTAAGTATAAAAGATTGTGTGAAGTTGTATAATGTCACCTTTTCGTAAATGAAGCATTTTTGGTGTGAAAAAATTTAGACATATGGTGCAATAGTCTTTGGCTGTACAATTTTTCCAATTCCGCTTATTATCGATTAACTAATACTCCCCCAAATTTATTGAAGCTTCTCTCCACTTTGAACACTGTTCTTAATATCTCTGTATTATAAGCTTTTAATGTCATCATTGTGCTTCTAATTTTATTTAAATATTTCCATTTTCAGTTATGCCTTTTGGCATTAAATCTCTGCAATGCCTGTTCAAGCTCCTCAGTGGACTGACTTTCTCACTTGCCTAATCTGCTGCAATGAGTTTGAGTGTAACATCCGAAGACCCATTAGCTTGGGATGTGGTCACACAATGTGCAAAAGCTGCTTATCGAAACTTCAGAGAAAGCAGTGCCCATTTGATCAAACTGTCATCAATATTGACATTAACCAACTTCCCGAAAACTATGCTCTCTTGCAGCTTGTTGGTGGTACGATACCGGAAGCACTTCCAGCCAACGTACTCTCATTGTCAAAGGATGATTATAGCTATTATCTGGAAGCAAAAAAAAGTGTTGAGGAGTTAGCACTGTACCTGAAATCACCATCTTCAAGTTAGTATTATTTTTAGTATATCCATCATCAAGTGCTAAATAATTTTGTTCACACTACAATATTTTCTCCTAGTTCTTACTAAATAAACATTAAAAGCTTAGACATGCAGTTATACAGTTTTTGAAAATTTTAAAGAATTGTTATTAACCTAATAATTTTTTTTCAGTACTATCAATAAGTTTGCAGAGATCTAGAAATATATATTGACAAATTATCTGTTAATATTGTTAATTGATTGGCATATCATTGCACTTCATAGTAGATTCAGGGTGGCAACATAACTCGGAAATCAGGGAATTATCATGGAAATTTTCAAAATTTCACAAAAAATCAGGGAATTTTTCAAATTTGTATCGTTAAAGTGGCAATTATCGTCTGTTATGCCCTCCATTCTTAGTAAGTTAATTGTCAATATTTTTTTTTATATCTGAATAAGAATTTATTAAAAAAAGAAAAGCATGGTTATGCGCATTTTCATATTTTCAGTTTTATTTTTGTAAAAACGTGAACCACTACTGGAGGTAAAAGCACAGTGTGTTGGATTTTGAATTGTAAGCAACATGTGAGGGGCTAATAAATATGGGATTTATTGAAAATTGGATTAGGAAATATAAAACATTTAAAATTATGTACAAAAGAAATAATTTGAAAAAACTTGCATTTTTTGCTTCCAGGGAACATGTTTAATTACTATAATGCCTTTCGCAATTGCATAATTTGTGTTGTATCTATAAATTATTATGTTAACTGTCAATTAGTACTTCTTTTAATTTTCATTTATAATGCAATATATTTATAGTATTATCGTAGAGTGGATACTTTGTTTCTATTCAAAGCATTCCTTTCAACATTTCTTAATGTAATTGTAAAATCAGAGAAATTTTTGTGATACCATCATGGAAATATCAAGGAACTTTTTTTCCAGAATGTTGTTGCCACCCTGAGGTTACTATTGTTAGGAATTTGAATATGTGTTTTGTTTGGACTGTGGAAATAAATTTCAAATTTATGCAATATTTGAATAATGAAAAATAAAAAATATATTTATCAATCTTTTTTTTTTTTATTTAACTAGCAAAAATTTCCTTAGATAGTTAGATTACATCAGGAAAAGTATTTAATCAATATCTAAGGATATAATTTTGCCATTGAATAGAAGTTTGGTAAGGCCTCATTTAGAATATGCTGTACAGTTTTGGCCTCCATATCTTAAAAAAGACTTTGATTTGTTAGAGAACGTTCAGCTCAGGACTACTAAAATATTTCAGACATGGATTACAAAATTTGAATATGTATACTTTGGAAAAAAGACGGATTCGGTGAGATTTGATTCAACTGTTCAAATTTCTAAAACAGGGGGATGTCAAGGGTTTGTATTTTATTATGAGTGATAGAACAAGAAGTCATGGGTTTAAATTAAACAAATTTATATGATTTTAAGAAGAAATTAGATATTCATTGGGTAATAATTAAGAGACTGTACCAACCTTGTTGAGATTTGAGTCTGTTGTTGGTCATCAATATTTTTTATTTGACTATTCTTCCATCTTAGCAGTTTGGATTTTATAAATAAATTTCTCTCTTTTACTTTATATTTTATCTGTTTTCCTCTGTGTTACAATTGAGAAAAGGGTTTAATTATTATAACCTCCCGTTTCAGGTGCAACAAATGGGATTCTGCAGAATAGTCCACTTAGCAGGCCAATGCAGAGAAAGCTGGTCACACTTATTAACTGCCAGCTGGTTGAAGAGGAGGGTCGAAGCAGAGCTATGCGAGCAGCCAGGTCCCTCGGTGAACGTTCTGTGACAGAATTAATATTGCAACATCAAAATCCACAACAGCTGTCCGCAAATTTGTGGGCTGCTGTTAGAGCTAGAGGATGCCAGTTCTTGGGGCCAGGTAAATAACAATATTTGAGATTAGTAAAAGATAACTATTATAAAAAGTAGAATAATTGTCATATAATTCAATTTTACATGTTAATTTTTCATGTGTGTATATATTATAAATTTAATCATTGCAAAATAAATTTGAATAGCATTTTGTAATAATATTACCAATATTTAAAAGTATTAAATTGCTTAATATTTTTCAGGGGAAAAAGGGTTAAAAATTACAATTTAGGAAGAAGGATTAAAAATTACAATGTAAATTTCCAACGGAAATTAAAATCTATAGAAAAAATAATACAAATTCTATAACTTTTAAACAGCTGCAGATATCGACATGCGACAAGGTAAAGATTTTAAATTAGTTGAAATTCAATTAACTGTGCAAGTTTCATGGAAATTCAAACATTATTTTTGAGTTAAAATTGAACAGACGAGGAATTTGTGTTTTAAGTGTTTATTCATGTGTGTTTAATTCATGCCAAAACCTCAAAATGAGTATTTATGTAATTTTTATTTTATATATAGCGATGCAAGAAGAAGTGCTTAAATTGGTTTTACTAGCTTTGGAAGATAGTTCAGCTTTGTCAAGGAAAGTTTTGGTTATGTTTGTGGTGCAGCGACTTGTTCCGCATTTTCCCCAAGCATCCAAAACTAGCATTGGCCATGTTGTGCAGTTACTTTATAGAGCATCCTGTTTTAAGGTACTTAAGCTGTGTTTCATTACTTCGTAATTTCAAGCCTTTAAAAATCACAAATACTACATTTTAATAAATTAGAAGTGTTTTTAAAAAAAAATTATGAAAACATTTACATCATATAAATATATTTATTGAAAGATTTATAGATTTAGAATTAACTATAATATTGTAACTAACATTTTATTACGACAAAAAAATTGCTTTTATTCATCATTTCAAAGTTTAAAACATACATAAATGTGCCTTAGGTAAATATATAATACAGTCAAACCTCGGTATAACGAACCCGGGATATAACGATCCCTCGGTTGTAACGAACTTTTCAATTGGTCCCAACCGAACTCCTATGTCACTAATGTATTTTCAAATGCTTATAACGATCTTCAAAAGTAAGGAATTCGGATGTAGCGAACTAAAATTAACACTTTTCCAGTTTAGTTTTAGGTTTTCCCCAAAAATTTTACTCGCCCCGACCACATTCCTTACCCTTTGTTCCTTTGACAGAAGCCAGGTTCCTCAAAGGTGACAATAGATTCCCCTGCTCAGCTCCTCCCCTTCAACTGGTTTAGCATACATTCTTTGCCTATTCCTTTCATTCTATTGCTGAAGATTATTGTTCAACTTGTGGACTTCGCGTAGGTTTAAAATCGCTCCCGTTTGCTAATGCCTTTTCCATTGAGAATAAAGCGAAAATTATTAAGAGAATAGAAAACGGTGATTATCGTTTATCTACAGATATTGCATACGAAGGGGATGTTAGTTCAGGTCCTTCAATTTCTGATGCTAAGGGTAAGGCAGCTGTGAACATTTTGCATAATTTCTTTGCAACAGAAACTGTGGATAAGAATGTAATGGACTCTTTTGATGCTTTCAACAAAAAATCAAAACTTCTTTTCATACTTTAGATAAATAAATTTAAGTAGTAGTAAATTAATTTAATTGTTTTTTAAGAACAAATATTTCTTTTACTTTATTATTGCCCATTACTAATTGCAATTCAGTGTTCAGTGCAATTGTTTCGCACAAAACGTGTTTAAGGACTTTAGGAAGTTTTTATATCGTCAATATTTGAAAATTCGGATATAGTGAACCCTCGGCTATAGCGAACTTCTGAACCAGTCCGTTGAGGGTTCTTTATAACGGGGTTTGACTGTAGAATCTTTTAAAACACAACTTCTTAGCTTCTTTTTTAAAAATACAATTTTTGTGATTTTTCGCTAAATATACAAATTAATAGATAAAAATATTGTGGTATGTTTTATTTTTTATTAAAAATGCATTGAAAATTAAAAGATAATGAAAATCCTATATGATTTTATTTTTTAAATGTATATTGTTTTAAGGTTTGCAAAATATCACTCTCGTTAACCTTTTAAACGTACAGTAAAATATGACCTGGTGCAAAGCTAGAATAAATCTGCTTGGTCAATTATTTGCTGTTTGGAAAAACGTATAAAATAATTAATAAGTGTTGACACTAAATAATATACTACTAGATATTAAAATTATTGTAGTTTCCAATTATTTTGTTTTCAAGTATAACCTTACTATAACAAAAAAGCAGCAAATGACTTAGTGAGTTTTTCAGTAAGTTTTTTTAATATGCAGTTTTTCATTGAATGTGCATAAAAAATTTCAGTCAACTCCCAGTTGATACTAATAGACCAATGACCACCATGTTTGTTTTCAGGAAATGACCTTAAAGTTTTTAGTTTTTCATTCATCGACATATATCGGTCTGTTTGTATTATAATGTACATTATTGTTTTTGGGTTTGATAGACACAAAGTCTATTGGTATTCTAATAAAATTAATCAAGCTGTATTTATAGATATTGATAACTCAAGTATAAGAAATTAACCCTCCTTCATTTGATGTACTTGAAAATACAAGCATTGGCAGATATGACTAAATGCATAATAGAAAGATTCTGAATTTAGCTTGACTCTGTTCAACCCTCCAATGCACACTATTTAAATTAATGCTAACCTAACAGTCAACTGTGCTGTCAGTTTGTAACTTCTTGAAAACTTTTGTACACCAATTTTTTTTTTTAATTTACAATTTTTTTTATTGTACAAATAAAATGGTAAAAGATTCTTTGTCATATTTAAAAGCTCTCAAAAATTAAAAAATTCACTGTGTTTTGAAAAGTTAGTGATTAGGTTCTATACTGTTAAATCCTACTGTAAACTGGAGGGCTAAAACTTTTCAGAAAACTAAAAAAAAAGAACATATTAAGTGTGTATTGATGTATTTAGAAAATACTGATGTTAACTTTGTTTAAAATCATGGTGGTTGATCAATGGTTCAATCTGTGTTTGTACTTAACTTATACATAAATTCTTAATAAACAACATTTATCTGTCATATTTCAAAACTTATCATAAGTCAACTATCTTTAACAAATATATATTTTAAAAAAATGGATTGCTACAAAAATGAATCTTTTTAATGTGAGTATAATTACTATTTTTAAATTCAAGGTTTCCAAGCGAGATGGTGATTCTTCATTAATGCAGCTAAAAGAAGAGTTTCACACATATCAAGCTCTTAGAAGAGAACATGACGCACAGATAGTCCAAATAGCTATTGAAGCTGGATTGCGTATTGCTCCTGAACAATGGTCATCACTTCTGTATGGCGATACAGCTCATAAATCTCATATGCAGTCTATTATAGATAAAGTAATTTTCTTTCCTTTCTTTTTAAACTGATTTTTAAAAATATATACTAAAGTCAAATCCGTTTATAACGATGTCAGGTATATCAATATGCTGGATATAATGTAAAATGCAAAGGCAGTTGGATTTCTTTAGCAGTCCATGTTAATTTTTCTGTATATTACGATGCCAGTAATAACGGTAATCCGCATGTAACAATTGAGTTTTCCCTGTCTTATGCTGATAAAAATTGATTTTAACAATGAAGCAAAAGGGAGGGTCGTTTGCGCAATAAACAAGTGTCAAGAAAATAACTTTGTGAACAAGAATGCCCGAAATTTGCGAAGAGATCCCTGGTTCTTCTACAATGTTAGCAAGAATAGGAAATTTTATGGAAATTTCCTATTACAATGTCAAATCTAAGCAAACAAAAATTTCTGACCATTTCTCATCAAAATAGCAGTCTATATAGCTAACTTTATCTAACTAGTATATGAGTATATGTAGTTGATAAAATCATTATAACGTACATTAAATATATCTATATTCAAATGCCATGTATGTATGAGTATTATACTTTCTAATGAAGCAATATTTTTCGTGATTCGGATATAATGATCAAATTATGACGGTCCCTTGAGCATCTCTATAAGTGGATTTTACTGCATATACCTTTGCTTAAGGTGTGATACCACATAAGTCCGAAAATGTAAACAAACCAAGTGTGACACCATTTTGTATCCCTAAAGTTGTATAAAAATGGTACAGTGTAATATAATTTCTTACTTTTTTTATAGATGTGAATTATTTATTTGTTGCATATGTATAATTGATTAAATCCTCTTATTTTTAAATGAGCTGATTTATTGCTGTTTTTACATTATTTAAATAGAATTTGAGTTTGAATACTAACATTATATATTTAAAATTCGTTATCCAGAATTGAATTTAACCGTTTAGTTTATTTCTAATTTAATTTGTTAATATTCACTGGATTTGAGAAGATATATTAAAATGTTGAATTTTATTCTTAGTTACAAACGCCTCAGTCATTTTCTCAGAGTGTCCAGGAATTGGTTATAGCTTTGCAACGCACCGAAGATCCTGGAAATTTATCAATTCTAAGACCACATTTAGAGTTATTGGCTGCTATCGATCCAAGCCCAGGTATGATTTATATTAAATATTTTAATGTAAATGTAATCAATGAATTAAAGCTTTTTTTGAAAAGATAATGTAATTTAGAAATTAAAAAAGACCTTTGCTATAAAATTGCATCTTGGAAGAATTATTATTGAAGTTAATTTTATATACTTCTACATAACATTAGTCATTAAAATATGGCTAAAAATTTGTATTTTGTTAGTTTAATGTTTATATTGAAAATTGTCTATTCAATTTGCTTTTTGTGTCTTTTTTTTATGCATTTTAATATCCTAATCTAATAATTTATATAATTTTATACAAGTCGTGTATTTTTAATATTTTAAATATACACTAGCTATATTAGTTTGTGTTAATAGTACCTATTCAAGTATATAGATGATTGATTTAAAAAAAAAAAAAACATTTATTGATTCCTTAACAGTAAACAAGACTGATTTCTTATTAGGCTCAAAGCTAGTAGCCTCAAGTTTTGTGAGCCATTTATATAATTGCCCATGAACTATTGTTAAAAAATATCCCGTAATTAAAAAAAAATGCAAAAAAACAAAACTGTATGATACTATACAAGAACAATCTTTTCAGAAAGTGCTTAAAATGTAAATAAATTCATTTAGTTCCTTTTTGAAAAAGTAATATTGAAAGTTTAACTTTTTATGATCAAGGAAAAGCACATGTGTTATTCCTATTTCAATTATTATTTACATTTTCATAAGTAATTTTTAAGAAAGACATTTTTAAAAATAGGCTGCTTATTTTCTCGTAATATTTATTTCCAGATGCCCCTCCTCCATTGTGGAAGGTTTTGAAACAAGTTCAGGAAGCAGTGAAATGCGTCGTCAAAGGACTTTTTGATTTTCTGCAAAACTTTGGGAATCGTAAACTGCAAGAAGAGCGACTGAACTGGAATGCAAAATACAAAACCAGCATGTGTCGAGACCTGACAAAACGCAGAACTTGCCCCAGGGGCCTGAATTGCACTTTTGCCCACTCCCAAGACGAACTAGAAATGTAAAAATTGTTTTAAAATTGCTCAATGACTTTGTGTTTTGACTTTTAAATTTATATTCTAATATTATTCAGGTTTCGGACAAAAAGCAAACGTAGTGTTGGAGGCTGGCCTTCCGGATCATGCGTAAGACTACCCGATTCTGATATTTCACCTAGTGGACTAAAAGAAGATGTCCTCCCCCACAAATATTCTCCGACAACCAGCATTATGAACAGGTAAATATCGATGCTTCAGAGCACAAATGTTATAAGTGACAATTCAGTAATTTTTTCAGGTCCCTTTTTTGAAAGTTTCTACCAATATTACAAGGAATGGAAAACCACAATAATCAAGAGGTTTTTGCCAATTGAAATACAGTCAAACCTCGGTATAACGAACCCGGGATATAACGATCCCTCGGTTGTAACGAACTTTTCAAATGGTCCCAACCGAACTCCTATGTCACTAACGTATTTTCAAATGCTTATAACGATCTTCAAAAGTAAGGAATTCGGATGTAGCGAACTAAAATTCACACTTTTCAAGGTTTTTCACTGCAAATTTGAGTCGCCCCGACCACATTCCTCACCCTTTGTTTCTTTGACAGAAGCCAGTTTCCTCAAAGGTGACAATAGACTCCCTGCTCAGCTCCTCCCCTTCCCTAGTCAACTGGTCAGTATACATGCTTCAGTCTATTGCCGATTATCGTTTGACTAGTAGACTTCGCCTAGGTATAAAGTCACTCCTGTTAGTAAGCAAAAAGCTTTTTCCATGGAGGATAAAGCAAAAATTATTAAGAAAACAGAAAATGGTGATTAGCGTTTATCTTCAGATATTGAATACGAAGGTGATGTAAGTTCAGGTCCTTCAATTTCTGATGCTAAGGCAGCTGTGAACATGTTGCATAATTTCTTTGCAAAAGAAACTGTGGATAAGAATGTAATGGCTTCTTTTGATGCCTTCAACAAAAAATCACAACTCTTTTCATACTTCAAATAAATTAATTTAAGTAGTAGTATAATTAATTTCATTATTTAATTGTTTTTTAAGAACAAATATTTCACTTTATTATTGCCCATTACAAATTGTAATTCAGTGTAATTAATTTATTTCGCACAGAAATGTGAGGACTTTATAATTTTTTTATATCGTCAATATTGGAAAATTCGGATATAGTGAATCCTCGGCTATAGCGAACTTCTGAACCAGTCCGTTGAGGGTTCGTTATAACGGGGTTTGACTGTAATTGTTTTTCATCTTCCACAATTGGGACTATAGACTACAATTTAAGGTCTCGGAGGAGCTCTTTGCCTCAAATTCGCGAAAAATGCACTTATTACATCTGTGCACTAAGACGTCAATTCAAATGATCAGGGATCTTTTTAACCACTATTTTTCTTTTCAGTCACAGTTCATCAAATGCTGCACTCGCTTCACCTGAATGTGGATTGTCTAGGTGTGTTTTTAATTCAGATGGTAAGTATACTTGTCACAAATTTATTAGACAATTAAAATTTTATTTGTTGTTTCTAACCTTGATTATAATATTAAAAAATCTGAAAGCATTGATTTTTTATTAAAATTCTAAATTAATATAATTTTTAATGTAATAAACTTTTTTCTTATACAATTCTAAGAATTTCTTATAAACTCTTTGAATACCATGTAGTTCTTTTAGCCAGAGGAGTCATAGTCAGTCCACTAAACAAGTGAAACAAATTAATATAGCATTATTTTCTAGGCTAATGAGTCATTCATTAATAATTTTTAATAGCTAACTTAAATTAATCTTTTATTAATTTTTCATTTGTATCAGTTAATATCACAATTATGAGAAAATTTATTAAAATATTTAATAAAAATAATTGTTTGTGTCCCATACCTGTCAACTTGTACAGATTTTAACCATTTTGTACTGTTGTAGAATTAGCTCATAAAATTGTACATATTTCACAGAATTGTTTTTTTCGCTTTTCTGAAATGTGCTTTATTGGCAGCTAGAAACTTCTAGAACCATAAAAAGAATAACAGGGTGGCAACATAACCTGGGAAATTAGGGAATTATAGAAATTTTTAATTCTGGAAAAGTCAGGAAAATTTAAAAAAAAATCAGGGAATTTTTCAAATTTAGATCATTGAAACGGCAATTATCGTCTATTATGCCTTCTATTCTGGGTAATTTAGTTGTCAATATTTCTTTTTAGTTTTGAAAAAGAATTTTAAGAAAAAGGCATGGTTTTGTGTATTTTCAGTTTTATATTTTTTAAAACTTAAACCACTGCTGGAGGGAAAGGCAAAGGGCATTGGACCTTGAATTGTAAGTAACATGTGAGGAAGTAATGAATGTACGAGTTATTGAAGATTGGAATAGGAAGCATATAAAACATTTAAAATTGTCTACAAAAGAAATAATTTGAAAAAACTTGCTTTTTTATGCATTATCTGCTTCAAGAGAACATGTTTAATTACTATTATGCCTGTTGCAATTGCATAATTTTTGTTGTATCCATAAATTATTATTTTAACTGTCAATAAGTATTGCTTATAATTTTTCCTTTACAATGCAACATATTTATTGGATCATTGTCGTGTGGATAATTTGTTTCTATACAAAGCACATATTGCAACATTTCTTAATGTAATTTTAAAATCAAGGAAATTTTTGTGACATCATCATGGAAATCAGGGAACTTTTTTTTCAGAATGTTGTTGCCACTCTGAATAATACCTTTCATATATTTATATTGCATAGCTGTCTTATTTTATTAAATTTTTATTTAACTTCTGTTTTTCACAGTTAAAATTCAACTACTAAATCATTTCAATTCAATCACTAAATTTTTTAAATATTATACCGAAACATTTATGCTAATTTAATTTTGAAAAATGTGCTAGTTTCATTTTTATAATGCTGGTAGGTCTGAAACCTACTAATTAATCAGTTAGTGAAAATTATTACATAGTTATTTTTTAAAAACATTTCACAAATTATAGTTTTGTAACGTTATTAGAAAAATTCAAATTTTATTGTATTAACTATGGTTATGGTTTTAAATTTTTACTAGTTGCGGGTATAGTGTCTAGAATTAAACATTTCTTGACATTCGTATTTTCAGACTCTTCTGATGCAGAAGCTACATTGACTGAAAGTTCAAGTTCTCATTTATATAGTGCCCAATATAACAAAAGATGCTCCTTACCTAGCTCTTCAGACATACACCATTCTCTTCAATCTCATCTTTTGCTGAACCCGGAATCGCCTCCTTTCCAGCCCCTATCGAAATTATCTCCCATCTCAAATGCACAGACTTTCCAAGGGATCCCGGCTGCTAATAAGTTATGTTCAGATTTGTCCTTGTCAACCACAAAACTCAGTGCCATTCCATCGTGCAGCACAAGTATGCCCACAGTGAAATTGAAGCCAAGCAACAATTGTCTCCCCCAACCGCCGATTCAAAGCACTTCTTCTGTGATCGACTGTGATACTTCGTTTGCGTCTCCTACCTCGTCTCTCCAGCCTATAGGTCACAGCGGGGCTCTTGTGCAGTGCAATACACCGATATCATCAGTGCCATTTTCAAATAATCAGGTGAATATATTTTATTTAAGGTTAAGAATATATGTATAACAAAATACTGAAATCTTAATATTGAACTAACCAAAATATATAATATATGCTTCTTACCTAACTGCACAGCAGAAGTAAGTTATTAAAAAAAGCAAATATATATTAAAAAAATAACAGTGCAATGGAAGAAAGGAATGGGGGAATATGAGTGAAAAAATATAATTTTTTTAATTAAAACATAAATTTTTTTCACATAGTAGGGCTACTTAATATGACTTCAATATCACACAAATATGAAAATGTAAAACCTTTAAGAAAGTTATTATTACCTAATTTATTTTTTAGAATACTGACTTCTATCAAATAGTCAATGTTGCAATTACTTATTTTGAAGTAATAAGGTTGAGATGCACTTTTATAGTTATGTTAGAGAACCAGTTAATCAAAGACATAATATGAAATATATATTATTTTCTTGTATTATATAAAGATTCTGTTTTTATCTTCCCTCAATGAAATGATTAAATCCAGAAAATTAACTTTCTTGGTATTTTTGCTATTTTACTAATTTGTTTTAAGCAATAACACTGTAGGATATATTTCTTTCTATTTATTATTAAAGTTGTCTCCGTTTACAATTAAAGTATCATCGATATATAACAATGCCTATATATAATGTTTATAGTTAGCTTTAATATCACAGTAATGTAGGTTACTGATTATCAAAAGAGCTACTATATAGCTACTCCCCATGGGAATACCTTTCATTTGAATGTAGTCATTACATTATACAAACGTTACCGTTATACAAACGTTATTAAAACTGCTGAAGGAAATCAAGTTAATCTAAGTTCCGTTCAAGTATATTCTGGAATTTCTGAAATAATTTAATGAATATTCCCACCATGTTCTTCTGAGGTAAACTTGTAAAAAGGTTTTTGAAGTCATATGTTTCAATTTGAACTATTTTTTTGTTCTTCCATTAAAAATATCACTAACTTTTTGGTTGTTAAGTAGAATATATATATATATATATATATATATATATATACAGTGTTCACTCTAGGCGTTTTTTGAAGGGCAGCCCGCCCTGCCCGCCTTTTTTTACTCTCGATTGCGCCCTCGTGCCCCTTTTTCAAAAATACCGCCCTCTTTTGAAAAAATTCCGCCCTTCTTGCCCTTTTCAGTCACGGCACAAGCGTCAGTGCTTCCCTAGCTGTCTTTTAAAAAGGTACCAATTAAAAAAAAATTGTGTGTAAGTTGCAATTAAGTTAATTGAGAAAAACAAACTCCTTTTTAACTACGCGTGTTATGAAATCACGATGATTCCGCGGTAATTTCGAGCACGGGGCACTATTGGTTGACTGTGCCCGCATATGAAATGCTAATTTTTGTTTCTGTGGTTTTTTAAAGAGAAGATGGTAAGTTTAGGCATTTTATTACCAAATTTTGGATTTAAGTAGCATTTTTATCAGTTTTGTAAGGGGTCTGATTAGGGCTACTTACAGATTTGGTTTTTAGGGAAAACATTCAGTTTAAAATGTCAAATTTTAGATTTTAAGGTAATATCTTTATAAAGAATCATCAATTTTGTTCGGGTCTTTCCTGCGCAATGTCAATCAATAAATCAGAACTTTTTTTTTTGTTTGGTCACGAGTCCTATGTGTGGCCACGCCCACCCCATAATTTTTTTTAAAAGTGCCCTTTTAAAAACAAGAAGTGCCTTTTCAAAAACGGGGAGCCCTTTTACTGCCAACTGCGCCCTGCCCCTTTTTATTTCTAGAGTGAGTGAACACTGATATATATATATATATATATATATATATATATATATATATATATATATATATATATATATATATATATGTGTGTGTGTGTGTATGTATAACATGTCAATTAACACTATTTTTAATATCTTAATTTATATTGTATATATTCTAGTATGAAAATCAGCTTTTATTTCCATTTTAAAATTAAACATTTAATATTTTTTTTATTATTTAAAATTTTAGTAATAATTTTGACATATTTGAACAGTCTCATGTATTTTATGTGATTGCCTTGTTGTCAATTGTGTATATTTAAATATATTTTATTTAGATATATTTTATTTAGATATATTTTATAAACATGTTAAAGCTATGTAATGGGTCATTCCATATGAAAACACCCATTTGAGAATTAATTTGTTGCTCCATAGTAACAGATTTTTTTGAAATTTATACCACTGTTAAATATCATAATCAAACCACCAAATCTCATATATTTTTTAATTTTATTGAAAAGGAGCAGAGTTATAGCCATTTGAAAATCAGCCATTTTTCTCAAAAGGCGGCCATCTTGGATTTACTATGATGTCTAAAAATGCTTGTAATATGAGAACCAGAGAATCAAATTCAACAAAATTGGTACCAAATTAAAGTAAAATAAACAAAGAACACATATTTAGTATCTAAACACTTTCTAGTATTCATTTTAATAGTTTTTACTCTATTCAAGGTTAAAAAAGTGCTTTAAAAATTTGTCCAGTTTAAGGGGCCATAAAAAAAATGGCTCACTTTTTATTTTGCTATAACTTGGTAAATATATTATTTGATATGTCTATATTTAATACAAAAAAAATCTCGAGGGTATTATTCTTGATTGCAAAAAAAATTGATATAAAAAAAGTTCTCTATTTTATACCCAAATAGGGCTATTTGCAACAAAATCTGGCTATTTATTGCTAAACCTGGCTTTTTTTTACACTTTTCAAAGTTGGGAACTGTGACATGAGAGATAGTATGCTATATGCATAACATATAATGAAATTCTACATTTAATAGGAAAAAATTCGAGAGGGTATTATGCGTCATAGCAAAAACAAGTCATGCCAAACATATGACATTAATTCGGAAAAAATTTTGCAAATACCAATTGCATTAAAATGTTTATACATGTATAAATTAAATAAAGCTAAAAAATAATATTTAATCATACTTTTTGTAGTCTTCAAAAGCCAATATATTCAATCTACAAGATTTGAATAACATTTTAATTGATTTATTCTCTAATTTTGTGATCTGATATGTTTTGCGTGTAGTTGTCGTTGGAAGAGTTACAGGTTTGATTATGTGTTAATATGGAATCCAACATACATATGTGGGATTTGGTCACATGTATGAACTTGGGCCATGAGGATGCATGAACATAATTTTATAGTTATCGGTATTCTTCCAAAAAATCCCAAAATGTTCCCAATCCTCCAGTTATTTCCTTAAAACAAAGGTAATATATTGTTCTTTTTCAAATGTAATGGTTTATATTTTCTTCAAATGCCATAGTAGCTATGAAGTTGATGATGAACCTGATACCCTGGAAATCTTTAATTGTGATTGATTTATTGGCACTAAACAGTGATTTGTTCTAGTTCCTGGAATTGTGTCAGCTAAAGCATATCTTTTTTCAAATTTCTGACTGGCATTTCAATTTCACAATGTTGTGTCATGTATAAGATGGTCACTGATTATGGACATAGAAATATTTTTTGTAGTTCCAATACTATCTTTTGCATAGACAAGAAAGAGGTGGAATGTTGCTTTTTCTTTTTCCCAATGGACACTTTGAATAGCATCTTGCCCAACACACACATAATTTTCGGAAAAATCTGCAACAATAATGGCCTTATCTGCCAATAACTCGGCATTAGATTTCTTAAAGTAGTAACTCTGAGCTTTTGTAAAAAAAATTATGTGTACACAAAGAAATCAATTTCCTTATTAATGTAGATCAACAAATTCATCAACTGTTGTAATAATTTTTTTCAACTCGGCAGGATCAGTTTTATCTCACTGTTTTTAAGTTATTTCAAAATGTATCACTAAATAATCATAAAGCTTAACTCTTCCTTCAAAATGTTGCAAGGATGGTTATTAAGTGGGTCACAACATGTACTCTGTATCAGTTTGTACTATTTCAAGTAATTGTCTTTATGGGTCTTGCAGTTCTTTCCACTAACATAACATTCATCATCAATTTCTAAATAATATAATCTCCTTTTTAATATTCCAAATCATTCGAAAAACATTTAAGCACTGAAACAAACTCATATGTCACATTAAGTTTCTTACACACAAAACAAGCCATTTCTGCAATACACTTAATATTAAACTACAACACTTTAATATCTGGACAACTTTACATCTAGACAAAACTAACTCAAATGAACTTGATCAAAAAGGAATTGCTCACAATTAGTGTAAAAGATTGTGTAATATTGATCTGATTGGTTAGAATGTAAGATGAAGTCATATATTCTAAAAAAAAAATGATGCAAAGAGACAGTTATTGCTTTGACCTTGCAATATGTTGCAGAATTTCATTATATGTTATGCATATAGCATACTATCTCTCATAGTTCCCAACTTTGAAAAGTGTAAAAAAAAAAAGCCAGGTTTAACAATGAATAGCCATATTTTGTTGCAAATAACCCTATTTGGGTATAAAATAGAGAACTTTTTTTATATCAATTTTTTTTTGCAATCAAGAATAATACCCTCGAGATTTTTTTTTGTATTAAATATAGACATATCAAATAATATATTTACCAAGTTATAGCAAAATAAAAAGTGAGCCATTTTTTTTATGGCCCCTTAAACTGGACAAATTTTTAAAGCACTTTTTTAACTTTGAATAGAGTAAAAACTATTAAAATGAATACTAGAAAGTGTTTAGATATTAAATATGTGTTCTTTGTTTATTTTTCTTTAATTTGGTACCAATTTTGTTGAATTTGATTCTCTGGTTCTCATATTACAAGCATTTTTAGACATCGTAGTAAATCCAAAATGGCCGCCTTTTGAGAAAAATGGCTGATTTTCAAATGGCGATATCTCGGCTTGTTGTCAATAAAATAAAAAAATATTTGAGATTTGGTGGTTTGAATGGGACATCCAACAGTGGTATAAATTTTATAAAAATCGGTGACTATGGAGCAACACCCGTTGGGTGATTTCACGTGGAATGACCCTAATGCTAAAATTTGGGACTTCTCTTGTCTTCAATTTATTTAAATCGAAATAATATTTTTTTAATTTATTAGTGCATTGTAAAAAAATTAATTTTTGTTTCACAACAGCTTGAAACCTTTTTGAAGATCTTCAAACTGAAATCACTATACAAATCAAAGTTTACTTTTTACAATTTCTCATAATTGTAGGAAATGAGCAACAAACAAAAGTTTTAAAACTGAATTCTACATATCAGAGGATTGGTGGAAAAACTGACTACCTTAGTCAATTATTATTTCAAATATATGTTGTTAATTTTTCCTGCCTAATGTTAAAGAAATATGTTAGGGTAAATTCCCTAAATTAGTAATAAGAGTGACACAAAAATAAAACATTAACATATTTAGACTTACTTAGTCTTCAATAGCTACATCTCATTAAAACCCTAATATTTCAGAACAACCACAAATGGCTTAGTGAATTTTTCCAACAAACCATGATATGTCTATGTTTTTAAAAGCACCTTCTATTAATTATGTTAAAAATATTTTATAAGAATGTCTTGATGTCTAGTTAGGTTATGTCTATAAGTAAATGTAATGTTTTAAACTTGCATTTTGTAATAGCCTTTAAAGTCTCAGTCAATGGCTGCTCTTCAGGAACAGCAAGGATATATATTGGCTGTGCTGGGTGGAAATACCACTAAGGTAGCTAGTTTTCTTACTTCAGAAAACGGAAGTACTATTGCACCCCCGGTAGCAGAAAAACGGTCATGCTCTTGGTCCATCACAGATTTTTTCCAAAGTCTGCAGACAATTTTTTAAAGAAATCTTATATACATAATTTTCTATGACTGCACTCTAAAACGTATTCTCCATATTCTTTTTAGAATGGCTAATTACTTGTCTTCCAGGTTAAGAAAGTCGGAGGGTAGGGGGAAAGCCCTGATAACTGAAAACCGTTATCGCTATGTATGATTATTTACAGATGTTTGAACAAATGCTCTCATGAGTTTCTTTTGGAAATCGAACCTATTTTGTCAACTCCTGGGTACTTTCCAGTGCTTATTCTTTGAGAAGATACATTACTAGAAAATAATTAGCAGTACCTTCTTTGACAAGGGAATTTTCGGTAATCGAAAAAAAAATATTATGCACTTCCTATTACAGATTTCTGACTTTGACGATTATTGTCTGTTTGTTTCCTTGAGGATTTAGAGATAAATTTTTGGCATTAATTGTGTCTTTACTCATTGATTATATTTGGTAGCTAATAGGTAATCAAAGATGGTAATCAATGACACAGATACAGGTGCTTGAACAATGTCCGCAGACATTTCTTTGTGGGTATCGATCCTATTTTGTCAACTCCTGGATACTTTTCAATATTCTTTGAGAAGATACATTACTAGAAAATAATTAGCAGACCTTTCTTTGACAAGGGAATTTTGGGTAAACAAAAACAGGATTTTATGCACTTTCCACGACAGATTTCCGGACTTTGGCGACAATGTTTTTTGTTTCCTTGTGGATTTACAGCTCAATTTTGGGCTTTAATAGCTTCCTTTTCTCATTCATTACATTTGTTAGGTATTTTGATAGTTGTAATCAATGATGCCAAGCTTTTCAAATATCAACAATTTGATACCGCTATTACTCAGATTTGGATTACTAAAAATGCATTTTTATTACTATTTTTCTAGCTTTACATGTCTTTTTTCAGCTTCGATTGAGTTTGTGAGGTAGTATTTGATTACTGTCAGCTAACCACAGTTGTCAATTTATTGCATTTTAGTCCAATAGTTTCTCCAATTTTAAAGACTAAAAAGTTGCTTTACATATTTAATGCTTGTTTTCTCGTTTTAAAAGATATTTCTGTAGTTTGTCAAAAATGGGCACTTTGACAATTTCTCCATCTTCATGAATTGGAATATTATAACATTCCTGATAATATTGTGTTTATAATTCCTGATAATTTTTTATTTAGTGATTTTCGTTTAAAATTATGTTTTATACTCTAGAATTTCAATAGCTATGCTATTTTTCAACGAAAAATAAAACATGATTCATTAGACTTGCCTGTTATTCATTTTATTATCATACTGTGTGTGGAAGTTTCCAGGCATTTACAATATGACTGACTGTATCTTAGAATCCGAAATCAGTATCTTAGTTTAGATTCTGCACTATAATAAACATTCTATCTGTTCCCAGATTTAAACCAGATCATTGCTCAAAGTTTTTATATTGTCATTTATCAGGAAAATATTTTCTTACAATATTTTTTAATATATCACTGAAAGCAGCATTGTGTAAAAGATCTTATAGAAATGTAAAAATATGCAGTGTAAACAATGGAACATTAAAAAAAAAATTAAATATCATAATACCATAAGTTTATACCTATGATGCAAAAAGTAATTATTGGCACGTTGATGTTGTATTAGTTGATGATTCGAGGGCTTACTTTGATAAGTTAATGAGCTGGGTTTCCACTTATCAACACAATTATTCAATTTGATTTTAATATTAAATTGAAACTAAAAATAAAGAGATTAAATGTTTCAAAACATCTTTTTACTTTATGTAATAATGTAATTTCTATTACACAAATAAAATATTAACTGCAATTTCTTTTTATTTAAATATTTACCATGTGTAGATCATCGTTATGACTTCTAATATGTGATATGCATTTTCTTCTAATAGATAATCTAGTTTTGCTTTCTGGGTAATTTATAATAAAAAATTTCAAAAGTTTTTTTTATTCGAAATTTTGTTGTACACCTTAATAATATGCCCATCAGAGCTCTGAAGGATTTCTACTTACCTTTGACCTTAGTTTCACAATGAAATACTAGTATATACTTTTTAACTGATATTTATTCTGTAAATCTTTTTTTTTAAATTAACTTTTCGGAAACAGAAACCCCTAATGAGTAATAAAAAAAAACATAATTTGTGAAACTGATTTGACAAAAAATTTCTTTTTTATATTCATTAGTTTAAAATTTTATATTGTAACAGGCAACTAAAAAGTACCCAATAATAGTTTTGGAGGTATTCTTGAATTTTATTCAAAGAATTAACACAAATCTGCCGTACATTATTATAAAATGTTGGTTACAATATGATTTATTCTACTTAGCTATATACACTAATGTATTTTCTTACTTAACTTTGAATATTTACTTTACTATATTTTGCTCTATGCAAAGGTTCTTTTAATTACCTGACTAAGTGTTCAATCATTTTTGAATACTCTAATTTTACTTTTAAATACACCTGCTTGAATCTAAATAAGTTATTATGAATTATATCTTAACTGAATCAACCTTACTATCACCACCATCTTTTCATAATCATAACATTAATTTATTTTATCATTACTTTTACCTATTTGTAATTTAGTTACATAATTCAAAATTTCAGATTTTCTCAATCGTAACTAACAATATACTTCAAATATAAAAATGTATTTCTCTCTGTCCTGCATCTTTTATGTTTCTAACTTCTAGCATCATGTATTAAACTCTATGGACGATGTTGACATGGTGCACCCTTACTCTTATTGGAGCTCTGTGGGCGTTTCCCCTCATGGACCATCTTCACTTCTCACGAGTAGCTCTCACACAGATCTTAATTCTTCTCACAGTGAAGGAAAACCTTCATCTGACAAAGATGACTTGGAGGATGATTTATCAGACATGTAAATTCCTTATTACATTTTGCGTTAAAGGCATTTGTATTCAAAGTGGCCAGATTGATTAGATAAGAATTTAATTTGTTATATCGTCACACTAAATTCATGCGTTCGAGAAAAAAAATTGCAATATTTTTTTTATAATATTTTTATATTGACCATTTGATTTGATTTGACTCAAAAATATTCTATTTTTAATTTAGACTACTTTGCAATATATATATATATATATATATATATATATATATATATATATATATATATATATATATATATATATATATATATCATGCTTATACTCATTTTCTAGTTTTTATGCAAATAGTAACTATTTTCGAAAAAGCAAATTATTATAACAAATATCTTAGTATAAAGAATAATTAATAAATATTCAGAAACACTTGATATTATTTAGGGGAAAGAATGAAGTTAAATTATTTTATAATTGAATTCCTAACAGAAATTTAATTTTTTCTTTGGTTGAAGTGCTTAAAATAAATGTGTTGTGTTTCTATCGCTATTGGTTTACTTTAGATAATTATAAAAGGAGATATAGCTCATATTAAAAATTTTAATGGGTTCACTGATAGATATAATCTTCTAGTATTTGAAACAGCTAAACTCTTAATTGTGTTTTTGTTATATATCTGGCTTGCTTTGAATGCAAACACTTAAATATTTCTTGCATTGTATTTGTAGACATTTTTATGAAAATTATCATTGTAATTATATGGATGTATCGATAATTTGTAACATAATCACAAGTTTCTAAGAAGGCTTGACTTTTCTATAGAACAAATTATTATGCTTTTTGCTACTTGTTAACACTTTAAAGTATCTCGGAAAATAACAACTATTCCATTTTTTATACATTTCATGTATGTTATATTGAAATATCCCACTTCAGTCTTTTATTTTTTTACAAAATTAAATAATATTTTTATAAAATTATATGAATAGAAAAGATAGACACATATGAAAAGTCCTTTGTTGTCAATATTTTTAAAATCCATATTTTTAATAATTGATTTAGAAGATTTTTTTTAAAAACAAATTATACTCATTTAATCACAATACCAAATTTTAAAAAAAAAAAAAAAGCTAACAGATTGTTTAACAGTTTAAAATTCACTCAAATATATTTTAATACAAATTGTTTTAAACTTTTTTTTTAACATACACAATATTTTTTGGTGCAAGTAAATTGTTAGAGCAAAAATTTACACAGATGCTTGCTAGAGTAGTTCAAAGATTTCTTTTAATATTATATTTTTAAAAAAATTACTTTATGAACGTTCTAAATGCTAAGCTTTGTGTTAACTAAAAATGAAAGCATTAAAAAATCAAATATAATTTTTCACTATCACCATGTAATGAAAAAAAAAATTGTAAAACTGTTAATTCTTCACATTATACCACAAAAACTCTTTCAAATTTATGTTTATAAATTTAATTAACAGTTAATTTATGTTCATAAATTTAATTTACAAATCAGCTATGCACCTGTCTTATTCATGAAGTACTTCTCCTACAATGTTACCAAAGATTGAATAAAAATTTTGTAAACACAAATTATAAAATTTATTATTGCTTTTATATTTTAATTATTTATTTTATACACAAAAAACTGCATTTAAAATTATGAAAACTTTTGTAACATTTTAAATTTACTTGAATTATTAATTATTTCAGATGCTTTAACATATGATTTGAATTTAATTCGCT
Organism: Troglohyphantes excavatus; assembly: GCA_963932185.1. Taxonomy (NCBI): domain Eukaryota; kingdom Metazoa; phylum Arthropoda; class Arachnida; order Araneae; family Linyphiidae; genus Troglohyphantes; species Troglohyphantes excavatus. The sequence goes on from OZ010669.1 coordinate 47,879,403, forward strand.
TTATAAAATAATTTCTATATTTTTTTTAGAGATTTACCCAACTGTGCATTTGCTCTTCCATCTGAGAAAGACGAATTCATTCCCTTTGATCGACCTTTAGTTTCTAAATATGGCCCAATATCAAGATGTTCCAAGAGCTTAATTCGTGGCACAGCTCCGATTCAAGTGAATGCGGTCTTTCAAATGGGAGAACTTACTAGTCCTACTTCGTCTGTGCAGCATCCTCTGTCGTCTGCATCTCTGGCACCAACATTTTCTCCAACGCATTCTCCAAGTCAGTATTTATTGCTTTTAAAATTGTAAAATTTTTGGAATGTTTTCTTCCCCATTGTATTTGCTAATTTCCCCCCTATACATGCTTTTATAAAACAATTTTTTTATCTTATGCTAAATTTTCATATTAGAAATTTGAATAATTATTTTATTAGTTTTAATTCTCTGGCAACTGGGCATTATATGCACCACTGAAAATACATTGACCATCAGTCAATTTTGGTTGTTCTAGCTGTTAAAGGGTTACAGTGTGCATAGATACAAAAAAAAATAACATATTTTTGTTATACATTTATTTATGTAAAAATAAATTTATAAATATCTAAACTGAAAGTAGGCCAGGAACTTATTTTGCTATATTTCAAAACTTCTACTAATCAAGCAAAGTTATTAACGCTGCCAAGATAAAGTTTTTGTTATTTGAATTATCCACCACACGTTTATGCTGAAAAAAAAAATATTTTTATAACAACAAAATATACATGAGAACACATTTTCTATACTTCTAATTTAAATATAAGCTTTAGATAAGTTCCTTAGCTGTTTTTTTAGTGTTTTACTTTATGGTGTATGTCATTAAAAAGCAAGTGATTAACCAAGAGAAGTTTAAAGTGTCTGACAGAGAGATATGTGGGAAAAAAAGCTTCTATATTAAAATCAAACGATTAAAAATAGTTAACACTTGTTTAATTTTAAACTTATAAACATTTTAAACAAAAATCATAACACATTTGTGTATTATAAGTAGCTTTAAATTTTTTTCACAAAGGTAAAAAATGTAATAATACAATTTTTTGTGTAATAATAATAACCTACGTATAATTAGTCATAAATTTTCTGAGTGATAACAACAGATACATCTATATGTGTGCAGCCTGTTTTTCCAGCAATACGTAATTTTTAAATACATAAAAATACGGTTTATTTGTTTAAAAAGTATTCAAATTTAAAGCATCAAGGGAATTTTAAAATAAATAAATTTACAATTTTTGCTTACTTCTATGAACTGGTTTAAAAACTAAATTATATATTTTTTAAATAGATTTGATAGTAATAAGAAATGTGGAAGTGATAGTAGTTACATGTCTGCTATTTCAGCTGTATAAGTAATTTTTTTTCTAATATTTGAATATGTTTTTTATAATAGCATTTTTTTTTTAAATTGGAGTGTTGGAGTTTCTATTTTCCCTACTATGCCAATGTCCCTGTTTGCATAACTTTTTTTTTTTTTTTAATTTAAACTATTGGTGGAGTTAGTGTTTTGGGTAATTTATGACAGCATAATTTTTTTAATAGAATTAACGGTTCCAGTGGTTTTTATATCTGAGCAACATTTACCTTTGGATGAATCTGACTCTTTCATTGTGCCTGTTGCTCTTTGTCTTCCTAATGAATCACAAATAAGGTAAACTTTGCTTTTATTATATTTTAAACATATATAATTATGAAATTCGATAAACATTTTGTTTTCAACAATATTATTCAAGAAAATATGATTTTTTTAATGTAGAGGCAATACTTCTGCTGCTTCAAAAGGATTTGTGTCCAATGAAGATTTCCAGAACGAAGCCTTATGTGAAATAGAGGTTAGAAAAAATAAGATACTGTCTTTATATATATGTATATATAACTTAATTCTTCATTGAGTTAATTTCTTAATGTCTTACTGTCTTTTTAATAATTAGTTAATTTTAATGTATTTTGTTACACATTAATTTTTCGAAAGTTAGCTTAAAAGTTGTTTTTATAAAAAAAAAATATAATTTTGTTATGAAGATTATAAATATTTATAATTTATTTTAGCAACTAAGCTGTAATAATTTTGCCCTTCTGCAGTTTTTTTATACATAAATATCAGCAGTTATAAAAATTTTTTTTGCATTTTGAATGACTTTTGTTTCCATAGGCTACAAAACTAATTCAAGGAAACGGTATAAATTCTGAAGCCTTGAAAGAAGAATTACAGGAAATCGAAAATGCTATGATTGAAAAACTATAGCATACTTTAAAACTTAGAGTAAGACACTATATATTATCATTATCGAAGAAAGTATTATGCCCTGTAAATACCAATTTGCTATAGTTATTGCATTGGTCTATAATAATGTTTTTTTTATCCAAAATGGAAGAGTAAAAAGTTAAATGTTCTTCTGAAAAAGTATAGATTTTTTTACCAAGTACATATCTCCTGTAACAATTGCAAGTGTACTTTGAATTTTGATTGCAGTCATTTATAGAAGTAAACATGTCCTTCCACCAAGTAAATAGCAATTGTGAGCACAGCACACCAAGCATAATTATTTTTCTGTTTGACCTACTATGTGCTATTTAATTTTAATGCAAATATTTAAATCTCAGAGAAATACGGATTTTGTAGAATTTGGCAATCGTAAATTTTTTTTATTGTATTCTTTTATAAAAGGATTAACTTCATTTTTCGTATTTGATTATTCATAAAGTAATTTATTATTCAATAAATATTTTCATCAAAGTTAATTTAATGTAAATAGATAAATTAATATTTCAATAATTATTATAAAATGCTAGGCGGGGTCATAATTCAAGCCAACACTAATATAGTTTGAAATTGCTATTGTACTCTTTTTTTGCTAGTAGGATTTTTATATCTTTTAAAAATAATAGTTAACTTTTATTGAATAAACTGCTTTATTTGACACTCGTAAACTAATAACATCATAACAACATAACTAGACCATAATACATCTGGAAGGCAGTGGCCCATTTTAAATGAAAGAGTGCAGAGCCTGTAAATATATAAATTAAATTTTTTATTGTTCAAATTACTAATTAGATGTTGAAGGAATCTTAGTATATTGAATTAACCTCCCCATGCACTTACGTTTTTTTAGGTATACAGGTACTTTACATAAACATTAAAGAATACACAAAATCTACTCGGCATCAGACCCTACTCCCCAAAATATTCGTAGATTGGTGCCATAGTTTGTATTTATTATGATCAATGTGATATTTTAGCAGATTATCTGTTATATTATTTTTATTATTTTAATATTCCTTCGTTTTATTTTCTTTATAAAGGTCACATCAAAGTTTGGTACATGTGTCATCAACAGCAGAAATGGTTAACGTCAGTGTTAGGACCTGTCAATTCAGACAATGCCTCACTTGGAGACCTGAAAGTGGTACTGAAGGGGTGGCTTCGATGTGGTACATCAAGTAGAAGCCTGGTGGTGGTACATGAAGGAAGGCCAGGAGGTGGTATATAAAATGGAGGCTTGAAATCTGGGATTGCTAACTCCTTTTTGAGGAAAAAATGCCATTGAGGATCAGTCTGAATTTGATTTGTCGTCAACACTCAACGATTCTTCATAATTTGTCTCTTTTACTCCGAAATTTCAGTTATCTTCCAAGTATTGCAATACCTTTTCAAAGAAAGAAGGAGTAAAAGAAAAGTACTCCTACTATTTGTAGTCTTTCTTCATCATGTGCTGGAAAATCACCACTCACAAGCTCCTTTCTTGCTTTTGTCTGTTAAAACATATAGGCTGTGGTTCATCGTTGTAAACAATGTTAAAAAGCATTTCTTCATGTTGCAATTTAATATTCATCTGGAAAAGAGGCTGATTGGATAAAAATAGTCATGTATCTTTCTGCTATGAATTCATCAAATCCTTGGCATTAATTACTATAGATGTTATCAATGAGATTGCCTATGTCAATAAAGGATACCATCAGAAAGACTTGTTAGAACATTGTATGAACTATCAAGTTATAGGCTTTGGCAAGATAAACAAGTGGCTTAATATGAATAAGTGAAGTAATAATTAAATCACATAATTTAATTCCTTTTAATAATTCTCTTCTTTTCTATTATCTAAAATGATTTCAATGTAAATTAATTTTTATAGTTTTGTTAAATTATCTTAATTCTTTGACATTTTATTCTTAGCACGTTCATTGCGGACGCAATAGATCTATCAAGTCCGCACTTAATGTTTTCAGTGTGGACAGTCAAATCCATATTTATCCACAAGTGCGATATGCAGTCAATTAACTCCATGCAGTAACTATCTACAAGTGTGTCACATGGTCAGTTGACCCCATACTGTATACACTGACCATGTTAATTTTATTATTAAGATTTTACTAATTTAAGTTATTTTATTCTGCTTTTTTATTACAATTTTTTTTGAAGGAACATTCAAAACATGCTTTTTTTATTTTAAGCTTTATTGTTAACTAATATTTTCGGAGCTTTTTAACTTTGTTAGGTATGACAGTTATTGACATGCATCACAGTGAGTTGCACTTTAATCTTATAGATATTTTTTTATGGGTATATATCTTTAGTTACTGGTCAAAGCGCTTGATAGGCTTATATTTGAGGCAGTTTTTTAATCCAAAAGTAATTTTCTTTATAATTATCTAAGGTATATTAAAAGCTAATAGATGTAACCCACCAACTCACCTCTTTACCCAAAAATTTAATTTAGATAAATAAAATGGAGTGCCAGGTCAGATGTTGTCTTGTCATCTGAGCATAATTCAAAATTGCAAGTCAGTGTTCTAGATTTTTCCTTCAAGTAGATGTTAAATCTCACCAATGCTCATTGTGTAGTTCTATAGTGTGGCTTTAATCCAACCAACAAACTTTAATAAATACCATCTAAAATATACACAAACACATTGATAATAATGATAAAAAAATCATATTATTCATCTACAAATTAAAAATACGTCTTCTGAAATGAAATATTTATAAGCTATAAAATTTTGGTTATATAATGTAGAAAAAATTACTCGGTTTTGACAATTGTGTACCTCAGACCAATGACCCCAAGTGCAAATTTGATTTTTGTTTTCTTGCAGATTTTGTGTTAAAAGTTTTTCTATCAAATGATACCTTTAACAAAAGCTATAAAAGCCCAAATCCAATACTTTAGTTGAGAGTAGGATTCAGTTTTTACCATCTCCTGTAAAGTTGCCCAAATGTGACTTAGGCTCGTATGGCTCTGAGGTATTGAATTTTGATTTCATCAAAACATGTGCAAATTAAAACACATTACATATTGGGCAAAAACTTATCAATTTAACTTATTTATATTAAAGTCTGCATTTAGTGTAGTTTAATATTGTTATATATATATTATATATTGTTTTGGGACTTTCTATTATCATTAAATTATAGTCTGCTAAGTTATATTCTAAGCAAAATTTTATATTACTTTAAATTGTAAGTACGATGAAATACTAATGAACACCAATAAAAAAATGTATCATACATAAATTGTTTTATAGAAATTTAAACTTGAGAATATATTGTTATAAAATTTTTCATGTTACTTTTTTTTAAACAATTGATTTTGTATTTTAATGTTTATAATTCTAAATATTATTTAATGTTATTTTTTTCCAGGGGAAAAAAAAGAATTCTGATAACCATCTTTAGTACAATGAGAAATCTGAATGCTGTTTTAAAGAAAATATTTATTTGTAAATATGTACAGAAAATGTGTCAAATAAGTTATAAAAGTTTTATTTATATTCAACATTGTGACTAATATTTATTGTATGGTCTGTTTCTTTTGTGGTTACTCAAAATTATGCTTTATTGCTATCTGGTAAATTATGAATTTCTGAATGTCGAAAAAATAGATGCAGATAGTTGCTTTTATTACTAGAAAGGAAATATTTATTTTTTTACGGCATAATATTTTTAAATGATTTCATCTTTTAAAAATGATAATAATTATTCCAAATGAAATTACATTTAGTTCTCATCGAAGTTTCTTACAATAAATCACAAAACAATATACAGAGGTATTTAAAAAAATTATTTATGAACAAAAAAATAGTGTTGTATATAATTTGTAAAACAAGGGGATGTGGAGGGTTTAGATTTTAATACGAGTTATAAAACGAGAGATCATGGGTTTAAATTAAACAAATCTCATTTTAATCGGGAAGTGAGAAAAACTATTTCTATAATAAGGTAATAGACAAATGGAATAAGTTGCCAGTGAATATTGTTAATTGTACAAGTGTAACAGATTTTAAGAAGAAGTTTGATATTCATTGGGGGATATTTAGGAGATACTAGCTGGACCAACCTTGTTGGGCCTTGAGCCTGTTGTTGATCGTCAATATTTGTATTACAGAATTGAAATACATTTCAATTATTTATTTTTAAAAGCTATCAAAAGTTTGATTGTTAGTATTTAATTTTTTTTTTTTAAAGCTGTGGCTAATAAAATAAATAGTATAATATAATCTATGTTTAAAATGTATAATTCCTTCCCCGAGAATTAAAAACTTATAATTTCAGGGTAAATTTGTAGTTGGGAAGTTTTGCAAACTATGGGGATGAAAAAAAGTACTTCTTGTTGTATAGGAACTAAAGAAAAAGTATTTGTTGTATAGGAACTAAATTTAGTTGACCAGAAATATAACTATGACATTAATATTTTTTTCTCTATTTGCTACCGAGGGTCAGTCCATTAAAAATCATACAGAATTCTATGATGCTTCTTGCACATTAATATCCAACTAAATTTGGTAGAGTTTCACTTTGAAAATAGAAGTGGTTACAAACTATATTGATATGAAATGAATGAGCAAATGATCTTTTCAAGTGCAGATATAAGATTACTTTGACGTCCTGCCCCACATGCAACTCCCACTCGTAAAAGAATGAAATAGACGTTTCCTTTTAGCATAATAGTAGGTCATAAGGAAATAGCTGGTCTATTACTGGGATAACTAGCTATGTTCTTGAATTTACTTGGATAGGATGATCAGCATAACATCCCTTCTAAGTCAACATGTTTTATAAATTATAAACAAAATTACTTGAAACATTCGATAGTTATCGAATTCTTTAAAAATTACCAATAGATACATGGATGACATTATATCTATTTAGTTTTCCCCCATAGTGGAATGTGTGCATGAAATAAAGAATCCACCGAAAATAGATATTTGGTTGACAAATTTAATATATTTTATTAAAAATAACAATTCTGCATGTATTTTTTTCATTTTAAATTGGTTTAACTGATGCATTATTTATGTAATATTTAAATTTTCTTATAACTAAATTTATTTGCTATCTGAATTTAAATTATTTTTCCGAGTTCTATTTTTTTTATATGGCAAGTATACAAAATTAAAATGTCATATAAGACAAGCGTATCAATTACAAAATACTTTCTAATCAAAATGGATTCAACTTGTTACATATAGATTTTTTTTATTGGCTAAGACTATTATTCATTGCCTAGCAGGGTAGTATAACAAAATTAAGAAATTTTCAAACACCAATTAAATAGGGATGATTTGTTAGTTGTGTTATTGTTAAACTACAATATTATATACAAAACATCATAAAGTCAGCCTTTTTATTCAAAAAATCGAAATACACCAATACATAATAACATATAAAATGCATTAGTTGATTCAGTAACATATCACATAGCGTTTTAAGTAAAAAAAGAAATTACATAAAATATCCATGTTTCTAGAATGCTATGCTAAAAAAGTAACTAAACATTTGTGTATATTTCAGTCTTACTAATGATATGGTTGAGTGGAAACTAAATAAATGGAGTAAAGTTCTGTTTTAACTAAGTATTTTAGGATTATACGGGTACGATTGATTAGAGTAAAGCAACATACATGACTTAAACACTATAGGTAAGATACAAAACTGCTACAGAGAATATCAACATTTGTTTTAAAACAGTAATCTTTTTGTAATTTTCACTTAATATTTTAATTAATCATGTTTACTGTGACTAACCTAATCTATTAAAAAATCATTGTTCTAATTTGGAATGACAGTAGAAAATAAATAGAAAGAAAAGTTTAAACATAAAAACAAAATATTATAAAATATTAAATAACTTGTACTTATTTCAAAAGAGATTTGTTGAAAAGTTAGAATGATACGTCAGCTATCCTTTAACATAATTGATCACTACAACTTTTAATTCTTAATATATATTAGTTGTACACTACAGAAACATAAAGACTATGAATCGTTTGTAAATTATTTGAGGAGTATCGTAAATTCAATTACATTAACTCCGATATCAAACTGGAAAGCATGATATCTTGGCGTAAACATGAGTACTAGATTACATGTAATGAGATTGGTATGTAGATAATAAAAGACAATAAAATGTCTTTGACTCCATATAAATAAACTAAATCAATTAAAATATTGGTATCTGCAAATTGAAATCTTAGTAAACACAAATATTTTAAAGCATAAATTGTATAACATAAAAAAAATAATCTTAATTGGAGGACATACAAATGAAAATATTAAATGCCTTCAAGGTATTACTATTTCAGTAAGATACATTTATGTATAAAATCAATCTACTCGAAGACAATCTCGCAATGATTGCTGAAAATTCATATCAATTAAATATATAGACAAAATTTGGTTCGCGGTCTCCGAGACTGCAGATCTCCTGTTAAGGATTATATGCAGTAGTGGGATAATTGGTTATAGTTTGAATGCATTCATCAAGTTAAAAAGCAGATTACATCTTCAAGTTATTTGCAGCATACATCATTCCACACATGCTATTTACAAGAGCTTTTTTTTTACTATGGATATTTAATTGTTTATAAGAGATTTTCATCATTAGAAATGGATTTTTGAAAGTCTTATAATTTATTTGTGCATGTTTAAAGAAATTAAATTTTTTATACATTACAAAAATATAACATATTCTTTCAATTAAACTTTTATATATACCAATACACCACAGTCTACATAATAAAAAAAATCACAATTGAGAGTAAATTTTTTAAAACATCAGTCAACTATCACATATAAATAAAAATAACAGATTTATGGAATGTAAGTCATGCAAGTTAATAATACATTATTAAATATATACAATAAAGTATACAACAAATTATAATCAAATTTTCAAAAAAATAGTATTTTTACAGATTAAAGCAATAAAGGTTCATAAAGAAATAAAATAACAAGTTTGCATTTGTCTAATAATTTAGAGCACAGATAAACAGACTCGATTTCTTCACATGTGAAGCAAAATTACATTGATAAGTAATATTTCATATAAAAAAAGCTATTAAACATTGGGCACAAAAAATACAATTGAATATTTTTAAAACATTCCAGTACTAGTAACTTGAGAAAATATAACAGTGACATGTGTGCTTTTTATCATAACTATAAATCAATAGACTAGAATCCATAGAGGATACTTGATAAAATATGTAGTAAACTATTTAACTTATATCATTTCGATTACAAGACAGGATATTCTTTAACTTCATATTTGTATAAAATTTAACTAGTGAGTATCAATAATTAATAAGAAAATAATTTAATAGTAATATGTGTTACAAGTCAAATCCAATTTCTGGAAAACTTGTTTATTAAAAAAGGAAAGTTTCAGGCAAGTTGGTTTTCTCCAAAACAACTTAAAAATCAGATTAACCTTATACCATATTTAAAATTTTCATAAAAGAAAATATAAACAATATAAATAAATATTATGCATGCTCATACAGTGTTGCACGAACAGTTTAAAAAAGTTAAAAATTCTTTAAATAGCTACTTTTCTACCACAACAATTTCATAAAACAAATCGGTATTTAATGAAAATTAGAAAAACATTATTTCTCGGAGCAGAATTTAAACTTATAATATATATTTATTTATTTGAACTTAACATAACATTCTAATATTTTTTGAAACTAGGTAGAATATATATTTTGAAAAATTAATTTTTGAACGTAAAAAAAAAAGTTATTCAATGAGTAAATTTTTAGGCTAATAGAAATTTCAAATATGGAAATTTTAACAAAACATTTAAAAGGAAAACTTTAATCTTAAAATAAAAGAGATCTTAAAAATCAACTTCATGTCAAACACAAAAAGCGACAAAAGTTGTAGCATTTCCAAATACTAAAACTTTATTTTGCATCAGATCACTTAAATCTGCAAAATATATGCAAACTTTTATAATTTAAAAAAATCATTTTTTTAAGAAAGGTTCATATGAGGACCCTCAAATAATGACTTATTACATAAAATTAAACAGACATATATTAAAAAATAGTTTGTAGTTTTAAGTAAGATATAGTAGGTCAATGAAAATGTACATTAAAGCATTATTTGGCAGAGTTGTTCCAAGCATTAATAACACAATCATTAGTAAACAACAGAGTTTTTTACAATAAACTTAGAAACACTAGAGATATCAATTTATTACAAAAACACATAAATAACATATTGTTCCATTGTGCTACATACACAACCCAAGTAAAGATGTATACATTGTTCTTTACTTATGCAATAGTACTCTGGTTTTTGGATGATAAATATTCAGTTTGTAGAGGGGAAAAAAACGAATCCAAAGAAATATATTCTCAGAAATCAGTTAATCTCATTCTCAAACTATATTTTATAAGTTGGATTGCATATATGGATAAGAATCATTGAGGACTATTTTATATACAATCCTGCATAATTTGGTGGTAAGATGTTGAATTTGAGTTAGAAATATCTTTTTAGAAATTGAATATTATAAAGTATGTTTGATATATTGTAAGTAAAATTAATATTGCTGTCAAGATTATAATTCAAATCCTGACTAGTCAATCAAAATTCACTCTTTCTTATACAAATTTCAAAAAGTAGAAAGAATGCTTGTTAAAATATAAAAACTTTTTATGCTTACAACAGCCAAAAATATATTGTTTATGCAATTAAATCACGATACCATTACACACATAGACAAATATTTCAATTATGAAATTAAACACTAATATCAATATGTAATTATCAGACATCCACAAGTACAATAGTAATGACTTATTACGGCAAAATGAAGCTATAGTCAAAAATAAACAAATATAATACACAATCAAACTTTAACCAAAGAGAGGCAATATCGAATATTAAGATTGATATTTATATCATAAGCTACAGGACCATTCTACAGTATTTGTCCCCACCGCAAATTTTTGTTATTTAACATATGCTCCAATATTTACGTAAATACGTAAAATAAACCCAATATTTTAAAAACAAACTAAAATTAAATTAATTAAACTCTCTAACAAAAATATTGGATTTATTTTACATAAATTAAAGTTTAATAAAATAATAAGATAAAGTTGCAGAGGGGACAAATACTGTGAAATGGTTCTATAGGTCTATTAAATCTAATACCAAAAGCCACAGAAAATATATTACTGACATTTGAAAATGTGATAACACTGTTACTGTTAAGTAGTAATTAACTACGTTAGCATAATATTGTTAACTAATAAAGTAATCAGTATGAATAATAAGGATTTTTTTTTTAAATTTCCATGTGATTTAATAGTAGTAATATAGCAAAATAAAATATATTTTAATTTGTTAATTAGCAAAATATGTATAATCATTGTAAAATATTTTTCAATAAAATATATTTCTTAGAACTTATTATTCTATAAAATTAAATTAGATAAAAAAAATTAGTAAACTTTTAAAAACTGATTAATGACACATGGCAACAAAAATCAGAATTGTGATTCTTAATAGTAAAATCAAATTTGAATAAAGATATTTTTTTAATAAAAAGTAAATAATAGAAACATAATGCTCAAATTTAATTGATGCTATTTGGTCGATGTAATATATATTTTTTTCATAGGGTGAATATACCAATTACTGACCACTTAAGATCAATTTTCAACCAGAGGCCAAATGTAAACTACTGAACTGACATTATACTGTAAATTGAAATGTAAGTAAAATTTAAAAGCCTTTGAGTAACATAGTTTGAAAGGACTTTTAAAATTCTAATGATATGTTATTAGTTTTAAATAACTTCTTCAAATGGTCAGTAACTGATACCAAATCGATACATTCTCCCTATACAACTACAGGTAAATATAAAATAATGAAAAAACAAAAATACATTACTTGGGGGGGGGGGGGGGGGGGGGGGGGGGGGGGGGATTGAGATTCCGTTTGTAGCAAAGACAAATAATTAAACTTAGTTAAGACAATATAATAACTAAGCTGTCTACATTACAATAACTCTGAGTTGAATAAGCTTTACATTTTTAATAATACCGCTTATTTTTCTAGACCATTAAAAAAATTGCACTCAAAATATTTTTTAAATGCATTAAAACAATATTAAAAATTACAATTTACCATTAAGAGCAACGCTAAAAAGAAACAAAATAATGCCAATAAAACTACTCCTTTATGGAGTAAAGAACAATTAAAAATAACAACTTAAACTATGAATATAAGTGACAAAAGTTTACAAATAATATAGATAAAAAAATCTTTCAAAAAATTTGAAATGTCAAAAAAATTTATGATTTAAAATATCCACTCAAATTTGTATTACTGATGATTTTTACTTAGGAGGAATTTTGCTCCTCTAATTCTTCCATTTGACAGTGTATAGCTGTATCTACAACTTCTAAGCTAGCCCAATCTAATTCTTTAATCAAGCATAGAACAGCCGATAAAATATTGGCGGCCTGAAAATAACATCAAAAATAAATTAATATTACTTTTTACAAAATCCTAATTACATGGTATCAATCATATAGAATTAATGTATACACAGTAAATTATTTTTTACAATTTCTATGAGAAATAATCAATCTAATTTAAAAAATTATGTTTGGGTTAAAATTTACACTTTTTAATTTGATTTTTAGAAATGAGATTATATTTAAGGCAATGCAGCATTTTATAATTGAAATATTCCACTAAAAATCAATACATAATGGAAGTAAATGTGTCGTTAAAGTTTTTGTAAATTTTTTTTAGCTTAAAATTAGCTATAAACCTATCTCACAAAATACATTATAAAAACACAGCAGAAAAAATATACAAAAACACAGCAGATCTTACCCTGCTCTTGCCGCCTTTAGGTAGCATACGAATTGCTGTTGGCCTTTCACACCGCAGTGGCATTCTTGGCATGTAAGGAGGAGCAAAACCACACTTAGGTGAAAAGTGTTCCTTCGACGAGGAGGATCCAGAAGGAGTATCAGGCAAGGCATCCTGCTCTTGGACACATTCTCTTTCAAAACTCTCTTGGAAATTTGCAGCAAAATTGGATGCCATAACAGGACTTGATTCTACAGATTGATTACTAGGCTGATAGTTGTTTTCTCTCTCAGGGTAGACCATTTCTTGCGAAAACTTTTCTTGTTGTGCCGATTGAGATACATGGTTTACGGATTCTGATTGTCTCACTTGATTTCTCACCACATGGAAAGTTTCTGTTCCACTAAAATAATCAGGAAAATTCAAACATGCGGATTAACAATGTGAATAATGCCAATAATGGACAGAAAAATTGAACAGATAATTATTTACACCTATTTCACAACTATAGAAACATAAATAGAATAGTATCATAAACAAATATATTTTCCCATTAATTGCTAAAAGATGTAAAATTAAACTATGTAATTTATAGTAGCTTAATGATCTTATGTTATGGATATATTTTACGAAAATGTTCTTTTATTTGTTTCACTCAATCAAGTAAAATGTTTCATATTAAATAACATATGAGCAACAAATATAAAATTTGGAAACATAAATGTATGTATGTATACAAATGAGATTTTATCTAGAAATCGGCATTTTGAGATAAATATTTTAAATTTTAATGACTTATTCAAATACTTTTGTTAACAAATTTCTTGTAGTACATCAGCACACAAACTATGTGCTTTTTTCTATCATAATTTAAATAAAGTCATTATGTATTTCGTTAACTATTTGATTGTTTATATTCAAGTGGTTTTAAAATATCACTTTTCCAATAACTTTAAATCAATTGATTAAACCAATTTTTCCCTTTCTGGAAGAGCTTTTCTATGAATTAAAGATACACAAAAAGTGATTTCAATAACAATTAAAATGCAAGTATTCAATAAACATCAGAAAGTGAATTTTAAATATCTCTGTATATAAATGTGAATATAATAAAAAATAAAGTACTTTAAGATAATTTTTTATGAAATAATCTGAAAGAGAAAGTTTATAATGTAGACATTTTTTAAGAAGATTATATATTTTTACTTGAATAAATTATCTAAACTTTCCTTTTTGGATTCTGTTTTACTGATGCATAAATTTTATAAGGCCACAATTCTCCGAATTTTTACTTCATAGTATATGGACCGTCTCTTATTAAAAATCTTGATACATTTTTGATCCCTTATACAACTATTATTACATTTGACTTAATATAAAAAATTCTTAATCCTTAAATTTCATTTATGCAAATTTTCTAGGAAAGTCCCATCTTTCAAATAGAGGATAGCACTTCAAAAATGATAACTTACTTATTTTGAGTTATAGGTGAAAAAGCTGTGTTTTCTACAGAAAAGCTTTCTGTATGTGACACTGAAGAAATTTCTTCAAAACTGGCGGAACTTTGAGTGGTAACTTGTTCAGAAGGCACAGGAATAAAATCTTCCTCTTCAGATATTGATATTTCAAGAGATTCTCCGTATTTTTTTGCAGACTCAATTTCATCTGGACGAATTGCTACAAAATTATAAATAATCCAAAGTAAAATAATACTATTGCAGCTCAGAATACTTTTGAATAACAAGTTAATGTTTTAAGCTATTCCTAAATATTTTTTTTAATCATAACACATAAATTAATGACAATTTAAAACAATTACAAAAACAAATCTTTATGTTAACATATTTTGTATGACTTACGCATATTATCTAGTTTCTGCAACTGTGGCAAGGCATGTATGACAGTTAGACGATAATCATCACTTTCGGCACATGGATTGTCTGCTAACCAAAGATTTCTCAAATTTGTAAGATCCTTTAGGTGTCGTATTTCTCCAAGTTCAGAAATGTTATTTTTGCGAATGTACAATTCTTGTAAATTAATACAGAATGCAAAATCTTCTAGGCTTGATATGGCATTAACACTAAATAAAAAAAGTTCTAATTTAGATGAAATCCTATAAAATGCTAATTTTAAGTAATAAAGAAAGACTTCATAAACACTAAAAAAATTACCAACCTCAAAGATAACACTTCCACATTTGGTAGTTTTTTTACTATGCTGACATCAGTCAGTTCACTGCCCCTAAAAAATAAATTAGTTTTTCTAATTTGGGAAAAAAAAAATTTAATACCACAATTCTTAAAATGTAAAAATATGATAGAAGTAATTTAGTAAATATTAAAATATCACCAGCATTAATAATATAATATAAACGATAAATTTTCTAGTATAGAACTAAAGGAGACAAGAGTTGAACTTTTGTTAACATTTCAGCCAGATTTCAAGTTTATTTTTAAAAATGTGTAGTTATTCGTTACAATTAAAATAAACTAATTATATACATACATACATAAATAAATAAAATACAAAAATGTGTCTCTTATTATAAGTTACATAATATCAAATAGTTATATTTTTGGAAAAATTAAACAGTAGCATTCAGAATGGGAAAAATAAATTTCCTTTCCTTTTTCAGTGATGTTTAAAAATCTAATGTTACATTTTGCTTCAAATAGGTAACATTTCTTTTTAAAACTAAAATTGCTTTTCCTGAAAAAATCAAGCCAAATATAATTGGCTTGAAATAATCTTAGTGGCCATGTGAAGTACTAGTGGTCTAGTGCAATGGTTCCCAAAAGATGGTATATCATTGATCTGCAGACCCTTGGTTCTGTGTTTCAATGAAGGGGGTTCATGGGATCACAAATATATATTTTTTTTAAATACATTGATCAGAATTTGTGTCTATATTCTTAGTAAGAGATATGTAAAATTAAAGAAATTATAAAATTACGGAATTCATGGGGGACATCCATGAGAATATATGAAAAAAGAGGATTCATGGTCCTATTTTAGTTTTATTTAGAAGCCCGTGGCTAAATACAAGTTGGGAAATGCTGGTCTAGTGATACTCACAGAGGGTCTTCTAAATTGTATAGAAAAGAGGTGGGGGAGCTATAATAAGTGTGATCAGTGTATAATAAGTGTGTCAAGATAATCAATTTAATTTGTAATTAAATTTTTTAATGTGTACAGCTTTATAAAACAAACCAAACTTTCCTGCACACCTATTGTAAGGCGTTTGGCCAATTCCAATCAACAAAGAAGCAACATTGAGGAAAGCCAAATGAGATAATTGGGAAAAAGACAAAGATAGATTAGAAACTTATCATAGAAAGAGATAGGAGTAACAGAAGCACTGTTCTTCAAAAGATTTATTTTTTTATTTTTCTTCACAAGATCTTTTGTAACATGTCATTGTATTAAATACTGTTTTTCTGTTTTATTCAACATTAACCTAATTTAACATCATGTAAAACGAAATTTCAAAATGAGCAATCTTGCGTTAAAGTTATTGGACTGTACAATTTAAATCAACAAATATACTGTTAACATATATTTTAATAATTTATTATAATATATTTTAAACATAATATTTTTAAAATCAAATTAGTGAAAAAAAATTCCACAGTAAATTTCCATAACCAGTTTTGTATGACAACACAAAACTTTGCAGTGTGATTGTGCAAAATATGATAAATGACTGATTTACTTTCCTATCATCTCACCACACATGTTAATAAAATGCATTTGCAACTTCATATACAGTAATTTAGCAGTATAAAAGTTAAAAAGCATTTTCAGCACACCAATCCTTATTATAAATAAACAATTTCACAAGACAACAAAAATAACCAATGAAATTGATATAACATTTAAAACCAAATACTTTTTTCATAGATTATTGTTTTGTGGCACCTTCGCTACATTGTGCATTTTTTTGTAAAATAAAACAATTCCTTGAAATCCATACAATTTAAAAAGCTAACGTACAACTGTACAAAATTGTATCTATCTGTACATTGTACAGATAATGTCACAAATATATTCTACAATATGCCGTTATAAAAACAACCAGTATATTGTATGGATAATCTGTACAAGTTGTTAAATCACAAGTTAAATAAAACTTACCATGCATTCAATTTTCTAACACTCCTAAGATCTTGTGCTCGTGTCCTAGCCAATACAGTATGCTCTGTTAACTTGGTCATGTTTTTGCAGGTTTATTGACACCTAAATAATCCATATATTAATATTATTATAAATATTGAATATTATTATAAATATTGAATATTATTATAAATATTGAATATTATTATAAATATTGAATATTATTATAAATATTGAATATTATTATAAATATTGAATATTATTATAAATATTGAATATTATTATAAATATTGAATATTATTATAAATATTGAATATTATTATAAATATTGAATATTATATATAAATAAAATATTATAAATAAATTTTATTTAAAAAAAAAACATATTTCATCAGTTGCTGAACAGTGTCCACCCATACAAAAATATTAGGCAGTACGCATGACAAGTCAAACTTAGGTATGTTGAGAATAGATCATGGAACATAGGCTTTTAAATAAAGAAAATTTTAAAGAATGGTTACTATGCATTTTTAACACAATTTTATTATATTAAATGAAATTTTTATCAATGTAACTGTCACAATTCAAAAATGACAACAAACAATGAGAAATGATACAGGAAAGAAAATATTATTGAAATAAAATAACAAAAAACACATATGGAGTTTTTTTAATAAACTATTTTTTTCAACTGATTTTCAGATATATCAAACTAATGCAGTTGATCATGATGAATAACTTTTTTAAAAGGTAAATTACATTTTTTTTTTTAATTTTGGAAGTTTTAGAATTAGAGAAAAATAAAATGTTATTATAAGAATATTTTTATTAAGACAGAGGAGTGAAATTAACTTCACAAAATATATAACACTACTCTGACAAATAAAAGAAAAAACTTTTTTAAGTGAAAGAAAATCTTTTAGTTGACATAATATTTAATATTAATTCTGAATACTTACTTACCCTTATATTTATCAATACACTTATCCAATAGAAGAAATATATGCCATTTAATTTACAAATATTCTAGCAAAATGAATCTTAATCATGTAAACAGCTAAATGTATTTACACAAAATGTAATATGTAAAAATATTATTAAAATTGATATATAAACGGTGCATAAATCATAACAGACAAAAAAAAGTTTCATGTATTAAAAAAAATATTTTGACAGTTCATTTCAAATTAATATTTCATTTTAAACAAGGCATTTTCTTCTGAAACTAGTTCCATTTTGCAAAAAGTATTAATGATTTTTAGTTTTCAAATGGAGAATAAACATTTTAACTTTTCATTTAATTAAAATATAATAATATATCTTTCACATTAAAAACTCAAAATATTGGAAAAAATATATTTTAAGCAATTGACAAATGACAAACAAAAAAGTACATTTTTATCAAAATTAGAGTTAATACGGTCATCAAAATAATTAAAACAAATTATTAAATTCATTCATTTATTTTTCATTAAAATTTTACATGTCATTAAGTTTTAGAGACGTCAGAATTAAACGTTTGTGCTTACCTTGTAAGGTATTGCCTAAAGCAAATTGAACCTGACAACTATAATAAATGTCGAAAATATACAATAAGATGCAAAATCTGTTTTCTTTATGACATGGAAATTTAAATTTTCGAAACAGTGTTAATACTTTTAAGGAGAATTAGTCTTCAAAGTGAAATCATTATACCATATGACAAATGTGTCATTGATTTTAGTCGTGCATTGAAGAGGCCAATTACCTATGTAATGATGTCTCTCACCACACCAAAATGATATATATGCAATTATTTTCAAATAACGAGATTTATTGTATAATATTACATTAAATGTGTCATCATTTACTTACATTTTCGATAACTTCCTTGGTTTTAAATGTTTGTTTTTATATTTATTATTTTACTTTCTGGTACATATCTAAATGTGTTGCCAGCTTGTGAATAGACTTTGTATAAATTCTATGAAGAATTCGACATTCTATATTTGAAATGTATTTGTATTTTTAAAAAATCTCAGGTAGGTATTATCAATCAAGTAAAGTGTATGTAAATTTTGTTCTTTATTTGTACTGCAATAATTGATTTTTATATTCGGGGAGTTTTGAAAATTTCCCGAGAACAGATTTCAACTGACTTGAAATAGAATTAAATAGTTTGGTTTGTAGGTTGCTATGGTAACAATTACAATGTTTTGTTTTTCATTTTGCTACGTTGACACGTTTTGAAAAGGATAATATTCAATTTAAAAATTGTATTAATTTGCGCTTTGTTGAGGATTTTCTTCCCTTAATATGTTTTCACATAACCTGTTCAAATAGTCATTTCACCATGACACCTTTTATATATTCATCCGAGAAAAGCATCTAATATACTCTACCTGTCACTAAATTGTGGAATTGGTATTTGCATCTAAACGTCAAAAATGGTATGTGATATGAAATGAACTTGTTATTAATATTTCCTAACTAAAAATGTGTTTCTTTAAAAGTTGTTAAAATTTTATTGTCCATAAATGATGTCGCACCTTTTCTCCATATATTTGACCCCTCCTCCTATATCACAAACTGTCACACTTCACTATATCCCCCCCCCCCCATGTTACATGTCATGCTTTCCTACTAGAATATCGATCTAGCATGTAATAAATTATATATACCTATACTTGCAGCTCAGAAACTAAAGCACTAAAAGTTACAGATGATATTTAAAATTCAATTTTGTAACTTTATTTAACTGCAATTATAACTCAGTATATTTGTTTACAACGTTACTTCATAATTGATTCAAACTAATTTAAGCTAAATGTTTTTTTTAATTGTTTTGTTTGTTACGTTTAGGTTTTCTGTTAATTTGCAATGTTTGTGATGTCACACTTCTTGTAATCCCCCTTGTTACAAATTCCTGAAATCCCTACCCCCATGCAAGCGCGAGATCATTTGGTGGATGGCCCCTGAGCAGAATGTGGATTAAATGTTTTTAATTAAGCCTCCACTTTCTTAAGTTTAACATCAGATTAAAACAATTTATTTTATGTACAATGTGTTAAATGCAATATAATGTAAAACTTAAGTATGAAGGAGACTCTGACAAATCATCTTTGGTAAAATTAAAGAAGTGGGGGAGGGGGGGGGGGGGGGGGGAGGCTCTGCCAAATTATTTTTTGTAAATACACTTTCAACAATGTCATCATAAATGTTTAATCTTTATTGGCCTCAGTGGTGGTGATTAGAATTACCCGATTAAGTAACACCCCTCTTTTTGAAAATTAAAATAAATTTCATAGGAAATTGGATGTTTGCTCTCTTACTTTTAGTCCTTCTCCCCTCACATTTGACATATAATTGCTGTCAATGATTATTCAATTGCGTTTCTAATCATAGTTTGAACTTAGAGGGTTGATATTTAGATCTTTAAGTTTTCATATCACTGGTATTAGCTGATAAAACCAAAAGCAGAGATAATTTCCCCAAATATGTTTAGATAATATATATAGTAAAATAACAATAAAAGACATATAAAAAACTATTTTTCCTTTTAACACCAATTTTTAAGTTCGCCTTAAAATAGAATCAATAAAAACTGGTTTGTCCAAGATTACTCCGGAAGATACCAATATTTAGAATTTTTTTAATTATACATTTTACTCCTATAAATAATAAAAATTGGATTATTACTTAAAAAAATGATAGCACTGTTTATTTACTAATTTTTAAAAATATTTTTTACAGAATCAAGGAAAATCTGTTCAAAAGTCTCATACTCCTAAACGAGAACCAAGGCCAGATAAAATCCGACAGAACTCAAAAGATGAAAAAGAAAGTGAAAGAAAAAAAGTTGTGTTAACTTCCTCTGCAATGAACAACTTTAAAGGAGAAAAACATAGAAGTGAAAGTTTAAGCCGTCCACGGCATCCATTCAAGTCCCAAGAATCTCCTAGAAAGTCCCACAGTATGGATAGAAACCAAACTAGCCGCCAAACATCTAGTGTCAAAACCGAAATAACAACTAAAACTGCCAAAGACATTAGCAAAAATAGCACTAAAACTGCCAAAGATGTTAGCAAAAATAACATTAAAACTGCCAAAGATGTCAGTAAAAAAGCTAGCAGTTCTACAAATAATACAAAGCATAGAAGTAATCTAACAAAACCTTCTACAGATAAAAGTAGTAGCTCAACAAGTCAAAAGAGTAAAAGTAGTAACAGAGCTCCAAAAATTATTGAACGAAAAAACAGTGTTCAGGTAGCAAAGAGTTTTGTAAAAAATGTTCAATCAAAATCTAAACCTTCAGATAGACTTAAATCTGAATCAAAGAAACCGGGTAATGAGAAAATTACCAAAAATATAAATCAAGATAACAACCTTGACCGACCAAGAACTAGTACGATTCGAAAGGGAACATCAGAATCTATAAATATGGTTTCTGAAAGGGATTATATAACAAAAGGTAATATAAAGTTATCATATTAATTTAAAATATAATTAAAAAAAATTGTAGTATGTATACAAATAACTTTTGTTTTTATATATTATTAATTTTTAAGTATTAATTAGTTTTTTTAATTAGCTATAAAAAATTCTTTAATTTGTTCTATTTTATGTAAATTTGTAATTTTATATAAATTTATTTTTCTTTTTAGAAACTAAAACATTAAAAAGTAGCAGCTCACTTTCAAGAAGTAAGGTTTGTATTTTTTTTTTATTTTGATTGTAGGTAAATATATATTTACCATGGGTAATATTTTTGACCCAAGACATATGTTTATTCAAAGTGCATTCATTGTATTGGATAGATTTTTTTGTGACTAATATTATTAATATATAGCTTAGTAAAGAAAAATTATTGTTTTCCTAATAATTTAGTACAGGGCAAACAATTAATTTCAGGTGTTAATTTTTTTTTAAATGTGTTCAATGATTGATGATTATAAATATTTATTCTCTCAAGATATAAAAGTTCCCTACTTTTACCTTTTTATGTATATCCAGTTGTATATTTTCTAGTTGACTTATGGCTTAAAATTATTGTTACACATTACATTTTATTATATCTTTTGATAATATTTTATTTGATACATTTTATATGAAAAACAATTTGTTTAGAATAATAGTATATATTTTCATATACATGGTTTTCAGTTAAAAAAAAATATTTTGCTTGTAGATAATTTTTTTTTTCAATATTTATCGAAAAAATATTTGGTGTATATAAAAAATAAACTACTTTTAAATAACGGACAGAATAAACAATATATAAATATAATATTAGATTACTTATGCATTTTCTTTACTTACTAATTATATTCCAATATTTTTTTTAGGCTAGTTTAAATGGAGAATCTGACAATGACAAAGCATCATACGAAGAAGACTTTGAAGTCTGTATTTTTTTTAAAAACAATTATGTTTTCTTAAAGTCAATTATTAAGGTTAACATATAAATTTATTATATGGTAAATGTGACTTTAACATTTTACACCCTATTTGAATTTATTGTATATTTTAAATTGAAGTATATACAAAAGTAAAATTCCCCAATGTATTAAGTTTTTTAGTGTTTTTGTATATACCTAGTATTATTGTTAAATATTTATTTTATAAATATGGCATATTTGTGAAATGTATAAATTGTAAACACTTAAATCTTTAAAACATTTATTTCTGTTAAATGTCATCAAAACATAATACTTTTGAAACAAATAATTCTACAATAAATATTTCAGGTTTCTTAGTGACAAAGTTATTTAAAATAGAATCAAATATAATTGAATTCAATTTAAAATTTTAACACAATCTCCAGCGATAAAGGTTAATTGTGTTTGCATAATTCTTATGTTGTTGTATATTGTTTTAAGAGTGTATTATTAAAACTGTAATTATTTATTGTAGGACTATGACTCAGATTTTGAAGAAAGTGATTCAGCTTCTATATCGGAAACTACTAGTAGTGAGAGTAGCAGTGACGATCAAGAAGAAAATATTAACACACCTGAAGAAGAAAATAATTTGGTACATAATTCCTCTACTGCATCATTAACAAATCTGGCATCTGAAGTAAAGACCCCAGTTATACAAAGCAAAAATGCAGTAAGTTCATAAATTGCAGTTCTTTGAGTATTTATTACATATAAGATACAAATATTTTTTGTTTACTGCTTCTTATAATTTTTAATCAGTTTTAATGTAAGTGTTTATACAAAAAAATGAACACAATAATTAATGATTCGCCTATGTAATACAAAAAACATTTATTAAAAAAAGTTTTGCAGTTCTGATTCTCTTTAATTTGGTTTCACTATCATATAATAAAATTGCCCAACTATTAAATGAATATACTCATAGTCTAGTTATTAAGGTTTCTGATACATATAACTAGAGGTTTGAAGTGGAACTCAATAACTAATATTTTATTTAAACAATAGATTGGAAAAGATAAATGGCTATCAGAACTAGTAAAACCTCATTCTCATTAGTTAGGATGGTTGTTTAAGCCACTATCAAAGTTATTCTCGCAGTATTAGACAAGTATAATTTAAGAATTTTTATTTATAGAACTCGCAAGTATTAGGTATTTAACCAACATACCCAAATTAGAATATTCTAATTATGCTAAGCTTTTCAATGTTTGTTGTGATTATTAGTATATATATTGCATTAAAATTTTATAGGCTGAAAAAACATTCTTAAAAATGAGTGATCGTTCATCCTTACATTCTAAGAAGAATGCTTCTGATCGTCTAATGGATAAAAAACCTATGAAGCTTTCACGATCATTTATAAATTTTTCTACAGGAATTGAAAAAACTGATGAGAGAAACAATGAACTGTAAGTGTATCATATTTTCTGTTAATAATATTCAATAAAGGTGGTTTTTATAAGTGCAGTTTTAAAGTATAACCTTTCTGTTACATACACAATTCGACTAGAGGTAATAAAATCATAAGATAATTATTTTATATGAAGCATTGACTTTATCATTTTTTTTTAAGCAATAATACTTTTAAGAAAATATTTTAAAGTTGTTACATATATTTAAATGATAAGATGTAATATAAATTAATAATTTTAAATAAAATAATAATGAATATATTTAAAATTTCATATTAAGAATAACTTGTTTAAAATGCATAAAAAATATTCATTTCAATTTAAAAGTTTGTTTGGAGGATAATATGTGAAAATAGTTGATACATTTTGTTTTATACTTGTAATTAACTTTTACCTATAAAATAGAATAGGCGTTTATATTACAAATAAAAGTATAATGGAATATAAAACTGTGATTTTTTTAAAAACATTTTTGTACACATATACACCTTAACTTCAATTAACTTCTTCAAAGCTTTTATGTATAAAAAATTTATATAAATTGGTTCAGTACAAGTCTAATTGCCATGTATAAAACACATGAATAAATATATTTTACAAACATTTTTTTTTATTGAACTTGAAATATTTACTATAAATTCAAATAATAAAAATATATTCAAATATTGAACTCTTATGTAAAAAAAAATATTGAGGATGACAATATTGAGATAAGAGAATATTGGGACTAAACAAAATAATCACTTGAATATTGATATAATTTTTTTCTATTAAATGAAAAATTACATGAAAACTAATACTTTATAACTAATACTATTAAACTAATATAAAAAATAATATTTTTGTTTGATTTTTTATATTGTGAATTTCCAAATTAATATAAATTATCTTTAATTTAAATAATGATAATCAATTCATATAAATACAATTGAAATGTGTTTTTTATGCAAACAAATACACATATGTGTTATTTCAAATTACTATGTTATTTTAAAAATAGACAAAGTTCTGTTTTTAATTAATTACGTTAGAAACTTTCGTTATATATTATATAATTGAAATATAAATATATCAAGTGAACCTTGTATTGTATTAATGTATCTAACTATTTTTAGAAATAATACTTCAGACATGTTTGATGAAAAAAATAGTGATCAGCTTTCAAGTGTAGAGCAAGATAGTACAACTAACAGTTATAATTATGCCCTTTATAAGTCTAATTTGAAACAGGTATAGTATTATTGTGTATATTTTATAAATATAACCCATTTTAAATTATTATATTTAGGATAATATTTACTGCATTCCTCTTTTCCCCCGCTATATATATATAGTTCTTAAAAAAAATGACTAATTTTCAATTATCATTTTAAAACTGTTCATATGTGGAATTATAATTAAGTCGTTTAGCTGTATGTTTCATTATTCACAAAAAAAAATCTTTTGAATGTTTATACTTTTATGAATAATTAGAATTCAAAATCATTGATGATATTAAAATAAAATTATGCATTTATTTTAAGGCATTTGTTCAAACTGAAAATTGTGAAGAAGAGGAGGTGCAAACTGACGAAATAGAACTACTAAACAAGTGGACACAAAATCCAACAAATGGTACATCAGGCTACGGAGGTCAGTTAAAAAAAATAATTTTAACACACTTAAATTAATTAAAAGTTCCCAGATCCAGAGAAACTAAAACTTTATATAAAAAAAAACATTCGAGAACATAAGTTTAAAAATACTCAATTATATTTTTTTATTTAAATCACTCCTTATATTTTAAAGTTCTAAAAACTTGACATACAATGAATAAAATTAATCTTTATGCAAAAAATTGTATACTTCTACATCTTATCTTTTAAAATTTTATATATATAAGTAGTGTGGGAAAATTATTTTATTTTAACCTATGAAAAACAACTTTAAAACATTTTTTTTTTTTTAAATGTTGTGCAAAATATAGATTTCTTTTTTAATAACAGTACTACACTATATATATTAAACTATCTTATTAAAGTTATAGCTATATGCTTATAAAGTTATAACTATATGCTTAAATATCATATTAGTAATAACTGCCCTGATACAAATCTAACGTTTTTGAATTTTTTTCGATAAAAATCGAAACATTTGAAGAAAGTTCTTACATTTTATTAACCGAATTTATGCAACTTATAAAAAATTCTTTACATTTACCGTTTTAATATTATAAGTAACAGTAATTACCTTGATATACTGCACAAAATGCATTTATATCCAGATTTTAATGCAAGGAACGCATGGAATACATTCGAAAATTAAACGATCTGTAAAATTATCTGAGAGGTTCCTGTCCCATTATTTGCCATTTACGAGAATTAACCATCTTTAGTAAAAGAAGGACCAAGTTGCTCAAATGGCAACCAAGTTGTTCAAATGGCCTAAATCTGCGAATTTCTTGAAGCCAACGTTCAGATAATAAAATATTACTTGTAAACGTTTTAATTATAGTTTATTTAATTATAACAATTATAGTTTATTTAATTATAACAATTATAGTTTATTTAATTATAACAATTATAGTTTATTTAATTATAACTATTATAGTTTATTTAATTAAACTAATTTTATTTAATAATAACAAAGAAAGTCTCTAATTAATGTTTACAAGATATGTAAAATGGATTTACCTTTATAATTAGTGACTTTGTTAAACCAGTTGTTTGAATAAGTAAATTTTATATTATAGTAATAAATAAAAAAAAATTGTTAAACTATTTTTTTTTGTTATTTAATTTGTTTTAAAGCATAAACTTAAAAGTATTTAACATTATTTCAAAATAGAGCCAAACATTTTATATTTGATCCATAACTGCCTATTACAGAATGCTTCATTTATATCTAAAATTTCTCTAGACTCGAGATTGGGATAAACTGATAAAAAAATAGTATCTAAATATATATATATACATATCAACATTAAATGCTCTATTTCAATTTTGTGTAATAAAAAAGTCAAACTTTTCGTTGCAGGCTATTATACAAAAAAATTATTTTTGTCATTGACAAACTAAAAAGTGATATGTAGAAACTTAATTGAGATAAAAAAAAAAATTAATTGTAATTTATTTATTTCCTTCTTAGGTGATGAAATTACAGCTATCAGAGATAAAACTGCTGCTTGGAAGTCTCTTTTCAATGTACATTCTACAAAACTAACAAGTTTTTTACAGAAAAGTAGCAATGTAAGTTCATTTTTTCTCTTATGTTTTGATTGTATACGTAGGAGATCAATGACTTTTCTCAGAACCCCTATTTTTCTATAATGGTATAACCCTGCCTACATATAAACACAACAAACATGTGATTGGAACAAGTTGATAATGTAACTTGATCGGTATGTATTTTGTGGGTCAGTCTGTTAGGAGCCAACTGAACGTTCTTTTTCTAATGTTTCCTAGCTTGATCCTAAAGTTTACATAAATTGTGTTTTGTCTACAATGCTCTCATATTCCCCTTCTGTAAAACAACAGTATATGTGCAGTTTAAGGCCTGTAATACATATATACATTGAAATTAAATAAAATCTGTCTTGTAAATGTATAAATATTTAGATAATTTTAATCTAAATGAAAATTTTCATCAAATAAATTAATAAAAATATATAATGTAGTTTACCACATTCAATTACAAATAGTTAGAATATTTCATTATCATTTTATTCTTTTTAATTACTTAATTTGTAACAAAAATTGAATTAAAAAGTAATAAAAAAAAAAGACTCTTACTCTTTAGATAATCGGCTATGAACTACTTCCTTTCCTTTTTTGCTATTTCTATGCTCTGTTATGCCAACTTACTAAATCTTTCGCTAAACATTAAATTTAACATTTTCCTTACAGATTATTTTAACCCTCCTAGATGAAGAGTTTACTGCATTTAGTAATGAATATCAAAT
The DNA here is from genome assembly GCA_963932185.1 of Troglohyphantes excavatus. Classification (NCBI taxonomy): domain Eukaryota; kingdom Metazoa; phylum Arthropoda; class Arachnida; order Araneae; family Linyphiidae; genus Troglohyphantes; species Troglohyphantes excavatus. Next base: position 47,907,441 of record OZ010669.1, read on the forward strand.
GCAAAAAAGGCCAAACTTTTTCTACAGTGATGGTTACTATATTCTTTCTCCTTTGAATTTTCTACTGGGTGTGTTTTTTTTTTATATTTCCTTTAATATTTTTTCGAATGCAAATTTCCCTTAACAGTTTTTTCAAACTCTTTAACAATTATTGTACTAATATTATATTATATTGAAAATGAAGCACTATTATAAATAGTTTTTTTTAATGTATTATCATACAAAATAAACTCATTAAAAATTGATATTTTAGGTGTGCCAATTATAAGTGTTTGTTGCTCCGAAGATAGTCCATACATTGTTACTATTCATGGTAATATGGCTCAGGTAGATTATTTTTGATAGTCTTATTTTTACTTTAAAAAATACTCATTTATATTTTATTCTATTCATTTTAATTTGTTATAGTTACCATCAGAAAATGGACAACTTGATGAAAAAGGAGTTATGTGCGTTTGGAATATAACCGAGTGTAAAAAACCTGAATAGTAAGTATCCCAATTTACCCTTTAATACATATAAAAATATTATATTTTATTAAGTATTATATTTATTAGAGGAAAAATGTTGCATAAATACTTAAAATATTTTTTTTTTCAATGTAGCATTTTAACAGCAAACAGTCAACCCACTTGTGGAACATTTGGACCTGGTGGTTCTGATATTGTAATTGCAGGAATGGTAAGATATTTATTTACTTTTGCTTGTGTAAACTTTATTTTTAAAATATATGTTCAGTTAATAAAAACAGAGTGGCAGCATAACCTGGAAAACCGAAAAATCAGGAAATTAACATGGAATTTTTAATTCTGGAAATATCAGAGAAATTTTCAAAATTTCACAAAAAATCACGGAAATTTTCAAATTTGGGTCATTTAAATGGCAATTATCCAATTATCGTCTATTAAGCCCTCTATTATTAGTTTAGTTGTTAATATTTCCTTTTAGTTCCAATAAAGGATTTAAAAAAGAAAAGCATGGCTGTGGAAGAACCACGAAAGGAAGGAGAAGCATGTTGAACTTTGGATAGTAAATAACATGTGCAAGGCTAATGAATATGCGATTTATTGAAGATTGAAATAGGAAATAGGAAGCATATAAAACATTTAAAATTATCTAGAAAAGAAATAATTTGAGAAAACACTTTTTTTGCATTATCTGCTTCCAGAGAACATGTTTAATTACTATTATGCCTGTCGCACTTGTATAATTGTTGAGTTGTATTCATATATTATTATTTTAATTGACTATAAGATTTGCTCATAACTTTTCCTTTATAATACAATATATTTATTGTATTACTGTAACATTTCTTAATGTAATCGTAAAATCATGGAAATTTTTGGAACACTATCATGGAAATATCCGGAGACTTTTTTCCCAGGATTTTGTTACCACCCTGAAATTTTGTTTATGTTATAGAGGATGTATCAATAACTTAAAACAAAACATTAATTAACAAATTTAAGTTTATTGATAATAACTTTTTCGTTCTCAATGCAGCAAGGCTGCATTTAATTTTCTAATGATGAACCAGTTAAAGTAACAAATATAGCCTAAATTATTTTTGAGAAGGATATTTTAACTACTGTTTATAATAGTAGGGACTTAAAATTTCTGTTTCAGGAAATATATTTCAATTTTTCATAATTGCACCTTTTATCCACTTTACCTTGCAAGAAAGAAGTTGCAAACCATCAAATCTACTTTAAATTTAACCTTCAAAATGCCTTGCGACATAAGGAATAATTGAATTTATTTTTTCTGAATGATATTTTGAATTATATTTGGAATACATGTATTATTTAATTTTTTTAAAAATCTTGTTTATTTCGATGTATTTTTTTTAAATAATATATAGCAAACAGCTTTGAAAAATATTCCAATAAAGAATATTTTATGAATTAAAAATTGGTATGTATTGCATAAAATTGTATAAAATTCGCTGATAATTTGTATATTATGTGCTTAAATTATTATAGGGGAGTCATTTAAATTTAATTAATTTTTATCTATGTCATTTAAATAATGAGAATTATTTCTTAAAAATTCAAACTTTTTTTCCAGGTTGACGGAGCTGTTATGCTTTGGGATTTGACTGATTTAAATACCAATAATTTACAAATAGAACTTGATGGATCCTTAACTTTAAGATCTCCAACATATAACACAGGTTTGTTAGTTACTTTTTCATATTTAACTATAAAATTTTTGTTGTGTTTACTATTTTTGCATCCCACTTATAAAATATATTTTTAAAATTAATTATAATTTAACTTTGAACTCTTTAATATTATATTTTAATTTGTGTAGTTCAAAAATCTATTAAACGAGTTTTATAAAAATGTATGCAAATGTTATATTAATATTTAATAACTTAAACTTTATATAGCCCTCATTCTTGGATATGAAAATCATAGTAGTTGTGTTGTTGGTATACAGACAGTATGCAAGTAAATATTATTTTATCAGTACTTTATTTAAAAGGTATTATAATAATAAATTTAATTGGAATTAGTTTTATCTTTATAATTTTAGTTTGTATACTAAATTTATAAATCTATTTGAGTTATTATCAAATGTATGGTTTTCTTTCACAACTTAGTAATTAGTTAGATTATTTATACTACTTTTTATCAGATGGTTTGTTATTTTAGTTGATAATTTTTATTCAGATTGTTTGTATAACTAACTTTAGTTTACACTTTAAAGGTATAATATAATTTTAATTCTGATTTTGATTGTGTGTGTTAAAATGAATTTAATTAAATCTGAGAATTTAACTTGTAGCCGTGAAAAGGATTGGAGATCATCTGGCTCTGCAAAAACAGGTAAATTTTAATTAAATATTTATGTTAATTAACCTTTAAGTTAGTTTTGTATTACTCAAGGCATGAATGCTATTTATATAACAAAAAAAATCTTGATAATGTAAATTTGTAAGATTTAATGACATCAAATTTCAATATTTTGTTATAATTTTTAACTTTAAATATTCATTGTTATATTCACAAGGTTAAAAAGTATTAAAAATTTTATCATATATTTAAATGCCAAGAAAACTTTAATATGTTATGTATTATAGCATGGTATTTGCTGTAAAAATTATAGATTTAATTCCTATTTACTCTATGTGTATAATTGTAAATCCAATTATGTTCAGTCAGATTTCAGATGTAGCCGTAGATGTATTTTAGTAGTTCCAATAAAACTGCAAAGCTTAATGAAAATTTATACTTAATTACAAATTTAAACTGCAAGTAAATCAATAATTCAAACTAATTATATTGTGTCTTGTTGATTTTAAGAAATTAAAAAATATAATGTATTTACCTTGTCTTAATTTAAATATTTATTTAAATAGGGAGTATGAAAAATTTCCATGTTATGACACTAGAAGATATGGGAGCTCTGATTATTTGGGTTGTAGTTGAAGTTTTAAAGCCTGATATATCTGGATTAGAAACTGATCTAGGGTTATCTCCCGGAGGAAAATTCAGACTAGTTCGAAGCTCATGCATACTTCTGTATAACTTACCAACTTTGTAAGTAAAAAAATATTTAGTAATGTAAAGATTATAAAATTTTATAGTTATTAACATTAACTGACCTATTCATAAATCATCTTGTGTTCTGGAATATAATATATTCCATAAATATGGACAATAATTTCCAATATGAGATAGTTTTGACAATGAAAGGTTGCTATAAGGATCGTTAAAGTTATCCATAAAAACTAATCAGTAAATTGGAATTTTTAGTGGTTGTCTTTATATTGTCAGGCCTCTGTAAGGAGGGTGTAATATACTACACTATATTTATGATTTTATACAAGAACATTATCCATTTACGTTCAATATTAATAGCCCAAACTACAAATGCCAGAAATAATTCAGATATGTTTTAGAGACAAATATATTCAACCAAATATCCATATCGAATATCAAATTAATTTGTTTTTGTAAATTTAAGTAAGAAAATGTTGTGAATGAGACATAAACTAGCTGACCTTCCGTGAGTGGAAACACCCAATCATTTTTTTATCTTCTAAACTAAATCTTCTTCAACCTCTGTCTTCAACTTCATCCTACTTCTTTTATGAAATATCCTATATGGAAATTTTAATTTTGCTATATGCCCATTTCTTTTGTTTCTATTATTTTCGTAAAACGAGTTGGATATTTCGAACATATTTTTAAGATCTCCAACATTTAACACAGGTTTTGTTAGTTACTTTTCATATTTAATTTTACAAATTTAATTTAATTTACTATTTTTGTGTGCCACTTGTAAAAAATATATGTTTTAATAATTATTATTTAACTTTGAACTTTGTATTTTATTATTTTTAATTTGTGTAATTAAAAAAAATATTAAAAGATTTTTATAAAATGTATGTAAATGTTATATTAATGTATTAGGAATTATAGTAATAGGTTAGTTAATGCTCTTAAAGCATTTTTTAGAAATTTATTTATTTGATATGGTGTTTCAGTTTATTTTACAAAAATGCTAAAAACAAAATAGTAGAATTAAAGGCTGTACAAAAAAAAACCTAAATGTCATATTTTAATTTTATAAATTCAGAAATTTCAGAGAAAACAGTGCTTAGTTAAACTACAAATCTTTTACTATAGAATTGAAATCAATTAAAAACCTCCTTGACCTATGAATTTTTCAGAAGAATAGTAGTAAATGTTTATTAAAGATTCTGAAATTTAAAAAATCCCTGATGTAAATCTGATCAGTAGATATTGAACAATAACGGTTCATACAAATAGTGTTACAATAAGTGCATACAATAAGTATTTAACACTATATTAATAAAAATGTTTGTGTAAAATAATCATTTTCAATCACAGTATTTTTTTTCCTCAGACAAGTTTTACAGAAAACAAGTATAAGGACTTTTGATTTTCGACCAATTCCTTTTGATCCAAGTAGGATGCTTGTTTCTACTGATGCTGTAAGTAATAGTTACATTTAATTTAAATATACTTTTTATCTAATAACTTTAACTAAATGTCCCCAGTCCTTAAGTAAAAATTATTCCTATGGATCTTCATGTATATTTTTTTTATGAGTTGCTTTTTAAAATAAACTAGTGCTAATATTTTTGACTATGCATATTTCTTTTATAAGTACTCAAAATATTTTAAATGGCTTAAACTCTATAGTTTTATTCTTTTCTTCTTAAGGGTATTGTTCTTCACGTAACACGTCACAGTGGAAGCGTTGAGCCAAGATTTTATGGCAACGAAACAGGTTGGAGTTAGAAAATCTTTCAATTTTATTTATTATGTATTTAGTTTAATTTTATGCCTTTATTTATTTTTCATTGAAAATTCTAGAATTTTCTGCTGAAATACGTTGTATTGATTGCTCTCCTCACAATGAAGACTTATTTTTGGTGAGTTGTATGCTCTATTTTATTTAAAATGTATTCAATGTTTGTATATTAACTTATTATTTGTAAAATATTATGGTGCAACTCTGTTTTGTTTGAGTTTTTGATTTAATATTTAAATATAATTATTTTTTCTTGTTAAAAATCATAACTACAGTTTATAAGTTATTGACAAATGATACTTGAGATATAATTAATTAATAAGAGATACTTGAAAAATATAATTGTGAAAATGGGGTCTTCTCAATTCCTGATATATGTGTATTTCTGTATTAAGCAAAAAACATGTTGTTTTAAAAACTTTTTTTACCATGCATTGAAATATTTTACAAATTGTTTTCAAAATTTTAGGTTGGCTGTAGTGATGGCAGCATTAAGTTGTATAATGTAAAATTAGGTATGTTTGATATTTTCAAATAATTGAATTACTATGTTTTTAACCTTTAAGTTTATTCTGGAAATCAATCTTGCTTTATTTTAATCTTTTAGTTCGTCCATTATCTGAATTTCTGCAGCCTGCCAAAGGAGAGCCTATCAATCTCTTGAAATGGTCGTCTGTCCATCCATCCGTATTCTGTGTGCTTAGCTCTTCATCATATATTCACCTGTGGAATCTTTTGGAAGATTCGGTTCGCCCCTTGCAGAGTTACAACTTCGAAGATTGCAAGTTAGTATTTTTAAAATGCCACTGACTTTTTTGTTGTTAGAATGTTGTCTTTTATTATCAATCATCTTGTAATATATCTTTCTTCTTGTACTTCGTTATCAGAAAAGTTTGATGATTATGTATGGATATTTTGTGGTGAGGCAGTTTCAACTCGGACTCCCCCTAAACTTTTTAGTAAAGCCCCAAGCTTTTATTGCTTCTGCTGTTATTTTTATGCTTTACAGGTTAAGTGCACTAATGAAAAAAGCGTTCTTCATAACCTTTTAATTTAAAAGAATTCTTCATAAACTTTTCATAAAAAAAAATGGATTTAATGAATAGTTATGCAAAGATTCAATTAAAATTCAAGATTCAATTAAGTTTCATTATTTACCATTATCATTCCATCTATTAATTTTATCTTTTGATTGTAATAAAATTTAAAGACCTGATTTATTTAAAAAATGCCAATAATATTAGTATTAAATTTTTTTTTTAATGTTTATATAATATGTAGTTATTTTCCCATAAATTAAATTAGATGTTTTTCAATGTAATTTTAACTTTATTAAAAAAATTTTTTTTAATTAAAGATAAAGTTTAGGTAAAGCTATAAATATTTTGTAATTAAAGGATATTTTCTTCTTATTTGTAAAAATATTTATTTGACCTATTTACTACTTATTTGTAAAAATATTTTTGTTATTGAATGATATTTACAACTGCATGTTTTAATGAATCTTCTTTAACTTTCAAATAGCACTAATTTGAATGTAATGTGTTTAAAATTTGTCTCATAATCTTTTATTTTTTAGAATAACTTGGTTTGTTTTTAAAACAGTAGATCAACCTTCTAGTCAACGATCTAGAAATAAACCCTCATATTTTGTAAGTATAATATTAAGTAGTTTTGTAAAGAATATGTTTTGCAAAGAATATATTTTGTAAGTACATATATGTTTTATGTGTTTCCATGAAATGTTTATATTTAAATTTCATAGAAAAATGTATTATCAATTTAATAGATTTTATTTAAATAAAATCTCAATAAGAACTTTAAGAATTGTTCCTAGTTATATTTTAATTGTAGTGACAGGTAAAATAAATGGGTTTGTAGCGATTAATGTATTATGTTTTCATTTAAGTTTATAAATTTGTTTTTACTCTATTACAGATCATTTCTAAAGAAAATGGAGAAGTTGAAGTACACACATTTCAGAAAGCAATTCAAAAATTAGATTATCAAAAGCAACTAGACTATATGAATAACTTATGATCACAAAGACTTTCAGAAATCCAAACATATAAGCATATCCTATCAAAAATCTTAATAAACTTTCAAATAATTATTGATGGAAAAGCAAATTTTTAAAATGTATAGTATTGTATGTGTATGATATTTATATATTTTTGATTCCTCATATTCTTACACTTGACCTGAGGAAAATAAGTGTCTTAATATTCAAGAGTCTGTGATTGTTTTGCCTTTCAAAATAAATAATTATATTTATGTAATATTTTACTTTTTAAACAGCTGTACAAATAAAATTTTCTTTTAAAAATGTTATATTATTTGTCTTCTTTCCTAAATAACTTGTATTTCCTTTCTTAAAACTAATAAAAGCAGTTTGTGGTTTAATTCAAAAGCTTTTAATAATGAAATTTTATATATATATATTTTTTTTTGTAACTCAATATTTTAAAATGGTACATTAATATTTTTGTGTGAATTACTTCGAGTTGTTTAACCAAGTCAGGTCATGTTATTTTTAGAATTTTTTGTACAATAGCTTTATTTTCAATATGAGTTTCAAGTATGTTGTTTTAAGCTACACACAGTGTTTGAGAAATATTGCTGTAGAAAGTTCTACTCAATTTTTCATGCATATTTGAACTACACAAGTAAGAAAATATAAATATTTAATAGCTATGGAATATGGCTTATTTTTAAATATTTAATTTCTAGAGTAGAATATATGGGAGAACATTTCTATGATTACTTCTCTTTTCACACTTACCCATTCCAATTTATACAATGAAATTAATATTAAAGCATTTGTCTAGAAATTAAAAAAAAAGGTAATTGTTGAAAAATAGAAGTTTGGATGTTGTTGAATGAAATGGTTTTGATTTTTATTATAAAATTAGTTTTGTCTAAAAAGATTTACATTCAATTCATACACATAATTCATTGGTTTGATGTTTCTTTAAATATTACTTTCTAGTTGCCTTTTCTAGGAATACAAAGGAAATTAAAATCAATTTTAATCTTAATAATTTTCTAGGAAATTAAAATCAATTTTACAAGTATAATAGTATCTTATTTCTGAAAAAACACAAAATGGTGAAGAATTCTGTAGAAAATCTAAGTAAAAACAACATGCTATATGACCATACACATGCACTAAAATATAAATAAATACATATATGACTCTTTGAAAATCATACAGCTCTAATGGGTAGTATTACCAAAAGGTAGTTTAGTAATTTCATTTCATATTTAGAAATATTTAAAAAAAGATTTAATAAAAATCGTAAATATGCTTTCGCACTGAGCGAGAAAGTTTTAAATTTAGAATAAACATAATTTTTTGTACATTTCTTTTCAGTTGCAAGGGACTTGACGACAAATCCGAACAGCTTTAAGTTTTTGAAATGTAAATTAGAGAATATTAAACAAGAAATATATTTCCCATTGAATAATTTTGTAAAATTATTGATTAAACTCTTGAAATATATTTACATAACAATTAAATATTTCAACCAAGGAAGAAAATTTCTCTAATTCATGAAAGTTTCTTAGAGTCCGAACTCAATAACTGAATCCCAATAAATGGATGCCGTAAAAAATTCATCTTTTTTTCCATTTCAATTTTTGTCAACACTTGAACAACAAAGTTGAACATAAAAATGACAATAGAAAACTATTTATAATCTTACAAACACATCTCTATCACATCACCTTGTGCTACTTTTAATTTTGCATTGGACCCATCTGTTCGCTAGATGTGAATCACTTAGAACTTTCTGGTGAAATGGAAACTTTTTTTTCAAGGATAATGACCGTAGCAAGGTAAGGAAGTATATGTTTAGAAGATTGGATTGTCTTAAAACCAAGCCATAAATAACCAACTAGGTCAACATTCAAAGTACTAAGAAAACACTTTTAATGATAGGATGTGTTAGTTATCTATGATTTATGCTTTTATGGATGTTTTTACAAGACAAACTTAAATATTCTACCGGGCATTTTGGGAAACGGATATGATTCTAAAGGAAAAGCTAATGATATTAAACTACACATCCACGTTTGTGCATGTCGAAATATATTCTACAAATCTAAAATAAGATGGAAATTTTAAAACTTTTTGATATTCTTAATTTTATAAGTAACCTTGAATGTTATCCTAGATCTATAGGAGAAGCAACCTAGTGTTTATAACTGTAATGACTTCAGATAAAATTATATCGTTTAATTGAAATTAAACTAAATTTACATAATTTACCAGTCAGAAATAATTTGTTCTTATATATTTAAACTTTTTACTTTTCAATACCTAAAAATGGTTAGGTTGGTTTATTTAACTAGGATTGTTAGTAAATAAGTAGTTTTTAGTAAATAATTATACATACAAAACTACTTGATCTTCAGCACACATGGTTAAGTAGAAACAACATATCATGGAAACAACTATGCTCCAATTAAACAAAAACAAACCTAATAATAGTGGTTTTAGATATTTTTTAATTTTTCCTTAAAAAATTTTTTTTTTGGATTGTTTATGAAAAAAATCTATGGTCCATCATGATGTCTCCCTCTATCATTTAAAAATTTACCAATATAGGAGAACACAATAAATTATATTCAACATACATTTTTTTGCCAAAGAATGGAAAGTTATGATAACTCAGTTTCTTTTCAAGCTTTTGTGTCATTATAAGATCAGTTCAACATATGTTGATATTAGTACGAACAAAATGGCTGTAATCCCTTTTAGGAATTTTTTTTAATAACTATTAAGCTAAGATAATGAGAAAAAAAACTAGTTAAAAACTTTCTTCTTAGTGGAAGCTATGATTTCCTAAAGTATCATTAGTTTTTGAGATTACTGGGGACAAACACATAAAATCCCCCATTAGAAATTAAATGGTTAAAATTAAATGGAATTAATTAAACAATAATTACACTGTGAAAAATAGGTACTTGAAAATAAGTAAAATTAAATCCCTTTTTAATTACATTCGATGTTTATCATTGCTCCGAATTCATGTACTTCAGTTTTTTAAATGACATATTGTCTACACAGGCTGCCTTCAAAAATCACCTTCAATAATCATCGACAATTAAAAACCAAGTTTTATGTGGAATCGAACTCAGATCCTCAGCACCGCACGCAGTCCAGTACCTTATCTGCTTAACAACCAGGGTGACATTAAAAAGTTATAAAAACAAGAAATGTTTAAAAAAAAAGGCGTGCCAAAAGAATGAGAAGTAAAATAAGTGAGTTGTAATAACTCAGTTTCTATTTAAGCAATCGACATCAAGTAATATGGAAAACCAGCTTTTAAATTACTATTTTAAATTTGCAGGCTTCATTAAGATAGCTCGAACAAAAACTAAGATTAACAATATTAAGACATTGCTACTTTTGGAGAAAGTGCAGTTACTTGCATTTGTGTATGTCATACGCCCGTTTACGATGCAATTACACTTAAAGAAAAACATGTAGGTTTAAATACTCTTTTTTAAGTACCAGTTTTTTTACAAAGGATATAAAATATTTCGAGTATTAACACAAAAAGTCTAACAACAAAAGTTGGAGAAATAGCACTACAGCTTAAGAAATGTAGGTGCTTTCAAACAATGTACACAAATGATTTACAACTCCAGATCTCTGTAAGCAATCTTGCTTGCTCTACTTTTTTTGCGGCATTGACCTCCACGTGTAGAGAAGTTCGTAGCCCTTTTCCAAGTACGATTTTATATTTTCCTTCGGGAATTTTTTTATTAGTTCATTTAGTAATAATCGTTACTAAACGGAATTTTTAAGCCGCAGGTGCACAATTAGAAGTTGAATAGTATCTATATATAAATTTTCAGACATGTCCGAGCAGTGGAAGCTAGTATTTTGCGTGCCACATACATACACACACACAGAAAAACTTTTATTATTGTAGACCACCATTCTGAGGTTTATAAAACCACATAACAGGCATTTTCTTTTTATTTTAGAATATAATTTTTTTAAAAACCACTTAATGCGTAAATTATAATGAAAAGCAAATCTGTTATTTTGTTATAAATTTATACAAAATCTTATCAGAAAAGTATTTTGTTAAATCATAACTAGTTCATTAAAAGCATTCTGCTGATGGATATCTAAATTTGTCGATATCTGAATTCTTCAATATAAAATAACTGTATTAGTAATTATAATTGTTATGACTAAATAGTGTATTGCAATTAGAATTACGTACATGTGCATGGTTTCAAGTCGATACAGATTTTTAAAACGCGGTTAAAAGTGAGTTGCAAGATTTGACGATGCTACAACAACAGAGTAAATTTAAGAAAAACATGTAATACAACTTGCTTAGCTAAATTTGTAGAGCTTAATATTTACCGCATGAACAAATTATTGGTTATCAATTGAATTTTTATCATATTTGGACTTCTGATACTTTCTTTACTTGGCTTATTCTTAATTGAAAAAATTATTCCTGATCATATTATCAGAAAATAAATTGATGTTGAGGAACCCATACAATTTTCGAATTCTTGCCAATTTAAGGATTCCAATCTCTATATGAAGTCCAAAAGTTTTACTTTTCGATGCATCAGTGTCTTAAATTTTTTAATTCTTTGGAGACAATGAATATCTCTGTTAAGCAAGATTTTTTTAAATTAATTTAAATAATACTAGTATATACAATTTATAGATAATTCAAAAGATTCTTCACCGTGTTGACAAAGTTATCTTCAGTTTTTTAGAAAATTTTCTCATTCGGCTCAAAATTCTGCGCCACATTGTATCTTGTTTTTCACATTTACACTGATTGTTTCTGTTCAAAATGTTGCTCTTCTTTTATCATAAAGTACCTTGTCCAATTTTTTCAGCCTCCCTACTTTTACAAAAAAAAAAAACTTTGCGTTGATAGGCTGAAGTATTCACCTGCTTATTGTCAATTTATTGAATATCAGAATCGTCTTCCAGCATTTATTTTTGTGGTACCCATAAACATTTATTAACTCACACACCTAAAAAAAGTCAAAATATTATTTAAAAACAAGGATTTAATAAATGTTTAATGAATTTCAAGACCATGATGATACCCTCTTTTTCCACTAAAAGTGAACACAATCAATTTTTGTGACAATAAATATAAATGATTTTTTTTACCCAATTCCGAAACTGTATTCCATATATGTACATGTTTCTTATTTGTTAATATTTTTTATTTCATAATATTTTAAATTTTTAGCATTCTTTTAATAATTATAGAACAATATTTGACTCTGGAAGCATAGGCGATTTTAGGTGGGTGCTTCAGCACCTCCATTATAAATTCGTCACTCTCTTTTGCCGAAATTTTCTCTTTACAGTACTTATTTTTATTCATTTATCTAATAAAAGAAACCTCAATTCCAATCAACCGTAATAAATTCCCATATTAATCCTTAATTAATTGCACTATAGAGATATCCCTAAGAAATTAAAAAAACATTCATTAGAAAAATATTGTTTATAAATATTTTATTTCTCAAATACAAATATACTTACGAGTAAAGATTTATTAAACACTCTAATAAATCTTTTTACTCATAAATATAGTTCTTACTTCCAGAAGATAATTTTACAAACCTTTATATTCATCAAATTACTATTAAATGTAAATTTATTATTTAAAAATTTAAATAATTATAATTTTAATTAAAAAAAAATAAGTGTATGTGTGTAGTTAAAAATAAATAAGCGGCTTGTGCTTTCTTCCTTTCCCTAGTTATAGTCCACTTTTTTGGAAAAGCACTCCCATTGTGAAGTTCTGGATACTCCTACGTCTTGAAAATATGCTCCATATCATTTATGAAACCCTGAAATGTTTACATCTCATTCTGGAAAATGGTTTTCCTGCAAGCATCGTCGTTGAGAGGGAAAACGTTACCAGAGTTCCTGATGCAAAATCTACCACACAAAAGTTATTTTAATTTATATCATTTACCGAAATTGTTAATAAATATGCATAATTACCGGCGTTTATTAACAGTTACCGGATTAATCCCTTTTAATGAAATGAGGGGAAGAAAGAGAAAGAGAGAGATAATTTATATTTCCAATTAATTTTTTAAGATGCTGCTATACACAGGCTAGGGATTTTTATATAAAATATTTAGATAATTAATTAAAAAAGTTATGCTTAAATACATTATCAGTTATATGTGAATTTTTTAGTGCAAATTAGTGAATTAGCTTTTAAAAGCGAAAAACTTCTAAGGTGGAAGAACTTGCGAAATTCCATTCAAAACTGATCACTTTTGTGTTCCTTTTTCTCATTTCTTTTTGAACTTAATTCGACTAAATTCTTAATACTGTTCAATAATCTGGTTTAATTCATTTTTATAGATAATTTTAATTTAAAAACGATATTACCATTTGTAAAAAGGACTTTAACATTTAAAACCGTTATCAATTTAAAATTATTTTAATTTTTATCCATTGCTTTTTTGTGTGCACTAATCATACGAGTAGTAGTTGAGCGAAGCGTTCGGAGTACCATAGGAGCGAAGCTCCTTTAACCTCCTGTATGAATATTAATAGTAAAACCTGACGTTTTAAGTAAATTTGAATGTCGTGTTTCAGGAACACTATAAGGACAATACGGTGACAGCACAGGACAAAAGAACAAAACAACATATTAAAACAGTGAAAATTTGGGCATAAAGCCTGGTTCATGGAGTTGATTAAATATTTACATCGGTCACTTCAAGGTGTCCGAGGACATACACAATACATGATGAGAACAATCAGTAAGGAAGGCGAAAAGCCTTATATAATCATGAGTAGAAAAATAATTCTAATCTACTAGTTTCTGGGGACAAAAACATTACACGATGAGGTACAGTAAATGTTGGGCATGAAGCCACAATAGTCAAAGTATGTATAATAACATTTATATCTACAAAGTCAATGATGAGAAACATTATATAAAATGAAATAGAATAATTTCAATTACAATAGAGAAGGCAGATAAGCCATAGAATTTCTGAATAGAAGGGGAATTTCTATTCTACTGGTTCCTGGGGACAAATACAAAACACGATGAGTTACAAAAGAGATAGGGCATTAAGCCACAGTGGCGTTGTATGGATAAGTACAGTTGTATTTACAAATATCTTATTGGGACAATAAAACAAAGTCTAGGGACGAAACAATAGACAAAACGAAAACATGTCAGGTTGGAACTAATCATACGATTGTAGTATAGTTCCGATTAATAGGCGGTTCGGTAACGTCCCTCAAAACCAGTTTTGTAAAATCAACAATCAAGTTTAAGCGCGTTGACAAATCTAAACCCCGTAAACAAAGTAATGTCACAGAGGCCATTTAACCAGAGTCGTACTATGACAGTATTAATATCTATGAATTCTTGAGTAACAAAACGTGGTTTTTATAATTTTGCAGGAGACCTCTTTAAAATTTTAACTTCGATAAGCACCCGATTCATGCTACGTCAACCATGAGAACTTATTTTACACATTTCTAGGTTATTCCAAATGTATCAAAAATTTCAATAGATTTCCTATTTTATTAAACAGTAAAAAACTGTAACAGAATATTTAGACATTTTGACATTAGTTAGCCTCTGTGCTATATTTCCAAAAACTAAAAGATTTTATAAGATTCTCAAATGTGACTTCAGTTACAGTTAAATCACTTTGGCTGAAGTTTTTCACCCCTATTGTCAAAGGACATCAGCACACGAGTAGATGAGTAGCTTTCTATCACGGCGGTGAAGCACAACTTCAAAGGAAAACCAGACAAGACCAAACTTTTTATCAAAACGGGGATTAATGAAATATATTAGGTGATAAATTAGGTTGCCAAAAAACGAATTCTGGGGCTGAAACATAAATTTCCCCTTAAAAAATCGCGCGGTACAGAACATATATGAATTAATAGACCTGTCCCAATATAATTTACATTTTAAGAAAGATAGTAGGTTTGAAGGCCTTCTCGGCTTAACGTCCTAATCTACACCACACATGCGCGCCACATTTGTATTTATCCTTCTAGATAAGTGAGAATAGTAGAGGATATTAGGATTTTTCCACCGTTTCAGCTGTAGATTCCCACGATGGTCGTTTTGTAAATTCGTGTTCCAAAAGAGGTACTGAAATCAGAAAATGGGACCTACAAGTGGAATGCATATTTTTGCTCTTACTTTCTTATTTCTGATCAAGTAAGTGAATGCAAGAACTATTATTTTAATTATCAGTACAGATTACGAATTTAGACTAAAATAAAGTTTAATAAGCAAGTCGAATTCAACCTAAATGTGACGTAACTTAGCACTCGGTAAAATATTTTATATCAATTAATTGTTTCAGTCGATGGGAATATATATTTCAATCATATTGATAATCAAATCATTTTATAAAAAAGGTGTAATTCCAATACCTCCTCCACGCACCCGCACAATTAAAAATATATATAATTTTAAATTTAAAAGATTCCCTTCTCTTCACACCATATTAGGTAAAAAAAAATCAGCAATAAACCTTTATATAAAGCAGTAGGTTTTGTACCAAATTCCTTCACTTCTGAAACGTTATACTTTAAAAAAATTACAGGTTTTAGATTTGAAGCGGGAATTTAAATTTGTTTGCAAAAATTCGTAGCTTTTCTTAAATGCTATATATTATTGCAAATAATTTGAAGGATTCTTTGATGTCTTTTTTAGCTGAGATATTTCACATAAAACGCAATAGCCTACATGATATTTCAGACATTTTTTACTTTAAAAAAAGTCGCATGAAAAGGCGGGCTTCCCACGCGTTTTTGAAAGAGTACGTAAATGTTAGTCTGTATAAATTACTGAAAAAAAAACTTGTAGTATGAGATTTTATTCTCCCGTATATCTAAAAATAAAATCGGTTTATAAATACAAAAATTAAACACCACCAATTTTTTTTAATGGATTTGCTGCTTTAAGTTCGGGAGGAAAGACATTAAAATTTAATATTTTTATAATGACACAAATTAAACAAAACCCAAACTTTCAATACAAAACTCAGTACTAGGAATAATTGGAAATATATTAAAAGAATGACATAAAAATAACAATACACTTGATTTGAGTTTGTAATTATGTTAACATTTTTGGAATAATCCATGTTTTAAATGAAACAATAAATATGTATATCCTTTTCCTCTGTGAATATTAAAAAAAAAAATATGACTATCTTAACAAAAGAAAAGTGTAGCCACCCCAAGAACAGTTCCTCTGCCGTATCCGCCTATAGGGAAATACGGTGCTACTAATTATAGATTACTTTCTTTGAAGGAAAAATGTTTAATATCGATAAATATGTTCTTAACTTTTTTTATTGTAATATACAACGTAGTTTATGGGATTTAACTTAATAGAATACATTCGACAAGAACGATTTCAAACCGATTTTATTGCCCCAAAGCATGTTGTATTGTTTAATTTTTAGGATTTTATTTAATGACATATATTAATGACTTATTTACGGTAATCAAACTTGAATTTATTACCTTACATACAGCTAAAGAAAACTATATATATTTTTTTATTTATCGATCTTTTTTAAAGTTATAAGTAAATCTCAAGTGCCTTGCGCTGTTAAATCGGTTTGATATCTTAATTATACTTTTTTCTACAGTGAAGATCTTTTTGTCAATTAATGATATTCTTTATCATTCTATTTTTAAAATATGCATATTTCTATAACATTCCAGTTAATGGATTGCTTTTCTTTGTAATTTTATAAGATGCATCATACACCTTATTCTTTAACCTTTGAAATTAATTTACATTATACGAACTGTATTTAAACTTATCCTTTTTAGCAATGTTGAAATGAAATCTTTCCCCCAACATACACCCCAACAGAAATGGGAGCATCAAGAAATGCTTTTTGCAGAGCTGACGAATAGCGAATATTACAATATCAGGTTAAGACCGTATGCTACTAAAAGTAAGATTGACAATCCTCATTATTTTAAGTTGGTTACATAATTTCATATATATTTTTAGTAAGAACTATTATTTGTAGTAGTCTTAGAGGATAGTAACGTTAAATTATTTCTGTAAAATACTAATAAGACTATCAAATAATTCTCGAAATTTTCAAAATTGTTTTTAATTGTTCTTTCAATTTACTGACTTGTTTTAGAAGTTTTTTTTTTTAAAGTTGTGTAATCATGCATATGGATATTCTATTGTTGAGATATTTTAGTCCTATTCTTAAAAAAATTAATAATCCTGTGGTTAAGTTTTAGAAAATACAATTATTGCGGCTGCGAATTAAGTTATAATGAAACTTAAGTTTAAATTATAAAATTTACTTTAAATTAGTGTAAAGAAAAAGATGCATTATGTATTTTACATTCTAAACACAGCCAATGTGCAACTATAATAAAAATTCGCTATTTGTTTCATTTTCTCAATCTGTTTTGCATAATAATCATACATTTAAAATACTGCAATAAATGCACCTTTTATGGTTTTCAGATACACCAATAACAATTTATACAAGTATGTTTGTGTACAGCATGACATCCATTGATGAGTTGAGAACAGTAAGTATTTTTAAATAAAAATAATTATCCACATTGATCCATTAAGATCCTCAGTACTTATACCCTTTATTGTGTTTCCTATAATGTGAGTAAATAGAACTTTTTACAGGAAAAAAAACCCGGAAAAGATTTATATGTTTATTTTGAAACAAATAGTTTTTTTCAGTTTTTAATACTTTTTGATAATTTTTACACAATTTAGACAATTGTTTGAATATGTAAATAATGTATGCAGATAACGTATTCTATAAATATCATTAGAGTTATTTTTGAGAAGCAATTAAAAACGAAAATAACAGTGAAATTTGATCTTCAACAAATGTTATGGTTTAGCTGACCAATGCCATCACATTTTCTAAGGTCATTTGATAGAAATTTTCTCATAAAGTTATTCGGACATAATTTATAATAGCTGTTAATTTATTTCATATTTTATTTTAATTATATAAAAAAAAATTATATATTTTAATTTTAAATAAATGAGATTTACAATAAATGAATTTTGGTATCAATATGTATTTTAAAATTCATTCACTTTTTTAAATAAATATTTTGAGGATTTATAAAATTAAACAACTAATTGATTTATGATGTAGGAATATTCGATGCAGTTGCTCTTTCGCCAAACCTGGGAGGACGAAAGGCTTAAATTCATACCAGATGCGGCCGTGCAAAAAATTGTGGGCAACAATTGGCATGCTCAGAACATATGGACGCCGTCCATTCACGCAGTGAACGACAAGGAGATGGGATCCTTTGCAAGCGCCAGCACGGAAGGAACCGTCTATTTGCACATCAATCCAGATGGACAGGTTCTGCTCAGCAAAAGGTAAAAGCAACTTAATGACGTGAAATGTCTTTAAAATCAGCAACGTGGGATATAAGGATACACTGTAAAAGAAAAAGATACTTAAAAAGGAGTACCCGAACGTACTCGTTTTTCTTTGAGTACAATTGCACCGTAAATGAGCGATGATGTACTCCAATTTAAGTAATCGTACTTTCTCAAAAACGAGCAGAGTGATTTAATACTTGTAATCTCAGCTTCTGTGCAAGCCATCTTAACAAAGCGACCGATAAACTTAAAATTGATGTTCAGAAGATGATTTCCCACATTATTTGATGTGGATTGCTTAAATGGAAATTGTTATTATAGCTCAATTTTCTTACTTCCCATTCTTTTGGCACACCTTTTTGATATTTCTTCTGTTCATAACTTCTTCACGTCGCTTTGGTAGTACAACGGATAAGGCCCTGGACTGTGGCGCCTGAGGATATGGGTTCGATTCCCGGTCTAGGTTGTAATTGTTGATACTTATTGAAAGTGATTTATGAAGGCAAGCAACTACTTTTTTTTACTCATTGTACTCATTTTTGAGTACATGTCTTTTTCAAAAATAAAACTTATGTCTTCGGAGCTATGATAAGCATCGTATGTAAACAAAAAGTACATTTTACTTATTTTTGAGTACCTATTTTTAACAGTGTAGATACACTATTAAAATTATTCCTTCCGACACTATAACTACGAGGCAAACAACACAATTCACAAAAATTTGATTTTGTTCAATAAGGAATAAACCGCGAATGCTTGTGAAATCTTGGTATAAGGCAAAGCACATGGGGGGCATGGATGAGGGTCCGCGGAGCCAGACGTAACAGCCTGTGTATCTCCCTTTTGATGGTGAGGTATTTGTTGGAGATTAATTCATGTCTATTATCTGCTGAAATGATATCTCGCGTAAAAAATTTCTGGACGATCTCTAACATAATCGCACCTTTTTTTTTTTTAAAAAAAAGTGTGCAAAAAAATATTTATTATGCAAGCAAATGTCGTACTGCAAGAGCTTATTAACATTAGTCAAATGGTGTTAAATAGGCTCGTTGAGAGGGAATTAACTTGTAATTTTTTTTACATACCTCTATGCAATTTGATTAAAATGTCGAAATAAGAAAGTAATTTCTTTAAACGTAACTTTAAAAAAACATGATAATTTTTCTCTGTTTGCATTAACTAAGATCTGTACAAGAGATATGTTACATCTTCTGTCTATATAAAAACTACTGCGGTAAATATAATTCAACTATAAATGACTTTATGACATTATCTTGAAAGAACTTCGATTATGATTTTTCTAAAAAAAAATATTTTATTTCTAGAGTGAAACTGCGACCATTTTGCAAAATGCAATTTTACAGATACCCGATGGATGAACAACAATGCACCCTGGAAATTGAAAGCAGTAAGATATAACTTTTTACACATCGTGTCTTTGTGAAAACGACGTGAAGAGTTTTTAATTGACTTTTTGTGAGAGTATTCATTTTTATTTATCATGAAAAATTAACTGAATTAACTTTGTTACCTCAGTTAAGTTCGTAAGAGTTTCTCTTCATTGTAGTTTGAAGTAAAGTTACAACGAAGAAAAAAATTATGTAAAGTGTTTTATACCCGTTTAGTTTTTATTGTACAAAATATAACTATCGAATGTATTAACTAATCAATCGCAGTAAAGTTATAGGATTCGTGTGCTGTTAAAAAGGTCTATGTTGAAACAGAAATTGTAAACTGGTGATGACATTTATAATTTCCTCTCTATGACGTAAAAATAAGCAATGTATATGTACTTTCGAAGCAAATACAAGAAAAAGCAAAAATACGTAAAAATAAGCAATGTATATGTATTTTCGAAGCAAGTACAAAAATAGTTCTGCACTCTATAAGCAAAAGAAAAATTATCCATTTTGTTTAATTTAATGAAAATAAAACGATTGGACGTCCTTAATTGATTCTGAGTTAACAGATGGATGTATGGAGAAGTGGGCCGTAATAAACATATATAAAGAAAACATGAGACACAATATAGAAAGCATGAGGCGGTTTGTCTGCAATTCAAAAGATTGCACTCACTTGAGTTTGACGTTACACACCTTAAACCACGCGGTCGTTTCGATAGACGTGGCCTACCTAATTTGTTGGTATTGTAGTTAAAACATAATGATAAAACAAAAGCAATTTAAACAGCACTCGTTGTTATTCGTTTATTTCTAACAAATTATCTTTTCAAATAAGCAGGGAACATAACTTTTTTTTCTTTCAAAAATTTAAAATGTACTGCGATAAAAACGGATTTAAAAAAAAAATTCTAGCTGCTTCTTTTGCAGTTGCGATCTTTTTTCAAGTCAAGGTTTAACTTTGCTCTTATTGTTTTTCAAATACTTGGGGGGGAAACGGAAAAACTTTCATGTGGTTATTTCATTTTGTTATGTACACAAAATGATAATCTTTCTGTAGTTGAAGGAATACCGTAAAATAAACAGTTTCATTAGAACTAGATCAATACTTGAAACCTTATTGCTTCTGAAAAAGGATTAAAGTTATCTTTATTATCAATAGCATGATTGAGATAATATTCTTCTTCATGGGAATTATGCTACGATGACATAATTGAATATCTCCTAACTCAGACACCTTGCAGCTGTAGCGTAATACTTTTTCAATACTTTGTGGTGATAAAGTATGAAAAATATAGATTAGTGTAGAATAGTTTCATCTACACAAATGCTGTTTATTGATTTATACTGATTATTTCTAAAATACATTTTATTATTAAGTGATTATAAACTAAACAAATGAATTAGCAATCAGAATTGAACTTGAAACAGAATTTTTTTAAGGAACCTCACTTTCTAGGTTTATGCAAGGTTTAGCAAGAAACTAGTGTTTCGTTTTAAAATATATAGATGTGAGAGTGATTTTTTTTATATACGTTTTCATTTTAAAATCGCAAATAACGTTTCTTCGTTCCAGAATTAAATATAGCCGCAGGGGAAGCTAGATTGCATGTTTATTCAGAAATAATTGGTTTCACGATTTACTATGAAAATACATACTAAACGTTTGCATTTTCATGGTAAATCGTGAAACCAGCTAATAATATTAACTTGTAAACAAATTCAATGCATGAATTTCATGTTTGTTACGAGTAAAAGCAATCAATTGCTCTACGTTGACATGATCGAGAAAAAAAAACTTCGCTTGGGTATGTATTTTTGCCATTCTTTTAATTAATAGGGCATGTAAAAATATACGATAGCAAACACTATAGTAACTGAAAGTTTATGATAGTTGAACTTGAAGTTTTAAATAAAAGTTGACGCCGCGTCTAAACTATAATGAAAATCGAATTGGCTAAACATTATTATTTAAATTTTTATTCTGTTTTTCAACATTCACATTTTCAAAGACTTACAAAGAAAATTTTCAAAGGTAATTCTTTGCTGAAAATAATAATTATAATATCCAACTATTTGAAAAAGCTATTTAGGCCAGCCCCTCTACTCAAGTTTCTAATATAAAATTACATTTTAAGGTACTCTTCCTCTGTCTGATATGGAATTAGACTGGGCAGAAAATAATCCATTAGATTTGAATGGAAACTTTTTGCTGTCTGGTTTCGCTTTAACAAATTACTCTCTGGAACAAAATGTTGCATCTTATAGACAAACAGGTAAGTTTTTAGTCAACATATTGTTTTATTAAATAATAAACGTATTTAGAAGTAAATGAATTGGAGCATAAACGTTTGAACAAAGCGCGGACCACCACCTTTCTTAGAACTAAATATAATTAAGTATTCAACTATAATTTAAATATTACGTAAAATCATTTTGTTATCATATTTTTGTCATTCTTATATATTAAAATGTTTATAGCGATTATTATTAAATAAGTTATGAAAGCTATGATGAATGGAAAAATATTGAATTTTTATTTATTCAATTGCTTTTATATACATAAGAAGAAAATTTAAAGTTACAAATTTTCAATACAATTGATCAAAGGTTTTTAATTATAATACGGCAATTATGTTAAATTGGAATAAAATATTTTATCAGTCAAAATATACAACTTTTATTTAAAAAACTGAGAACAAAAATTATAATGCGTAGTTGTTTTTTGCACGGTATTGCTATATGAAAAAAAAAATATTACTTGATTGTAGATTTGAAAAGAAATTATGAACTAAAATTATTTTTCTGACTAATCATGCCCATTAAAGTTATTGTGAATAATATTTTAAAAAAAACTATCATTTCCACAGGTAACTTTAGTCGCATCACAGCTCGTTTCAACCTCCAACGGGAATTCGGGCATTTCGTGCTGGACATATACATCCCAAGCATACTCTTCGTTGTGACGTCGTGGCTTTCATTCTGGGTTGAAATCCCGGCCGCACCAGCAAGGGTGACGCTCGGCATGACCACCATGCTGACCCTCGTGACCAGTGAGAAAGCGATACGGGAAAAACTACCAAAAGTCTCATACGTTCATGCACTCGATATATGGAATGTTGTATGCACTGGTGAGTACTTGCGACATTTCTAGTCATATTCCCTCGCTTTTAATTAACGTCACATTAAAGGTACATAATAGGCCGTTGGTAACTGTTGGAATTAATTACGAAGGAAAAACTCAGGAACACTACTTCATATTTTGAACCATGATCAAATAAAAAATACAACACCTAAGCTGGCACCTTACGCCCACAGATGATGGCGTGAGGGCATTTGGATCCCAAAAGCTTTAATATGCACCGGTATCTTCTACACGTAGAGTGTTTTGGCGGATAAAGAGGAGAACTAAACTCGTGAAGTATTCAGATTATAATTTCGATATTTTTCCGACCAGCCCATAGTGGACCAGAAACACATGCCAGGTTTTTAAAAATTATTGATTTACTTATGTTAATATACAACTCCAGTGTAAAGAATAATTTTATAGAATATAAGTATAAGTAACGATACATACACACGAAAAAAATGAACATGATTATACTCAATAATGATTTTATAAACACTAAAGAATTAGCAGGTATGGAAGACAAATGTATTTAAAATTTGAAAGTAGTTATACAAGTTCGCTCACGGATTCGCAAATGGATTTTTTTCTAACCGACAAATTTTATATCTACTTCTTTCAAACGGTCCGTATAATTGAGAATTCCAGATAGTTAACAGCCGGATAACCGAATATTTATTACAAAAGGTTCCCATGTGTGACATCCCCTATCCAACAAAAATTAATTATCCAAATATCTGATTTTAAACAGAAATCATGTGGGAACACACATAAAAAATAATTAAAAAAATCCATGAGGATCGAATGGATAACATGTCTCCTTATATCGCTTGACGATATTGGTTAACACGCTGTAAGTCGGTTAAAAATACTTAAATATGTTGGCATTAAATCTTCTACAAATTCGTTATCAACTCCAGGTTGTAATGAAACTAGTTTGTATTCTTAAAGCTTATACTGAAACTGAATTCGCGTTTTTTTAAAAAAGGAAATAGAAAATTATTTTTTTAAGCTACTATAATTCGAGAAGGGACTAAAACACAATATCATTTTCCTCGTTGCCACGTAAAAATTCATGGACGAGTATTTATAATTTTCAGGAAAGAAAAGTTTTCTTAGTGCAGCAGTAAAACTTAGCAAATTTTCCAATACCACGTCATTCTTTCACGATCACATTATGAGCCACATAATTATATACTCCAGACATAAAGATAACAGAATAAACAAATCTTCTTACATACTTTCCTATTCAATTTTAATGATATTACTAAAGTAGTATTCTTCGATGACGCGAAATGTGGCTTCTTTCCATTTTACAACTACGTAAATAGATCGTTTGTGTTTGTTTCACTGCTTTATATCACATACTAAGGAAAAACAAGTTTTACAGTTAGCTGTTATTTCTTGCTCACAATAACAATGAGAAGGGGGGAAAAACATTCTCCACAAATAAGCTATCAATTAAACTCTTTTATATTTGGACTTTTACAGCAATCAATAATAATAATCATAAAAAAATAAGTAATTGCTTGCGATTTTAAAGACCTATAAGACGCATAAGTTATCGGATAAAGTTAGCACAAGAATCATTAAATAAAATTTTATTACTTCCCGGTAATAAAACAGCGAATTTCTGGCTAGTTCCGTAATCATGTTAATACCAGCAAAAATACCCGTTCTTCGCACGGATTTAATAAAAACGACGCTTCATGGAAACTTTTCACCTTCCTTCTTCAATTGCATATATCAATTCAAACTTTCATTTTTCGAGGTACCACTATCTCTCTCTTCCCCAACGTTGGCGTGATGCAACACTGAATTGAAACTATTATATCACAATTGGTTAACTAAACACTGGAAATGTACGTTTCTTCGATATTTGGAGCATTTTTACGTTAGTCCATGATTTGTAAATAATAGTTAAAACTTTAAGAGTCACTATCATGGATGCAATTTCGCAAAGATCCCATTCTTATATTTTAGACTTGATATTTAATTTTTACATGATAAGATCTCATTAGGCCGTAGAACACGTACACCAAAAAAAGTTTTTAACTTTATGGTTATGATTTATTATTCAAATGTGTTTTAAAAGCAAATATAGAATAATTGTATAGAGAAATCAGTTTTGTTTTCGTATTTTTGTTAAAATTTTTCAATATTTGACATTTTTGTTGCTAATTATGTAAATATTTTACGACTGCCTTAATGACGTCTGATGGTTTCAAAATGGAAATTGGATGCTTTAAAGATTACTCCAGTGAACTTTTATATTCAAATGATGCTTTAAAGCAACAACTTTTCATTTTCTAATCCATTTTTTTTAATATTGTGTATCATATTTAGATGCATAGAAATCATATTTTAAAAAGAAAAATTGTTCTTTACGAAAACTTTTTTTAGGGATTTAGTGGTTATTATTTAAAAAATGAAATGTACCGAATTTTATCCTATAAACAAAATATGACATTAAAAAAGCACACAAATATTCCTTCAGTATTTGGTTGCTAAAATACTTATTTATCAGACAAAAGGTAAGATACACAATTGATTTTTTTTATACATTACCTCTACATACGATATACGATTCAAACACCACTATACTTTAGAATACCTCCCAATTGCAAAACTTGAACTAAGAAAATGTTAATGGTTAAAGTTTTCAACTATTACAAAACCAAAAACTTTTCAAGGTGTTAAAATATATGCATGCAAATCTCTAAATTTTTTTTTTGTTCTAACAAATAATTTATATAAAATCAATTGCGCCATTGGATAATGATGTGTAAAAAAAATCTACGTTAAAAAAAAATAATCAATTAAATTAGTCCTTTATAAAGTGTAGAAACTTTATATTATACTGGGTTTTTGTGGTTTTTTTTTTAATTCTTTACTTTTCCATATATATTTTGTACTTAGAGACTCAGGTAAAAGTGTCTCTCTTTCTAGGCTTCGTGTTTGCATCATTGGTTCAATACGCTCTCGTGAATTACATTTACCACAAGGACAAAAGGCGAAGGAAGAAGAGCACCGGCATGAAGAGAGTGGAGAGCACGGCCACCTTCTGTTCTGTGGAAAGCGAGGCAACATCTACTTTCCGAATGTTCGCCAAAAAAGTAAGAGTTTATATTCGCAATATTCCTTTGACTTTTTTTTGGCGCCATACGGGGGAAAGACCTTGATTGGCTACAAACTCGCTAAAGGTAATCAGAAAAATTTATACGTAAAACAAATTCGGATTTGTATGGATATAAATATTTATAAAAAGAAATCTTTGGAAAATTTTATTCAGTTTCAAAATTTAGAACACCAAAACGACAAACGCAACGTACCATTAAAATTCCTACATTTGGGGCTACTAATGACTTCCCTCAGTTTATCAGACGAAAGCTTTTGAAAAAACAGACGCGCGAGGTCCAATGTGTGCATAGGTCAGTGCTGATGATAACCAAATTATTTTATATCCTTTTAAAAACGGTTATAATAAAATTGTTTATATTAATATTTATAAAATGCACAGCCGAACCAATCGGTGGTATAGTACGATTTCGATTAATTGGCGGATGGTTAACACCCGTTTAAGCTACGTAGTTCTAAAGGTTCCTGTAAATAATGGTTTGACCAATGTCTAAACCATTTTTTACAGGTTTTAGACATTGATCAATTCGCCTTCAAGTTTAGACGAATTCGCCAATGTCTAAAACCTGTATATAATGTGACATCACATCGACCATTTAGCCGTAGCCGAACTATACACATGCATTAATATTGATTATCATGTTAATGTTTGTATTCGTACCAATTTGAAAAGAGGTTTCGATTTTGATTAGCGCGTTGTAAGTAAAGTGTTTGATGAACTTGAATAATTCAATAAGATATTGTTATATAATAATTATTTTCAGAAGCAATTATTTTATCGTTACGCTGATAGCTACATCAACAATTGAAGATTTTTAGACAATTTCAATATTTTTTTTAGAAAATGTAAAACATATTTATTTTTTGTTGAGAGTTCTCAAGCGGTGTAAGTGATATTTTAATCCAAAATTATTTCATATGAAGAGCAAGTTGAAATAATTATGGCGGTTTTTTCGGAGTAATTTTATGGAAAACATAAATGTCCATGGAGCGAATGAAAGTACATCCTCAAGGTAAAAAACATAAGGCACATGCACTAGACCCTCTTCGTTTTTCTCTTAAACCTTAATCGATTTTCCATCTGGACCCTTCATGTTTTGAATTGTGTGCTTGTAAATACAGAAAAAAAAATAGTAATATTATTTGCATTTCAGGGTGAATTAGAACCGGGAATGCCCAACAAGAAAGCTGCCTCATTTGCATCTTTGTCTGACATACAAGGTCTTCAACAGGCAGAGCCGTCTTGTGGTTGGCCATTCGATGAATTCAAAATGACGCCCCAAGACGTTGCTAATAGTATAGACAGAAAATGCCGATACATTT
Organism: Troglohyphantes excavatus; assembly: GCA_963932185.1. NCBI lineage: Eukaryota > Metazoa > Arthropoda > Arachnida > Araneae > Linyphiidae > Troglohyphantes > Troglohyphantes excavatus. Next base: position 47,935,142 of record OZ010669.1, read on the forward strand.
TCCCTGGTGGTTTTATATTATTCAATGTTATTTACTGGTTAGTTCTTTGGCTGTGATAGTTTTTGAGAGAAGTTTATGTTGATCGATTTGATATGTTGATTCAAAAGGGTTTAATTTATTAAGATACAACTTCAGTCAATGTACTTCAGTTTTTTACTTGTGAGTTTAGACTATCTAAAATTATGTAATTATATATAAGTCTATGAGTGGATGACATTGAATTTCCTGATGTATATAACATGAAATAAAAGAAATTCATAATGCGGGTTAGTTTATTTAATTTTTTTATTCAATACTTTAAAAAAGCTGAGGCTTTGTTATTGATTTTTTAAGCACATGGAAACTCAGGAAAAATTTATCACATGTTAAAAGGAATAACATATTTCCATCATCTGCAATATTTTAATTACCTATTATTATATATTAAAATTAATAAATTTTTTATATTAAATTATAATTAATATTATTCAATTCTCTATTGAATTTGCAAATTGTAGGGGCAAGTGGAAGAAGTGGTTAACTGGCAAAAATCACTGTCCAAGATACAACAGCATTTTCACTGACAACAATCTTGAAGAAAAGGGTAGCTTTATGTTGAGTATCCACTATTTGTCACCAAGGAAAAAATTGGCATGTTACTTTTTACTATTCATCGATTGTGAGCATGATTAGTGGTGGTAGGTTAGCAAATTTGGTGGCTTTTCACATATTTGGCATTTAGATTTGTTTCATAAAATCATTATAAGTGAAACATACATTCTTTATTGCTCTGTGTCTGCCTATATAAATCAAGCGGAGCCATACAATTTTGTGGGAAGACTTATGTCCTTAAACCTTTCATCTATATCAAAATGAGATTTTTTTAAAAATTTTAGTTAACATCTTTTTCAAAATGCTCCTTTAATTGCAAAGAAAACACAATATCATAGTAAAAAAATAAGCAATAACTTAATATAAAAAAATCTACCTTTACTTGAACTGTGAACATTTATAGAGCTCATTTGTAGAGAGCTAATTATTATTTACAATCGATTGCATGTTTTCCTACATGCATAGTATTTGAGGCTTTGGCTTTCAAAACGTGCTAAAAACACATATAAACTACATTAGGCCGAAATATTCATTTGGTATTACTCACCTCTGTGGCTTTACATTGCAACTCACAATTTTAAAACATATTATAAAACAAAGGTATATATAGCAATTTTTAAATGTTAAGGATTTTATAAAAAATTATATCAATTTTTAATACCTGAAAATGCTAAAACATATTTCTTTATTTTTAATGTATTTAGCACATTTTGAATGCAAATCTTCATTTGTAATTTTCTTAATGACTTTTTGCAGATCAGCATTGTACATTTTTGGCATATTTGTCACATTTCAAAAATATTTTCGCATTGGCACGCATATAATATTTTCGCATATAATATTAAAATATAGAGATACGTATTTAAAAATATAAATCAAGAAAAAACAATAGTCCACCTAGATGGCTGAGTGCAAGTTGTTTGATTATCTCCACATAATCTGTTGAATGTGCTTTCTATGGGGAATCCCAAGATTTCTCGTTCTTCTTGAATGCGGAAAGAAAAAGTAGATTCATATGATCCTATGAAGAATCTATAAACCAAATATTATATTTTAGTTAAAAAGTTGTTGATGAATCATTGAAATTAAATTTTTTAATTTAGAATTCCCACTTGTAATTCAGATACCGATAAAATGTTATTTAAAGAAATAGAAGTTGCTATTGTTATTCATTAGAATAGTAATTTTTTTTTTTTTTAAACTACATCAAGATCCATCACCCACCTGAACCTAAATCAGTGACATAAGTAGACTGATACCTTTATACATATTACATAAAATGTAAAATAAATTGGGAATGATCAATATAATTAAAATTCCATAGCTTTGCACTATTTTTGTAATTGATTTACAGTCAAAGCAATACATACTTTGAGTGAGCACAGATCCACTGGTCAACTATTGCCACACCCCCATCTAATATATCATTCAACATTTCATTGTTTGGAATAAAACGCTTGGCTCCAGGTATGTATTGCTGGATCTCTTCAAATTCTACAAATAGTAAAATAAATATTAATTTGTTAACTATTACCAAAAAAATTCTTTAATAAGCCTGATTTTTCTTTTTATATTTTAATGCAAGGTCAGAGAAAATATTTAAGCATCAAATAGCATTATGAATGTATAAAATTATTTATTAAGTAAAAAAAATTATACATTTTATTGTAGTGCAAAAGAAGGTGAATGTAAAAGAAAGGATAATATACAACAATTTAATTTTAAAGATTGTTATTATGAGACAGCACTTCACATTTTTACGGCTGTGTGAAACTAAAAACAATTATATAAAACCTTTTAAGTTTGAGTAGAGATTGCCATTCCAACTATTGCTGGGTATATTTGACAATTTTTTAATTTTTTTTTAATATTTAAATGATGCTTAAATATATATTTTTTAAATATATTTTTATATATTATTGCATATTTATATTTTATCTATTGTATTACCTAACAATGGATATAACAGCAATCTCTCTTCAAATCTAAGATGTGTACCGTCTTTTCTTTTTTTTCTGCACACACATTCAGGCTTATTGTATTTTTAATAATTATTCTTTAAACCATTATTTTCTGAAGTAACACTGATAGCCTTGTCTAAAATACTTACATTCTAAAATGGATAAGCTATTAAATATTATTTTTTTTTACCAGAAATTGACAAAAAAAAAATATTTGTTCTTCATGCTTTACCTTTATTTTGTATAAAATTTATAAAAGTGACCAAATTTATAAATCTATTTAATAAAGGTTCACAAAATTACCTGATTTTAAGGCATCCGTTGCAACAAACAAAGTTGTAATTTTTAATCTTTTCATATGGTTCAAAATTTGCTGAACAGCAAATTCAATACTTGGGACGTCTTTAGGTCTGGCCTGAACAAAATCTCGCCTCCTAAAATGCACAGCAACGTATGGGCCACCTTTGGCTTCCCGTATAATAGGTGAATTTAAACTTTCAGGCAAGTTTGTCTTATCTTCACTGTCTGAAGAATTAAGATATAATTTTCTAAAATCATCACCAATATTTATAAGCTGTTTAGAGAAAACCATACTGCGCCGAACCTGAAACAAGATCATTGAATAAAATTTCTCAATTTATATTAATATAGATTTATATTAATATAAATATTGGTAAAAAAGGAAATGAAAAGCATATAAAACACCTACCATCCAGTATTCAAAATCTCCAAAAGTGTCATGTAATATTACTTCTGCTCTGTCAATCATAATAGCTCTATAAAAATAAATATTTCAAAATAATTATACAAGAATAAATCAAATTTAATTAAAAAAAAAGACAAAAACTTGCTATGAAAAATATGTAATGTAAAAATATAATCTTTGAGAAATTCTACTCAGCTTGACTGATTTCATCATACCAGACAATGGTTTATGTAATAATACTGTAATTGATGTTGATCACTTGCCTATTGTTTCAAATATGAAAACTAAAGACAAAATCTGAACTATTTCTTCATGATACTAGATTTAAGGTATTCTAGGTGGGACAAATTTATAAATTATACAATACAAAGTAAACTTGTTGAAAATAATTATGTAGATGCAAAATAATTTGTTTTCTTTGTCATAAAATTCAATAAAAGAATTGCTTTGCAGGAATTCTATTTAAAAATCCAATTTACAAATTTGAAATATAAAATAGATACAATATGCTAAAACAACTATTTTATTACTTTAAATTTTCAAGGTAAAAACTACTCATTTCTTAATTCCTTTCTTTAATCCGACACAGTAGACTATTAATATAACCACCTCTTATAAAACCAGCAAAAAATGGTTGTTATAACAAATTCAATAAAAAATATCACACAAAAAATAATCTTAGGGTTCCATATATGTACCTAGAAAATGTTGATAGAAGCAGAAATTATTATTTTAAACGTTAAATTATTGGAATTGTTTCAGAGTGCTCCCCAAGGAGACTTAAATATATATATATATTTGGTATTTTTAATGAATTTGTTCTTATTTTTATCATTTAAATTTTTCTGGCAAAAAAAAACTGAATGTTTGTAAAATGGTGTTAGCAAAAAAAACCCACTGAGGTATGGTTGTTGAATCAAATAATTAAAACTGTACCAGTCATTATAATAATTAAATTTTTAACAATAAACCAATTATGACTTACAGTAGAGGTGGTAATAACCAATGAGCCTCTATATCAAGGGATTGTTGTCTACTGTATTATAATGCCATAAAGTAAGAGTATTGTTGGCGAAAATATATAAAGGCTAATATTATTTATTTGAATTATAAAATTTCGGCTAAATTTATTAAAATAACATCTTATACCTGGCACTAGTAGATTCTAGAAATCTTTTCAAAGTGCTGCTGTAACCTTGAATAGACAAACAATAAAATTCTTTTGCAGAAATGTTATCATAGTCCCAAAACCATCCAGTGAAAGTGCTTTTTGTGGTCTTATGGTAGGGTGGACCCCCAATACAGTCTCTTATATCTGCACGTTCTTCCCAGGTGTTATCAGTCCAGCCTTCTGCATAGTGCTGAAGGTAGTATAGAACATCGATAGTGTAACCGTATTCTGTAAAATAAAAATGATTTATTTGTAAAGTACAATATATATATTGAGACATTTTTCAATAAAATAGTATTATTTTCTAATAAGATTACATCAAAAAGTGATTTTAAATTGCTGATATAAATAATAAATGAAATTGTTTTTAAGAATGTTTTTTTTTAAATTGTGCATTTCATATTAAGAAAGGGGCCGTCACCAAATAATGTCACACTTGGATGAAGAGCTGGTTGTACATGGAACTGTTACACTTTGTGACAATGGGGGGTGGGAAGGGGGTTACGAGAAGTGTGACATCACACACATCGCCTAAAAAACATTGTAGATCAACAGAAACAAACAAATAAAATTCAAAATAAAAAATCATTTAGATTCCGGTTTTGAGTCGATATAGTTGCAGTTGAAAAATAAAGTTGTAAAATAAAATTCGATAAAATGCTAATTAGCAATTAGTTGTTAATTATTAATAAATTATTAATTACTGAGGAATTTGCATACATCTCTTTAGATATTAACAATTTTTGGTTAAAAATTTTGACCCACTTCATCAGTGTTTACATCCAGAGCCAATCACATAGCTCCAACACATGAGGCCCAAGCAGGGGGCGGGCGAATTATGTGAACAACACTGACTCAAATACAGACACCCATAGTAACAACACGCACATCTCGCGTACTCCTCATCTCATTGTTATGTCCTAAATTTAACCTAATTAATTAATGTAAATTCTTAACTTTTATAATTGCATCATTAAATTGTATTTGTTTTCTAAATACTATGCTATGCATCAACTTATCCATTACATTTAAACTCAACCTTCTGAATCTTAAATGGAGTCTACAATAGCGTAGCCATATAAAACCAAACAACTACGACCTCCGCACTGTAAACATTCATGGCAGAGCGAGACAAAAAGCTTGACAGAACACTCCAAATAGACCATTATCAAATATTCAAAAGATCTCCCACTTTCGTTGATCATATAAAAGTTGGAAACCAATACACTAAACCAATTGGAACATATATTTTTTTAATAACAAGAGCTTTAAAATAATGTAAAAAGTATTTTTTATGCCATAAGTATTTTAACTGTACAGTCTATGTCAGATTTATAAAATTTAAATAAAAAAGTATAATTATCACAGAAATATTTTTTATGTTCCATGTACTATCTGATTTAAAGATCTTCTATAACAAAAATACGCCTAAATTACAGAATAATTACCATGTAAAAAGTCTTGCAATTCTATAACAGGGACATATCTTTTCAAACTAGATATGTCAAAGAACTTAGACCACTTTATTTGTGCCTGGAAACCAACGTTCTTTGTTTTCCAGTGATACAAAGGACCCCATGGAGGCAGAACTAAAATCCATTCCTTTTCTTTGCTTTCTTTGTTCAATTTCTTGACAAGAGTTGCTATTCTCATGTAAACATCTCTTCTAAGATTAAAACCTTCACCAGGATTTACATCATATAACAGATACCTTAAATAAAAAAAATAGTTAAGGTACTTTTCATGCAAGATTTATATTGGATAACAAACCTAAAAAATGACTACCTAAGATGCTTTAGTCGTATCATTAATTAAAAGTAACATTTGTTTCGTAGGTTTTGAGTAAAAATTTTAAAAGCAAAATGTTGAATTTGATCAAGAAACTGGTTGAATACACAAGAAGTTTTCAGTCATTCTATTTTTTTTTATTCTATAGTTATTATAAACTGATTAAAATTCATGAAAAAAAATTAACATGTCATGGTCCATTTTTTTTTATCTGCATCTGTTTACAGTTCATGGCTTTGGTCATTCCGACTTAAGAAGATCTGTGGGGTTCATATACTCGATACTCCCACTTAGGTTTGAGTGATCACTTTAGCCTGACTGGTAGAGTATCGGCGTAGCAAGCCGAAGTTCCTCGGTTCGATACCAAGTGATGACAGAAAAAAAGTGCATAGCGCTGCATTGGTGACTTCAGGTTTGCTGATCAACGCAACGTTGTAACACGTACTTGCGAGACCACATTGAATCAACTTCAACCACTGCCAACGTGATAACACTTCACGGCATCAACTACTGCCCACACGATAACACTTCAGGGGCATCTCAATCATTTGTTCCTTCGTCCGACTGAGAGAGTACTGTGGGGTTCATATACCCGATACTCCCATTTATTTTTGAGTGATCACTTTAGCCTGTGTCTGTATCGGTGTAGCAAGCTGAAGTTCCTTGGTTCGATACCGAGTGGTGACAGCCAAAAAGTGCATAGCACTGCAGATTTTTATGATAATCATATTTATACATGTATGTTTGTACCTCTCGCTGTCATTGTTTAAAGTGTGCATTTATGTGTGTCTGTAAATGGCCTCGGAGGTAAACATGGCAGTGTTGAGGAGTATAGCTGAATCGTTTTCACGAGGAAGCATCAACATACTTATATTTGCATGGATGTCATCTAGTTGTGGGGTAACTGTACCTTGTTTCTTGTGCTTTTGTATTCACTGCTTCCTGCAGCTTAGGCTGCAGATTACTGCTATCTAGGTATCTACCTCTTCTTATGTACGTATGTGGTCAGTCAGCATAGTGTCAGTTGTTTTATTTTTATGTTAATGAACCATATTTATATTAGTTACTTTTAGACTCTTGGTCTTTATTGATAAGTAACATGTCTCATACAAATAAAGTTATTTTGGTTCAAATGCATTGACCAGTCCCCCTGATTTTTCTCCAAATCTGTTTACAATTTCCAGCAACCCTGCAATGAGGGGAGGGATGCAGGTCTTTGAATGGAAACTAAACCATTTTTTTTGGCCAAGAATGTGTTAGCATTGTGAATATCGCTTTTTCAGAAATGTCACCAAGGGGTTTCACCAAGGTTATTTCTGGCGTTCAATGCATTTTAGCATAATTTATTGGATACAAAACCTTTTCTTTTAATGAAGAAACACAATAGAAAAATTACCATTCCCAATAAAAAATTATGGTACAGATGTAGTATAGGACATTTGGTGCGCAAGGTGTTTTTTTGCGTGTTTTATAGGGGTGATAATTTTAATTGTATGGCAACCCCGCCTGACAATGTTGGTATTTTCCGATTCTTGTGGCGACTTACAATCTGGCAACCCTATGACATCATAGCGTTATAAAAAACGCCAAATGTCCTATACTACATCTGTTCCAAAATTATGCGCTTGCTCGTTTTGTTCTGTTTTCGTCAAGATGACAAAAAATTCTATCCTTGGAACTTTTTTTATGAATTGAAGGCAGTGCTGGAACATTTTACAACACATATAGACAAACCGCAATTCGTCGTTTACCGTTATTTTAAAATTATTGAAACAAAATAATAACTACTATACTAGTTTATAAATAATAGTAAGTGTTTCAAAACTTCTTTGATCATTAATTTATAAATCTTGTATAAATGATTTTAGAAATACCGCAGTTTGTATGCATAACTAAACGAAAGGAAAGTTCATATGTAAAGGCGAGTTTAAGAATCCTTAACTTGAATTGAAGACCTTTAATGGAATTTTTACTTACCTTTTTTCTTTGTATAATGAACTTTTCGATTGAGATTCTCCACAAGAGAGATCATTTCCATTTGAAGAACAATACTCAGACTGGAAAGTGCTTCTCACAAATAAAAGCAAACAAAAAAGAAATTTCAAGGTTGAAGTCATTCGAGAATTTTATAACTTCGTTATTTGATTATAAAATAAATAAATCAAAATATTTACACTTTAGAAAAAGCGAAACTACCGCAAAATATACACATACGGTTACAGTGAAATTCTACTTATTATCATAAAACGGAAAGATTATTTTTAAAACTAAGATATAAGTTTAAGTCAAAATTCAGTAGCAGAATCTTAAACACACATGTATGATAAGAAATATATGATTCTTATGTGAATATATTTGCTCTCATGTAGGCATAAATTTAGAAAGGGAAAAGTACTTATGTTCTATGGGAAAAAGTTAGGAGCTTAACAACTAATCTTATCTTCACCAATACGATTGTAAATATTTTGAGATGTAAAATGTGCTAAAAGTTTTTCTTTAGCTATGTAAGAAAATTAAGTAATGGCTGTTTCACATGGTTTACGACACAATAGTAAACTGGGAGGAAGGTTTCGAAGTAAGTTTCTTCTTAAATAAATCTTTCTGAGATATGGTATAAATAAAATGGGAAAACAATTGTGTTCCGGCTATTCAAATCAAAATGTCTCTACACCACAACAATTTGTTATGTACGTCTAAATCCATTTGATTTCATATTATTTTTGACATAATATTGACTTCATTTAATAGCATTTAAATGATTCAAGGTTTGTTTATGTGAAATTTATAATTGCAGGCTAAAGATATTCAAATTGATTGTGTTATTTCAAATGTCTAGTTTAATAACAATCATACTACTACATATTCATCTATCGGTGTCGAAGTACTAAATGACATCCAAAATATGTTGTAAATTGGTTGAAAGAGTAATTGAATATTATCATTGGACACTGTAGTGGACTATAGATAGGAAGGTTGGATCCCAGTAATGAAAATCAAAGATTCACTGCACAGAGAATCGGTATAGTAAATCTGTCATTGTTTATGGCCGTTACTGACCTAGCAATAAAGTATTTCGCTCGTAATCGGCGGATTGTGAGTTCGAATATCCTCTTTGACGGTGTAACAAGGTTCTTTGTCATCCTCAAAAACAATCGCTGAATATAGAGTACTATTGCATGTGAAATATGGGTAAAAATTCCGCAAGTTATATTGGTAACTATTTGCTTGGCGACGTGGCGATTCATAGCCAAATAGGGGATTGCTGCAACCGGTTTTTCGGTTGGGGACGCAGTAGGAGATGCCGAAATATGTCATGGTCCCAATTTATCATGCGTAGGTGAGGTGCGTGGAATTCCAACTCGGATGTTGTTCTCATCATCTGACCATGGTCAAAAAATTCACAAGGTAAATTTCTCGGTCTTTCTTTCAATATATCATCGGCTTAGAAGTAGAACTATGTATATTTAAACTGAAGATTTAGCAGCAGTTGGTGGTGATGAATTCTAAGGTCAATGTTTTTTCCTCTTTGGGGTGCAGCACCAGGGTTTTTCATATTTAAAAGTTATTCGTTTAGATTTCATTGCCAACCACGACTGCTAAATCTTAGGTTTAAATATATGTGGTTTTACTTCTACGCCACTGAATAGCTCATTGTACTGTAGCTCTAGTGCAATGTTTGTTCAACAAACCTGCCATGGTTCATATATCATTCATCATGTATAGAAATAAATCTGATGATGGTTTTAGTGTGGACATTTAGAAAGTGGGATGCCAGATGAGATATCCTCAAAATTTGAATAAAATTAATTTGTCTTTTTATTTGTATATGATATGTATGATATATACCAGAAGATTTATTGAAACCTTCTCTTTTCAGAAAGACGAGACAGTGAAGAGGACAATATTTATTTGGATCTAAATAGAGGTTTAATACATGTTTCATTATTTCACTTTGCTATATCTAAATTTGCATATGTAAACAAAATATAAAATGTACGCTTAAAATAGTAATATATTGTTTTCCATTGCCTGCTAATATGCAAAATTAATATGTATGAATGTTTAAGTACAGAATTTTGTTTGGATTGTGATTATTTTACCCTCTTCTGTCGGTGGGGTAACAGTGCAAAAAAAATAGCCAAGATATGCACAAAAAAGCAAAGGACATTGTTATTACACAGTAAAAACCATGCCAAACATCGTGATTTGCCATATTTCAATCAGTTTCATGATAAACAATTTGTGCGGTTGTTATTCATATTAAACTGAAATTCCAAAATATACAACTAAATTCTTCAAAACTCAATCAGTTATGCTTAAATGAATTTGAAATGTTATGAATTTTGGAGCAGTGTTGTAAGTTTAGCATCTTTGGCACGTACTGTTGTCCTACTAATAGAAGAAAGTGACATTTTATTTGCTTAACATTTAAAATGTTTTACTTTGTTTCATGACTCTTTTATAGAAATTCTATAAATTTATTTTTATGAAGAAAAGTTTTTAAACAAATCAGAAAATTGTTCAAATTGATGGCTAAAAGCACAAGTATTGTATATGCCCACTTTTGGAAACTTTCGGAAACTGCAAAAAGAAGATTTTTAGCTTAGTAGAAAATTATGACATTTTTTGTTTTTTTGAACCTGCACCACAAATTTATTATTTGAATTTGGCATACAATGTTTGTGCAAGAGAGGAACTGGACTCCACCTTTATATTCATTAATGTAAATGAGCATTTGGAAGCTCATTTTGGTTAAAAAGGGACATACAACTATTTCGCTTTTAGCCATCAAAAAGTCATCATATCTACAATTTTATGCAAAGTTGTAGTTACAAAATTTAACTGTTATTGTTGGTTGTCAACATTTTTTTTTGTTAAAGGCATGAATTTAGAATGTATTTATTTTAATATTCTTATAAACAGGCTATTTGTATATAAAAAAATCTATCTAAAAATTCACCATAATTTTCTATAATACTAGGCTTGGGCGATATTTCGATATTTTCCAAAATTACTGGATCAAAAAATAATCTCAAACTTGATTTTTCAATATTTGAGTTTATGATTAATCGGATTTAGGGCCACTTGACACAAACCTTGATTCATATTCGTTTGGTGTGAAAAGGCTTTGATGAACACTTTATTTCAATACTTCCAAGAGTACGGAATTACTTGCTTGTTTCTTACGGAAGAACTTCCATAACAACTTTCATTAGTAAATCCATAAGAACACAGGGATGTCAAAAGTACACTTACAATTCCAGAAGTATGAGCTGGGGTTTTCGTAAGGCGTGTCCTTGAAGGGGTAGAATTCGGCTTTGGGGGAAGGGGTTGGGGGGAGATGCCTTTAGAATAGTGGGTATGTTTTATTTTAATTCTGTGCTGATCGCACAAGTATGAATTCATTATGCCATGTTTTCTCTCTATTTTAAAAAAAAGTAAGCCCTAGGGGGAAAAAGTAAGCACTAGGGAGAATTTTCAGTTCTTTCAATGTTATTCAGATCGTATCTAAAAATTTAAAAGTCCTAAAATTACGAAATTAAGTGAATTTGTTAAGAAATGTTTGATAAATAAGAAGAATGTATTTTCCTTTCAATACTGTTATTAGTTTATAAGTTATTTAATATTAAAGTCGTCGTTGATAAAATTTCGCTTACAAGTAATTTTGTCCGTCGAGTTTCTGAAACACTATTAAAAGGAGAGATCCAATTTTTTTAGGGAGTGTACAAATAGGTTTGAACTGGAAATCCAAGTAAGCATTTTTTTAAATTCGAATTAGTTTTGGATTTATAAATTTTTTAAACATTTAAACACGCTCCACTTTTTAAAGTTTTTTCACCCTCATTTTTGAAACGTGATTTCTAAATTGCTATAAGTCATTTAAAATTACATATTCTCTTATTCAAAAAAATATAATAATGTTCGTTAAAACTTCCTCTTTCTGATGTTATAAAGATTATATTTCTATCTTTACAATTAAATTAGATATGGTCAATTAAGATAGGTATAAAAAATAGCGAAGAAGGATAAAAATGTCGGATATTTCGAGAAAATTTTAATTTGCGACTTTTTGTCTCATTGTTCCGCTTGCATCTCAAAAGGTAAATGTCCTAAAATTATGAAATTATGCCAGTTTATTAAGAAATGTTTGGGAAATAAGGTGAATATATTTGTTTTTTAATACGATTAGTATATTAGACGTTATTTTATGTTAAAGTCATAATTTTAGAAAATTTCGAACACAATTCATACATTTTTAGATACTTGTCTTCCAATTTTCAACAAAAAAATAAATAAAAAATTAGGGATACAGATTAAACTATTGGCTACAAATGATCCAGAGCGTTTGTGAAAATTCGATTTAGTTTTGTAGTTATAAATTTTTAAATAATTGACGAAATGTCTGAAATAATCGTCAATTTTACGCGTAAAATTTTAAGTGATAAATTAAAACTGCTCTAAGTAGTTCAAAAGTATACTTTTTCCCCGTTAAAAAAATATAGTTATGTTCGTAAAATCTTTCTTTCTTGAATGGTATCAATACTGAAATTCTATCTTAAAAAATAAATTAGATGTAACTATTTATGTGAAGTACTATAAATATTATTAAAAGATACTTCGGAAGGAAATGCCAACATTGGCAAAATGCCAACATGTATTTGGCTGCCAACGGCGAATTATTATTAGCGCCAATTCCCAATTATCTTACTTTATATAATTACAAGTTGGCGATTTAAGCCTACTTATGCTAGGCCCGTTTATGCTGTTGTTTGTTTACACATGTTTCGCTTTTCAATGAGCACAATTGCGTTGATGCAGTTCTACATTTGAGTTTTTCCAGTTATCAGGTCCACCACAACGGCGGGTGGGGGGGGAGGATTGGGGGGAAGCATGCCCCCTCCCCTCCCTTTTGTAAACTTGAAACCTTAAAAGTTGGGAATTTCGAGTTTTAAAAATCCCTGAGTTGGGAAAATTTATGCCTTAGGCAAATTAATATTATTAGCAAATGAAAGCGACGGAAGTCTAGAAATTGCCCAACTTGTATTAAGATGAAACTTAAATTAGACCTCGAAACGGACCACTGCATTGGAACGTGCGTGCGAGAAATCAATACTTTCGAAATAACTGTTTAATATATTACCTATAAAAAAGCTAAAAATGTCTTATAAGTTGGAACTGGGAATTTTTTTAGCACTGTTTCGTGTTGAATTTCGAATCGGTAAGTGTGGTCTTGTTAATTAACGTCGCACTAGAGCTGCACATTGAACTACTGGCGTTGGTACGAGCAAAGCGCCCTTGATTTGTTATTGGTACGTATTTACTTACTACATCAAGGACGCTTTGGTTCGAGGCCTTTCTCGAAGAAAAAACCCGGGAACGATGCCTTATATTTTTAACAGTGGTCAGAAAACGAGGACAACACTTCAGCTGGTACCCGAAGTCCTTAAGTTGGGAATTTTGAATCGTTCAAGTTCGGAATTTCGGATCGTTAAGTTAGAAAATTTCTTGTCTCAACATACGAAAAATAAATTTGTGTGACGGTACTGCCAGTAATAATTTATATAACTAAAAAAAGTATTGTTAGGACACATTGTTATTGTCTACAGTGTATGAAGCCAGTATTGGTTTGCGAAGCAAACTAAAGAGGATTGCGTAAGAATTCTCCGGGGGTTGGCGGAGCGTTAGCGGAGCAGGGGGCGGAGCCCCCTAGTATTATAAAAGAAAATAACTTTTTGCAGAACACACAGTTTTCACATGAATTTTTATTTTTGTGTGATTTAGATCGGATACATATTTTGATTTGGTTAAAAGTTTTCCTGCTGCCTATTTCTGTCCTTGTATTGAGACTTATCACATACACATTCACACAAACATTCATACTTTCAGCTCGTTATTTTAGAACCAAGGTCTGATGACGAGAAAACACCTGAGCTGGCACCCCATGCCTTCAATAGACATCAGGACTTTAGACCCCGATTAGATTTATCATGCACTAGTCCCATATACACGCTGGTATAGTTTGTTGGATGTTCTGTACGACTTTCTAGTACTTTTGTAGTGAAGCTGGCAACCCTCCGATCACAAGATCACTACTTTTTACTTTTCTTTATCAAGTCCACCGTACAGATTTGAACCAGCAATTCTCTGATTACCAGCTGACGCCTTTATCTGCTGGGTTACCGAGGACCCATACATATTTTTTCCCTAAACAAATATTTTGCAATACAAATGTGTTTTAATTTTACTTTCTATATTAAATTTTTAATAATGTTAAAAGTTTTTCTTTTAAAATAAATATTGGCTTCATTTTATAAACGTGAACGAAAATTTTCAGTTTATAAATAATATGTAAATATTTTAATTTTACTAAATAAGAATTATTATGCAAACCTAGAATAAAAAGCAATGAACTTAATTTTTTTTACCTGAATATCATATTTTTTTAATCTAGCTTTTTAAACCACAGGACTTTTGTTTAACAACTGGCCTAGTAACGGTTTTCTTGTAGATACAACGTCATTTCTCCATAACACATTTGTGTTTAGTTGACCACCAAATCACGTTTCTAGGTAAAGGACCAAAGGGAACATTGGTAGAGATGCAACTGGCCTATTGCGTATTTAACAAGAAACTTGGATATATAAAAAATATAAATTAATAAAAAATATCTGTTAATTGGAAAATATTGGTATTTGACTGGCGATTAACCGCACTGCCAAAATGTCTTCATCACCCAAGCTTATTCTCTCTCCCCGCAATTTTTTTTTCTAGTTTGGTAGTTCTGTGAAAGAGGGAAGTTTTTTTTTTTATATATTTATTTACTTTTCCTATTGTTGAGAAAAATGTTATGCTGTTGATCATACTTTATTAAACCTTTTTCTGATTGTGATAAAATTAATTTAAAAAAAAATTATCTCTAATTAATCCATCTCTAAAATTTAATTTGTTTTCTTCCTTGTAGCTGCTTCTGAAGTAATACATGAAATTTTATATAATGTTGTGAACCAGGATGTAAATATAAGCAAAAAATTGGGATATTTAAATGGTTTAGTCAAGATGTGTATAAAGCAACAATTAGACTTCGGTATTCCATACAAAGACATTTTTTGCTGGTAAGTTTAGTATTCAAATATTTGTTCTTTAAGGCAATAATAAATTTTTTCCATGTAAAATATCTACATAAAATGTTATTGTATATTGGTTACTGTATAAATTTTGTATTATATTTAAATATTAAACAAAATAGGTATTAAATGTATGTACTACTTGTTTGCAATGCTCTTTTTGAAGCAATATTTTTAGAAAACTAATTTCCGTAGCACACATATCATAAGTTTGAAAGTTGCTGCTGATCAACTTTTCCATATCAAATTAAATATTTTAAACTAATAATTATTATGACAAAATATTATTGCCATTTGTATTGGATATATGGATATAGATATTGTGTAAGAATGCTAATTTTTTAAGTTGTTTTGAGAATTGAAACAGGTTAAAATTGTATTAAAAGATGTCATTGTACAACAACAAAGTTATTAATATTATTTTGTTTATTTAGATTAATTTCTGATATGGTTTAATTTTTGCTAATTATGACTATTTTTTTTAAGCATTTGCTGTATTCTATTTTATATTTATAATAATTATTTTTATGAAAAAAAATACTGTTAATGTTTGAGTAAACCACCATTGCATTAATTATTGTATTTCTTTTAGTCTTCGAATACCTTTATTCCACGAAGCATGTGAAGTTCGTGCTGCAGGTCTCAGAGCTTGTCGTTATTTGCTTCAAAACGTAGAAACATTAGAGGCATTTTTCCAGGCTAAACTTCAACTATTAGTTTCACGATCTCTGGACATTTCACTTGACAATCGTATCGAGAGAGTCCAAGCTTTGCGTCTGATGAGAAAGGTGTTGGAGCTGAATCCTTGTGGCTTTCCCCGTGCCTTTTCTAGCTGCTTAGTAGCAATTGTGAATGAAGGATCTCAAGAGCGTGATATGATTCGACCATGCCTGGCCACCCTGTCTCAACTAGGTAATGTTATTGCTTGGAAAGTTTATGTGTCCTATTTTAGTTTACGAAGATATTCAGTTACTACACATATAATGTAAGCAAATACTTGTACACTCAAACCTGTTTTTGTGCGTTAAATAGGGACCGCATAAAAAAATGCATAAAAAAATTCGAACAAAACTTCTTGAGTGGCTATAAAAAATAGTTTTCACAACTCAATTTTAAAAAAAAATTATGCGGTGGATAGGGACCACATAAAAAAAAGTCTCACATAGAAAATAACTCAAAACCATATGAAATAACTAGGAATTGCTTTTTTAAATGAAATCAAGACACGAGTCTTGACAGCTACTTGGAATCTCGCCAAAGCTTTTGGAATCTGATTTAGAAAATACACATGCGAGCATTTTTAAATATTTTATTTACATATGTACTTATTTTACACACATACAAAACTTTTCAAAACGTATAACCATTATCCTTCGTAGTCTGACAATACGCGAACTTGATTCAAAATCGCTTTCGTCACTTGAAGATACTACCTCGCAATCGTTTAGAGTTGACTGTTTTTCAGTTACCATGTAGTCTGTGATCAGTTTTTGCGATGACTGTTGTTTCACTAGATGTTTGTATATGTCTCGGTAGCCAAATAATCAATTATGTTCCAATTTGATTGAAATTTTCATATACCGCACAAAAAAAGACCACACAAAAACAGGTTTGAGTGTATATACACAAGAAAGCATTTTTACATAAAAAAAATTGATGTTTTTTCCTAGGTTTAAGAATTTTTCTGTTAATATCTGCTAAATAGAGTATGTGATGTTTTAATATAATATTTCATTTTTGAGTCATCTATATATTGTATCTTTAATGTTTTACTTTGATATTTTTATAGACAGTGTAATTATTAATAGGGTTCAACACATATGCTATTCCTTAAAGTTATTTTTAAATGTTTTTGAAAACTTAATATTTTACATCCATTGCAATAAATGTAGTATATTCTTAGTTTTATGCTAGATACACATATTGAAATCCAAAGAATTTTTATTGTGGGCATTTTTTTATTTACATACATTTCTATAAATGTACATTAATTTCTAATGTGTAAATATTTACTCATTTCAGCTCTGCTTAATCCTCATGCTTGCATAGAAGCCAAAGGTGTCAATGCACTTATGAGAAATCTAGTTGAAAATGTCCAGGTACAAGCTTCTGAAGCGGTGCTTGGTGTTATATTCTATCTCATAAATAATCCTTCAACTCGAGATTTAATGAAAGATGACTTTGGGTTAGAGGTAAGGATCAACAGCTTGTTGCAATGCAACTTTTTTTTATATAGATATCTGAAGAGACTATTAAAGAATGAATTATAGATACATAATTTTTAGGACCTTAAAAAAACTATATCAATTTGAATTTATACTACAGTATAATTGAAACAATTATTTATATTACCTTCTTTGACAATATTAACTTTTTGTTATATGTTCTTCATACAATTTTCTTTCAGACTTTGCTGGCCCCTTTTACAGACCTTCATTATCGCTTTCCGAGCTCTGTTGATGGATCAGCTAGGTAATGTGTTCATTTTTTTCATGATATTTATTCTGTAAACATAAACACATATTTTATGTAAACTATTGTTTATAATTTTTTTTATTATTATTTTAAAGTTAATTAATAAAACTCTGAAATTAACTTTTTTATTATAAATCTGTGATGTTAAGGAATTTGCATTTAATTTTTAAATTTCCATGCTGTTAAAGAACGTTTACTAATTTCCTGCATTGAACTGTGCATTAAAGTTCTTTGATAATAATTATTGCTTTTTCGATTGTTTAAGTAATGACTTGCAAGCATCCAGAACCTTATAAATGTGTAACGCTTCTAGTGATTAAATAGTTATTTGTAATCCACCTTCCCTAACATTCAATATAAACGTGTTAATACACAAGTTTGTGAATAGAATTTCTTTTCCAGTATTATGTTTTTCTGTTTATAATATGCAAATGTGAACAGTATACATTGTAGAAATTTCTAACAATATTTACTACTGTGATTAAAATTATTGTTGATTCATATACATATATTTTTTTAAATGTATGTTTAATCTTAGTATATTATAATTAATCTGATGTCATGTATTTAAATAGTGAACAAGTTTCTTCATATTTGACTAAAAAATGTAAATTTAACGTTTATTTAAAATTTTATTTGATCTTAAAATGGAATATTTTAATTGGTATTTTTAAAAAATTTTAGTGAGGATAAGGATCCCAATTTAAATTCAAGCAAAGCAGCTATTGTGTGTGCATTACTTTCTTGGCCAGGTAAATCTTATTCTTTTTTATTGTGTATACTAGCTTTTTCGAATGATACTTACAGATAGTTTAATGTAATTTTATTCTTTATTACCAGAGTTCATTCTGGAAATAATGAAGTAGAATTCTTTTTCCAGAAAAGGGTGTCTTTTTCCATGACTTTCAAGGTGACAAAAAGTCCACAGAATTTATTATTTAAGAAAGTTAGAGAAAATTTATAAAAGTGCCATTATTGTGCTAAATTTGATGTCCCTGATAATCAAATGAAAATAAAGAGAATAATGGCTGTTGCAAATAAATTAATTTCCATTAAATTCGCTAGAAAATATCTTGCATCATAAAAAAAAAAATGAAAAACGCTGTGTCAAAATGTGGATCTTTAATAAACTTGTTTATGACTGGCTAAAAAAAATAATAGAAACCCATACTTAACTTAAAAATGGCAATCAACTTCTTCTGTATCAAAATGCCAATTTTAATACATAACCTCTGCTGATAAAATGCATGGTTAATTCAATCAAAATTGAAATAGCCATTCAAGAATAAAAAATATCCTGAATTACTAAATTGGAGATTATTTTATAACCAGGAAAATTATTACCTATTCCTTTTTATTTAATATATTTCTTAATATTGTGCATAATATTACAGGAAAATTAAATGTAATGCCCACAGAATTTGTTTATTTCTTATAGGTCTAATTTATTTGTGTAAAACAGATTCTGGTCACTTGCAGTCTCTAATTGAGATGCTGTACCTTCCTTATCCAGATTTAAGAGTAAGTTTCTGAATATGTTTTTAGTTTGCCCTATTTTCTCTCTTTGGAATAAATATGTTTTTAATGTGCAATATGTGATGATTTATTGTTTACTACGTTTTGTACAATTGTTTGTAATATTGTAGTATAAAATTTTCCCTTAAACTATTTTTTAATACATTCCAACTAGTTACAGATTATTAGAAAATATTCTTTGAATTATTATAACCATAAAAAAATTAATAATTTGTATCTGTGCAAAATGATGTGCACACATGTCAGGATTTCTTTCATTTTTGTGTGCTAAAAAATCACATATCTTAAAAAAACTTGTAATTTAGAACTTGCGGCGGCCGGAGTTGGTTGGTTACGCCTCGCGATAGTAGACTCCATATCAGAAGGTTATATTAGGTGGTGATGGATAAATTGATGAGAGCCATGGTAGTTAGGTAACAAATAAGATTTAATGATGTAATTATAAAAGTTAATAATTTACATTTAAAGGTTAAGTGAATGTTCTTGCAATTACATTAGGAGCACGAGAGATGTGCATGTTGGCACTATGGCTGGATAGCTGGGAATGTCTGTGTTCCGTCAGTGTTGTTCGCATTCGGCTCATCCCCATGCGTGGGCCTCATGCGTTGGAGCTCTCTCATTGGTTTGAGATATAAACACTGGTTGAAGTGTTGCATGCCTTTCTCGATTTCTTGGAACCGAAGAAAGGTTGATGATCTCCAGTACGCTGCAAACTCTTAGTCTAAACATAAAATATTTGAAAACCAATCCAAGAATGACACATGTTTCACCAGATAATTCTAGTACCCACTTAAAGTTCATGCTGTAGATAGGAGCTACAATATACATTATAAAGTTAAGATTTTTTTTTATTTTTATAATTAATTGTATTATTTTTTAAATATTACAGAGATAATTAATGAGTTACCTTTCTTTCCAGAAAAATATATTGGATCTGTTGTACCAAGTATTCGATCTACAAATACCAGAATGGACAGATGATTTCTCTACAGCCTTATATTTATCTGGTATGTTTATTGTTGGCATTTTATCTTAATTTTTGTATTAGTATGATCTTTTTTCGAGAGATAGGCTCTAATTTGGATTAGTTACTGTAAAGTGTAGAGACTTTGCACCTTGATAATAACTACCCCAAAAAGTAGGTTTGTTTAAATCAAGCGTGCAGAATATGTTTAAACGCCCAAGTGAGGTTCGTGGGAAATTTGTACTACTAAGGATAAAAATAAAAATTACAACAAAGGTATTTACTTACGTTTTTCCATACCCCTTCTATAATTTTCAATTATAATGGAATGATGTATTCATCTTTCGAACCAATTAAAAAAAACACTCGTATAATTACATTAAATTAATTTTATTGATGCTAAAGTATGCAACATTCACCTTTACGGCCACATTAGCATGAAGTTTTCACTTTCGCCAACCGTCCTGTTGACTGTTAATTTTTTCTGTGGAAAAAACATTGTTAACCCTCACCATATTTGTTAAGAAATTTTTTGTCGGAAAAGTTTGGAGGAAATTTTAGGTCTAACATTTCCTGCACTCCTGGTTTAAAGTGATTGGTTATAATGACCAAAATTTATAAGAACTATAAAACAGCTTGACAGAAATTTTTCTCAGAGTATGATCATAAAGAGGAGATGTTGGGTAACTGAGAAGTGATATCTGCAGATTATTTCAAACTGAAAGGAGGTTACGATTTTTTTTGTCAGTGGCCATGTCTGAGAAAGTGTTAAAACACAGCTTTTGGAAGGCTTCAAACTTTTGATGTTGCACATGAAAAAGAGACATGAATACGATAACAGGGTGGCAACATAACCATGAAATCAGGGAATTATCATGGATTTTTATAATTCTGGAAAATCTGTCAGGAAATTTTTCAAACTTTTGCAAAATATCAGGGAAATTTTCATATGTGGGTCATTAAAACGGTAATTATCGTGTATTATGCCCTTTGTTAAGGGTAGTTTAATTGTAAATATTTCCTAACCTTCTAAAACCTTTTATATTTACGATTAAAAAAGTTCATTGGGAACATTATCCATTTCATTGCATCCCACAGATATTGCAATGTTTTCCAGAATTTTTTTTTGTTTCAAAGTGGTGCAAAGTAATCTTAGCACCCAGGGAATGTTGTACCAATGTTCAATAAAAAATATTTATTTAGGAAATATATTGAAAATGAATTAGTAGCAGAACATCCACACAAAATGTAGAAAAGGACAGACGTTTCGAAAAAAAAAATTATTTCATGAAATCGTACAAATTCCAAGAACTAGGCAATAAGCAGTGCAAACATAAAGTAACTCCATTGTGTGTTGCTTCATTGAATATTACTCAAACTGTAGCAAATTTAAAATATTTTAATAGTAAAAGCTAGTAATTTATTTTATTTAAATTTATAGAAATCATAAAATGTTTACCCAATATGTATACTCGATTGTATTTCCTTTTAGATCCTTCTACTTTAAAAGCTTCTTGGCAACTTTATAAAGGATACATTGTTGCTGAAGGACTAGATGTTTTGCCTTATTCTTCAAAATACAGGTTTGAAATTTTATGGTTTTTTTTAGTCTTTAGTAACAACCAATGTAAAAAAAAATTATTTTTATATTTATGTTGTTATGCTTTCTAAAGAGTTGTGCAAAATGTTTCATGGAAATATAAAAACCCAATTTATACATTAAGTTATTTGAAATACAAACATATAGTTCAGTGATAATGATATAGTAGTATAAATGTACAGCTAATATCACATATAATTTCTAAATCTAATGTGTTCATGTCATGAGCAGTAAGTTATCTAATTGAGATATTTATTGAATTATTTTGTTTTAATAACAATAATCAGAATGATGCACCTTCATAAATAGGTTCTCCTGCTGTTGGTAGAAAATTTTGAATGGAACTGGAATATTGTGCATTTATTTCTTTAAACATGTATTATGTTTTTAATTATTGTTATGATATTGTTTATTTCGCTGATTGCTTATTTTTATTTCAGAACAAATCTGGCTCACAATTATTATGCATTACTAGTGCTAGTATTTGTTAATTGTGGACTATTAGAAGTAAGTTTCTATTATGTATTAGAAGTAAATTACTATTAACTATTTAAAGTAATGTCTACTTAGAGGTGCAACTGACCAAGTCCTCGTGGTATTGTGTGTAATGCTGTATATTTGGCCAATTTTACATCTAAGTGAATAGCTAATTTCAAAATAATGGTTATCAATAGTTTGTTTTTCTTTCTTTAAAGGCACAGTGTTTTAATAGTTAAACATGTTTAATTTCAGGAATTGTGTTTTAAAGATTTAATATGTCTTACCCTTAATAATTGCAATAGCTATTGTTACAAGCTTTGCTAACCATTGTCAATAAATAGAGGAATTAGTTTAATTTTTTATTATTATTTCTTAATACACATTTTTGTCTACTTTTAGGCTATTTCAGAAGTAATAGTAACCAGTGAAATTAATTTAGCTGTTCGAGCTACAGTTTTTCTAGGTGAATTTATATATATGGTAAGTTTTTATTTTTGTTAAATGTTCTTTATTCAATAAATGCATACTTTTTGCAGATGTTTATTATTTTTAATAACAAAACACCATTTTCATTAATGTAATATAAGTTGACTGATAATTTTAAGTAATATAAATACTCAAAAGTGGATCTTTTTAATGGAAAACTGTTATAAATATTGGTTACTAATTTACATTAAAAGATAAATGTCCAATAATAGCACTTGTGAGATAAAAAAAAAAATGTTTAGCAGCTAGCTATTTACTTTCTATTGTTCTTAATAAACTATAGTTCATATTAAAATAAAAAAAAAGTTTAATGTTGGAGTTTCAGTATTTATACATATTTTAATGTCCTTTAAGTCCAAAAAGTGTTTTAAAAATTAATCTATGTATATGTTTATGTGTCAGATATCTTGAGAGCAGATTATATCATGACAACCAATTTTACCTTGCTAATTACTAGCCACATGAAATGTGACATTAAAGTTAGCATAAAAATTAAATATTTAAAAATGAGGACTATATATTATGTAGCTAACATAAAAATATTTACTCCAATTCTTTTTAATTTCCCCTTTAAAAAAAAATTCAAAAACCTAATAGAGTTTTTTATTTGCAGGCAAACCAGTTTCTTCCAATTGATTGTAGTCATCTTTCCAACTGTCTACCTACACTCATTTCATCAGCTGCATCATTTAAATCACCAAGAGAACAAAAGTAATTATACAATTCGAACATTTCTTTATATTGGTTACCCAAGAATTTAGTGGTAACATACTGGTCTGCCATGTCACAAGTCTGGGTTTGAAACCCGGCTAAAACAGGGATTTAAAAAAAATCATCTAATTGCATTGTGTGAATAAATTATTAATAGGGATGAACCGGATAGTGGTTTTGCCGGATATCCGGCGCACATTACAAACCGGATATCGGATATTCGAAGTGGATTTTGTAGGGTATCCTATCGGATATCCGGCAGTTTCTTTTTTATGAAAATATCTTCTCATACACACTAGAAAAAACGGAAATCGGTCAAAAATTACAAAATATTTTTTTATTCTATAATATTCCCCAATTCCTTACCTTTAAGGTGATACCAAAATTGAATAAACATTCAAAAAACTTTTTTTATTTACAAAGGGTTATTCTAGAGTGCTGCTAGCAATGGGCGTATGTTTTATACACTTTCACTTAATTTCTGAATAATTGTATTTTTACCATATGCCATTTCATTCCAAACATAAAAACTCAAGTTTGCTTAAACTTTTGAGAAATTTATTTTTATTTTAACTTTATATTAGTTGTGAGATGTTATGACCCTCCAACATAACGATTCTTTAAAAAAAAATTAATAGAAAAATTAAAGGGAGAATCTGCACACTGTTAATACATTGGTAGAAATTTCAGAAAAATACTTAAAGCAAAGATAATTGACCGCCACAAAAAAAAATCTTAAATGTTTTATTCATCCGGATATCCGGCACTTTACTTCCGGATATCGGATAGTTAAAAATCAGACGGATAGGTCGGATACCGGATAGTTGTTACCGGATATATTAAACATACAGCACAACAATATTTTATT
Organism: Troglohyphantes excavatus; assembly: GCA_963932185.1. Lineage (NCBI taxonomy): Eukaryota > Metazoa > Arthropoda > Arachnida > Araneae > Linyphiidae > Troglohyphantes > Troglohyphantes excavatus. Next base: position 47,959,604 of record OZ010669.1, read on the forward strand.
AAACAATATTTTATTAAATATTATATTTTTAACAAAATATGTAAAAGTGTTTTTTGTAATAAAAAAAAGGTTTTATAAGCTTTTATTTGAATTGCAGCCAGGCAACAGCTGCCCTTACGTGCTTGTATCGTATCCATGAAATGAAGAAAAGGGGTTCCTTTCCAAATAGTTTGGTTCTTAGTAATATTCTTCATGTGTGCAATCCAGATTATGAAAGAACAGGTTTCTTTGTGGGTACCATTAATAAAATAAAGCTGTGGAAGTATCTTAAACAGGTATGAAAAGCATATTTTTTATTTTAATATGATAATTTTTTCTACTATTTAATATTATTTTCGGACTATATAATTTAAAATAGTGTAAATGCAGTAAACTAAGATACATTTTTATATGAATTTAGCATATAGAACATATTTGACTCAAAATAGCTTTCACTCAGGTTCGTCATTCCCTGCATTTCTTTCCCACATATTTCTCCAAGTCCTTAAAAGGCGAACTGTCTTAACCAATCAAATGGTGTCAATAATTTATCGCCTCTAAACTGACATTTGTCTTGTGTCATTCTCTCTCTAGCTCTTGTACAATCAACTTACGATATTCAGGACTCTGGAGAAATGAAAGATTTTTAATTGTTACTTATGGCTCTTTTTCACTCTTAAATGTAAACAACCCCTTCATTGAATACGTTTATCACATATATATGAAAGTATTTTCTGTTCATTAATATTATGAACTGGTACATTTTTACAACAAAATCGAATTTTCACACTAGGGCCATTAAAGCGAACATACATTTTGGTTCTTTCATTTTTTGTAATAATGAAATTAAAATGGTTCTATTCTTCTCACAAACGAATATTTTTTTTTATCTATTTGTGTAAAGGAAATGACTGATGGCATTGATCATGCTATAAAAGACACTCAAGTTCTGAATAAAGAATATCAGAGTTGGGATTGGGATCTCATCGATTGCATATTAAAGGTATAGACTTCCATATCATTTAATAGAAGTACAAAGCAGTTCATTGTGTGCAAAATGTATACTTGTTTATTCTTATTATCATTACAATAATTATTGCTTGCTCTATTTTATTACTAATTTTTCTTCATATTTTATTTATTAAACTTTACACTTTTCTAATATTGCATTTGAGTTTACATGTACATAGATGCAAGAAATATTTCAATCCACTGCTTTTCTTCTGAAGTAATTATGTAAAGTTGCATATTTTTAGCATGCTTAAATTTTTTTTTTAAAGTATTGTTTTATAGTTGAAAATATTATTAGTATTTGTTTACTCTTGTTTTAAATTTTCTACTTTTTATATCTAATTTAAATGGTTATAAACATTTTCCTTGGTGGAGTTTTAAACAATAAAGATGTTTGTTTTAAAAATTGATGATTGAAAAAAAATGTTTATTGATTTCATCATTGTTTTTGTTTAGAACCCTAGTGATTCATTGAAAAAACTAGAAGATGCTCATAATCGTTTTTTCATCAACAAGTTGTTACATTTCTTTAAACCAAGTAGCAAAGAATTTTCTGAAATGGAATTTGAGAAAGAAAATGGACGTCAAATATGTGTCACTGGTTGCCATTTATTAGAGTTTTGTTTAGAATTGGATGAGGTAATACTTCATTTTATTTAGAGTTTTTTCCTAATATTTAAAAAATAATATTGTTAAAACTTCTATGCTCTCACTTAGCATTCTGATTAATAACTTTTTGTTAACATGCTGTAATAATAATAGTACACATTTCATTCTCATTGTACAAAGCAGTTAATGTACGGTTTAAAATATTTATGATTAACAAAATTTTTAAATATATTCAATGTTCACTCTAGAAGTTCTTTGAAGGGCTGCCCACCCTGCCACCTTGAAAATTGTGCCCTTTTGCTTTTTCATTCATGAATCATTGCCTTTCTTGCCTGCAACATAATCTTACAATTCACTTGGCCATTTTATGAAGATATCCGTTCTTATACATTTCACTTCATAAACAATAAACCATTTATCTTTATTTTGAGAGCAGAATCTGCGCAGATAAACTTGATTTTCAGTTACGGTTGTCTGAATTTGGAGACAATAAAATGGTATTGCCTTTTGGATTTACTACTAATTTTTTAGATTTTTTATTGTTGATTATATTCATTTGGTATTTAATTATCAATATATAATCGATGGTGTAAAGTTTTTGAAAATCGGCAATTTGACGCAACGATTACTCAAATTTTAATGACAGAAAAATCAGCATTTTTTTTGGTTGCACATTTTTTATATTTTAAAAGAGGAAAATATATAAGATTTCCTGCATATATTTCAAATGAATTTTCTGGTATTGAAAGTCTTTTCTTTAGTTTTGGTTCTATAGTTATTTGACTACATATTAAGAGACAATCAGTTTTGTCATAAAAATTAAATCTGCAATTTTTACTCTCAGATTGCCGATTTTAGCAGCAAGAATCAATTTTGCATAATCATTAACGTGCCTTTAAGGAAAAAGTCCATTTTTTTTTTTAAACTTGCACCCTGCCCCTTTTCATTTCTAGAGTGAACACTAGTATATTTGTTATTGGATATACTTTGTTGATAGATGTTTTTTTTGTATTACTTACTATAAAAAAATATCACAAAACTTAAATAATTAATAAAATTTAAATTCAATGAGACATTTTTTTTAAACTGTCAAAATGCTTTTACATCTCTAAACAAAATTTCTTTATCCTTATTAGATTACAAAAAAAAAATCAATTTTAACCTGTAAAACATTAATAATTTATTTTTATTTTAGCATATATTAAAAATACAGTAACCCAAGTAAATGCGGATTAGTAATACATATAATTTCACTTCTTTAACATAACTTTTTTCGCAATGTCTTTTCGCATTTACAGTATACACTTTTGTTCCTCAAATAGATAAAGGCACAAGAGTATTTGGATGACTTCCTTAATGATTTGAATATTTGTTTTGTGCAGGTAATTATATTTTCTAATGCTGCCACTAATTATAATTTATTGTTTATATTTCTGTCCTTGAAATGTGACTTTTATTTACTGCAACTTAATATCATTTTTAGTTAACCAAAGATGCAGATCGTCTGAATTCAATTTTAAGTCCAATAAAAGTATCTAGTACATTTAGTCAAATGTATTTTCTTTTCATCGGGAAGTTGTCTAGCACACACAAAGGCTGTAAATTTCTCAACAGGTGCAGCACATTTCAGAAGTGAGTGATTGATTCTAGTTTTATGAAATATTAATTTATTTTTTAAGATAAATTTTTTTATATATAAATGTTTTACTTTATGTTTTAAAAATAGACTCTTTACTTGTAGGGTTGTTTTATTAGTTTATGTGTACATTTTATTAAAAAGTTAAATATATGTAGTATTATCGAAATAAAATTTTCTGGACTCACAAGTCTCATGTGGGGTGATAATGGCAAGAAATTTAAACAGCAAACACTCAAGGTTAATAAAAAGTAAACCAGGCATGCCTGTATTAGAGAATGAACAGAATAGTTTTACGTAAAATGTTATATCAATAATATGTTATAAAAATAAGAATTAGTTGCCAACAAAAAGATAACCTGTATTTTCCATCTGAAACCCTGGGCCACTATCTATACCTCATACTTGTAAGATTTTACATGCCATTAGTTCCTAATTAGCTATCGAACAACACCAAATTTATGTTAATTAAACTATTTCTAATAGAGTTATATTGTTAGAAGGATCACCCTAAAAGTGTAACAAAATGTTTCAATTCTAATACCCATTTAGTTGATTTTATAAAAGTATGACATAAAAAAAATATTGGCCTTTTAAGCAAAGTTCTCATCATTCCCTCTTTTAAGGAACTTCCTCATGTGCATAAATTGCACAGAGAGGTTTGTCTATTAGCAGCTTTTATAATATTTTATTTTTAATACCCCTTTAATAAATCTAAATCACGTTATACTTTTTTAAACAAATTTCTTGTCTCGAGTTGCCTACAAGCTCTCTCGAGTTATAAGAGCTTAATTTTTACATCCCTGTATAAATCAAAGTATCCACAACCTTACTTTTGCTGTTTGTCTAATATTATTTTACTTGTTTTTAGCCTTCTTCATTTAGTCAGTATTACAAATCAAGATATATACATAAAGCTTATAGTTTCTGCACTAGATTACACAAAGGAAGGTTTTTCAAGAGCTATTCTTACTAAAGTTCTTACTGGAACTGAAGAAGTAAGTTTTTTACTAATTTCATTCACGTCTTTAAACAAGTTTTTTTCTGGTTGTGATTAAGTATTTGTTGTAAAACATAAGTTTTACTTGAATTTAATTCATTCTGATACTAATTTGTGGAATATTTTTTTCTTTTAGACCACTCGATTGTATGCTACAAACTTTCTTTTAATATTATTACGTGCTAAATTGCCAGATTATCGCAAGTGGGCTATTGAGGTTTTAGTATATCAGCTTCATGATACAAGTAAATTAGTTTCTACAGCTGCCCTTGATATTTTAGATGAAGCTTGCACAATTCAGGTCAGTAGATACATTTTTTATTTCTAGGTCATTGCAATGTGTCACCAATGTGCAATAGTTTTCAAAATATCAGTCTTAATTTTTAAGTTTTCCTATGCCATTAACTTAAGCATTATTGACATCTTTTTTAAAAAAAGGTACAGACATTTTACAGGTGAGCTGAATATGTCTGAACGATGTTCATGGGTAATTTGGGTCATCGGGTGCAATAAAGCCACCCCCACATTTTATGAAACAGAAAGTTAAGATTACATCATGTCATAAAAATGATGCAATATACTGAAGAATTTACTTATAATATTTTTAAGGAAATAGTTTTTTTTTTATGTGATTATATCACATTAACAGGGATAAATAGAATCTCTAAAAAAAAATTATTGACAAATAAAAATATAGGTTTTGTCAACAATTTTCTTTTTAATATTAAATTGACAATATTGTACTAATTCTTTCTTTATAAACATGTTCCTTTCACAATGTTACTTTTATATATTTTTAATATTAAAGGGGATGAAGGAATCTTCAATTTCTGTATTTTACTTTGCTGCTCATAAGAAATGTATCTAAAATCTAATTTGCTAAAAAATAAAGATATGAAAGATACTAGTTACATCAATTCAATAAAATATATATATTAAAAAAATTAAATCGCTTTTTAAAACTGTATAAATAATTTTATTTGATTAAAAAACATACTTTTTTAATATCTGAAATAAATTTATTTAAATCAGTGATTTTTAAAAAAAAAAAAAATTTGAACCCTGATTTTGTGTGCCAAGAAGCAATACTTCACATGGCCTAAGTGAATGCAAATCTACGTGGTAACCCCCCTCCTCCTCTCCACAAGCCGATTTGTCTCGCAAAATTACTGAAATCGTCTGAAATTTCTTGATTCTTTCAAAGTTTTTCAATTTTGTGTGGCAAGGAGCGAGATAATTTTGCATGGCTTAAATGGATACATAATCACATGGTAAACTTCATCCCCTGCACTCTCTTTGACTATCCGATTCTTTGCAGAAAAGTACTGATAATGTTATTGTAGAAATAGAATTTCTTCACATTCTTGAGTTTGCCATTTTAAGTGCTAAAGTGATACGTAACTTTGCGAGGTATAAATTAATGCATGCCCAAGTGGTGAGCTTCACCCTTGCTTTCTTCCACATTCTTCCAATCATTTTGTTCTTCTTTTAAAAAAAGCATGTTTTTTTAATTTATTATTATTTTAGAATTTTAAATATATCTGGATTATTAGATAATTCTGGTTGTTAGGCATCCAGATTTCAGACTATCTACTGTATAGTTATTACCATAAGTTCACAACAGAAACTACATTAAAAAAAATTCAATATACTTTATTTTTAAAAATGGTTTTCAATTTAAATTTTATCTAAAAACTTTTTGCCACGATTTTTACATTAAAAAAATTTACAAAAGAAATCTTATTTTTTTATATAACAAAAATTCTTGTTAAAATTAAAAGTATATGTGAATTATATTAATATAAAAAAGTAACTATTATTGTTTTATGTTGCTTAATCTCCATGTTTTATATTTTCAGGAGAATTTAGAGGCTCTTATATCTCTAAGGCCTTCTCTTTTGCAATTGGGAGATAAAGGCTTACTGTTATTGGTGCGCTATCTGTCCGTCCAAAGTGGATTTACTTTTCTTCGTGACTCCAATTTTCTATTTTGTGAATTAGAACGTTGGCAACAAGTGAGTTTTTATATTTAACATTTTACTTAAAAAAATTAAAACAAACACAATTATGCTATAAGTTTTACCTATATAAATTACAGCTTCAGAATAAGAATCCCATTCCTTTGTGTACCATATTTTTTTAAATGCTTTAAAAAATATAGTACATTTTCTTTTTAATATTATCATTTATGAAACAATATAATTGCTTTTTATTTCTGTGTTTTATAGTAAAGTAAAAAAATAGTGGTATATATGTTGTTTTTTTTAATATTCATTAGAATAATTATAATGTATATCTTATTTCTGTTTGGGAGAAACCAAGGTTCAAATGATTTTTAATTGGACCATCATATGACACATTTCTAAGTTGCTTTTGAAATTTAAATCTCTCATGACATGGCAGTATAGTTTTCTTACTATTGCATGTTACAATAAATTTTGAGTGATCATTGTAAAGTCTTTTAAAAAAATTTAAAACTAACTTTGTTAGTTTTATTTGGATCAATAGTTTTAAAGAAAATAAGTGTGTATTGGTTTTGCTGTATTTAATAACAATGAATAATTTAAATTCAGGTTTATAATTTTAAATATGTAAAAGTTGTGGAAGATTTGTTGAATGAAGCTTTTACTCGCCATAAAAGAAGTGATGATGGAACTTATGGAAGACGTAGCTGTGATCTCGGGTAAAATTTTGATCTGCTTTCCATTTTTTTTAAATTTTTTTTTTATATTTTAGTATTTATTGAAATACATATTTTAATTAAGATTTCAATTTCGAATTTTATATGTAAATTTAAAACTTAAACTTAGCTTATATCTGTTGGTGCATATTATATTTGAATTATTATTAAAATGGAAATTGACAATATTAAATCTTAAATTTATACTTAGTGTTTAGAACCATAGTAAATATATTACATAACTATTAATAATTTTTTATAATGTGACAATTAAATTAATTTTATTAATAACTAATATCCACATATTGAAATATTGTAAGAAATGTTCCTTATTAAAATAAATGTAACTTTTGTATTTTAATATATTTATTTGTATACTTTTTCAGTAATCATTCTACACGAAATGTCTATTTGCCTCCTCATATGTATGGACAACTTGTTCAACATGTTGAAGGACTGAAAGTTTTAGAAAATGAAGATGTTCTTTCTGAACTATTTCATAATATTCGCTATCCTAGTTTTTCATCGGAAATGAATATCATACATTTGAAGGCAGCTCTATGGGCTGTGGTAAGATGTTTCTCTTGTCTTAAGTTTTTACTTGCAACTTTTATTGAATTAAGTTTCATAATTCAGTTTGAGCATTCCAGCAATATGTTGCAAATAATTGAGATGCAAATAATTTATAATTATTAATTTTGTCATGCTGTTAATTTCGAGGCTTTGTGCAATATATGAAATGAATCGCAGAAAAAAATACAAGGGGGAAAATGCTTTTGACTGAAGTACTGTATTTATCCTTTGGTTTTTTAAACTTATGTATTTTTTATGATAGCTACTGTAATTATTATGAGCTTAATATCAAATATCTCTTTGCTGTATGCCGAAATAGGCAGGCCGATTGCTAAGTTAATAATATCAAATATCTCGGAATAGCTTTTATATACAAATAGCGCTTATATTTATTTTTTATTATTAAGTAAACCATACAGAAGAACTATGGATATTTTTTTAAGCAGATGCATTTCATAACTTGATTTTTTTTTTTTGTCTTATAAATGAGAATAATAAATTTGAATTTATTTAGGGTCACATTGGGTCCTTTGCTCTTGGTTTAAGAGTAGTAGTGAGAGAAAACCTGATTCATAATATTGTTGAACTAGCTGCAAATGCTCCTGTGCTTGCTATACGTGGGTAAGTCATTCCAATTATTATTTATATTTTTTGCCTTATTTTAAAATAATAGTTTACATAAAGTAATATTTAACACACACTTAGGTTTTGGTTTAATTTTGATTTAAAATTACAAATTGTATATAAAAGTATTCTAAATGAACTTTTTTGTGTTTAAATGTATCTTACTATGGTAGTACCTAATTATATTAATATAACATCTTTGTTTATTATTACTTTTTACAATTATAATGTTGTTTTCTGTTCCAATTTAGGAGTGTGTATTTTAATACAATAATATATACTTGAACAAGAGGTTTTCAATCCGGGTTTTTTTTCTGAATTAAATATCATATATAAATATTGTCTTGGAAAAAACAAATCATGCCTATCTTAGATTACATTTCAAGATATTTTGAAATTTAAAATAATTATAGTTTTTATTTAAAAAAAAACATCATTTAAAGTGAAGTTTAAAAATTTAATAATTTAAGTTTATCATAAAAAAATTTAAATGGTAGTATTTGGCAATAGATTGCATATTCCTCCAACATTTACAATACTTTTTTTCTCTAGTTTCAGGACAAAAGTGTTACTTGTAAACTTTTATTAATTAATAAAACATTTTAAGCTTAAGAAAAATTATTTAGAAACTGATATCCTTTAATAAAAATTGGTGAGGGGAAGAAAAATAATTCAATACAAAGAATGTGTGTAGTATACACATCCAAGTGATTTATGATTTCTTGCCAAATAATTGTAAGCATCTAAAGAGTTTTAGAAATAACAACAGCCAAGATAAACCATTTCAGTTGCTACAAATTAGTATAAGACTGATAGTTAGAGACATAGTTTTTCACATAATCCCAAAATAAAAATCCAAATGAGTTGGATCTAGAAAAAAATTATGTAATGGGATAAAATGCACATTTAGACAGTTACATACCCAATTTAAACAATGCGGTTAACAAAAATTTAGAAATCTTAAAATTTTGGCATAAAAAATACACTGCTGCAATAGGTACACAAAGGTTTATACACAATTATGTAAAATATCCAATCATTTTCAGTCACCCTGTATTAAGACTTAACTTATCAAAAAAACTTCATGAGTTTGTTACTTATATCTTATCTAATTTACAATTACGTTGTTTATTAAATAATTAATTATTCTAATGTAATTGTTTAGATACACATTTAAATATATTTATAATCTATTTTTTTTCTAGCACTTGTTATTTTGTTCTTGGTTTGTTAAGCTCAACTGCAGAAGGCGTTGAAGTCCTTAGAGAATACGGCTGGGAAGCAGTTACTCGAAATTATGAAGATAAGTGGCCTCTCATCAAAGAAGAATTTATAATGGACCCAAACCAGTTTGTTAGAAAATCAACATGGTCCTTCAGCAGCATGAGTAGCGAATGGCCGCTGGGAGCCCTTCCCAACAGTTTGTCTTTTATAGTACGAACATCTCAGTTTGATTTAACCAGAACTGAAAGTGAAAGTTCAGGAAATTCCAGTGAGGACATCCTCCAGAATTCTTGCATCGAGTTGCCCACCTACAGAGAGCAGTTCCTCAATCCCGAAGCATCATCTGAAGATGGCCGTCCACGCTCTTCCTCCGATTGCCAGTCCGATCGGAAAGAGAACACGATCTTCCAGGTGGCTGAATCCGCCAGCTGGGATGCTCTCAACACCAGCTCCACACTGTCCCCACCTGGCAATGCAGGCAGAGTTCCAAAACAAAGAAGCGCCAGCATTTCAGAGGTGGATGGGAAGACCTTCGATCTCGAAGCGCAAGGTGATGTTGAGGAAAATGTGGGGGTGGTGGATCACCAAGCAGCCAAAGTAGATTCTAAATCTACATATCCTACTATCAATATTTCATCTGAATCAAAGCGACATTCCACTGATCATTCAAGCGTGCATCTGGTTCTGAGTGATTCATCTGTTAGCTCATCGAAATCATCGGAGGTTTGTGCAGAGCGTCCTTCTTTGCTAAAGCAACTGTCTCGTGGCCATAGTGTACATCTCCACAGCCCAGTGTCTCCCGATAAACCCACATCTTTGTTGCTGACCAGTGCTCGGGACGCACTGGGTTACGCTACGTTGAAAGATATTCAAAGAAGGCGTGTTAACTCATTGAGTTTCCATGATTCTTCCTCAACTCAGGTAGATATGTCATTGCGATATCTAAAATCACAGAGTTTAGATGCAGATGCCGCCAAAATTTTTAACATGTAAGTATCTTGGATCTTAAGACATTTTATGATATTCATATTTTCCTTCCCACTGTGACAACAAATGATTTAATTTTAAGCATATTGGGACTTAAAAGCATATCTTACTAAAATGAATTGTATGATTAATTTTCTTTTGATTCTTGTTATTTTATTATAATGTAATTGGTTTTCTACTGTTTCAATAAGTTTTATTCTGCTCAATTTGTAAAAATCTCTATTTGTCAAAATTTATTTTATAATGTTTATTTAAGAAATTTTTTTTTCTTAGAAAAAAAACTTCTATCAATTTTGTTGTTGTTATTATTGAAATTTATCTTGGATGGGGTGAAAAGGAAGGATTAGCAAAACCTTTCTCAGATAGCATAACAAATTGCATTAAATGTATGAGAGATTTTAAATGTTGGATATAACTAATAAATACTAAAGTAAACTTTTTTCTGGTTTAATTAAATAAAGGTTATGAAACAGATAAATTATCTTTATTTATGTAAATTATAATGTTAAAAAATTATAGACTGGTCTTTAATTCAACAACAACCTTAACTATGTAAACATATGCAAGGGTACACCAAAGTATAGAATCACCTGGAAAAATATATTTGCCTAAAAAATATATTTGCCTCTTTGGAAAAATATATTTTACATTTTTGTTAAGAGCAACACATTTGTAAGTGGTAGTAAATTTGTTTCCTAATTCAACTATCTGTAAGATGTTCCTTTGAAAATTATACATGACCTTTCAGAGGAAACTTCAAGTAATTCTGAATGTCAAAAGGGGTCTTATATCATACCATATTGGTCAAAGTTATATGTCTTTTTCCATGTGTTTCATATTTCTGTCCACCCCTTGTAAACTAATATGTATTTGATACTACTTTCAAACAAATACCTATACTTAATTTCAGTACAAATATTTTAGTATTATGGTTATTTCTGCACTGTAGAAGTCCCTAATTAGTTTTTTAATTTTAAGTTAAAAAAAAATATTAGAATTCTACTAGAAATGATTATTGTATGTATAGTTGCTTAAGTTTGTATTAATAAAATAAAGTTTATTGTCCATCTATGATATTAAAATTTATAAAAGAACTTTTATCTAAGCTTTTATATTGATGAAACTTACTGAATGTTTTCAAAAAATAGAATCTGATTTTTATATGTGTTTCAGTACTCAAAATGATTTGCTGTTCTCGGAGGCTGAAGAGGAGTCTATAAATTCAAAACATTCTGTTCAAGATACAGAAAGCCATGTTCCTGATAGTCGTTATATTGGTTTATGTCTTCCTTCTAATTTAGATTATATATTCTGTGTGAGTTTTTTTTATTTATATACATATTTCTAGCCTTTGCAGTTACATACATAGTGCTTAATTTCAAATTGAAATGACATCCCTTTGGGTAATTCAAAGAGTAAAAGTATACGATGAAGATGAATTTATTTATCTTATTTAATTAAACCAAACATTTTTCTGAAATATAGGTGCAATATAAAATAATAAAAAGATCATTTAATTTCATTCATCTGACAATATCATTTAAGAAGAGATCTAGTAAATTATCAATGACAAAGTGAACATTTTTTTTTATTTGCCCAATTCAATAATATAATAATGGGTAATATAATAATAATTAATACAAAAATGTGTAATTTAAACTATTCAGACAAATGGATTCTTCGGGCTTCCGAATCTGTGATTTCTTGATGCAATGCAAATGTTGAAAAATGTGTTAATCTGCAATTTCTATCATCTGGGTTTCTATTTCTATTTAAAAGTGTTTTTCTTATTCCAATATTTGATTGGTGATAATGCTTTATATACTATATTGGAATCGGGTTTTTATTGATGGATGGCTATTGTTATCCATTCAACTTTTTATATGTTCATCAGCTAAGGTAGTTGGTTACTCACAAAAACAACTAACTGAAATACAAGTTTGATACAAAGAATGCAAAGTTGAAGGTGCAAAAGTTTTGAGATCTGCTGTACAGGCAATGTGATTTTTTCATAAATTACTAAAAATTTTGACTTTCCTTTTATGACTAATTTTAGCTAAATAATGCATTTATCAGTCATCATCAAAATAATTCTTATTTGACCAATCACTATATAAAAAAATTGTGTTAAGGTATTATATTTTTTTAATTGATATATTTAGCTTTTGCATTTTATGTATAGCCTCCTACCAAGACGTAGATAGTTAAACCTCTATATCATTATTTGTCTATGAGATTAATGTTCCTATTGTAAGGTCTTAATTAATCTATATGCCAGGTATTGTAAATAATCTAACTTTGAGTTTTCTGTGAATATCTTTTCCCATGACCTACATCTCAATGTTTAAGTAGTTCTTTTCCCAAAATTTGTGTTGTCTCGGAGGGTTAAAACTAAAGTACATTTTTAATTTTAGGTGCCAAAGCAATCAATCAATTCTGATTCTGAAAGTAGCTTCATACAAGCTGCAGAAAGTTAGTATTTGTTGATTTTTAATATAAATTTATTGGGAATATAAAGATTTTTCTGGTGTTTACATTTTTTGGAGAATTAAATTTAGGATTCTGTAAATTTGCTCATTGTACTGAGTCGTTAACTAAAATCGAAATGAAGTTTGTGAAGAACAACATACCTTTAAATTTTTGCTAGATAATTTTCTATCTATTACATTTGAAGTAAATAACATTTTCGAACAAATTTTTCAATTCAATATTAAAATATCAAATAATAAAAACATTGATAGTGTACAGTACATGAACTTCAAATATATCAGAATGAAACTAAATGTGGATATATGATGCTACAATATTTCGTGATTACGTAATTTCTGTTTATGATAACCTTACCTTAATGGGAACATTTATGTATTCATTCTAAGTTAATAACTTGTAATTATTTCACAAAATTTTACAATAACACTTTCTAAAAATATATAACTTCATTTTTATTACCAGAAATTCAAAAATTGGCGCCCTAAAAGCTTGCTGCATGATTACACTGTAATACATATGCATTAAGTTAAGCCATAAAGAGTTTCATTAAAATTAGAGCTTAAGGTTGCCATTTTCATTACATTATCATCACTTAGGCCACCCTGAAATTTAAAGAGAACATCTTTATCCTGCTTCTAAACCATTTATTATGTTAATTTGTATTTTATGATTGTGTGTAATGTAATCAAATCCAATATGATAATTAGCTATTCAAACAGTACAATCATTACTATATTACATTGCATCACATGAACATTTTATGTCAAATTCATGGATTTCTAATCTGTGGTCTCCTGACTTGTGAAGGGTTTGTAGAGTTTTGGGAAAAAAAAGGCTTTAAAAAAATGTTCCCTTCCTTAAAATTGCATTTTTAAAAAGTTTGTAACCTGTTCTTTATAGAAATTGATAAGCCAAACATATAAACAAAAATATATTTTATGATTTTTTAAACAAACGAAGATGCATTTTCTTAAACATATACAAATCATTCATCTAATTTTAAAAAAGAATATATCCAGTTTGCTAGATTGTTCAAAACTGTAATAAAATAAAATGACAGAAACCTGGAACTTGTAAAACAGTAACATTTACCTTCACTAATGATATATAAAGTACCGTAACTTAAGGAAAGTATTTAACACTGCGATAAATGTAAGATTTAAATTCAATGCACTGTTGATTTGAAATACAAAATTCCCTTTTTGGACATATCTGGAATTACAATTAGACCACTGAAATACAGGTTATTATGCGATTGATATACCCCTAGAATGACAGACATTAATAATCTACAATCCCTTATTTTGTTAAGGTTGCTAAAATTTTAAGTAAAATCATAATTATTAATAATGAGGTTTCTAAAATTATTTTTAGGACATCTAATTAGTTTTACAAAGTAAAATCAATTGGACCATATAAAAATATTCAATTATAAACGCTAAGCTAAATTTTCTTAAGTGAGGCACAAAAAGTATACTTAAATTACATTATTTTGTTAACGTTATTGAATTTTAACCTGTAATACATTTTGAAAATAAATTGATTGCTTAAATCTTCAGAGGTGAGGGTTACATTTAAAAGCCCCCACAGTTACTGGCTTCAGTGTAAAAGTCGGAAACCATTGAAATTAACATAAAATATTGAAATCTATTTTGTATTTGAAAAGTTTAATTTTCTAGTTGCAATTAAAAATTGGTCGCATTATATGTTTCTAGCCCTTGAGAGTTCAAGTGATACAGCTCTTGAGTTTCATACAGAGGATAATTGCATTTCCAATCATTCCTTTACTGATAAGCGGAGCTTGCAACGAATTACTATTGATGGTAGGTTAAAACTTAATTTGTTTTTAACCTTGATCTTGTTGACTGATTTACTTTAGATCTTATTTGTGCCTATTAAATAACTAAAAAATTTATTTCGTATGATTAACATTTTTATTGATGTTTTTAACGTAATCAAAATTTATTTTATCTGAGCAAATTGCAAGTTAACTACCAAATAAATTTTAAGTAATATTAAAGCTGTCAGCTTTTTAAGAAAATTAGTTTGTTCTTTAAGGAAGAAGCCTCGAAATCTATGTTAATATATTAATATTCATTTTTGAATCCAAACAAGGCATTTAATCCTCACAGTAACACATGATTGTTTAATGTATTTTATATATCCCATGCCTCTTAAGACCTAGAAAGAAAAAAAAAGTTTTTTTGTTCAATGCAAATAATAGAAAATTAATGTCAAATTAGATTAAAGTAGTTAGAGGCATTAAACTAAATAATTTATTGCATTTTAAATCATACTTTAAAAAAGTTTTATTAAGATTACTGCAGATAATAAAAGAAAAGTATTTTTTTCTTTAAACAACACTAAAAGACTTTTCTTTTTAAATATTAAGGAAATTAACACTAAATTCATAAATAATATAAAAGAAATAATTCAAATGTACATTTTTTTAAACTTTTAATCAGTTTTTTGAAAGATTGCTTTTACAATCGCGTAAAAATAAATGACTAGAAAAGTTATTTTAAAAATAACTTGTATTAATTTTTTTTTTTAAATAAATTTGCCATTTCATATAATATCAAAATTATATTAAAAATAATTTTTTTTAACTGTTTCTTTATACATTCCATCTTCAAATTCTATTGCTTTTTGAATCACAGATAGTTATCTAAAAAGAAAAAAAATCATTGTAGATCGTTTAGGACTACAATGCTATTAAGTCTTATTCTTGAGAGGCCTACAAAAATTTACATGTAAGTAACACTCTAGGCTTGAGGAACATGGTATATTTTAAAATAATGGAAAATACTGATCTTGAAAAAAATGCATTAATTCAAAAAAAGAAATGCTGTGTTCATGCTTGAAGAATTCTAGAGTGGTTGAGCTTGAATATTAATTAAGATGATCAGCAGAATACATTGAAGCAGCTTATGAGCCTTACGATTGTAAAATTTAATTATTGTCTATGGAATTGTCTATTACACATTTAAAATAATTTAATGGAAAATTAATTTTTTACACATTCATTCTGAATTTTAAGAAGACTGTTAAGTATTTTTTTATACTAATTCTTGAAGAAAAATCAAAAACACCTAATTTAATTAAAATAATATCACTAAAAAATCTTATAAAATATGTATTGAAAAATACTTTATAGTAGAGATAAAATACATACAGAAGAAATTATTTTTATGTGTATCCTTTTATTTAATTCTTGGGAAAAAAATCTTTTTTTCTGTAGAGGAAACAGAAGACCCCTCAACACCAGGTGTCATACCTTGTGAGAAGTCATCCAAAAAGTTTCCTCTAGATAGGGCCAATTCTGTCAGAGGTAAGCAACAATTATCTTCTCAAATTATATCTGATTTGATAAATAGCATTAATCGTGTATATCAATCTTCTTGCAATTTTCCAAATGGCAAAGTATCTATAAATTCTATTATAAGAAAAAAACTAATTAATACTCAAAATTTACAGAGAATTTAATCTTAAAGTTATGCTCTTTCCTATGAATATTATGTTGTAAATATTACAATTTAAATGCACATAATTATCTCTCTATGTAATATTATACATGTATATTGTAAAAGTTGCTGATTAGTTGTTAATCTTGCCATTTATTCCAACTTTAGAATTTGTTTAATTATTATTTTAGGGTTTTTAAGATTCAAAGATGATTCTCTAAATAGTCAGTATTTACTACGAAAGGAAGCTATGCGTTTTGTTACAAATTTATGCAGCTCTGTTGCAGTTAAAGCCTCCGAACAAGGTCTCTTAAAGTAAGTGTTTCTTTTAGTAGTTAATATTGCGTAAAAAATATTATTTGTTGTTGTTTTTTGTATTAACAGTAATCTTTTAAATATGCCAATTTTTAAAAATTTCATAATTTTTTCGTATCAAATGCACACTAAAAAAATTATAATAGCAAAACATAATGATTGGTATGTTTTTAACTACTGGTTTATTACCCAAAATAGTTTTTTTTTCAAGAAGCACAAGTCATATTTTTATTTTGTTTTACTTTTTAAATTATCAACTGCGACTCACCACTCGTAAGTATCCGATTTTCTTAATTTTTTAGAAACAAGAAAAAGAAATTGTTATATCCTATAAGACACAGATTTCACATTCAATTATTGAATGGATGTCATAGATTTGAAGTTATAAATAATCCAATTATGCTTGTGGGTTCCTTTAAAGAGATCATTTATTACTAAATTAGGAACAAAAAATCTTATTTTTTACCAAAATTGATCTGCCACCATCTTTATTTTTAACTATTAGATTTTATTCTGACCAGTCTTCATTAACAATTTACATTTGATAGGCTATGTTTGGATAATGCTAAACAAAGATTCCCAAAATAAAATAATAAAAAAACCTCCTTAATATGACTTATAATCAAATTTTGGGCTAATGGTTCCATTTCAGAATATCTTATTATTGATTATGTTTGGAAATATCTATTATAATGACAATAAATCTATTAACAAACATTTGAAACATATCCTAGTTTAAGTATACTGATTAATGATACAGTTTTTAACTGAAATTTAATAAAAAAGGATTGACTTTGGAACTATTTTAACAAATATAATATCATAAATATTATATTTTTAAAATAACAATCCATTATTTGAAGAATAAAATTCTAATTTGCTTTTATCATTTCAGCTTGAAGCAAAAGTTTCCAAGTGCTTTCCAAGATATATGCCTATTCTCAGAAATTAGCTATTACATGGCCAACTACAATTTTCGGTTGGCTGCTCGCCGGTTCTTACAGGAGCTTTTCTTAGATGTAGCTTTTGAACAGGTAAAATTTCTTATTTGCTAAAGAAAGGTTTAATAGTTTTTACTCAATTTGTTTATAATTTATATATAAAAACTTGTAAGTGAAGGTGCAACCACAAAAACCATTAAATACATTTGTTTTTGAAAATAAATTTAAAACAAATATAAATAAATGTTGTAATACAGAAAGTTATTTTCCTTCTCAATAACTATAAATTGTAAAATATTAATTATTATTTTTAATCATTAGTATTTTGCAGTTATTATTTTTTTTTACTTATTAGTAATTCTTATGAAAAGCATAGTAATTACTAAAAAATAAATAATAATAACTTTAAATAATTTTTAAAAATATCAAAATAAATTTACAAAATAGTTTAGGGTTGATTAGAGATTTTGATATTTACTGTTAAGAATATTTTTTGTGAATCCTCTTTTTGTAAATAAAAAAATTCTATTGTATTTGAAAAATTAATGACTAATTAAACAATACATACAGTAATAATCTCAGTATAAACTATTTTTTACTACATTTTTGTGTTGTAGTAGATTCTTCTTATAGTAGATCCTCTTTACAACGACCTTTCTATTGAGCAATATTTCTCGTAGACAGGCACTATGCCCCTATCAGTTTATTTGTTTCTAATGCAATAAGTGTTTTCTCACAGTGATAGAGACTGATTTACGGGAGGGCATTCGGGGCACTTGCCCAGGGCCCCCATTTTAAAGGGGCCCCCAAAAATTATTTAATACTAAATGTATGTAAAAAAGTTAAAAATAAATTTACTAACGATTTTTTTTAAAAATCAATTAAATTTATTTTAATCAAAAACTTAAATTTTTTTTTAAAAATCAATCGTTAATTGTTTTGCAAAACTTATAATATTTTACCCAATTAAATCAATTTCACTTTTCAGCACATTCATGATGTACGTTACCTTTTGCATCGCGTTTTTCAAAGATATGCGCTTTGGATCACTAGTAAAACTGAATTAATGACCAAGGTCCAAGACCATAAACAAGCTGTGTTTACTAATCGCACATAGATAGGTCGTTTACGGGTACTTTTTCCCTATACCAAATTCCCTAATATTGTAATCATTAGGGATTTGCTAGCTATAAAACGGGTAGAACATACGAATCTGGCTCAACTAAAAAAAAAAAGCTAAAAAGGAAGAAAGAACAGAACTAGAAACGTATGAAAAAACTCTGTTGCAGAATTGACCATTAACGTTAATTCAAATTCTCAATAGCAGAAAATTAGTAGTTTTAAAAAAATAAATTATATTTGCATTAAAGCTGACTGATTACTTGATTTTGTATTGTGTGCTTGTGCATAAATTTAGCAGTTTTATTTTGCGTTACGTTGAGGAGGGGCCCCCTAATGTTCTTTAGCCCTGTGTCCCTAAGCTTGTAAGTCGGTCCCTGCACAGTGATCTTTTGTGTTAACAACCACTTGAATTGGTCTTTTGAGAGGTTGTTATATCAAGGGTCTATGGTAATGTCTTTTTGAATATCCATTAACTTTTATTTTGATGTGTGCTTGCAGTTACAAACAGAAGCAGAGGCTGTCGTAGGCATAATCAGTATTCCTCAGATGGGTGGAAGCGAAGCGTGATGTTTTATTATGTACCTCATGCATTATATTTAATTACCCCACAGCAAATTACTAGTCTTCCCCTGTTCTATGAATTAATTTTAGTGTATATAATATATATTTATATATATTTGCATGTGTAATATTATATTCTGTGGAAGTGTGTTTCTTTCGGATAAAGCATAAGTCATTAAAAATTTAAGACAATGTTCCTTCTAATAAGGTATTATAGATATTTATATTGATTTTAAATTTGTTGCAAGTTGGATTGTTAACTTCGTAAATGATGTTTTCTATAAAAGAATTTTATTTTTTGATATTATTTATTGTTATAAAATTGTAAAATATTGCAACGTATGTATGATAAAAATTTGTCTTGAAGTATTTTGGCTTCATAAATTTCTCTGAAGCAATAATAATAAATATTTTTACTTCTACTTTATTACCTCCTTCGATTTTACTATTAAGTTCCTTTTTTGTAGTTTTAGTATTAAACACATAGCAAGATGATATTAGTTTAAAAATATTATGATACATTTATAAATATGATTGTAGTCTTCTATTTTTTTTTTTTTTAATTTAAAAACGCTATCAGCACATAATTTTCAGAAAGAGCACAGGGAAGTATTAGGAATAATGATTATAAGGCCTCTTAAAGTATCTAAACATATTTTATTAATAATTATTGTACATTCACATTAATAATAAGCAATGAAATATTTAGAATCAACAATACATAAGCTTGTACATCAAAATTATGCTTCTGTATATTTTCTGTTTTTATTTATGTTTCTTTTATTTCTGCAGAAATTCAGAAGCTAGTATATTTTCATTATTTAATGTTGATCACAATTGAAAGTATGAAAGAATTTTTAAGTATGTACTGCTAAATTTGAACAAGTAAAAAAAAAACATGGTTTCCATGAAATTACAATTCGAAGTTCAAACTAGTGCAAAATATCAGGATAGGATGTAATAATTCCATCATATTCTAATATTTTTCCTTTCTTGTGATAATGTAAATTTTTATAATAATTTTGTTGGCCAAATTTTTTGTCTTGATCAATTTTGGCTGTGCACCCACGATATATCCTTTTTTCACTAATTTGAAAACGTAAAGGAAACTTGTCAGTATTATCCATTACTTTGTGCTTTTTACAGTAAATAACATGCACGGTTTTGTGTCAAAAGGTTGTTGGTAATAGTAAAAACAAATATCTTAGTAATAAATACCTTAAATATAAGATGCTACATACTATTACACTTTGATATAAAAAAATAATCTTTGTATAACGTTAGCAAGTCCATTCATTGGGTATGAAATGGAAAAAATTATATTCTTTCTCTTTATTTCCCGTTTACTATTATATAAATACATATAATTTTTAGTCTGCCTTCACAGTGATCTCCATATTTAAAATAAATGTCTTCTAATTTATCATGTGACCTCAAAACAATCGATAACTAATGAAATACCTTATAATATGGAGTTACACGTTTTGGACTCTAAAGCCACTGCTTTCGGAACATTGTTTTGGAAAAAGATTGCTTAATTTCAGTGCTACAAATGCACTTTGGAAATAATTATGTTTCATAATAAAACGATATACATACATAAAATACACATAATACAGGCTCCACAATGAAATTTCCAATTTAATATTCAATTCACAAGAAAACAAATTACAAGTTGTACCTTTCAACCAATTCGTACAATAAATTCCTTTTAAGTATTTCCCTACAATAAATTTATAAGTAGTTGATTAGTTACATATATATCTTGGGCACAATTAATCAAACGTTCCTTACATGCCACCAATACTGGGCTAGAATATAATATAACTAAGCAGTGGAGAGAGGATTCATTGAGCAACAATGTACTTTACCGTGCCGCGCGGATACATATAATTTGGAAGAAAGGTTGAAAGAAACGTTCGTCCTTGACAATGCAAAAGTCCCACATAACGTCACAGAAATTTTTTAACAGTTTTTTTTTCGGTGCCTTTTGCCTTCCTTTTCTTGTAAGTATTACATTAAATATGTTATGTGACATTTCGAGTATTTTTGAAAGCCAAAAATGCGTTTTTAAATCTACGAAACCTATGCGAAAAAGGACTATTTTTTCTACCTTCGCTCAAAAAGAAGTAAAGTGGTCATCCACGGTTAGTCCTCGCTCCAGTGCTTATAGTTATGTTATTCTAGCTCAGTGCATGCAACTAATAAAAGACATTTTCAGGATTCAAAATCAGTCCACATTAGACGTATTTGTGAACTAACCACCAAGGAATGAATACATTTTGTCAGCTCCCTTCCTTCAGGGAAGTATATAAAATCATTTTTTTTAATTCTTTGCTTTTATTTATCAAATTAGTTATAAACAATAAATAAAAAAAATACAGTAGAACCCCAACTATGCGGATCAAACAAAACGGGTCACCAATTATCAGAATCGCTTTGAGAAAAAAAAAATTCGGCAAAATTTACATTTTAAAAGTTTCTTATCGTTGAATGATATTGTTTTTAATAATCATTAAATTACATTGCATAATGAAGCAAAATTCGTTTCTTAATATTAGAAATTAACCTTTTATGGACTTTCCAAATATTCGATTATGCGGCTGGGATTTGGTCCCAATTGATTCGGATAACTGAAGTTCAGAATCTCGACATCGTACTTAGAAAACATGTAAAAAAAAATATTACTCAAAATCCTATAGATCAGTGGTTTGCAACCTTTTATCTCTCGCGTATACCTCCTTGATGAAACTTTACATTTATCAATATCACCTTCTCGCCCATCCCTCTACTAAAAAAAAAGTTTGTTATTGTTAAGAAGTAATGTTCTTTGGTTAGCTGGAAAATTAATCAAAAGACTCACATTGATGACTTATAGGCTTTTATTTTAGATTTTACGTATTACATATTTTTATTTGTTTTCTGCCATTACTAATATTATTTTCCGTTACCTCCAACACAACCACCACGTACACCCCAAGTTTACTCGTACCACACGTAAAACCGCTGCATATATCATAGAAGAAGAAAAGGTATTTTCGAATTTTATTGATATTTCTTTTTTATATATATAAAATAGTATTTAACGAAATTTGCGGCCTTTCTATTTTCCCGCTACTGGCCTAGCCCTCTTGTAAACACAACACTGATGTCGTGGATACGTTACTTGACTATACTTAACATGAAAAGGGGGCTCGAGTAAAAATTTGCTAACCAGCAGTTTACATTCTTGAGTAAAAAAAGAAGGTATTTTATATTATCGAACAACATCCCCCCTCATTTTCTGGATGTGATGGTTGTTGCCGACTTGTTTGATTATAGGTATTGGGTCTCGACACTCGTACATTCTCTGCTTCTTGGGCATAGAGACGGTTGTATGAGAAATAATCGTTCCTGAGTTGTTGGGTGGTATTGAAACGCGACGTTTGGGGTTTCTGCCAAATCTGAAATGCTATCTTTGTCTTGCTTTGACTTGTGTAATTGAATCTGTTGATGCTGTACTTGGCGTTCTCGTAATCATAATGCCGAAGAGGACCAAACACGGTGACCATTCTATACTGATCGGCCACCTCTTGAAGCATTTCTTGAAAACCGCCAGCAGCATTGTCTATGAAGAGCAGCATGGCACCTGGCTTCATGCAATTAAATATGTCCTAAAACAACGACAAAAAAAGGTAACTAAATATATACTTTTATACAGTTATAGTATTACAAATAACCATTTTTCATAGCGACTAAACCAGTCATTATACAATCTAACGTGTACTGTTAATCACCAATATCCATTCTAGTTACCAGAATTCTAGTTACTTTTTTACATGAAAGGATATACTCACTCACAAAGGGGCCGTTAAAATGCAAGAAATTTGCATTGATATCTACATTAAAATTACACACATAAACTTTTTTTTTATGCTTCCATATATGCGTATTAATGAAACAAGTATGCGTCTGAATTTATTTCACTCTAAAGACCTAAGTTACTTAAGATATCAATACAAGGTAAAACCGTTTTATTTGTTTATCTGTTTCTATAATTTCCCTCTTTAATAGCATATATAATCCCAACCGTAACTTTGACGTTGATCTCGTCATCTAACCATGGTTCAAAATTATAAGGCAAAGTTCCCGGGCCTTACCTTCTGGAAAGCCCTCGAACAGTTGCCAATAGCCCATTGTGGAGCACTAGTCAGAGCCGTCACACACACAAAAAAAATTGGGGGGATTGGGGTTGAAACAAGAAGTTTCCCAACGTAACGATTCGAATTTCCCAACTTAATGATTCGAAATTCCCAACTTAACGATTCGAAATTTCCAACTTAACAATTCGAAATTCGCAACTTAACGATTCGAAATTCGCAACTTAATTATTCGAAATTCCCAACTCGACAGTGCTGAAAATTCCCTGTTCCAACTTATCGACATTTTTCGTCTTTTTTTTTATATATATTATGTGATATTAAACAGTTCTCTCACAAGCATTGATTTGTTAATTTTTAAAATGATTCTCCATCAAACTTTATTTCTGTTAACACTATTTTTTACTTATTGAAATAAAGTATGTTTTAAATTGTGGGGGTAACTTCATATACCTGATACTCCCACTTGGGCGTTCGAGTGATCACTGTAGCCTGACTGTTAGAGTATTGGCGTATCATGCAGAAAGTTCTCGGTTCGATTCCGAGTGACAGCCAAAAAGTGCACAGCGCTACATTGGTGACTTCCGGACTGCAGATCAACGCAACCTTCGAACAAAACAGACGCCACTTCGAATCAACCATCACAACTTCAACCACTGCCCACGTGATAAAACTTCACAGCATCAACAACTGCCCCCGTGATAACATTTCACGGGTATCTCAATTATTCGTTCCTCCTTCCGACTCACTAAGAGGGAGGTATTATAGAGGTCACTTCATATACCTGACATTCACACTTTTGCTCGAGTGATCACTTTAGCATGACTGATAGATTATTGGCGTATCATGCAGAAGGTCATCGGTTCGATTCCTAGTGACAGCCAAATAGTGCATAGCGCTACAAAATACATAAAACAAAGGAAAGAGAATTTCAACGTGGTAACAAAATTGATGACGCGATTTTAAGCAGCGACATTGAAACCAATCTAATGTTATGTCGGAAAGAGTAATTGTTAAAACTGCTGCGTATGTGACGCTATTGCAAATTGAATATGATGCTTTCGAAGCTGCAAGAATTCAGTTTACCAAATTAAACAGATGTATTTTATTTTGTTTAAATTTATTGCTTGGCGTGTGTTACAAGTATTGAGTTTCTAGAATATTACGTACAATCAGAGACGACAAAACAGGCAAAGGTCAATTTTAAAATTCGGAGGGAGTATATTTCAATCCGTCAATTTCATATTAAACAGAATGAAATTAATTAAATTGTTAAGGAATTAAATAAGATATTAGATTTTATATTAGTATTAAATTTAAAGAATTTCCCTGAACGACAAAGAGCCGATTTATTGTCTGACGTTAAAAACTCGAGTAAAATAACCAATTTTTACAAAATAAATAATAATAATAATATTTGGCTTTGTAGACCAAAAAAAATAAAACTTTAATGATTAAAAAAAGTTTCATAACTAAAATTAAACTGAAGGAGTTTATTGAGGGTATAAAATATTATAATTAATAATTAAATACATGCAAATATGATTTTATTCTACGAATTATTCACTCTGATAATCTTTAAATATGTTGAAATCAACCAATAAACACTTTAATGGTCTTAAAAGAACTTCTGGGATAACCAATGGCGGCATTCAAATTGTGCAACCATCAATCAGACAAAATATGCAAAATCCAGTGTCTATGCAACTACAATTTGATAGGTTTAAAAAAATAAAACAATGGCAACTTATGCCTATTCTACACGGACAATTCTTTTTAATCAAAAATGAGTACATTTGAATCATTATGAGTACCTAATTTTAATAGTGTTGAAAAGTATTAAAATAACGTTAAATATTTTTAAAAAGTGTTTTTCTTCCTTACTGAATAATTTTAAAAACTGGATCTGCCTGGTTCTTCTGTTGTATGTGGATCGATTAATAACGCAGACATTAGCTGAACAAGAACTTTATTTGTAAATCAACAAGTATATATAAGAAATAAACAGCGCCATCTAGACACAGAAATCATAAGTAAAATATTTGCATATAACCAGATACTGTCTGATGCCAACAAACTCCCCCTTGGGAAGATGCAAAATTTAACATAAACAATCATCTTGATTGATACCTTTTTCTAACAGACTTACTTCATTTAAAGTCCACAACAATTTATCTTCCGACACAGCTTTCGTACAAAAATCTGCTAACATTTCATTAGTTTTGCAGTGTTCTAGTTTAATCTTATTACTTTCAATTAAATCTCTAATAAAATGAAATTTTAAACATACATGTCTCGTTCTTACAGAAGATTTAGCAGCTTTGCACCAATCTATGGCGGCTTTATTATCACAATAAACAATAACTGGAAAATTACCCAGCAAACAATGTTCTACTCGCCCAGTGATGGGCCAATACCGGTTTGCCACAAATCCCAGTAGTGGCCCAATACAGGCTGGCCATGATGGCGTCGTAACAAACGTGTCCGCCCTCGCCAGTACTGGCCCGTAATTACGGGCCAACACTGACATGCCGTAAGTCGCGGATTTCACGGCGTTGGGCCAATAATATGCCAATACTGTCAAAAAGGATGTTTGGGGTTACAGTACTAGCCCAGCAATTCGCCAGTACTGATTATTTTAAAATTCGGCCTTACAATACTGGCCCAGAATTGGGCCACTATAGAAATCCCAGAACATTACGTTGGCCAGCATTGGCCCAGTATCTTACCAATAAAGGTTTAGTATACATGTATTCCTGCTCTACTGCATTGGCCCAGTATTCTGCCAACACAGCTTATCTAGCTCTACTGCATTGGCCCAGTATTCTGCCAACACAGCTTATCTATCTAGCTCTACTGCATTGGCCCAATATTCTGCCAATGCAGCTTATATAGCTCTACTGCATTTGTACAATATTCTGCCAATGCAGCTTATATGGCTTATTTAGCCTTACTGCATTGTTCGAATACTGTACCAGCAATTTATACTGAGCTTATATAATTATACATTACCATTAAATTTTTCACTGCAATTTTTCCTATGGGAAATTTATGCTTAATTTTTTTTTCAACTATTGTAAACAACAATATCTAATCACAGGCTCCAATCTAAAACTGCAACATATTAATTTGTTAATCTAGCAATGAAACTAAGTGTACAATTTTTTTAAAGCAATAAATTGAAGATGCAAAATATATACTCAAATGATGTTTTTATTAAACAGAACTATTTCAATCGAGTGCAGACACACTATTTCAACTTCTCTGTTCTGGATAGCCACTTCTTATCTGTATTTGCATCAGCAATAACTTATTCTGACCAATAGGATCTAAAAAGGAACAACAATGTCACATAAAATAATATATTTTAAATTAATAAAAATTTGAATGTGCAAAAATATCATTTATAAAATAAACCGATTTTCAAATGTCTTATTATTTAAATTTGATAATTAAAACTAAACTGTTTATTTACATAAAGAGTCATTTTTGTTATAAACTTTTGTTTGAAGGTCTAATGTTATTTTTTGAAGTTAAATTCTTTTAAGAACAAATACTGCAAAATAAACAAAATCATTAATTATATCATATATTTTACTACAAATTTAATTTTATGAAACCCTATTAATTTTTAATAAGAAACAAATATTTAAAACTTCACAAATATTTTAGTTACTATTTTCAACCCAAATCAGTAAATAAATGTTGGTAGATGATATTTTTTGTTTTTATACTGTAGTAGTGTTATAGGTAATATTATAATAATTTAATATACAACTTAAAATATTTTTTATAAGTTCTCAAACAAAAGAAATATTTTCTAGGGGATATTTAAAGAATTTTTTTGTCATGCATAACATGTAAAATTAAATTTATAAGTAATATTAAAATTATATTTCATTAAAAAAAATCTATTAACATTGTATAAGCTATATCTACAATTAGTTTTTAATATGCTTTTATAACTTTTCAGCAAATCATTCACAATTTATACCTCTCAACATTTAAAAATTCAAACCTAAACAATATTTTTTCATGCCAAATGATAAATTACTCTGTATAACATTAAAAAGATTTTGAATTATATTGTGTTAAATAAAAAAAAAATAACAGCCTTTTCCAAGAAAATTTGGATAAAATACAAATTTTATTTATATTGTTTTGTAGTTGGGTGGTTAAATAGCAATTTCTTTGCAAAATAAAATGTTTCCAATATTTAAAATTGAGCACAGAAAACTTGCAAGAAGACTATGAAAGTGAACTATTAGAGCAATGGTTCCCCTTTAGATGGCTATGGACCATTAAATTAAAAATTAGACAAAGCATGAATCATCACTTCCTAAAAGTACTAAAAAGAATTCTAGTGTCAAATATTATATTGGCACAATTCAATACATCTGAATAAATTTGAAAATAAAAATTACGAGTTTCTAAGGACTTTAAAAGCACTTTATAAGGACATTAATGCAAACTTGTATACATTTTTAATGAAAAGTTAAGTATAAAATTTCAAATAGGCTTCTTAGTAAAATAATATTAAAATAAATTTACAAAAGAGAAAAATAGGCACAATCAACTAAAAGATATAAAGTGCAACGAACCAGTTGGTTTTCTATCCAAAATACGTTTTTAATATTATTGCAAGAAAATTCCTATAATTTTATAATATAAACCTAACCACACAAATCTATAGTATGTTCTGAAGTTTCAGTTACTAATAGATTGCGTTCATGTAATACAAAATTTGAATATGAAAAAGTTAAAATAGTATTTTATATTTAAGAATATTGTAAATAAGTCAAAACATCTAAATTTTACTTTGGATAAAATGGACAAGATTTAAATTACAAACAAGAGAAAACTAGGTGAATCGACTATTTTCTTTTTCCAACGGAATTACGGGTTCCCTTCATCTAGGAGTTTTCGGAATGATCTGTAGATATTAAACCTAAAACAGATAAACTTAGAAATCCCAGGAACGAAAGAATAGAAAGTCAAACACATATGAAGAAATATTCAAATAAAATAAAAATTTATTTATCCATGTACATTATATGTTTGACTTTCCATTCTTTCATTCCTGGGATTGTTTTAAGTATAATTATCTACAGATCATTCAGAAAAATTCCAGCTAGGAGTTACGGCTAATTGGAACCCTTTGAAAAAAAATAATTGGTTCTCCTTGCTTTCTTTTATGTGTAATATAATTTTGTCCATTTTGTTCTATTTAGAATTTAGATAGTTTGGTATTCTTAAACATAAAATACTATTAAAAATTTTCCTATTCCAATTTTGTATCAAGTTGTGTTTACATTAAGAATCAACATTTTTAATAGAGGTTAGTCATTTTAAGGACTTCTAAGAGCCTTCGGCTACTTGAAAGTTTCTAAGGACCCTTTGGACAAAAACAAGAAGTTTAAAGTACTTTAGGACCCTTACAAACTTGAAACGAAAATAAAGAGTTTATAAGAACTTCCAAGGACTGTACAAACCCTGTACAAGATATCAAGTTAAAAAATAAGGTCACAATGCCTATAATTATGTTCCTTTAAAATAAATGTTGATTTGCTATTTAAATACTTTTTTTGTATTCAATAAAGAATGTGCTTAAAAAAAATAACATCTGACCTTTGTGGTCTATTTAGACCCTCTCGTGGACATATTGAGAACTCCTGTATTCGAGGAATAGTGGGGATTCAACGGACATCCAGACAGCACAGCATCCAGGCAATTATCTTGTAGTGCATCCGGCCTGAAATAAAACACAGAGAAATAAAAGATAAATATATATAAAAATAACAAAATATTGAAAAATTTGAAGAAAAAAGTTTAATCAAAGAGTTGGTTTTTTTTTTAATATTTTTCAGAACATTTTTATAATATGAGGGGAAAAAATAATAAAATTAAGCATTTTTTTTTTAAGATTGGTAAATTATGATATAAAAAGAGTAATTTTTCTGAATTTTTTTTCGTTAGAATTCGGTTGATGTGTCTAATTTTATAATTTAGCTTACTTGCTTTCATTAATATGAATTATTCTTAATATTAATGAGAATATTCTCAAACAATAAATTATTTCAACTATTGAATTTTGAAAAATTTCTATATTTTATTATGAATCTGGGAGGGAGAGAGTAGGAAATTTAGCATATAATAACCATATAATTAAACAGGTCAAATAAAATAAAAAGTTTAAATTTTAGATATATTATTTGTCCTTCGGAACTAAATAATCAGTTGCAATTATATTCAGTTTTCAGCAAAAATTTGTATTATCTAGTAAGATTTATGTTTTATGATTTGACAAACACAACGACACACGCACTACAAAAGCCAATGAAAATCCAATGTAGTACAGTTAATATACTAATATAAAATAGAAATAACACTTTCTGCCTTAACTATTAAGAATTGTATTAATAAACCACATGTGAATGAATAAGTAAATTTTACTACTTATATACAATATATATAGTGCCTAATTTTATAATTTAGCAAGTTTGTTGATACAATTAACTAGTTAAGACAGAAAGTGTTATTTCTATTCTTTGTTATTAGTATATTAATTGTACTTCATTGAATTTTCATGGTAATCTGCTTCACTACCTTTATATGTTAAGCGGCTTTGTAAAAATAGAAGAAATTTTTTTATATACACATTATACACATATTTTTTTATATACAGGATATATCCGAAAAGAAAAATTTACCTTGTAATTTAGGCAACAACTCAGCAGGCCCTCGACTGTTTGATTCAGGTCTCTTCAATCCATCTCTCAGTCAGATCCATTGTCTAAATAAAAGTATATTTATATAATTAAAGTTTTGAAATATAATCACAAGACAGGAGTTAAACTTGGTAATCATGCTTTCTTGCAATCTACAATAAAATGCTCTACTGGGCATTTTATTGTACTGGGCCTTCTAATTACATTATATATAGGGGTGAGACGAATTTTCAGTTTATATTCGGCTCATATGTCGAATAGCTCTCATAAAAGCAGAATTTAGAAAAAAATCAGATTTAAAAAATCATTTGCTTGTAATTAGTAAAAAAAAATCTATTATTGGGCAACCTATTGAACTTAGAGCCACACCCCTTGGCCAAATGTTAGATGTCTAGTAATGGGAAATAGTGTTGGTTCATTTTCCAATTTTTTGTGATTTATACCATTTTAAATCTATAATATACATCATAATATTGATGATACACCAGAAAGAAAATATAACGCTTTCTACAACAAAAACTATGTTTTTTTCATGTCCAATTCAGATCCAATTGCCTTTCAAAACTAGTCATTCCTGAAAAATTAACATAATCATACAAATTATTCTTTATTCCATTTATCTATTACCCTATAAAAAATGCTTTCGACACTCCCAATTAAGCAATGATTTCTATAACTTGAATACATAACCTATAATCCTCTACATACCTCTAATCCCTCCACATTATACCATTTGAATAGCAGAATAAGATCGAAACTCTAAATCTGATGTATGAAAAATCTGCCATGCAATGAATAAAAAATAACACCGGAAAGTGTAATAAAACCTAATTTATTTTTCAGGAGATAATAGCAGACTTCAAAAAAGAAAAAAATAACGGAAGATATATATACTTACATTTATTTTTGTGTTTGACTTTACACTAACCCATAGAACACTAACGCCATTTTTACAAAGATTACCGCGTCTTGTAGTAAAAGTAGAAGTGTTTACTTTTTCCTGATCAACAAAATTGATATCTCGAAATAATATTTTGTACTAAAAGAAAGTTTAGAATACAATGCACAGTAATAAAAATATATAATTTTGAGAATAATTTATAGATTAATAATTACTTTTCAATAATTACCAATGAATTAACTTCGGAATACAGCTGTGCAATGGGCTGTTGGCGATGGTTCAGGATCTAACAGAAAGGGAAGACTTGGGTTGTGTGGTTGGTTGAAATAAGGCCATACATGAGCTATACAATGGACTGTTGATGACAATTCTGAATCAATCCCGAAGGAAAGACTTGTGAACACTGCCTTGTAATTTTAAACCATGTATAGACGACTATGACAACACCCGATATGGTACCCCACGCACGTGATGTAGGAGTGAGGACTTTTTAACCACGACAGATTTAATGCGCACAAGTCCCCTCTAAAGGGAGGATTACTTTGAACAGGAACGTATTTGACAATCTTTTAATTGTGAGATCTCTACACAGACTGTTGTCATTCGAACCCCTCTTTTATTTTAATCGAATGCTTATTGCCACTTTTTCGACACTTCGGGAACCTATAAAAAATTTAAAACTTTCAATATTTAATAAAAACAAAACGCATGTTAAAAAACTGAATTATCTTGGTTAATTGTTACTTTATTAGTTTAATAATATTTTATTAATTTTATTTTTTAGATTAATATTGCTAATACCATCAATGTAAAATTTTCTCAAACCATTTTTCAAATCTAAATTTTATTTAAACGTTTCTGTTTGTAATGTTTATAAATTTTTTAGATGTAATATGAAATCGAACAATATGAAGTAAGCGATTATTTTAACACTTAAGTTTTGTTAATTGATTAGAAAATGTATTATCAATTGACATTTTGTTTTTATGGAAATAACGTTCTTTATTAATTGAAACTTAATCACGTTTGTACAGTTTATATTTTATTTATAAAATTATTTTCTGATATAAACACACAGCCCGGAAACCTTTAATCTTCAGTTATTCAAAGTTTTATATTCTTAAATTAATTAATATTTTATTCAAAATTAAAGGCGCATGACAATTTTAAAAAAAAATCATTTAATTAAAAAATGTCAGTAATTTTTTTTTATTAAATAATGAGTATTGTTATTATCGACATTTTGAGAAAATATTAAGCAAATTCATGTATCATTTAATAGTTTATAATCATTTGCCTTTAATAATCCCAACTAACGAACGTTTTCAATTTCACACTGCCCAATACAATGGACAACTAGAACGGGGCGGAGTTTAGCCTTGTTTGTGGGATTTCGAGCACGTGTAAGTTGCCGATTACTTGTAAACAAATAATAATATTGCCTTTTTATGTTCAAATTTTACATTAATTACACTTAACTTGTGTTTTAACATCATATTCTAAAAAAATATCCTCGAGCTTTTCAATATATTAGTAGTTTTGAGGGAAATTCTAACGCTATCCCACAAACAAACTAGTTCTGACGTCACTGTAGGCGTGGTCATTCTACTCGTCCATTGCATTCAAATGGTGAAACTTGCATCAAATACATTGTCTGCTAAAAATCATGAATATTTTCGTTAAATAGTCATATGATAAATTAAGGTCAAGTCTTCCTACATGTGGGCCCATCAATATTTTGTTATGTTATTGTTTACTTTGATATATGATTGAATATCCATTCACACAGTTTAGATTCTGCGAATACTTGTTGAACGTGGTAACAGCGCGTTATCCCTAATCTAAAGCGCTGTTTAATCCTATAACTGGTTTAATTATTAATATATTTTCATAATTTTTACATGAAATTGTGATCCATATTCATAATTATCATAAACCATCATTTGTTTTGTGATGAATTACCAAAATTTGACGATGCTAGTAGATTACTATATTTGATTACACTTAGAAATATAGCGTCAATATTGCCGCCAGTTAGCTTTGATAATTTACACAAAACAGGTTATTTTTGATTTTCTCCTAGCGATCTGGTAGTCCTGTGGTAAAATGTGCGCTTTCGGTTGTGTAGGTCCCCGGTTCAAACCCCGATTACTCTTCTAATGAGTTTTCCGATATTTATTTACGTCGTCGTTACTTTAATCGAATATGCTTTTTTTAAACACAATTTTAACTTTATTCAAGTATAAATACATTAATACTGCCCAAAAGAAACTTCCATTAATTAATTAGAAATTTTTATTTTATATCTTTAATCATATTTGGAAAATTATTAGCACTTAACAATATGAACAAATTTATAAACCTTTTATTTAGGTAACAAAAATATGAATGAATGAAATTATTTGAACAATTTTTATGTACTATACGAAGATTTTCCTAAAAATATTTTTTTTAAAAGACAATTCCCCTAAATTATTTTTGTATAAAATGATTTTTTTAATTAAAAATTTTATGTTATGGCGGAGTGGACAAAAACCACAAACGTTTAATTTGGTGTTTCTATCTTTATACCCCATGTACCTGATTTTAAAGACGTTTCACTTCAGAAACATTTAATTGAAATTCAAAAAATATTTTATTTGAAAAAAACTTTAATAGAAAATATTGATGCAGTGCATTTTTAAAATTCTATTTTGGCACCCAAATAATTTCGTTAAATATGATGAATTTACAATTGGAAGAATGCGATATTTTTTTCTTTGATATATTATTGCACCGTCAGTATTAAAACTAGTGAATAGCAAAATTGATACATGTGTTTTTCATCAATGAAGAGGGATTTTTTGTGCAACAAAAATGTGCAATTTTTAAAATACTAATATAATATAAGGTTTCCATGCAAATTGGAATTCAAACTACTTCACTAAGTGTTTTTATTTTTGAAGAATGTATGGTTTTCATTACATCAAAACACTTTCAAAAGTGTTCGAAGTAAATAATCTGAAAAAAATATTCGTTGACCGATTGTGTTCGAATGGTTCGTTTTATGGGCAAGCAAACCTTCTATTCAGTCTTCTCCCCTATTATTCTCAGAAGGCAGGGCAGTACTCAGAAACGCCTGAAGTCACCAACTATCAGACCAGAGACGCGACAAACCTTGTACGCTTGTTTCATTTACAACCCAGGGCTTTCTTCTCTCCACAAAGGCAAGAACCCCTTGCATGGGAAGGGAGCTGGGGGGGGGGGGGGGGGGGGGGGGGGAGGCAGGGGGGATGGATTTACAAGGACGGACTACAAAACAGCAACTAGACTAAAATAAACAACCCCATCTATCGTTGAAAATTAAAATCAATTATTACTTATTTTCCATTCATATTAAAGCAACTTTAATATTAAGCAAAAATATATAAATTTTACAAGTATCAGTTTTACGAAAGCATAAGTGTTTTAATTTATTGACTAATTAAAAAAAAATATTATATTGTGTTTGTTCCGACAGAATTACTATTCAAAATATAATAATTATTTTTGTTTTAAAAGGTTTAATATTTTTTTTAAACAAATAATTAAACATTTTACTAGCATTTGTTATAAGATTTTTTATACGAATGTCCAGCCATTCAGATAAAGAATGCATTAATTTTTATAACACTTTTATAGCACTTGAAATCCAGTAGTGGGCTGGTAACGACCAGCCATTATTGGGCCATTACATTTTTTTCCGTATAAATTTCCGTTACCACAAGATACAGTACTGGCCATTTGCTGGGCTAGTGCACGGCTGACCAATATTTAAATTTATTTTGTCCAAACATTTTTAAACATTTTATATTATTTTTTATTTTATATTAAAGAAAAGTAACACGATGAAATCTTTATAATATAAATTTAATACTGGGCAGCTATACTGACAATTATGAAGGGTTCAGCACATATTAAAACAAACTTTGATGAATTATCTATTATATATTCAATAAGCACTTCCGTTTCAAAATTTTATTCCGACTGACGCAAAAGTTGTGGCTGAGCAGTAAAGGGCTAGTACTTGAATTTCAGTAGTGGGCTGGTAACGGCCAGCCATTATTGGGCCATTAATTTTTTTCCCCTATATTTCCGTAACCGCAAGATCCAGTACTGGCCGTTTACTGGGCTAGTGCACGGCTGGCCAATGGCCAGCAGTGGCCATCACTGGCAGCACTGGGCCAACAGTTTGCCATAACTCCAATGTTTGCTGGGTAATATATTTAGAGCATTTTAACTCTTCAAATAGATTACATACCCAAATTAAATTCTTAGTAGCATCTGCAATAGCAAAAAGTTCAACTTCACATGTTGACAATCCTACACACTTTTGCTTGTTTGCTTTCCAAACTAATAAAGAATTACCAAGCATAATAACCGATCCAGAGAATGACTTTCCTCCTTCGGCGTTTCCCCAACTTGAATCAGCACTAACTTTCAGATCCCCAAGATTGTCGTCGTAAAATAAAATACGATCTTTGGTACCTTTTAAATATCTTAAAACCCTTTTAAGTAACAAAAAATGACGCTTTTCTGGTCTTTGATTATACTGAGATAGAAAACTTACAACAAAACTTAGATCGGGACGTGTGCGATTCGCAAGATAAGAAAGTTCACCTATTAATTCTAAATACTTGGTTTGATCAATCTGCTCGTTCGTAGTGTCTAAACATTTGTCCTCATTTTTAGAGATTGGGAGTTTTACAGGTTTACATTCACTCATACCATGTTTTTCAAGAATAATTTCTATATACTCTTTTTGAGATATTCCTATTCCATTTTTGAATTTTTGTATTTCTAATCCCAAGAATTTACCCTTTTCAGTTGTTTCATTAAGATCAAAATGTTCTCTTAATTTATGAATAATTTCATCTGCAAGTTTTGGATTACTGCTAAAAATACCCAAATCGTCTACATATATACACATTGCAAAGAAATTGTTCGGATCATCTAAAATAAAGATACAATTATCAGAAGCGAGTTGTTTAAGTCCGATTTCTAATAATACAGTTTTGAGTTTTAAATTCCAATTTCTACCAGATTGCGGTAAACCGTAAATACTGCGTTTAAGTTTACAAACTTTGTTTTCTCCGAAATTATTTTCATAACCTGGCGGAATAGTCATATACACGGTTTCCTTCAAATCACTATACAGATAAGCTGTTTTAACGTCAAAAAATCGAATATCTAAATCAAGCTTTGCAGCTAAAGCGACTAATAATCTAAAAGATTCTATATTTACTACGGGAGAATACGATTCGTCATAGTCTAGATTTTTGATTTGATTAAATCCTGCTGCAACAAGACGCGCTTTATACTTAGCACAATTTTGATCTTGTTTAAAGTTATAAACCCATTTACTTTTAATAGTTTTTTACGTCATTCGGTTTATCCACTATTTCCCATACGTTATGTTGTTCTAATGATTTCAACTCGTCTTGCATTGCTTTAAGCCAATCATTTGAGTTTTTATTGGACATAGCTTCATCGTAATTATTCGGTATATCATGAGTAACTACGCACGTTAAGTTCGTTTTTAATCTTTCTGATCTCCTTACACCTTGTTCTAACATTTGTCGTTCTTCTAAAACACGTTCGCGATTCAACTCCTGACTTTTAAGCTTAGTCATACCAATAGGTCTACCACGTTTCTGTGTTTGGATATTTGCTTCTGTCGAATATTCACCCAGATCTAAATCTAAAAGTGGTTGATTTTGCACATCACTTTTCGAATTTTCGGCTTCGGATTGAATTAACCCATCGTTAAAATACGTCTCAATATCCCAATTATTATCAAACGATCGTTTCAACAAATTCGAACCTTTCAAGTTTTCATTAAATTTTACTGAGCGTTCTTCTATCACACAATTTTCCTCAACATTAAAAATTCGATAAGCTTTTCTTTCTCGAGAATATCCCACCATAATACCAGTTTTACCAGGGATTTGCAAT
Organism: Troglohyphantes excavatus; assembly: GCA_963932185.1. Classification (NCBI taxonomy): domain Eukaryota; kingdom Metazoa; phylum Arthropoda; class Arachnida; order Araneae; family Linyphiidae; genus Troglohyphantes; species Troglohyphantes excavatus. The sequence goes on from OZ010669.1 coordinate 47,996,561, forward strand.
TTGTTGCGGTATACTTTTGGTGTGTGGTAATAAGCTACACAACCGAACACTTTCAAATATGAAATATTGGGCTTTCTTTTGAAAAACAATTCATACGGAGTTTTAAGTTTAGATTTTCTAGGGGTTAAATTTGTAACATGTGTACTACAAGCAATGGCTTCAGCCCAGAAAGTTAAAGAAAGTTTACTTCCGTAAATTAATGTTCTAGCACGATCCAAAAGAACTCTTACAGCTCTTTCACTTTTACCATTGCTGGGAGGATTATAAGGAACTGTTTTTTCGTGAGTTATTCCACATTCATCAAAATAAGATTTTAGTTCATTATTAATGAATTCACCTCCATTGTCAGTACGGAAACGTTTGATACGTTTATCTAACAAATTCTCGTATTTTGCTTTGAATAATTTAATCTTATCAATAGCTTCACTTTTACGTTTTAAGAAATATGTAAAATACATTCCAGAATAATCATCTACTATAACAAGAAAATACTTAGAATCATTTAACGAATTTTCAGGCATTGGACCACACAAATCTACATGAATTAATTCTAAAACACATTTACTTTGTTCATATTGAATAGATTTATGAGGTTTGGAAGTAATTTTACTCACATCACACACTTCAATCAAACTTAGCAACTTCATTAAGATTAGAAGTATTAATAGCAAGATTATCATCAATTAGCATTTTACACATATAATCATAATTCAAATGACATAGTCTTTCATGCCACAATTTACTTAAATTATCATTAACATAATTACATTCATCTTTAATAGATTTTTCAACATTAGGTTCCAAAATTATTTCTAAACGCTTATTAACTTTATTTGCTTTTAAAGCTTGTCTACCTTGATTATCAATAACTAACATACAATTATGCTCAGAAGCAATCTTGTAACCCTTTTCTAATAAAGTAGTTAAGGATAATAAATTACATCTTAGTTCAGGAACATATAACACATCATGTATATCTAAATCATTGTTATTAAACTTAGCTTTTACAGTACCACTACCTTCCGATTTTATAGTAGAACCTCTACCAGCTAACTGTATTTCACTATTAGAACTATTAAATTCATTAAACCATTTTAAATTATTTACCATATGACAGCTACAACCGCTATCTATGAGCCATATATCTTCAGTTTTGTCCGTTTCTTCATGGTCGTTAGATGCCGTCAGAGCGAAATTGGAGCGGCGGTTTCCCCCACTGGAACTTCTCCGGTCGGTGTGCTCACTCGAACCTCCTCTCGAATCCCGGCGCAAGTTCTTAGGTTGGTTTTTCTGTTGGTTCTTTCTTGCGTAACAACTTTTCCACAAGTGTCCTTTTCTTTTACAAAAATGGCAAGTCTTTTCGAAATTCTTAACGGCGAATGCATTTTCCGTTCTTTTCTGGCTTGGGTTGGAATTTCGCTGGAACTGTTGTTCTTCTTCTCGCATTACTTCTAAAACATCTTCCATGGACTTTTCTCTTTGGGTCTTGAGAATTTCTCTAATATTAGAATATTTTCCATTAAGTCCACGAACAGCATGGAATACTAGTTCACGACTGGTAATTTGCAGTCCAAAACTAGCGCACTTCGTAGCTAATCCTCTTGCTCTAGCTATGTAGTCGTTGGCGGATTCTGTTTCACCCATTTGCAAATTCTTTAATTCTTGACTAGAGTCAATTTTTCTATCTTCAATACCACCGGTACAATTGTCTTTAATCTTTGTCCACAATTCTTTTGCATTCCGCTCAGGAGCATACTGAAGTAGGTATTCGTCAGATAAAGACAGCTTGATATAAGAAACGGCGTCAGCGTTCTTTGAGTTCCATTCTGCATAACTTTTATCGTCTGCTGCAGGTTCAGCCACGTGCAGTACGTTGGAAAGTCCTTTTATCGATAAAGCGGCTTCTAATTTAACAGACCAAATGAAATAATTGTTTCCAATAAGTGCAGGAACTATCGGTGATATTTTACTATCTGCGTTAAACATTTTTAATTCTTTCTATATGCAAAAACCACGGACTCCGTTACCATAATGTTGTATGTGGATCGATTAATAACGCAGACATTAGCTGAACAAGAACTTTATTTGTAAATCAACAAGTATATATAAGAAATAAACAGCGCCATCTAGACACAGAAATCATAAGTAAAATATTTGCATATAACCAGATACTGTCTGATGCCAACATGCCTATTCTACACGGACAATTCTTTTTAATCAAAAATGAGTACATTTGAATCATTATGAGTACCTAATTTTAATAGTGTTGAAAAGTATTAAAATAACGTTAAATATTTTTAAAAAGTGTTTTTCTTCCTTACTGAATAATTTTAAAAACTGGATCTGCCTGGTTCTTCCACCCACAACTACAGAGGCTTCTGCAAAATGCTACACACGTTTACCACGTCCATGTAGAATAAGGTTTAGATTAGTCTTTTTTTTTTCGTTTTGCATGTTTTGTGTAAGAAATTGGCGATCGTTTTATTTGAATCAAATTTCTTGAAAATGTGTATAAAGATCGGTTTGTTTTAAATTTTATTCATTTGACGATTTAATGTCATTTTTATACAATTTAAAACTTTGTGTTTGTAATGTTCTTGTGGCTTTGGAATTGTCATATTTTTAAAAATAAATTACCGTATATACTCGCGTATAAGCCGATCCGCGTATAAGCCGACCCCTCAATTTTAGGGCGATTTTTTGTACAAAATTGAAAACTCACGTATAAGCCGAGTTGTATTTTCGTATATGAAAAATTCCGATTAAAATCTGCAAATGTTAATTTCTAAAAAAATATTTAAGCCGAGAAATCATAAAAAAAAAGTGGCTTGAGAAACGGCCTTCTTCGATGTTCGTAACGATCCATCGTGCTTAAAAAGAATATACCACTCACGATGTTCTTGTGTATTTCAAACGTCAATCGTAATTCTTTAATTACATTTATCTCAATATCATAGTGAAATATTTTAAACCATAAACTTAAATAGCAAAATGGGCAATTTCAAATTCTTAACATCGTTTTATAAAGATTTAAAAACTTAGAAAACGTCAGCTATTTTCGGTCAACATCGCGACTATTGCGCGATTAAATACGGAAAGCATTTTTTATCCACCTCGGAAAGAAATACTAGTATATTATGGATGAATGTATACTTCTTATTAAAATATTTAGTTTTTATTACGAAATAAATTACTTGAAAGTAGAGCTTGAATTCGTGGATTAGCAACGTCCCGATTTTACCGCTTTAAAGTCAATTCCATCCAAAATTATAATAAGACAACTATTCATTTCTTTACATAATATTATCAAGGAATAAAATATGTATTTGGGAAATAAATGTTATTTAATTATTGCAATTGAGTAAGGAAGACATCGACTTTTAAAGAGTGTCATTCGCTCGCTACGCACGATGTCAACTTCTTAGTCTTCCATCTAAAATTCTATTAAAGTAACGTATACTAGCTTCATAGATACTACAAACCAATTAAATACTTATCAAAATATATACTTTTTATATAGTTAAACTGATTATTTATCAGAGTGCAATTTAATTACGTCGCGATGCGCAGAACGGTCTTCAGTCAGCACATGTGACGCACATTCTAGATCTAGAATCGGGGAAATCAGTCGGAGCAATATTCTTCAAGAATCCGCTTAATTTCAACTTCTCTTCTTTTCCCATTATAGGCAAATTATTTTTTAATTTTACTGACCCGCGTATAAGCCGACCCCCCTACTTTTTGATGAAGATTTTGACTTAAATTTCTCGGCTTATACGCGAGTATATACGGTATAATACGAATTACCCTCGATAATAAGTTTCAAAACTAGATAAAATAATCATCGCCATTTGGCATCGAAAAGTCAAACTCAATGCCAAGGACGATTCTTTAATTTTTTTTTTATTATTTTAGCCCCTTAGTGAGCTAAAGAAATGTAAAGATTATCAACAAGGAATAGTTAATTGGTTTATCTTAATATATTTTTTATTTTAAATAAAAAACATAGTTTAAAAATTTGTTTTTTATTATTTAAAATGCGTGGAACTGAAATGTTATGCCTTCTGGAAAATGACCCCAAAGCTCATTTTAATTATTCGAACACAGTTGACCCAACTTTTAAATAATAAACATGAATATAGTTAATCTTTTATCCAATCTCTCTCTATATACTTATTTCTTGTTTTTACATTTTTTTATTTAAATTTGTCATTGGTAAACTTTAAAGAATAATTACGTTTGCTTGACATGTAGAAATTTTAAAAAAAAATACTATTTGTTTAAATATGCACAGATGAACCACCTACAGTAATTTATAGATAAAAACTCTCATCCATACATACGAGGTGTACAGAAAATGGTTATGTACTTGCTTCATTTTTATATAATTGAATTAAAAATGTAAATTGTGCAAATGTTCCTAAATAAGAAATAATAACATATTATTGAAAAATTCATACAATCAATTTTTACAAAACTTGGGGATTCTGCCCCCTACTCGATAACGCCTTTCTGTGCAAAAAAACATCGTCTTCCGACGAGGAGTATAGTCTGTACCCATTTTGAAAATTGAACAACCCACTGCTGATTCTTCTACACCCCATTTTATCAACCACCGGAGGATTGTTCGTTAACCACCGGAGATTACTATGTGAAAATTCCGTCTTAAAGTACTCAGTTTTGGTGGAATTGATATGAATTTTTTAGTGGAATCGCATTAATTTTTAACGCAAAAATCCCGTCTTAAAGTACTCAGTTTTGGAGGGGATTGCATTAAAATATTTAGCAATTGATGTGGTTCAAAATAAATATGCGCATCAAGTGGTTAATATATACACGAAGTTTAAGGAAATGTGAATAATAAATATCCTTCATTTTATAACTTACCTTCACCATTCTACTTGTACTTTGGCATGCAGCAGCGGAAATAAATTTCACCATTGTCAGAAAATCTGCCGAGCTCACTCTTTGTCGCACGGATGAATTTTTGGCGACATCCACCAATAAATTAGCACTCATGTACTCGTATTTAAAATGTGAAGCGGACACCATTTCTTTCAAACCATTTGTGGAAAAACCGCTGCGAAGTTCTCGAATAAGCAGATCGAAAGTTTTCCTCCAGTGCTCCGCGTAGTCTAGAATTGTAACCGAGCAAGGAATGAACTGGCAGCATGCAAAAATTGCAGCCAAGGACCCTATAACATCAGTTCCTGGACCTCCTCCTAAGCTGCACAGGGTGAGACGTCTCTTTGAGTTGATTAATTCGTAGATGACGCTATTGTTTAGGATAGCTATTTGCAGCAAATCACACACCATGCCTGTGTAGCACATGGAGTATTTGTGCAAATACGCACATCGGTGTGCAGGGTCATTGTAATTAGCGACGCTGACGACTTGGTTCAGCTGCCACAAAGGATTCGGCATGTACACTTCTTTCATTGTTTTAATGCCCTCTCGAATTTGTTGGTCACTCACGGAAAACATATTTTTTTCTTTCATCAGGACTCTTGTATAGAGATCCACGAAAACGGATGAAAAATCCGTGATGGACATCTTGCTTTCGAACTGGAATAAATAACAGCTCAGTATATTTTGCAATTAAATGTAGAGTCTCGAAAGGGAAGTTGTTATCATTGAGAGTTATAGAGCAAAGTGACACGCAGCGAACACTTGTGACTGCCGATTAGATCGCGACGGACTGACAAAAACTGTCTAGCTAGTCGAGACCGAGAGTCGAAAAGGGGAATTCCCGTTTCGTTCTCTTTTTTAAAAAATATTCTTTTCATTCTTCCTATTCGCGTGTTGTTTGCAGGAAGGTAGCGTCTCCCGCCGAATGTGGTACAAAGGTATCTTGGCGCAATAATTGTTTGGCGATGAGGGGATAAAGAACCAAATACTACAACCTTGAATTGTAGTTCCATCAAATGTTTCCCTTCCACGGAAGCAGAGCCGGATTTAGAGTTAGTGGACTCCTAAGCTGAATATGTGGTGTGGGCCCCCAATTAAAGGGGGAAGGGTATTTAATACCCCCAGTAAAATGGGAGGGGGGGGGGGATATTTATGAAAATATATATTCCAGAACTGCAAAATAAACAAATCAATTTTAAGTGTACACATGAATTTGGGATACAGTATATTTTTGTAAATTTCCACTACAAAATGCCAAAGGTTTCAGAAATCTCAAGGTGCAATTTCATTCCGGAATTTATGAAAATGATAATTAAATATTGCTGCTCGTCTTTGTATTTACCCTTAAATGGCTCGAAGCAGAATACAATAAATAAAAACAACTGATTTCCAAATAAAAGTAAGACAATGTTATTGTAATTATCACAAATTAAACATATTTTTAAAATATATAAATTATTAGGGTATATTTATTACGTACAAATCTGTTAAGAAAAATATAATTTTTCTCCCATTAGGATTTGGATTATCCTCCTTAAATTTGTTACAAGTAAACTATGTTTTTTTCCTTCTTTTTTTTGGTGTGTGGTACGGGTCCGGTCCCTAAGGCCTATGCTTAAATCCGGCCCTGCTCGGGAGGATTCAAGTTGTTTTAAATTGCTGTAGCTTTTTATTACGCAAATTTTATTTATTTTTATTATTGGGCTTTTCAACTGATTGGCACAGTTGTGGTAGGGGTAAATCGTGTATTTAATCGCAATTTTTTTTTATTTTGCAAACATGTACTTAAATTTTTGCCCTCTCCTCCCTAATTGCAGAGACCTATGCGAAACCTCATATGGCCCCTGTTCTCAGTTTCTGTGAGAAGAACTGTGGTTTAAGAAAATGAAGTTTAATTGCGGCTAGTGTAAGGGGTACAGGCCCAGCCACTTTTTTGATGACCATGACTCTAAAATGTGAAATAATGTTATACATAATTTAAGAGGGTAAATTGCTGAATTTTAATCAAATTACACTGTTAACAATAGATACTCAAAAATAAGTCAAATGTACTCAGTTTTGATTACATTCGATGCTTATTATGACTCAGAATATATTAGTTCAGTGAAAAGACAGACTCAAAAATAAGGACACTGAATAAAAAGAGCAGATGCTAGCCTACATGGCTGTCTTCATAAATCACTTTAAAAAATATCAACAATTTCAACCAAGGCTTACCGAGAATCGAACCCAGATCCTAAGGCACCGCAGTCCAGTTCCGTATCCGAATAATTGAGTTGTAATAACTCAGTTTCCATTTAAGCAATCGACATCAAATAATGTGGAAAATCATCTTCTGAACAACTATTTTAAGTTTGTCAGGTCGCTTTGTTAAGATAGCTTGAGCAGAAGCTGAGATTAGCAGTATTAAATCACACTACTCATTTTTGAGAAAATACAAGTGCTTAAATTTGAGTACGTGGTCGCTCATTTACGATACAATTGTACTCAAAGAAAAACGAGTAGGTTCAGGTACTCATTTGTACCTTTTTTTACAGTGTAATTTTTCACTAGTTAAATTAACTTTTTCTAATATTTTTCTCTAATTTTTATAAGTTTTGTCAATCAAATTTTTGGTTCATTTTTCCCCTTTTAGATTAGTATATTAAGCTAGCTTAATCTATCGAAGTTTTATTTATCTTAACATATTTGCATGATAATTTTTATGATTGTTTTTAAACATTGAACTACACCGTTTTACTTGGATTATCTTATCATTCGTGCCTTTTCATATTTCATACTCACCAGCTGCCACTGATTAGCAAGGAGATAGGTTATATGAATTATAAGCATTTTATATTGAACTTATTTATCTCTAATGTTAGTTTTGTATTATAAAAATCAGTGGCGGCTCGCCCACTACAGCAAGTACAGCCGGGATGCACCTAATTTTATTATATTTTAAAACTAAAATTATATATTTTATTAATTTTCTTAAATGAAGATTAGAATTGGAAATGGAGATTAAATTTCAACTCTAAGTAAAAAAAATCTCCGATAAATAGCAAGCGTGTTTCCGTAATGCACAAATTCAGGAGAAGAAAAAACAAAAACTCCATTCAATTAAAATTGCAGCTAAAAAGCGAAGTTCGAAATCGGCTGCATCGTTGCCATGGCAACCTTACGTAGTATGACTTCCCCAGCACGCTAAAATGGAGGATGTGACGACACAAACGTAGCGCAAAAGGATTTTTTCAAATTAGCTGTACTAGGGATTTCGAATATATGATTGGTTCATTGCTGAATCGACGAGGCGGGGTGGAAAACGATAATTTCGAAGAATCTCTCCAAACGGAAATAGTTTTCGATAAGTTTGCACGTGTGTTGTTGTTTCTTTACTTAAATTAATATTAAAATTGACCAATTCGCAAGTTTGATAGGAGGATTGATTTTATTTTCAAATAATAAGTAAGTGTTTTCTATTATTTTTACATGTTATCTTTCATAAAAGTTGAAAGAAAACTTTGGTTTGAGTAATAAATTTTAAAGAATGGCAGTTCGTGTATGGTTGGGAAAAAGGGCGAGGAGGGGGGGGGGGGGGGGGGGGGGGAGTTACATGTTTTCGGCTGCACTAACATTTTTGACCACGGGCCGCCACTGATAAAAATCCAGCATATTTATTAACTCTAAAACTTTCATCTCTGCGCAAATTAAAAAAAAATATCTACATTTAACATGAAAAAACGTATTCGTACAATACACTTGCTCAGGGGTGCCCATCCCCCCCAAACTCAATGGCGCAAATCCCCCCTAAGTCAATGGCGCCACTTCCCCCCCCCCCCCCAAAAAAAAAAAAAAAAACTCTACCCCCTCAAATTTAAAGCATATAACTTTATTAGAATCTAAAATTTTCAAGTGAATCCACACAAAGCTCCACATTTCGTATTTTATAAATTAGTTGGAGATAAAATCAAGATATAAATTTGGTTATACTTTAATTAATATGTATGGAACTTATATATTGAATTAAACTTTCTCTCCGCATCTCTTTATAACGTTTCATTGATACAAACAAATGGTGCTTAAAATCAGGTTCGTCGGTAAAATATATGGTCGGAGGTTCGGATAACATAATTTTGTCGAATAAAATTGTAATTTAACAAATTTATTAATTGTTAAAACATGCGTTAAAATTCATAATAAATTCCATAGAACTTGTTATTGTCTGTCCGCTAAGAATCGATCGATTTCGGTTTAAGAACCGCAGCTTTGTTATGGTCTAAAAATCTGGTGTTTTCTACAAAATGTCATCGATTTGTCTATGGTGTTGATTTCAATTCCACCAGAAAATATAATTTACAAATGTATATTTAAAAAATTTCAAATTCAATTTTGTAAACACCTAAAAATAGTAACTGTAGAAATGCTGACGGTAATCTCTGATTGTTCAATTTCAGAAAAACCCTTGCAATCGCTCCATTTAGACTAAAATAACTACCTACAATATTTTATTTTATTTGTCAGTGATATATGCAAAATCACTCTAATTAGCAGAAACACATGATGTAAATAGGTTTTACTCTAAATGCTCAGAAACAATTGCCTCTTACATGTCAGCCAAATGCCACTGAACATGCTTAAATACTTTATATATAAGAAAGAAAAGCTTTCTGTTTGAAATATAAAAAACGACTTTTTTTTAAAAACACATCATGACATCAAAGAAATAAAATCGATGTTATTTACGCGCGTTAGATACAGATGGTTCTACGAGTGTATATGTAAACCACATAGTTTGTATTCCTCAATCACAGGGCCATCTACAAAAGCTAATGCGCTTTAATAATGTCCCCATTCTACACGGACGTTATTTGCGCACGTTAGCTTTTGCGATAACTCTGCGATTGGTCCACCACGTGGTGTGAATGCACCAATCAGATGCTTCTGCAAAATGCAACGCGGCGTAAATAGCGTCCGTGTAGAATGGCCTTAGAATATCTGTTTTTTACTGGTTAAGTATACTTTCTCTTACCTAATGGTATAAACAAAACTGGTATATATAAAACACGGCTACATATATGGTCAAACAGAAATATTTATGAAAAAGTGGGAAAATTCATGTCTTAACGGTTAGAGATGTCAACATGAACTAAAGTACAAATTATAAGTAATGAATAAACTTGTGAAAGTTTTATTTAAAAAAAACATCTATTAAACCCCAACAAAATAGACAGGTAAACACAGAGATAGAAAAAAAAAAGTATCGACTAAATTCATGCAAAATACTGAACGCTGTTGGTTTTGTTTAAAATCACTCGTGACCTTCTACTCTTATTTTTGGCTATTTTAAATATGACTATCAAATGCAAAAACTTTATTTTATCGAATTTTAAGAAATCTTTATTTAAATTAAAAATGTATTAATAATGACATTTAATTTCAAAATGCCATCCACTTACCAGTACAGTTTATCAAACTCAGAAAATACCTTTCATTTAGTTATTTTTTTACAATTTAAATATTCTCAGCTTTACTCCACATTTAAACTGCACGTTCACAAAAACCATTCGTCCTTGCTGACTAAAATATATTATCCGTTCTTTTATTGTAACATCATTGAAATTATTTAAACTGATTCGACGCCAAGACTAAACTCAAATATAATAAAACCACCTACGCTCAGTAGCGGCGATTGGTTTCTAAAAATTCAGTTTGGCTTTCATAATACTACTCGTATTCAACGTAGAGAAATATCGGCGCCAATATGTTTCCCGCTAAAAAATCAAGACCTATGGTCGCGCCTATTTCCTTTGGCTTTTTTTGTTTTATTTGAACGATGAGTATTTTGTAATGACAGAAGTGGCTCCTAAATGTCTGTTAGCTGTCTGTGTGCTGGCAGAAGATACAAAATAATACGAGAAAATAAAATAGATTGTAAATGTAATATAAGCACCAGAAAAAAATAGGAGAGGGTTGGGGTAGGAAATTTTTCTTTAGTTCGTCAATTCAGTAACACAATTTACTAAATATTTTTTTTAGTTTAAATTTAAAAAGTATGGGGGCAACATACAAAAAAAGTGGGAGGGGGGAGCGTCCCCCCTAATCGCCACAACTGTTGCTTATTAATGAACAAACGTATGAAAGTAATTAGTTTCTTATGGAGTTGTATATAAAAATCGTAATTTACGTTATAAGTGTTGTTGAGATGCAGAAACAGTTTATGCTTCCATCATTGCAGTTTTTTTTAAAAAAACATATGCCACATATTAACAAACAAAAGAATTAACTTTGTTAAAGTCACCGTTTTTTTTCCAGTTTTTGTTGCAGTCTGCAGTCCTGAGTTTATAGCAATCTTCATATTTATTTTTAAATTTTTTCTTCCTAACGGAAAAGTTATTGCCTCACAGCGTTTTTTAATTTAAATCTCAGCACTGAAGTGTATAGTCTGAATGTATGAACCGGACAAAGTAAACGTGTATGTCCTAGATATATGAGTAACACATTAAAAAAAATACTAAAGTTTTAAAAAATATGATTTTTTCTCTGAAATAGTTTTCTTGGTGTTTTTCACTGACCCCCTCCCCCCCCCCCCCCCCAAAAAAAAAGCGAGGGGTCCTGTGCGGTGGCATGCGCCGCACAACCTTAAGATACTTCTATATCCATTAATCAGATAATTTTTGTAATTTATTTTGTAGAATCTTTCTAAAATGGCATTTAATTTTAACAGAATAAAGACTTGCATTTTCAAACAAGAGTATTTTTTTACAATTTCGTCAGCTTTTGTGTCGAAGAGGCGTTTCTTGAAATGGCTGGAAATTCCAGTGACTGCGGACGTATTATATATGCAAAATTATTTTTTGCCCAAAACATTTCCCCCTGAAAATTAAATAATAATAAAGAAATGAAAAAAAATCCCCCCCAAAAATTCTGATGGCGCAACTTGCACCATAATCCCCCCCTATGGGCACCCCTGCACTTGCTAGAAGTTATCATTTCATTGTAATTAAACAAATTAGGTTCATTTCCTACATACACGTCTCTTTCAATTTCAGGAAATAACCTATCGAAATTCCTAACCCTAAAAAACTCTAGTGTTTGGCGCAGATTGGCCATATTTGGCCCTTGTGCCATTAAACCCTAAGCAAACAATTTACCCCTCACATCAGAATGTGTAAAACGAATTCGAGCAACCAGCGCCCTAAACAGCAAAGTAAAAGGGAGTAAATTTTGTTTATAAATACTGATATTCAAAAGAGTAACAATAATGAAATTCAAAAAAATATATATATTTTTAACTTTTGGATAATAAAAATTTAATTTTCGGGTGGGAGTATTTTTCTCTTTGTTTTCAAACAGTTTGATTTATATAATAAGAATAATATAAAATGAAAAGGAACGATTTTATATATTTTTTTCATAAAAAACGGTTCACAAAGTTTCGAACCATACGTTATAAAAAGTAATGGTCATATTTTGACCCTTTCTTTACTATTAGGAAAATAAAGGGTGGAGAAACCGTTAAAAAACCTTTTGTTGCAATTTGTTTGGAGTCAAAAGCTTTAGTCACCCGACTAGGGTGCAAATCCAAGAGGGAAAATAAGATCGCGAATTTTGATGAAACATTAAATTTTGGATTTATGTCAATGTGGCATTTATTATTGTTTTGTAGTTAGAAACTTTGACATTTCATGCATTTTAATCTTCAACTTTTAAGTTGAATTTTTCACAATAATATCTCTCTATTTTAAAAAAAAGTAAGCCCTAGGGGGAATTTTCAGTTCTTTCGATGTTATTCAGATCGTATCTCAAAATGTAAAAGTCCTAAAATTACGAAATTAATTGAATTTGTTAAGAAATGTTTGATAAATAAGAAGAATATATTTCTGTTTCAATATTGTTATTAGTTTATAAGTTACTAGCTGAAATACCCGTTCCACGCACAGGAAGGAAATATTACAATTGATACAAATACAATATTTATAGCGAAATAAACAATATTCTTAATTTGTCACCCATCAGTATTAAAAGTACTAATAACGAAATTTTATTGGCAAGGTCCTGCAAGAAATGGAAAGATTGACAATATACGGAAGTTGGCTATACAATAACGTGGATACATATATATGTTACTCCCGTTGTTTAACATATATATTTTAACCTTTAGTAACATCCCAAAGATTTAAAGAGGAACAACTCTTATAATTGTTAATAATAATTATCTCCTAAAAATTTTATTAAACACCTATGTCAACATTTGTCGTTAAGTTTCACCAAATTGGTGAGAATATTAGAAGAAGAAAAAAACGACAACGATTTTAAAAGGTTCATTTGCCAAATTCAAGATTTTCATATTTTTTCCTTTGTACGGTAAACCCTATCAATATGCGAGGGGGGACGGTTCCCCAGCCACTTTTTTTAGATTTTGCCTCTGCACTTTAATATTTAACTTTTTTAAATAAAAAAATAAGTCATATTTTTTACTGCATTGCCAAATCAAATTAAAAAAAATCGTACCCTATCCCCTACCCACTACAACAGACGATGGACGCAAATCCATTCCCCCTCTGACACTTGTACCACTTGGGGGTAGGAGTCTACAACAACAGTTTTCGATTCCGCCACATAACTCCTCATACGATCATATAAAGACAGGTAGGCCGCATCGATCAAGCAGATTATTAACCCATTCCACCCGCTGACTTTTGTACTCCGTGAAGAAAATGTCGTCCTTAACTGCAGACGATTTCGTTCACATTACTCCCCGGGTAATCGTGGTATGAACAATAAATGACCTACCGTGGTTTAGGAAAGTGAGTCGCGTCGATCAGGTAGGTTTTTAACCCATTTTACCCTCTGATCTTTATACCGCATGAAGGAAAATGTCAGCCTTGGTGACAGGAAGTATACACGTCCACCCCAATAATTATATGGGAAATCAGCCTTTGTGGATAAATGACATAATATGGAGTAGAGAAAGGTAGGCCGCGTCAACCAGATTGACCATTTATACACTCTTCCCCTGACCTTCCTACCACGTGGGGTCCAAAGTTTGCATGAACCAATTATTACGGTACAGAGTGGCTTGTACCTACCCGTTAGCTTACTTTTTCTATGTCCACTTTGAACGACTGGCCCGCCCGAAGACATACAGCGAGATGTTTCAAAGAAACCGAAGCTTCGACCGTCACGAAGGCAACCCAGCCCAACCGAGAAGACGCCGGTGAACCCCCGGCCCATGAACCCGAGCGACCCGTGGAGCAAACCAACATCCACGGGCGCGCGGGTTTTAAAATTTGAACTCCACTGAAAGATTTGCTACTTTGCATTTATTAACTTTATTACAGAACTCAACTGAACTTCACTCACAGGCAGAGTGGTAAGTAACATAACTGGCCTCTCGGCAGGTAAAATAATAAATAATGGATAACATAAAACTAACTGAGTGCACGGGGTTTTTTATTACAAACCAGATAGCTTACTTTTCCTATGTAAGATATAAGTAACAACTCTGTCAAATTTCATTTTCCTGGGTATACAGAAAAATAGAAAATTTGTGATGAGTCAGTGGATAAGTGGTTAGGATTTTTACTTTTGGCAGTTAGAGTTCGAATTTTTGAAAATGAATATCCTTTCTTATTGAGCAATTTTGGCTTAAAATGCCATACTCCATGCCAAATTTAATTTTCATAATTGTAGTACGGAATATCCCGTTATCCAATCATATTTTCACCAGTTTGATATTTTATCATTTTTTGACATTTTTTTCGCCATTTTTATATTATTTTTTACATACTTTAGTTTATTTGGCGATATTTTATTCACTTGGCGAATTTTTTTTATTTATTCGATGACATTTGAATTTATTTGGCGATGTTTTTTAAATTTGCCGACAGGTTTTAGTTATTTGGCGATGTTTTGGCGATATTTAGTCAACAGCCAATCAGAATGCTCCTCGTAGGTTACATAATATTAAAATTTTCCATTGTTTCAATTTTATATTTTGCATTGTTACACGTTCTCCATGTTAATCCTACGGGAAGGCTTTTAAAAAAACTTTATTTTGGCAGTTCGAGTTCGAATTTTTAAAAATCCTTTCTTAGTGCACCCCTAGGGCCCAAGAGGAATCTTTGTTCCAAATTTCAGCACTCTAGGTCTTTTGGATCTGGAGATCTCGTGATCAGTCAGTCAGTGGATTTCGCTTTTATATATATAGATTTAATTTAATATTAAAGTCGTCGTTGATAAAATTTCGCTTACAAGTAATTTTGTCCGTCGAGTTTCTGAAACACTATTAAGAGGAGAGATCCAACTTTTTTAGGGAGTGTACAAATAGGTTTGAACTGGAAATCCAAGTAAACATTTTTTTAAAATTCGAATTAGTTTTGGATTTATAAATTTTTTAAACATTTAAACACGCTCCACTTTTTTAAGTTTTTTCACCCTCATTTTTGAAACGTGATTTCTAAATTGCTATAAGTCCTTTAAAATTACATATTTTCTTATTCAAAAAAATATATTAATGTTCGTAAAATATATAAAACTTCCTCTTTCCGATGTTATAAAAATTATATTTCTATCTTAACAATTAAATTAGATATGGTCAATTAAGATAGATATAAAAAATTGCGAAGAAGGATAAATATGTCGGATATTTTGAGCAAATTTTAATTTGCGACTTTTTGTCTCATTGTTCCGTTTTCATCTCAAAAAGTAAATGTCCTAAAATTATGAAACTATGCCAGTTTATTAGGAAATGTTTGGGTAATAAATGAATATATTTGTTTTTCAATACGATCAGTATATTAGACGTTATTTTATGTTAAAGTCATAATTTTAGAAAATTTTGAAAACAATTCATACATTTTTGGATACTTGTCTTCCAATTTTCAACAAAAAAATAAATATAAAATTAGGGATATAGATTAAACTATTGACTACAAATGATCCAGAGTGTTTGTGAAATTTCGATTTAGTTTTGTAATTATAAATTTTTAAATAATTGACGAAATGTCTGAAATAATCGTCAATTTTACGCGTATTATAACGACGAATAAATTAAAACTGCTCTAGGTAGTTCAAAAGTATACTTTTTTCCCGTTAAAAATATATAGTTATGTTCGTAAAATCTTTCTTTCTTGAGAGGTATCAATACTGAAATTCTATCTTAAAAAATAAATTATATGTAACTATTTATGTGAAGTACTATAAATATTATTAAAAGATACTTCGGAGCGAAATGCCAACATTGGCAAAATGCCAACATGTAACAATTTTCCCGTAACTTAATATATATCTTAACGGCGAATTATTATTAGCGCCAATTCTCAATTATCTTACTTTATATAAATAAAAGTTGGCGATAAGGTTTATTTATGCTTGGCGCGTTTATGCTGTTGTTTGTTTACACATGTTTCGCTTTTCAATGAGCACAATTGCGTTTAAGCAGTTCTACAGTTGAGTTTTTCCAGTTATCAGGCCCACCACAACGGCGGGGGGGGGGGGGATTGGGGGGAAGCATGCCCCCCCCCCTCTAGTAAACTTGAAACCTCAAAAGTTGGGAATTTCGAGTTTTAAAAATCCCTGAGTTGGGAAAATTTATGCCTCAGGCAAATTAATATTATTAGCAAATGAAAGCGACGGAAGACTAGAAATTGCCCAACTTGTATTAAGATGGAACTTAAATTAGACCTCAAAACGGACCACTGAATTGGAACATGCGTGCGACAAATCAATACTTTCGAAAGAACTGTTTAATATTTATTACCTATAAAAAAGCTAAAAATGTCTATAAGTTGGAACTAGGAATTTTTTTAGCACTGTTTCGTTGTGAATTTCGAATCGTTAAGTGTTACCTGGTTAATTAACGTCGCACTAGAGCTGCTCATTGAACTACTGGCGTTGGTTCGAGCCCTTGATTGGTTATTGGTAAGTATTTACTTACTACATCAAGGACGCTTTGGTTCGAGGCCTTTCTCGAAGAAAAGACCCGGGTACGATGCCTCATATTTTTAACAGTGGTCAGATAACGAGGACAACAATTCAGCTGGTACCCGACATCCTTAAGTTGGGAATTTTGAATCGTTCAAGTTCGGAATTTCGGATCGTTAAGTTGGAAACTTTCTTGTCTCAACATCCCAAAAATAAATTTGTGTGACAAGCACTGCCAGTAATAATTTATATAACTAAAAAAAGTATTGTTGTTAGGACACATTGTTATTGTCTACAGTGTATGAAGCCGGTATTTGTTTGCGAAGCAAACTAAAGAGGATTGCGTAGCAAACCTCCGTTGGTTGGCGGAGCAGGGGGCGGAGCCCCCTAGTGTATTATAAAAATCCAGCATATTTATTAACTCTAAATCTTTCATCTCTGCGCAAATTAAAAAAAAGTATCTACATTTAACATGAAAAAACGTATTCGTATTTTGGATTATAAAAATTTAATTTTCGGGTGGGAGTATTTTTCTCTTTGTTTTCAAACATTTTGATTTATATAATAAGAATAATATAAAATGAAAAGGAACGATTTTATAAATTTTTTTCATAAAAAATGGTTGACATAGTTTCGAACCATACGTTATAAAAAGTAATGGTCATATTTTGACCCTTTCTTTACTATTATGAAAATAAAGGGCGAAGAAACCGCTAAAAAACCTTTTGTTGCAATTTGTTTGGAGTCAAAAGCTTTATTCACCCGACTAGGGTGCAAATCCAAGAGGGAAAATATGATCGCGAATTTTGATGAAACATTAAATTTTGGATTTGTGTCGATGTGGCATTTAATAATATTGTTTTGTAGTTAGAAACTGACATTTCATGCATTTTAATCTTCAACTTTTAAGTTGAATTTTTCACAATAATATTTTATAAAAAGAAATAAATAGTGATTTTTCTGCAGTGTGACGTTTTTTTAAACGATTGTCAATAGTAGTATTTATGCAATTTGATCTCTATAAAAATTAAAATTAACTTTTCATTTTTGGTAATATATATTTTGGTGAAGATACTTACGGTCGGTTTGTTTAAGAAAGCTATATTTCTACAAAGAGAACTTTCAAAGTTTTTTTTTTAATTTTTCACCATGCTCTAATTACATATTTCTTCTTAATGTATTTATTATTGAAGTTAAAGAAAATTATTACTTTGTAAAGCTTATGCTTCAATAATGCTATGTTTATTTTATCTGAACTGATGTGTTAATTAAAATGAAAAAAATTAAATATATTTTCCGATATTTCTTCGAATCGTTATTTTTTATATTATACAAAAATATTACTTAAAGAATAAAACTTAAGATAGCAATAAGTTCCATAATTTTTATTTAGCACAAGAAAACCACATGTGATGGAAAAGTAATACAAAATTTAGATAATGTGGCGTATTTATCTCATCTTATGCACACTGCAGATATTACATGGTCAATTATTCCCAAATGTCCGAAGTGCAGTCTCCACCGGGAAATCTCATTTCATGGGCAAGAATGTTTCCCTCTTGTCCGAAATCAACCAAGAAGTTCTGGTCCAACGTCAGTCCGCCATTTTGAGTATTGACATGAACGAGCAACATCATCGAACCTTTCCTAAAAGGCAATTTAAGAATAAGCCTTTAAATGGACGATTGTGTGATATAAGCGCGAATATATAAAATCGAACAGACAAATAAATGTGTGGACCTTTCCATTAATAATAATTAAATGTTAGTTATAATACCCCACACTTAAATAAATTTTCAGCAATGAAAATTTATCAGAACATATCGAGGGGTCTTCATATTTGAAAACAATATAATTTACTTGACAAACTCCAAAAAATAGCATTTTTTCATCTTAAAAGTGGTACAACTAATTAAATTCTTGTTATAATGCAAAAATTAAGCCTTAAAATAAACTCATATATATATATGTTGCAATGAATGGTGCTGGAAAATTTAGAAAGTTTTAACTACAGCATTGCTGAGAAAAAGTACATCGAGTTTATAAAACATAGTTCTGTGCAATAAACAAAAATATCTTTATAGTAGTTATGCTATTTTTAGTTGAACAAAAATATTTTTTGGAAATACTACTAAACTTATCGCAAAAAAAAATTAAAAATGCGTTAGAAAAAAAAATATTTAAGATATTTCAAAACTATAATAATAAAAAAAACGAATGCTTTTGTTGAAGAAATTGACTTTCCAAGTTCCCTTAAGGACTAAACTGTTAGAAATTTCAGTTCAACGTTGTACCATATGTTAGTGCTCTGCAGCAATGTTCACATTATTATAGTGCAATCTGAAATCTTTGAACCAAAAATCTTTGATCGAGAATAAAGAAGCTCTTACCAAAAAATCGTGCAATCTCCTAAACTGCAACCGAAACATTCGCTAAATCTACATCAACATATCCCCAGACTGGAGTACCGTGGCCCGGTTGCTCAGTGGGTGAAGGCTTTCAGCTGGTAATTAGAAGATTACTAGTTCGAGCCCGTGCGGTGACAAGGATAATAAAAAAAGTATTGATCTTGTGATCGGAGTGTTGGAAAGGCACGTGGACAAAACTCCCACGCAAGCAGCGTCCAATCAGATGGCCGGAGAAAACTATGCAATTAAGTTCTGATGACGCTGGAGGATCGCCATCTTGTGAAAAAGATACTATAGAACTGTACCAGTAGGAAAACGAATAGGAAGTGCGAGTCTCATAGGAGCACTTTCTTTAATTGTAAATAATAAGATGTAACATCTCTTAAGTTAATTAAATCTTAAATTAGATACACCTGAAGAGTTGGTTTATTTGTTTATGCTTGAATTGATTAAGAGAACCTTTTTGGATTAAGTGCCTGTGGTGAACGGATAGCAGCAACCACAATAACAAAGGATAATACCGTCCTTGGATACACTAAACGGAGGGTAAAATATAAGAATATTTGATCTAATCTAAATTTTAATGGGGGTAGTTATTTTGGTGTAACGTTTCACCATTAAATGGTACCCGTGGTATCCACAAAATGGTGAAACTAAGCACCAAATAATGGTTGCAGATAAATGGGTATCAAATTTTGATGCAAGGTCGTAATAAATTTTAACAGTGTAAAAGCTATTTTCAGGAACGAGAGATTTTAAATACAGATATGAAAATTGTATTTAGTAAAATAGTCATTCATCAAGATACATATATATACATACTCTATGTTTTCAGGATAAAACTGCTTATCCCAAGAGCTGAACAAGGAGTTGGTGACGTAGAGCCGTTTCCCGTCAAGACTAAGCTGCAACATTTGAGGACCCCCGCGAACCGCAACACCCTTCACTGAAGGTCTATCCGGTTGCTCCTGGAAATACACGACATTTGCATCATTTCAGATTATTAAAACAACTAAATAAGGTGTTAAATTTTAAAGCATACAATAGAAAATGTAGACTTTTTGAATAAAATCAACTGTGGTAGTATAAAAATATTAATTTACATTGTTAAAAAATTCAGTTCAACGCTGTACCATATCTTGGTGCAAAACAGAGGTCTGCAGCAAATTACACCATATTATTGTCGAATCTAGGTTGCACCAAAAATCCTTTATCAGAAAAAAGCGGAGGTTTCACCGATAATTGGATCAACTTCTCTAACTGCAACCGAAATGTTTGCTTTCGCTACATTAACAAGCAGGGGAATCCCCTCCAATCTCTCCCCTTCGTCATCTGACCATGGTTCGAAAATAACGAGGTGCGTGTATGAATATATGTCTTCCCGGGTCTTTCCTTCGAGATTAACCCCGAACCGTCGCCAATAGCCCATTGTGCAGCTCTAGTGCGACGTTATTTAACCAAACCAAACCCCTCCCAGAAAGACAACGACGATCAAGGGCCTCCGTGGCCCAGTGGATAAAGACGGTCAGCTATTAATCAGAGGATTCCTAGTTCGATCCCAATCGGTGGTCTAGTTTTATGCTAAGTTATGGATTTTGATGCAACGTTTCACCACTAAATGTTATCCGTGGTAGCCTCGTAAAATGGTGAAACTAAAACCAAACGTTGGCTGCAGCTAAATGGTTACTAAATTTTGAAGTAAGATCGTAATAATTTGAAACAGTGTAGATCTTAAGAATCAGTGATTCTTTTATTAGTATGTCAATTAAGAAAAGTGTTATTAACTTATACTATATATTTATATATATGTTCCATTGCTACATTCAATAGAAATTTTTATTAGATTAAAATGCTTACAGTCAGTTCGCTATCTTCGGTAACTATAACATTCTCTCCTTTGCATATGCTACCTCCAAGGAAGATCTAAATGAAAAAATAAAAACAAAAAACTTTAAATTAATAGTATTTAAATTTCAGAATAAACTTGTAAGTATACAAATAAAATTTTAGTGATTAATTTACATTGCCCTCGGTGAATATTTGAAGTGCAAACATTCCATTTCTGCCAAATGGCTTATTTTAATTCTTCTAATATGCAAACAGTCAGTAAATTAAAATAACCTCTTTCGTAGATATTTGTTCTATTGCGTGTTAAATTAAATAATTGTATTTAATAAATGAATAATTCATCATTTTACTTCATGCATCTTAAAAAATATATAATTATAATAATTATTAAACATTTTTTTAAAATAACAAGTCTTAGGTTGATATAGTCCTAATATATATTAAAAACGAAAAATTAAGAATTCGACAATTCGGTTCGGAACAAAATTGTAATTGTTAACTAAATTAAATTTTTAATTAACTTCCTTTCACAAAATGGGATACAAATCATCTCATTTTAATGAAAATTGAATAAGCGTATAGCATAAAACTGTTATTCTAACCTGCTGGCTTAAATTTCACAAATGTGTTTTTTATGAAATTTAACTAAATATTTATTTGTAATGCAGACTCGTACAGTCATACCTGTCCGACTTTCCTAATGTTGTTGGAATCCGATATGTCGTACTGTCGAATATCGCCATGTAACCAGTTGCTGATGTACAAGTAGTGGTCATCCAAAGAAATCAGAATGTCAGTAATTAAGCCTTGAAGAAGATATGTTTTTAATTAGAATACTAGAAAACGAAATAACATAAAATTCATTGCATTTTATCCTTTTTTGTGCTTTTTTTTAAATTTTATACAGTTTAAACGAGAGTTAACACTGTTAAAAATAGGCACTTGAAAATAAATAAAATGTACTAATTTTTTATTACATTGGATGCTTGTCATGTCTCCGATTACAGGAGTTTCATTTTTGAAAAAATCGTTCTTAAAAAATTAGTATAATGAGTAACTGCCTTCATAAATCACTTTCAATAAATCTGTACCTCAGGTCCAGGCTTGCCTAATTATAAATTTGGCGATTTTTGTTTTAATGCAGATTATATCTTAAAAGTTGGTTTTCTATCGAATTATAACATCAAAATTCACTGAAAAATTATTTGTAAGCCTTTAGCAAGAGCTATAAAAGCCCAGGTTCAATGCTTCGCAATGAGAATATGATTCAGTATTTCCGCTCTTCTGTAAAGTTACCTAATTGCGACTTAGACGCGTCTAGCTCTGAGGCAGAAACATCGACAAGAACAACCAAGTCTTACCATTAATCGAACTCAGATCCGCAGACCAGTGCCTTATCCGTTAAACTACCAGGGCGACATTAAGAAGTTATAAACAGAAGAAATATTTTAAAAGATATGTCAAAATTATGGGAAATAAGATAATTGAGCTGTAGTAACTCAATTTCTAGCAGTTTTAAGCAATCGACATTAAATAATCTTTACCATCAAACCATCTTCTGAACTACTATTTTAAAGTTGGCGAGTTTCGTTAAAATCGCTTGAACAGAAGGTGAGATTAGCAATATTAAATCCCATTGCGAATTTTTGAGAAACGTTTGAGTGTGTTATACGCCTGTTTACGATGCAATTGAAGACGTGTGTGAAAGAACCAGACATCTCCAATTTTCAAAATTGTTCAGGACGGACGAAAATGACTGTACATTTTTTGCATGTATGATAAAAAAAAGTATAGCCCCTTTTCCTTTATATCTCTATAGCCATTGCTTAGAGCTGTCTTGTTCTCGTACTAATCAATATTGGATTTATTTTTAGGAATAAGTTGAAAAGTATAAATCAGAAAAAAGTGGAGCTGCCTGGTTCTTGGATCCACGTCTTAAATTATACTTAAAGAAAAACGAGTAGGTTTAGATGTTCATTTTTAATTACCTTTTTTTCTACTGCGAAAATTTTAATTTATTACTTCAAATTTGGTACTTTAAAGTAATATAAATATTAAACATTAGTTTGTGTTAGATACTGTGGATTTTAGAGTCCTTACCTGGCATTTCAGGAAGCGACCAGTTTTGGACCTTCTTCGATGGGACTCTGGCAGCTAAATGGGCAGTCCAATTTGTTCCCTTGAAAATAAATTGTGTCATTTTATATCATTTATTTATTAATAAAGAAATGTTATGTATTTTACATACATATTTTAGATTTTTATAAAAAAAAAACGTTAAAATAATCTTAATCTCCATTTTATATTTCAATGAACACAAAATTTAAACGATTGTGCTATCATTAGTAAAAAAAAACTCTTGTCGATTAAATAATGAGAAATGGATGAAATATTTACAAAAATATTTTACCTCCAAAACATACTAAACTTGTAAATAACGTAAACGTGAGAAACGCTACTGATATAAGAACGATTGGAAATTGAGCTCATACAGTTCTTAGAACTCGTACAACCAAATATTAGGAACGTAGGCGTTATTTGGGCCCCTACCTTATATTTCAAAATGATAAAGTATAAAATAAATCATCCTTGAAATAAAACATGTCTGCGGATTTCGTCTAATAAAACTGAACTTACGTGTTTGTGGAACTTGTAAATGGTCGATGACAGTGCGCATCCGACGTATCCGATGTCCGAGTCCGGGCAGTGGTGGAACCGGACTTCGAGAGGAATGAGCCCGTCGTTGCCGAGGTCGATTCTCTGAATGCGCTGCTTCTGTCTCCAGTCCCAAAAGTTGATGCTATGTCCATAACGGCCTGGAACCAAATGATGAATGAAAAAACTTGATTAAAAGTATTGAGTTTCTGAATACTTCTCATTGTGTGAGAAGACTATTCTGACTTTAATCTCTGAATGATATTTCATTACAGCGATGTTCAGTTATTATGCTGTGAATTTTCATTTATACGTTATGAATAGACAGGGTGTCACAAATTGCTGAGTTATGGTCATGTTTTGGCTGTATAATAATAAGAAACTATATTTTGCTCAACTGCTTCGCTTACATTTTAAACAAGTCGCTGAGCTTTAGTACCTGCAAACAAAGTATAAAGTATTACAAAAAGAATTTTTTATTATGTGTAGTTAAATAGCCAAACAATAACAAGTATCCAACAATTTGTGACCACCTTGTATATTCATTACGTTGTGGGACAGCGACGTGTATATCAGTACCTGTATCACTAGTTTTTCCAGCAGTACACAGAATTTATAAATTCATAAAAATACTAAATGTTGAAATATTTTTTCGAATTTAAACCTCTGGAGAACTTTTAAAAGCCCTCTCGACTAAAATGTTTAAAAACAATTTAAGGCAGGTGTTAAAAAATATTAATTAAACAATCTTTTCATTTTAAAAACTTCGATATTTTGTTTATCCCTAGACAACAGCTCATGTAGCCTATGTCTGAATCCTTCTCTGATTAAATGTAGCAAAAAAAAATGAAGTTATTTACCATTCTGCACATCGTCCATGAAGAATCCTTTCCTGAAAGTGTTCGGAGCAGCCCATTCAGTGCTCACCATAACATTGTGACGCGGCTGATACCAATAATCATAGTTGTATTCAATGCTGTCACTTTCACTTTGCCATGTGCTTTTCACTCTAAAAGTACCCTGCTCCAACAGTATAAAAGTCCCTGAGAAGAACACATGATAGCAACAATGAGTGAATTGTTACGTTAGAGGTACAGTCTAAAAAGTTTATTTTTATAGAAAGAGTTATCTGTTTTAGGAGTATTACAAAATAAATCGTTCTGAAAGTGAGAATTTTTTAAATGGCTGTTGAAAGACTTCTCAAAATTTCGGTGGAATATCTTTAATTGATTAAATCTTTATTATTTGTAATTGACATATGCCAATTTAATATGCTATTTATCTGTACTAGTTTGAGTATATGTTCTTACACCAATAGGGTTCTTTGATATAAAAGGTAAAAATTCTAATAATCTACAATTTAAAATGAGACGTCAGTTTTTTTCAAGAACTAAATTTTGTAACGAATATAAGTATTTTTATTGTAATGTATTTTTCGGTGTTACTTTTGCCAAACTTACCTTGTTTCATGCTACACGCTTCTACCTAAATTAAATGTGTTTTTAGCATGATTAAATACTTATAAAACTTATGAACTTATGTATTTGAATCATTAAAGGGTAAAGTATATATAATTAAAGAAAAATAACTAGATTAAAATAAAATTAATTTGAAATCGCAGATCGATTGATTTTCGCACTCTTTGCAAGCTGCATCTATTTTAAAATCAAACAAATATTGTGAAAAATTATTTCACACTTTAGCGAAATTTATCCTGATCATGCCAAACGTCACTTAGTTCTAAGCAAATAGCACTCAAGTTAAATGAATAGTATATATACTAAAAGTAGACTTTATATTTGAAAAATCTAGTAAATGAATTTCTTAAATAATTCTCAAATAATCAAACGAAATATTTTTTCAACTCTATATTAATCGAAAATAGAGATTTGAGGTCAAAATTAGTATTTCACCTTTAGCCGCTCCTTGTTCATTCCCGAGGCAACTGATCATTATATCGCCGCTTGGCAAACAGTGCACAGTATGCGGTGCCCCGGCCTTCACTTGGTGCAATGCGCTCGTCTCAACAACCTGTTTCAATGAACGAATAAAACTGTTAAATCTATAACTGAATTTATAACTAAAGAATGTAACAAGTAAGGAATCAGTAATTTAACCAAGTCCCTCTCCTCCTGCTCTTACGCAAACTATTTATGTACTCCATGAAACGTTTTATTAAAATCCCGATTAGAAATGACTTTAATGTGAAATAATACTCATGGTTATATGAGGAGATCTGGCGCAAAAACGACTATATCCTTCAGATCAAAATGTTCAGTATTTGCTATTTTTATTTGGATAAAATTGGTTTTGCACGAACATGGCAGGATATAGTTGGTTTTGGCATGATCTCATGGGCGGATAAAGTTGGTTCTGCTCAAACCTCTACTTTTCAAACTCTTTTTAATAGATATAGATTGTTTTCTATGACTCTGTTTGGTGTTTTAGATGCCTCTCAACATGAAGATCGATATTTCGCAAAAATTTTTTTTTTAGATAAAGTCTGTTTTGCCCCGGACCTCCTCATGTATAGAGATCCTCCGAGAAGAAAAGTTATTCTATTGATCTTAAATCCATGAAAAAGGACATAGAAGCTGTTACAACATCGCGTGAGAAGACAATTTCTATTAGATAAGCTCGTGTGTAAAGTTTTTGGACTTTTGGAGAAAAATTTGCTACTTTAGGGCGGAAATTCAATCATTCAAAACAATCTGGAGTTCGACCGAGTAGGTCAAATGATTAAAAAAAAATATTGTTTTCCATACTTTTTAAAAGTGATCCAAGTACATTAGGTTACAAGAGGGTTTTGGGCCATTGATCAATAGTGTGCATTTTTTAAAAACATATATTTAAAAAATACTTAAGAATTAAGAATATATATTGATAATACTTAACAAATGAAGAAAAATAAAGTTAGAACGTGAGAGAGTTTTTGGGTTAAAATCGAGAGGCTATGATAAATAAATACTTTCCAATGAGATTTGTAAAAAGTGATCCAAGGTACAACAGTCTCCCCTACACTTTAATTAATATGCTCTAATTATATGAATTTTCACGTTTCTAAAAAAATACCCAAATTAATTTCAATCATTAAAATACAAAACATTTCAAACGTTTTTTTTTTTTATACATTCTCCCATACCTTGTGAATGGATGGCGCTCTGGGATTGGTTGCCACGTCGACTATGTAAATTCTGTCCGAGTTGATTGCGGGCACGATGAGCTTGCTTCTGCGCACTGTGCAATCTCGGCAGCTGCTGCAGGCATTCCATCCGGTGTGGTGGAGCTCGTCCCCGACATTGGGCACTTCCAGCTTGTGGATGATCTGATGAAGAGAAGAAAGTAATTATTATCAACCAGAAAATTGAAATATTTCGTAAGCTCCAGCATGCTGATGCAAAACATCTTCGAAACACTATCAAAGTTGCAAATGAGAGGATATTTTTTTCTTCAAAATAACATTTTTAATCTATAAAATACATCACAGCAGTGACAGTGTGCTATCAAAAAGCGAAAATTATGCCTTCTCCTAAAAATATATAGAACTTATTTCGGATTTATTGCTTTTATAATTAAAGCAAACATATGAAAGAGTTATAATGCGATTTTTTTTTCAGGCATTGTTTTCTTTATGAAAAATCAAAACGATTTTTATTTTTGAACAATAGCTCTAAGGACCACTTTGAATCCTCTCGTAGACCACCAGTGGTATATGGACCACGGGTTGGGAACCACTTGCAGACTGAAGAGGATGCCAAACTTTTATGATAAAGACGAAATGGAAAAGTTTTACTGAATAAATACAAATCCGACATTTTAAAATTGACTGAAGTCTACATTTAACCTTATAATTTTAATTAACTTTTATATTACATTTAAATAAATGAGTTTCTTTTGGATTAATTTATTTCATTATTCATGTATATTATTTTGTATAGAATTTATAGTTAGAAATTAATTCTCTTTTCCGATAAAGACACTTTTGACACTATATAAAGACCAGTGATTTCACCCAAATTTTATAATTTCATAACTTAGTAAAATCGACATAAGTTTTTTTTAGTTGGCAAAGTTAAATTCTAATATTAAAATATACTACAAAAAAAAATTCAAATTGGTGTGCCAATGTTATGTTGTGTTCGCTGTTGTCATAAAAATTCATTGTACTGCTCCTGCAATTCATTGCCCGTTTTTTATTCCGACATTTCTGATATTAAAAAAAAAATCGCGATTGCTTCATATTCAAATAATGGTCATAGAACTTTCATTTTTTAGAAAACTTCGTTTTTTTTATTTTTATTTCAGATGACACAAAAGTAATATACGTTTTAAATATTTCAAGTCTGTAAAAAAAAAAAACGAATCCGATATTTTAAAACTGACAAACAAATAACAGTATAGTGAATATTTACAAATGACATGTTATGTTCTGAATAATATACAGAGCACTTTAACATCCATTTTCTTGGTTACTTTTCGAATTGAAAAAGAATAATAATTTGAAGAACCTTAAACAAGTGAAACCTTAAAAAGTTAACCATTAATTTTTTTTTACAATGAATCGAAAAATACTTACTTTCGAATAGGTAGCAGATTGCGGATCCAGGTCAATGGTAGCAACGAAATCGGGTTTGTTCGTGATTTCCCATTTCCCAGAAATGCACGTGACGTAAGCCAACTTCTCCCTGCGGCCATGATTGTAAGCTTCCAGAGGGCTACTGTACCCGACATGGTGATCTTCTGATGACGGTATTGTTGCTGTTAGGGGGAAAAAATAAAAAGTGCTTATGTCGTTAAGGGAGGATCCAGGATTCATTCTCGGAAAGGTAAAAATTGGTAAAATTGTGTGCTACAATTGGAAGGTAAACTTTTTTCCCGCAAGTTTTATACATCATTGTTACTAATAAGAACTACCATTACATTTAATTATTATTTTCTTTATCATTAATTGATGCAGATCTATTAAATTACTCATATTTCAGGGATATAATTATGACGCAAATAGTACAAAATGAATTATTTGGAAAGTAATATCCTTATCTTTTTCGAAGACATTTATACTAGCGAGCTCTTCAGAAGAGCAAAACGAAGAGTTAATTAAAAAAAGAAATTGTGTGTATGGAAGTTTGTTGCATCTATAATCTGTCGAAGTTATTTGTTCTAAAGTTAGAGTTAGTATGGAAGTTCGTATAATCGGATTATAGCTCAAGTATATTCCATATAATCTGTCTTTAGCTTTAAATTATGAGGAGTATTTCCAAGAGTTCGTCAAAAGTTTGTTATAATAGAAATTGGATGTTGAATTCTTTTCTTTTTTTTTATTCTTTCTAAAAACAAAAAGATATCCAGTTTAGGTAGTATAAGTTAGAAAATCTTGGAGGGAGCAATGCCCCTTATGCCCTACAACTAAATCTGCCACTAGGGCGGTGAAAGGAAGTTTTGGGCCATAATTGATTTTAGCACCCTCTACCCCAATTTTTTCTCTAATTATATTACAGTTGAAGTGTAGGCAAGGGCCTAGTTTCGTTTTATTTCAAATATTCATAGGTTATATACAAAATTATATAAAACGTTATACATTTTACAATGTGACGAAGCTTGCTCAATTTTGAAGCAGTTAGGAATGCCGTTCAAAATAGCTTGAATGACAAAGACTACTAACGTTCGGCAAACATAAAATATGTAATAATTGTAAGTTTAGAATATTGGAAGGAAAATTTTCCAATGCCAGAATATTCATAACATTTGTCATATAGTGACCGCTTGTGTTGCTTGAGCTTTGCGCCGTCTCTGACACCTGCAGAGCTTGTAATTTATTTAAATGTTCGGGAATATACTGATAGGCCATTATGTGGCTCTGGTGTGAGTATATTATGAAAGAGTTGTTTTATTTGTCCTATTTAAATTTTTTGGAGATAGAACAATAGCAACAGGGTGTGTTAAGGTTAAACCCTTCTCAACCCTATTGTAATTGGGAGAACCGTAACAAGTCCATTTCGAAACGTTAGTACTTTTTTCAATTAAATTAAAAGTCAAAGTTTACGCTCAAATTTATTAAAATAACCTTTTTTATTTTATACTTTTACAATTTATTATTGTATTTTCTAAAGAATTTATTTTTTATTTTAAACAATTTAGAAGGGTTAAACATTTGGTGATTTGTAGCATACTAACATATACTGTGGGTAAGATATTTGATTTACAAACCATAAAACGTAACAATAGAACCCTATTTCAACTATGCTTTCAAAAAGTAAAATTTCGTTTGAGAAGTAACTTTATAAAACCAAAACCGCCCTTAGGGGTGTGCCACAGGTACCTTCTCTCAGAGTTCCGGAATTAAGAAGAAAACACATATACATTTTTAATTTTCAAGTATATTTTTTTATGACAATAATATATAATTTGTTTAGATTGCATTACTTTGCTTTAGCTTTTAATTTTTTTTTAATTTGTTTTTTAGAATGATTTTAAATGAATTCTAACGCGAAATTATTTACCAAACATTTTTACAGCGCGCATATTTCTTTAAATAAACATAGAATAGTGCAGAATAATTTGAATTATCACTTGAAGGGAAAAAATAAACGAATGAATAAGATTT
The DNA here is from genome assembly GCA_963932185.1 of Troglohyphantes excavatus. NCBI lineage: Eukaryota > Metazoa > Arthropoda > Arachnida > Araneae > Linyphiidae > Troglohyphantes > Troglohyphantes excavatus. The sequence continues at coordinate 48,026,891 of OZ010669.1, forward strand.
ATTAGTTGCAAATTAAATAATTCAAACACCACATTTTGCCTTCGAGAAAGAAAGAGAATAAATTAACTATAAACAGTTTTTATATTTATATGTTTTAAAGGATTCCTCAGCAAAGCAGGGCCAATTAAAAGTATAAAAGCTTATGCGTGGAACGTCCTATTAAAAAAACTCTCAATGTTTTGTATGTTTTATAATTTTTTCTGTATTTTCTAATTTTGTATTAAATGTAAATTAACATTTATTTATATTATTATTATTAATATATTTTTATATAATTTAATTGCATATTTTTTATGTCCACTAGTTTATCTTTGAGGTTTAATTTTAAAGTGTTTTAAAAAATGATTTATAGTTGTGTTCAAATTTTCACATAACTAGCTTCGCATGGCTCCGATTCTTCAAAGGGCGATACTGTCTAAAACAGCTATACCACTGTTCACTAAATTTATTAAAATAATTACAACATCCAAACTTTACTGTAATAGTAAATTCCTCCAAGTTTAATAGCAAATTTTTACAAAATGTCTTACATTAATAGCAAATTGTTCTACGGCATGACTGCACACTGCAACCTATTAGCGAATTATGTCAATGGATACGCTTGAGGGCGTTGTTTTATATATCGGCATTTGTTTGTTCTTTATCAACCGATCCGGCTAGAAATCAACTATCAAACACGCCTCTCCATTATCGCAAAGATAACACAAATCTAACTTTCCTTCCTCAACATACCAACCTTCGCCTTCAATAGTAGTTTTAAGGTCAACGAGTAAAACGAACACGATAAAATGAAGCCACTTACCCATAGTTAATACCTGTGTTGCTTCTCACTGCGACTTCTGATCTACGAAGGAACAGAATGAATTTCTCTTTCTGGAGTGAGATTGGATGAAGAAGCCCGGTTTTATCTGCTTCAGCGAGGTCACGTGGAAGACCTTAGAATTGCATAAGTATTCATCGTTGCGAGAATTGAGTCTAGTTTTCATCAGACGGGCATGTTTTGCAGGACATCGTCTACCCCCCCATAAGCGCTCCCCTTCCGCCCGTCTAGCCTGTTTATTTCGGAAATTTCTATGAATCTATGCATACATTGTATCTTTTAGTCCGCAAGATATTCCTTGAATTATTGTTTCAGACAGAAGCTATATCTTCGTGTTTCTGCAAATACTAAGAAATTGCATCTCGTCCTGTTGTTAGCCAATTATTTATTGAAGTGCAATTACAATTGGAAACTTAAGGAGTTATTTCAACAACAAAAGATCGATGTGAAAAAAAAATGGCGTATTTACAGGAGAAGGGAAAATAAAAGCGCGGAAAATTTTGTTCCAATATAATATTTGAAAAATGTCAATAAAATTCTAAAATATTTTCTTTTATTTAACATTTTAAATATAAAAAAATATTTTAAAAGTGAGTGTATTTTTTTATTTTGTATTTAATGAGTTTTATATCTATGATAAGAAGAAACGATTTTTTTTTATGTTTCTCATTAAAATCTGTTGAATAACAACACAACTTCAAACCTATATTTAAAAAAAAATTACTGGTTAAAAATAATGGATATATTCATTATTATTAACCAGTATTTTTTTTAATATATGTATATAATATACAAATCCCCCATTGACTATGGAACAATTCCTACAAAAAATATGAAGATTAAAAAAAATATTTAGTTTTTATGTAAACTCATCCTTAAAAATAAAATTATGTGATTTTCTTGAAATATCCAAATTAAAGAATAGTAAACAAAATAAGCCAACGTATGTCTGAAACGGGTATGATTTCCCCCACCACTCGGTACAAAGGCCAGAGAAGAGAGTGGATTAACAACCAACCTGGTCAACTCGGTTCACCTTTCTATACACGAAGATAGGTTATTTATCTCCATAGGCTTTAGTTTAGCAAATACTTATTAGCAATTTAATTTAGTTTTTATTGTTCATAATTGTTGTATAATTCAGTTTTAGTGTGTTACAGTAGACGCTCGTTTTTACGAACTCGTAGGGAACAACCAAATTGTTCGTAAAATCGAAAGTTCGTAAAATAGAATATCATAAGAAGTAGATAAAATTTTATGCTTATTTTTATTAAACTGTCTTCTCTTTATAAATAAAGCATTATTTAGAGATTATATTAGGAAGTAAAGTTATATATAGTTATTCTATATAAGAAACAATTGTAAAATAAAATAGTTAAATAAAAAATAATAAGTATACCTTTTATAGATGAAAAATCAAGCATCAGAATAATCGCTAGTTTTTCTGTTTTAAAACAACATTTTAGAAAATACATGTTTTCATTTTATCGATGTTTGAAAGCATTTCACTATTGTCCTCCTCAAACGAGGCCTAGTCTTGATAACCATTCAGTTTCCTGAAGCTCAAACAGTGTCTGGATTTAAATTTTTGCAGCCAGTCGTCCGATGCCTTGAATTCTTTGATGTTGAGCTTTAAAACAAAGCAGTTCAATTGTTCCTTAAGCACATTACATTAATCAGAATGTTCGTTCCTATAATTTTCCTTATTCAAGCAAAGCTTTTTCCAGTTTGGGATATTTTGCTGCTCTAAAATATTTTCGAGAGGGGCACTCTTGCTGGTCTTGTTTGCATATCCAACGATTTTTTCTCTTGCTGTTAAAATTATCTATAACATATTCTTTGGAATTCCATATTTCTTAGAGATTTCTGTCTTGCTTAAAATTTTCTCTACTTCTTTTAAAATTTTCTTTTTTGCCTCAGCAGATAAACGAGTGCGTTTCTTCAACTGCGACATGATTAAATTTCCTCAACTAAAACTGGCTCAAACTCCCTCTGGACTCACACGAAACTTCAGACATTGAGGGTCCAGATGAAACTAACCAGATACAAAACATATTCTTATAACAAAGCACCCCTTTCCCTGCTCGACATTGACACATGCTTATTGAATGTAGGGGGGGGGGGAGATTGACGTCAAAGAGCCACTCTCCAATCACATGCCTGCTACCCACCTGCTGTTAGCCCCTGTAATTTTTTCTCAGAATGGCCTTGAAATGTTTGTATGTGTTCAAAGTATGAAAATGAGTTCGCAAAAAAGAGATTTTTCAAAATTTTAGTTCGTAAATGGGAATTAAAAATAACATTATGCCTATGGAAGCATGTTCGGGACCAGACACTAGTTCGTAAAATCGCGAGTGTTCGTTTGTTTTTAAGCTATTTTTTATAATCAGATAACAATATTTTTGATAAAAGAAAAATAGTTATAATCAAATTAGTGTAGTATAATCTTTTATTCAAAATGGAAATTATATCTCTATTCCTATTTTTTTAATATAATTTTCCAAATAAGAAACAAACAAAACAAACTAAATAAATTATTACATTCATTATCAAATGTTCGGAAATAAAATTTTGTTTGTTTATATCAGTGGTTCCCGATCCGTGATCACTGGTGGTCCGTAAGAGGGTTTGAAGTGGTCTCTGAAGCTCTTGTCTGCTCACTAAAATGTTCGATTTTTTTTTAAAGCATATTTATTTATTTTTCTTTAAAAAAATTTTTTAATTGGGAATCAACATTTATTTGTTTAAAAGAAACACAACTTTGTTAGAATTCTGTTTTTTAATTTTCATATGCTTGAAGGAAGCATATTAAGTATTTTATTAAAAAGTTATTTTTATGGCAACTAAGTCAGCCTGGTGATATATCGTTTGCAAGAATACGATATTTTATCCCTCAAATATATTTAGTTCCAAAATAATATTTGACACGAATTTTATTTAGTACTACTAGAAAATTGTAGTCCGCGCTTTATCTTACTTTTAATTTTATGGTCCATAACCACCAAAAGGTTGGGAACCACTGGTTTTGGTTTTTATATGATATTAGCAATATGGCCCGGCGTTGCTCGTGGTACTTAGCGCAGTAAGAGCTGCACGGTTTTGTCTTGTCAGCGTAGCCATCGCATATCACTCTCTGTGCATTGTAAAAAATAAACTTTATCAAAATCGAGATTTATTAAATTACTTTGAGTATTTTTTGAGATATCTAAATCTATTTTTATGTTCACGACTTTACATGCTATTGCGACTACTATTTAAACTGATGTTTTTGTAAAATGTTTCTTTTTGTGAAATAAAAATTCCTAAAAATTTTTTAATTGTATATTTTTTTAAATAAAAATATACTATTTAGTGACAATAAACCCATGTAGTAAACTTCACATTCATTAGTTTTAACATTGGCGACGCAATAATATATATAAAAAAAAATATTGCATTCTTCCAAATAAAAATAATTTATCGTATTTGGTGGGTTTTTTTTTGTGTGTGCCAATTGGCGACCGGAGTCCATATATCCGTCTTTCAATATTATTTCATATGGATTAATATTTAAGAAAAATATTTCTTATAAAAATTAATTATCAACTATTCATTTTTAAATTCCAATAATTTGTTTTTGAGGTGAAAATTTAAAAATAAGCTACATGGAGGTTTAAATATAGAAAACTTTTAGGGTGGCCCATTTCAACATCATAGAAATAATCCACTCCGTGACAAATAGCACTATTGGCATAAAGTAAAGTTGTTCGGAGCATGAATGCACATGACGTCAGTCGAAATAGTTGGTTTATCTTCCTCCTTCGGTTGGTGAGGTTTTTGTTAACGATGTTAATTTTGTTATTTGGATACTAATTTCGCCATATTGATGATATTTTGAAATATAGGACCTCCAGTTTAGCTCATTTGGCAACATTTTTATTCATTTGGAGAACTTTTTTATTCATTTGGCGACATTTTTAATTCGTTTGACAACATTTGGCGACGTTTTTAATTCATTTGACAATATTTGGCGACGTTTACTTCGTTTGGAAATATTTGGCGATATTTTCAATTCGTTTGGCAATATTTGGCACCGTTTTTAATTTTTTGGCAACATTTGGCGACATTTTTAATTCATTTCGCGACATTTAATCATCAGCCAATCAAAATGAATCGTTTATCGTTTTTTGGTCGCCAAGGTGATTTTTAACCGACTGCCCACCAAAACTCAAAAAAAAACCTACAAAATAAAACCGCCAGAAACTTTAAATTAAAACCGCCAACGCGCGCCAAGTCGAGAGGTTATAGATTCGACCTTTATGTATTTTTTTTTTATGTATGTGCGCGCGGGATTTCAATTCTACTTCAGATATTTGGACAATTTTTTTTTTGTTGGATAGGGGATGTTTCAAAGGGGAGAAATTTGAAAAAAATATCCGGTTATCCGGTATTTAACTATCCGGATTTCTTAATTAACCGGACCGTTTAAAAAAAATGTCGTCCGATTTCGAAGATTCTTTTTTTGTTGAATAGAGAAAAATCCACTTAGGCAAAATCTGCAAAAAAATAATCGATTATCCGGCTGTTATATATCCGGAAATGCCGATTAACCGGAGTATTTTTTTAAACAATTTTTCCGATTTCATAATATTTTCATTGTTTAACAGAAGTTTACAACAATGACATTTCGTTTAACCAGCATTGATTGGGATTGTTTTACAATATACATTGTTGAGCACAAGTTGCTGCTTGAATTTCTTGGTGAATAATAATAGGGGGCGAAGCCCCCTGCTAAATTAAAAACTAAAAAGGGAAAAATAAAATAATCTTTCTAAAAAAAAAGAAAACCGACTTTAAGAAAAATGCGCTAAAAAGTAAAAAATAATTTTTAATTTTACGAATGAGTTAAAAAAATTGAATTATTGAATATCAATTTTATACGTAGTACAACTTTTGGAAGTTGGTGCCAATTTACAAAAATCATACCTAAATTTTGGCGCCGATTTCAAAAAGTTGTGCTGCGTATAAAATTGATATTCAATAATGAAATTTTTTCAACTTTTTTTTATTACTTTTTATACCTTTTACTTTAACAATTATTTTTTACTTTTTAGCGCATTTTTCTTAAAGTCGGTTTTCCTTTTTTTTAGAAAGTTTATTTTATTAACAATAATGTTATGAAAGGAAGAGATGTAAATTTCCCATAGGAGTAATGTTAGAGAAAATGGAAAAAGTTCTATAACTTTTGAATAGTTGAAGATATCCACATGAAACAAAGTGCCGATTTTAAACTAAGAAAATATTGTTCAAATAGTGCAAGTTTCATAAAAATCCGTGCAGTAGTTTTTAAGTTAAATCCGGACAAACAGACAGACAAACAAAAAAAATTTAATGTGATTTTCTGAATCAGTGTATCCTAATTCGTGAAGAAAACTCAAAATGAGGGGTTTTGTTCGATTCCACAGACAGACACTCCATTCTTATATATAAGTATTGATAGTTATAAATATATATTAAAATCAAATGAGCATAAATTGTCGATGTATGTGCAGGAACGGTGTCGGCGAAAGCATGTTAAGAATGAGGGGAAAATGTCCAATTACTTAAGAATTTCTACGATAGTTTTATTTAACGTAATAAAATAATCTTTCTAAAAAAAAAGGAAAACCGACTTTAAGAAAAACGCGCTAAAAAGTAAAATTGTTTTTTTAATTTTACGAATGAGTTGAAAAAATTGAATTATTGAATATCAATTTTATACGTAGTACAACTTTTTGAAATCGGCGCCAAAATTTAGGTATAATTTTTAAATTGGCACCAACTTCCAAAAGTTGTACTACGTATAAAATTGATATTCAATAATTCAATTTTTTCAACTCATTCGTAAAATTAAAAATTATTTTTTACTTTTTAGCGCGTTTTTCTTAAAGTCGGTTTTCCTTTTTTTTAGAAAGATTATTTTATTTTTCCCTTTTTAGTTTTTAATTTAGCAGGGGGCTTCGCCCCGTATTCACCAAGAAATTCTAGTAGCGACTTGTGCTCAACAATGTATATTGTAAAACAATCCCTAACAAAGCCAATAAATGCATGTTAAGCGAATTGTCATTGTTGTACAACTTCCGTTAAACAATGAAAATATTTTGAAATCGGAAAAATTGTTTAAGAAAAATCCGGTTAATCGACATTTCCGGATATATAACAGCCGGATAACCTATTATTATTTTAAAGATTTTGCCTAAGTGGATTTTTCTAAAAACTACAAAAAAAGAATTTTCGAAATCGGACGAAATTTTTTTTTAAACGGTCCGGTTAATTGAGAAATCCGGATAGTTAAATACCGGATAACCGGATATTTTTTTCAAATTGCTCCCCTTTGAAATATACCCTATCCAACAAAAAAAATGTCCAAATATCTGAAGTAGAATCGAAATCCCGCGCGCACATACATAAAAAAAAACATAAAGATCGAATCTATAACCTCTCGACTTGGCGCGCGTTGGCGGTTTTAATTTAAAGTTTCTGGCGGTTTCATTTTGGAGTTTTTTTTTTAGTTTTGGTGGGCGCGCTGGGCAGTCGGTTAAAAATGAATACTTGCCCCTGCTCGAAACCCTTAATCACCGCCTTCAGATTACTATAAAAATTAAACATGCATAGTTACCATTTATTCTTATATTTTTTTTAAAAAAATTAAGCTGCTGGAACTGGAAGCTACATTTTATTTAATACAGAACTTTCCACCTACTTACGGTAGATTATCAAATGTTTATAAATCAGGACTGACCTTCTATTATCTTTGCCCCCCCCCCCCTCTTCCCCACCTTAAAAATGATTGGTAAAAGGTCTATCGTTTCTTTTAATGTGAATTAAAATGTTAAAAAATCTTTTGTGCTTTATTCAAATAGCATTTTTATAATAAAGACAGTGTAAAGTTTATACTGGACTATATCATTACCAACTATAACCATTCAATAATCATACCAAGAGATTAGATTTTCTGACAAACTAAAGAATTCTGTAATAAATATTTCAGGACAAAATCTTTTGAAGTTGTATTCCAAGATAAAATGTTTACAAATTGCTCGCAATTCTAGATAATCACATTTGACGCTTTGCGCAAAACAGATTGCTAACTATTGCGAGAAATCTTCTGTAAATGGAGTCATCTCCCTCTTACTTCACATTGAAACAGTTGCAAGAACAACTGCAAGAGTGGGCAACCCATCCGAGAGGAGGCCAACCAAGGGGCACCATTCACCAATAATTTTCTGGCCTTTCATTATTCATTCTTGTAAATACGGCCGTTTTTCCATACACTGGAAAAACTGGACCGTCGACAGATTTGTTAGGACGACAGTCGATGCATTAAAATGCTGGTGGTATTGAACTTGACAAATTAGATGCCGTGCCGACCTCATCGTTAAAAGCACCAAATTTCGTCCAATCCCAAAGACTAACACAAAGAAACTACTTGGTTCTCTCCTCCAAGACTTGGATCTATTTTTGATTAAATGTTCTAGAATTTCTAATGTACCTTTGATTTTATTCGTTGACTGGAAATGGTCTATGTTCTACAAATTTAAGGATTTCATTCATAAGAATGCTTCACTTTTGCAGAAATCTAATTGTGTTGACTCAAAAGTTTTAGATTTTGCAATTAAAGATGTACAAAGCAAATTTATTATTGCTCCTATTGATAAAGCTTCAAATAATTATTCTTTTATCTGTAAAAAATTCTACCTCAGTCTTTTGGACAATGAATTATCCAACTCCACAACCTATGTTAAATGTAATGATAACTATTGTACCATTACCAAAAGAATTATTGCTTTAAATAAAAGAGTCAAAGTCTCTAATAAAAATATTGTCTTGCCTTACATGACTATTAATCCAAAATTCCATAAAACGCCAATTAAATTTAGATTCATTACCTGTGGTTATAATACTTATATGACTCAACCTGGCGATATTTTTGCTAAAGCACTTAAAACTATTCTTACATCCATCAATGATGTTGGTTTTACTTGGTTAATTGATAATAACAAACCAGTTATTGAATTTATCAACAATAATACTATTACACAGTGGCGGCGATTGGGTGGTAAAAGTGGGGGGGCAAGATTCAGGTGAATGTGTGTGGGGTCGGGGGGGGGGGGGGGGGTTAGTAATAAAAATATTGACCACCAAAACAATGAATATTGCATATTTATATTTACTCTTTGTTTTGAGTTATTTAAAGAAAGGATACTATCTTAAAATAGGTACAAGACGCCCAGGTCGATTATTAATCCATTTCCGATTATCCCCCCCCCCCCATTTTTTTTTTAAAGGTTACGGACTATTGCAAAGAATTTAATTAATATACATATTGACCGACCTCCAAAGGATACTAGAATGTCGTCCAGAAAATCCACAAAAAATTAACGGCGTGTATACGGGACTGGTGCACGATACATCTGATCGGGGTCCAAAGTCCCGACGTCTATTGAAGGCGTTGGGTGCCAGCTCAGGTGTTGTCCTCGTCATCTGACCGTGGTTCAAAAATACAAGAAGTCGTTCCCGGGTCTTCGAGATAGGCCAAGAACCGTCGCCAATAGCCCACAGTGCAGCTCTAGTGTGACGTTAATTAACCAAAACCAAAAAAAAAAAAAAAAGGGTAGGTATCCTTTCTATTTGTGTCAGTGTTGAAAAAGAAATGAGGAAAATTTTATCTTCTCACCCTTCCAATTCCTAGAAAATTTCCTGCAGCAATTACAATTCTACATTTGTGGTGCGATTTTTGGGACTCTGAGAAAATCCCCTTAACTCCATCAAATCGTCACCCAACCCGTCTCCAAATCCATAAAAAAAAAATTCTCAAAAAATTTGTTAATTGTCATTAGTAAAAAGAAATACGTTGGCATTTGAATATCGAGGAAGCAACAGTTGTCGCTGTCATTAACTACTTTTAATAGTTGTCAATAACTATGTATTTTTAAAATTAGTTAATCATCCCTAATTCTGAAATAAATTTAGAGAACAAATTGAAAGTTTGAGAATCCTTATAATATATGTGTGGGAACGATTAGTTAGATAATTTATAATTATAGTAATTTAAAGATCTAATAAGCGTTTTAGTTGACCAAAAAAGTAAATAATAATATAAAGGCTACATGAGCTAAAGAAATGTCAAAAGACTCGACATTGCATGGTATTGTGCAATACAATCGACACTGCTAATTTTAAATTAAACATTAAATATACATAATTTAATTCAAAAGAAATTATTTACTTATTACCAATAAATATTAACTTTCATTAATAAAATTTAAATTTTAAAGGTCATTTCAATTCAAAGATCTAAAAGAAACAAGAAATTTACCAACTTAACGGCGCCAGGTGTTGTCCTCGTTATTTGACCATGGTTCAAAAATATGACTCATTGTTCCCGGGTCTTTAATTCAAAATGGGCCCCGAACCGTCGCGAATAGTCCAATATTCAGCTATAATGCGGCGGCGTTCAATACAGTGTACGTTCAGATGTCTAATTTAATCTTACAAGTTGGGCGATCTACTAAAAGGATTCCAAATTATTGGGGTGGGGGGGGGGGGAGTGGTCGACCGAAACAAAACCGCAAATCAATCACAAACAGTAATAAAACATATTTATTATCGTTATAACGTCAAAAGAAAACTCAGACGTTTGGCGCCTATAGATTGCGCATTACTACATTTTTATGGCCTTGGGTTTAAGTCAAAGAGGAAATTACAAAAAGTAAAAAAAAAAAAGAGAAATTTAGATAATAAACAAAGAAGAGCAGGTGCTGGGCCAATAAATTTAAAACTATTATAGAAAATATGGGAGAAGGTTTCGCTTTAGACAAAAGTGGCAACTTATATTGATGTATTTTAAGGCTTACGAATTATGTGGTCTTTGCCCCATAGCATGTTTTACAACATCTTATTTATATGCATCTGTACACCGTTTATATGCATCTGTACACCGCATTATGAGCATCTTGTACACAGTATGACGATCTTTTCCCTTTTGTAATCTTTATTTTTATTTCAAATTAATCCTAACATGACGTCATCGGGTTTCTGTCTCAATACCCCATGCTCACAGAGGGGGTACAGAATACCCCCCCCCCCCCATTAAAATATATATATATATATATATATATATATATATATATATATATATATATATAATGATTTTTACAGAAATTTAGTTTTAATTTTTTTTTCTTTGGCTTACAATGTGAGGGGTTTGAACCTCCTGCACTCCCTCCCACTTACTTACGTGCCTGTGGTAATGGAAGGAAGTTGAGGTTCAAAATATTTCCTTTGTTCGGCAATGCAGTAAAACCACTGACTTGTAATTTAGTTTTAAAAAGTGCAGGGGCAACATCCGAAAAAAGTGCGGGGGCAACCGCCCCCCCTTGCCCCCCCGAATCGCCGCCACTGCTATTACACATATTGAATCTTATGACTTTAAAGACCTATTCACTAGTATTCCATTGGATAAACTTAGGGATGTACTATTATCGTACTTTTATGAATTTTTGAATATTCTTGATTTTGATTTGGATTATTGGGAAAATCTCATTAATTTTTGTCTTTTCAACAATTATTTGTTTAATGGTGAAGATATTTTCTTACAAGTAATTGGCATTCCACAAGGTTGTAATTTTTCAAGTCTGCTTGCTAATTTATTTTTACATTATTATGAAAAGAATTTTACTTTCATATATTCCTCTGTATTCCGTTATGTGGATGACTTAATAATATTCAACACTCCAAATTTTGGTTCCTTTTGCTCGGATATTTATCCATCTGAATTAACATTAGTAGAAACTAATGCTTCCGATTCATCCTCCGATTCCTAGATTTATATATAACTGCAAACAATAACACTGCCATTATTGATCTTTTTGATAAACGGAATGCTTTTAATGTTCATGTTAATAGATTGATTTTTTGGAACTCTAATCTATCAATTACAGTTTACAGAAATATTATTATTTCTCAAATATCACGAATCAAAAGAATTTGCAATTTAGATTCCAATCTTCATAAAAATATTTCAGTTCTAACAAATAATCTTTTGAACAATGAAATTCCATTTAATTTAATTAAACGTTACTGTGGTAACACTGATTCTTTATAAGGATTTTTCATTGATATTACGCTTCACTTGGTACTGCTTCCCATTTGCGGTATGCGGTAACTGATATGTCTGGAGGTCGAGGGAGAAGGAATTCGTGGAAAAAAGGGGGTGTATGCCCCGGCTAGATCTCACATCATGCCTTGAATTTTTAGAGTCAAGATGCTTTTTTCGCTTGCGTCTTGTAAGTTTTTATATTTTCCATTTATTGTCATTAATTGATCTGTCTAATCTGATGACTTTTTTAATATTTTCCATTTATTGTCATTAATTGATCTGTCTAATCTGATGACTTTTTTTGTTTATATTTTGTATATACTATGTATATAGTTTGTATATATTCTTGTATATATTTAGTAACTTTTAGATTACTTAAAGAAGTATTTTGAGCTCTTGGGGTTGGACTGGCAATTTGTTTTTAACATTGCTAATACAGAAAGAGCTCTATTTGACTTTTCAATACGGTCCTACCCCCTGATGAAGTACCGTTTTGATTATGTCTTTCACCTTTTAATAAAATATTTATTAGTATAATTTTTACTTTAATAATTCATACTTTAGTTTTATTACCTGGATTTTTTCACTTTTGCCATATTTTTTATTTTAATTTAACTAAAGTGTTTTATTTATATTTTTTCAATTTAATATATTTTATTGTTTTACAGTATATTTTTATCATTATGATTCATGCAGCTCTAGCGCTGATTCATATTTGATTTTCTATGCATTTTAATTTAATTATATAATTTTGTTTATCGTTTTCCATTGTTTTCTACTTTGTTTTTATTGTATATATATATATATATATATATATATATATTTAAATATTTTAAAAATATTTATATTTTTAAAATTTTATAAATATCAAAACTTAATGTTTTAGTTATGTTTTTCTAAAATTATAAAGCGGTCGATGATAACAATTCTTAAAAATTGAAGTAATGGATCTCGCGTTGAACCCGTGTCTATCTTTATATGTTAAGAAGATAAAATATGAAATAACTCTAGGAAAGTCTATATTTTATGGTAGTGTATAGTTTTTAGTGCGGACCCTAGCACACTACATAAACATAATAATTTATTTTTTTTAAATCTAAGAAATATTTAAAAAAAAATAATTGCGTTTCATAAACATAAAAGAAAACTTATAGTTATATATTTTAAAAAACAATTGAATTTAAAATGTGCGAAGATAAAATTCATGTTTTGTGTTTCCTAATGCATATTTTTTTAAAATTTACTTTTGTTGCAAAGCTTACGCAATATAGAGACTGGAATCGTATATTAAACAAGATGCTTATGAAACATATAGAGATATCGGATTTTAATCAAAGGTCAAATTTCAATGTTAAGCACCACGACCAGAATTTTATGAGAATCAATTTTAATAACCAGCCCATTCAACAATGATAAAAGAACAATTAAAATATTTTTAGAAAAAGTTTTTATTTTTGACTTTTGGTTAGCTTTTTGGGTAAAATACTTGATAGTGCAGCGTGTGAAATGACACCAACACAGTCAGAGACTCCGGTTGTCCTGCCATATGAAGAAAAAAAAAATCATCAACACAGACGCCGCCACCTTCGCCATAAACCGTAGTCGGTTACGGCACCGCTACAGATTCAATGTTGGTTAATTATAACTTTATTTTTTGTAGGCCAGTCTGGCATTATATGTTCATCACTGAAAACTAAAATTTTATCTGTATCCCAAGATTCATTGTGGCGATTGCTTCTTTTCTGGTAAACGAATAATAATATCGTTTCTTTATGTTCAAATTTTGCATTAATTACGTTTAACTTGTGTTTTAACACCATACTGTAAACAATATCCTCGACCTTTCTAATATTTTAGTTGTTTTGAGGAAAATTCTTACGCTATCCTGCAAACAAACCGGCTGTGACGGCATCATAGGGATTATGATTCTAGTTGTTTATTGGAGTCTACATTCCAATAATAATTTGAGCTTAGTGGTTGCGTCAGAGCCTCCAACTTTCATAGTTTTCATACAGTTTTATCGGCGGTGGTTCTAAAATAACGAGGTGCATGTATGAATGTGTATGTGTTCCCGGGTCTTTCCTTCGAGATAGACCCCGAACCGTTGCCAATAGCCTACTGTGCAGCTCTAGTGCGACGTTCTTTAACCAAACCAAACAGTTTTATCCGCGAAGTTTGTTACACACTGTGTTCTGTAACTGTGTGATTGATTTGTTGTTGTTCGTGTTCGCCATTTTTGCATTGTAGTGGTTGTATCGATAAAATAGATTTAAAGTTGCACATTAAAAAATATGACGGACGTCGATCAAGCATCTGCTAAGAAAAATATTAGCGATTTGCGTGTGATAGACTTAAGATCTGAACTGGAGAAAAGAGGTTTAGACAAAACAGGCGTAAAAACTGCTCTTGTTGAAAGGCTTTCAAAAGTATGTAATTTATAAATTTGCTTAACATAACTTTATAATATGTATTTGAAAAATTTGTTTTCTATTTATTAACTGCACATATGATATCTGATAAAGGTAAATTGCTGTTGACATTTGTTATTTCTATGTAAATTTCAAATAAATGTTCGGTATAGAAATTACGTACCTATTGTACAATTAGTTTCTTGTGGTGTTTTCATTATTAAAAACAAAAAAAAACTTCTGATTGTTGTCAAGATATGTTATGTTACTAATAAAATAATTAGTAAGTAATGAAAAAGTTCTTGAGCAAGTTCCGAAAGTAATGAAAAATTTCCTGAGTAAGTTCCGAAAGTACTGAAAACATTTATTTTTCGATTCGTGCTTTGTTACACTAATTGTGACTGTCGGAGCCAATTTTCATAAAAACTTAAAATTTTTACAATACTAAAAATATTTAGGACCACTTTTAAATGTAAAATAATTGAAAAAAATTAAAGTGGAATTCCTGTGAATTATATGAGAATAAAGAACTCAAATTTACAGATATGGTAGAGTAATGAAATCTTTTCAACGGGGAAAAACCATTGGATTTATTTAATAACAATTGCATTTTTTTAAAAGTAAAACTCTAAATATTACTCTTCTGACACTTTGTCCACAATTGAATTTCTTCTTAAAAACTTCCAAAATTCATTAACATACATGTTAATACATTAATTTTTTTTTATATGCAACACTTTTAAACATTGATAAAAGTCTTAAAATAGAATAAAATTTTGTAGAAAATTATATAAAAAAAACAGTTTACAAATGTGGAAGCAGAAAAAATAAGGTAAATTCCTAGTATACAGTGCACCGTGGTTGTCAAGTCCAAAAATGATTTTTTTTTGTCAGCAAATCAAAATGGTGGACATTGGGTTGGTCGCACTTGAGCTCCGCAATGGGCTAAAGGTGAAGGTTTAGAATTGATTTCGAAGCTTTGCTTTGGGTAATTAACATCGCGCTAGAGTTTATATTGGGCTGTTGGTGGCATTTCGGCGCCTATCTCGAAGGTAACAATGTCCCTCCGAGCAGTCGATCATGGTGCTTACAGGCAATCCCTCGGGCAGTCGTTTGGGGCATTTCGACAGCACTTTTAAGCGCTGTGGCGTCTTTAAAGCTGTAGCGTCAACGCGCGCGCATCTAGTTCAGTCTTGGTGAAACACGCGAGGAAAAAATTTAGGGTTGCCATTCAACATGATATTTTCGCACGTCATCAAGAAGGGTTACCAAAATATAAACTTTATCGGCCACTCATTTGTCGCCAAATCCCATTTGGCGAGGGCACCGGACACTAGGAATTAACCAAAGTTTGTTTACCTTTATTGCACAAGTTCTGAATCAGCAGCTATTTGTACAATTGCTTTTTTTTTATGACACACTCCACTTAATTTCGTACCACTTAAAAACACAAAAATATACCGATTACATATACATCACCCTTGTCATAAGCTTTTGAAAAAAGTTATCCATTAAAACTCTTAGATTTAAGTTTGATTTAATTGCTATCATATTTGCAAAGTTATATTTTTTTGTGCAACTATAAGTAACTATATATTGTAATATATATAAGAAAAACCGGATTCACTTTTGACCCATGCATTTTCTTGGAGATGCTCCTTTTCAAATGTTATTTATACACGTTTATAGAAAATCCGTCTTCCATGATATGCAGTCTTTCTATGATATCTTTTCAAAAGGCACATTCTGAATTCCTACATTCAATAAGGTATCACAGCATGATAAATCTTCATGAATAGATAAAATAAATCAGCAACTGTCCTATGAATTGCTTTTAAAGTTTTTATGATTACGACACACAGATTCTGAGTATCTGTTGTCATAATTAATTGCTCAGTAATCTTGAAATAAATTAAAATAAATAAGGAATGAAAGTAATGTAATTTGTATTAAATTTACAGAATATAATTAATTATTGCTACGAACTACTTAGAAGAACTATTCTTAAAAAGAGATAAAAGAACTAAATTAAGCCATTGCTTTTATTTTGGTCAAAAGACAACCTAATTAATTTAATTGGCAGAAATTTTATGCATTATTCTTGTGACAACACAGAAAATGTTCTATGCATGAAACAAAAAATACATGTTATAAAATATGTCTTGTTCCACCAAATCAGAGATTAGCAGATTTAAAGTAAAAACGTTCAAGTATAATAAATATTAAATAGTAGTCAATTCAATCGAAGGGGCAAGTGGATGAAGGCATGAAATAATTTTTTCTAATTTTGACGTAGATGAAAGCTTTAAGGACATGCGTCTTCCTTCAAAATTGTATGACTGGTTGGTTTATTTAGGCAGATACAAAGCAGTAAAAAGTATGTGATTCACTTTTTATGGTTCGATTTCATGAAGCGAATCTAAATGCCAAGTATGCGAAAACGAGCCAATTTTATTAGCCTATCGTTACTAATCACGCTCATGATTAATGAATAGGAAAAAGTATTCTGATCATTTTTTTCCATGCGGACAAATTGTGGATGCTCAACAGAAAGTGACCCATTTCTTCAAGATTGTTGTCAAAGGGAAGAGGGTATTTATCTTGGCAAGTGATTTTTGTCAGTTTAGCCCTACTTCCACTTGCCCCTACAATTTGATTTTAAAATATGCTTTTGCTGTGCCAGCTGGTAATGCCATACAACTAGAAAAGGTTTTAGAATTTCCATGTTTTCAATCCGCTTTTTGCAAAATTTGGGGTCTCTAAAGGCAAAACTGAATTTTTCTGGGGATGGCTACTATTATTCAGGTTAGTAAGTTAATATAAAAAAAAAAATTGGTATTTCAAATAAATAATTAAATGTCACTGATTCAGTAAATACCTATCATTAAAGTTTTTATATTCCCCTTTTCCCTGAATTGTAATCAAAAGGATAAATTGGATTATCTTAATGTTTGTTCACTTGTGTTATCAAAAAATCTTATGATTTTTTGTTACCACATCTTTTTGGAAATGGGCCGATCTAATGGCGTTATGTACCAATCAATTATAGGCTATAAAAGATGAAGGAGAAAATCCAGAGGAGTATTTGTTTGAAGTGGCAGCTGAGAAAACACCTACTAAAGTGCCTTTGAAGCGCTCAAGCAGTAAGTATTAATTGTTTTATTGTTGAGAATAAAAGTAGTTCTTTTTATGTTTCTTTACCTTGTAGAAAACTTATTATGTTACAATTATATTTAATGTTACATTACATCATTTTCCACAGTTACAGCTTTGTTTACCACATAACTGTAAAAGTTGTTAAAGGAAAGATAGAACTTCTTAAAGAAAAGGTAGAAACGAAATTTCAAAAATAACTTTTTGGATGACTAAATAAAGGAATAATACTTTAGAAATCATTCATAGCAGTGAGGTGGGCCATATTTAAAATACTTAGTGGATAGAGTGTTTATAAATATGTATTAGCCTTGCTCTAGTTGAATATCTTTAAAATATAGCATGTTTAGTTTAAACTAAGCTAAATTTTTTAGCTATATGATTATTTTTTTATTATGATAAAATTATAATTAGTCTCATCATAAATTAGTCCTTAATCGCAACAGATCTGCAAATAAAATTATTTTTTCGGCTTTTATGCATATAAGTTTTTAATGAGAATCTGAATTAATATAACCCTATTTGTCTGTAGATATTGGTCAAGTTGGTTAAAATGACTATTCTAAATGTATTTAGTTTTAACAGATATCTATATCAGTGTTCACTCTAGGAGTTTTTTGAAGGGCGGTCCGCTCTGCCCGCCCTTTTTTCATCTCGATAACGCCCTTATGTCCCTTTTTCAAAAATGCCGCTCTCTTTTAAAAATATTCTGCCCTTTTCACTCAAGCACAAGCATCCTTGCTTCATTAGCTGTCTTTTAAAAAGGCTTCGATTAGTATAATTTTTTTTGTGTGTAAATTGGAATTAAGTGAATTATGACAGTAGAAAAACAAACTCCTTTTTTGCTACACGTGTTTTGAAATCCATGGGGCAATCTTCGAATCCTATTGGTTGCCCGTCCCCGCATATGAATGCTCAGTTTTTTTTAAAAGAGAAGATGGTTTGGAGTGAAGTTGCAAGATTAGGCATTTTAATACCAAATTTTGGATTTAAGTAACCTTTTTATCAGTTTTGTAAGGGGTCTGATTAGGGCTACTTACAGATTTGGTATTTAGGGAAAACATTAATTTTTAAATGTCAAATTTAGGATTTTAAGTAATATCTTCACAAAGAGACATCAATTTTGTACAGGATTTTCCTTCGAGATATTCCCCGAACCGCCATCATCACATACAAAAAGGGCAAGGCGCATCGTCAATTACAAAAAAGGGCAGGGCGCATCGTCACTTACAAAAAAAGGCCAGGGCGCGGCGCCTTTTGAAAAATGCATAACAGGAACACTAGTTAAACTATCCAGTAGGGAAAAGTGTCACCGATGGTGCTTTTTTCATGGTCACTTTAACTTTTCTTCCTTATTCTGTTCTTGTCTTTAAGGTTTATTTTTCACTCACCCATTCTTATCTATTCAAAGTCCCTCTCGGCCATTTCTTTTTTCCTTACTCTACATCAGTGGTTCCTAACCTTTAGGTGGCCACCCCACAGACCACCAATGTCCAACACCATATTTTATGAGAAGGGGTGGGGGATTTCTCATTAGATAGTTTGACATGAAAAATTATATATTCCCAAACAATACTTGGATTTTTTTTACAAAATTTATGAAACCAAAAAATTAGAAAAAATTTAATTGCCAAATCTCCACTGACTGCTTTGAACCATCTCATGGTCCTCGAACCACCTTGTTGTAAATAATGGCTCTACAGCTGATGTGAGACATTTATTTATAAATATGAATGAATTTTAAAAAAATAGCTAATAACTTTTAAAAATTCAGTTTAAATTCTTGAATAAATATAAGTAGATATGTATATACAGGAGTGCAGAAAATGTTATGATCCCTGAAACCCGGGTCACTGAAATTTTCCTCGAACACATTTTTTCCGACCGAAAATTTCCCCAACGAATATTTTAAGGATTAATCACGTTTTTCCCACAGAAAAATGTAAACGTTTAAAAAATAATGTAATGAGATGTGTGTTTTTTTAATTGATATTAAATATGAACACATCATTCCATTCTAATTGATAATTATAAAAAGGGATAATTATAAAGTCCCTTTATTCAATGTTATTCAGAGGCTTTTAAAAGTTAGCTATATATAATTTTTCAGTCTAATGTGAATTTGTTATTCACATGTGTGTCACTGGTCGAATATTGGTACATTCACCCTATATATCTTATATCTTTCCTATATATCTTAAATACCTGTGTCATTTTTTTTTTTCATAAATGTCCTAAATATATAAAAATCTGGGTATTCATAAAATATGGCTTTAGAATGATCTTGCGGCGGCGTAGTTTGTTGGGTGAGGCCACGCGATGGTTGATTCCATATCAGAAGATTTAAATTTAATGTTGTTGGATAAATTGATGATAGCCATAGTATTGAGAGAATAAATAATATTTAATGGTTCAAATATGAAAGTTAAGAATTGACATTTACAGGTTATTACTATGGCATTACAGTTAGGTGAAGAGCACGAGAGATGTGCTGTTTAGCCTTAGATGGATAGTCTGGGAATGAATTCCTTTCAGTCTGTGTTCACATGATTTTGACCGCCCCCTGCGTGGGCCTCATGTGCTGGAGCGATCTGATTGGCTCTTGGTGTCAACAGTGTCTAAGTGGAAATTCTTTCCAGGAATTGTATGGAAGAGAAAGAGAGTTAGTTGAACTCCAGACGCTGCAATCTTTAAAATATACTATGTTACAATATGAATATAAATTTCATAAATAAATTTGATTTTTACATGAGGTTTGGGTTGAATAGAATAGCGGGAGAGTAGTGGTAAATAAAAATATAAATTTTTATTTACCCTACCCACTGGGTATTTTCCAGATTGACATCGGTAAAGTGGCTGCAAAATCAGCTTTTCTGTTTTCAAATTTGCCAAATTAATATATAAAAATTATAATTTCCATTATTTTATAATAAGTTCCTTACTCTAAATTTTCTTTGTATTGCCAAGAAAATTAATCAAGAAAGTGTGTTATATTTGTCAAGTTGTTTATTGTTAATGTAGTTATTTTTTTTCCTTAATTGAATTATTTTTTTCTATAGGGAAAGCCAAAGAAGGCGATTCTGATGATAAAAATGAAGATAAAACTGAAGAAGACAAAAACGAAGAAGACAAAATTGAAGAAGATAAAATTGAAGAAGACAAAAGTGATGATGATAAAATAGAGGAATATGAAACGGTTGAAGAGGATGAAGAAAAGCAGGTTAGTAGCAGTTTTAACTATACATTTCACTGTTTTTTTTAAACCATCACATTTTTTTCTTGTTGGAATTTAGTACCTTTAAATGCACTATTTTCCAAATTAGAGCTTTTTTTAAATTATTACATTAGTTTGTAATGTCTTAGAAACTATACTATGTGAGACAAGTCATTAGTGTTATCTTGGTTAATTTAGTTCTTAATTTTTATTTTAATGTATGTACCAAATGAAGAGCTTATTTTTAAAAGGAAACATTTGCAATGGGTTCTCATTGAAAATATTCCCATTTAAAAATAAGCTTCTCAAATAGCTTTCCTATAGTATTGTAAAATAGGTTAGTGTGCAAAAATATTGTCTTAAATTTTTAAAAAAAAATATGTTTGCTTAATGAAATGGCTTGATAAATACAGCACCACATGAAATATTTGCAGAAAAAAAACCTTCAATGACGATTGCTGACTTTTTATCTCAATTTAATAATTGAATGGGACAAACGCAAAATTTGATCCTGTAGATCGTATATGTGTTTGCAATTGTTGGAAGATTGCCAAGGCTATAAAAAGTGTTTGTTCATATTTTTTTCCAATCCTATAAAAGCATCTGTTACTTTCTTTGCTTTACTTTAAGTGCTTTCCACATATTAGTGTTCAGATATCACCCATGCGTGAGAAATGCAGTCTTCAGGAAATGCTGTTTTTGTAAATATTTGTTAAAACATTTGTTTGGAATATTATTTTGATTGAGGAAGTCTTAATTTCTTTTAAGTTTTAGAAAACATTTCTGGATGCTCTATTGCAATATTCAAGAAGTAGTTATGGCTTTTGCCTCTGAAACTCTTGTTTAATTTCATTAAATTATCAAAGATATATTTCCTATACTTAACACTTCCTCTGCAAAGAATTGTGTAATATTTTAATATGTTATTGTTCTGAATGTTCCTAGTATGTTGTTTTTTTGTGCCTTGGCTTTTTATTTCAAAGTAACTAATTCTGCTTAATTGATTGATTAGAAAAACTAACGTGGTAATTAACTTTAAGCTACTTGTTACTAGTAACTTTTTTTTAATTATTTTGAATTGAATACATTTTTTGTACACATGTGCAGTGGTGGAAAAATAATTTAAGTTATTGAAAAATTAATTGTTCAAAATAAAGTTTTAATCCATATATCATCCTTACATTAAAAGTTAAATATAGGTATAAGAATTTTTTTTAAATAAAATAAGGCAATAAAATTATTCCAGTTTGTAAGAAAAAATTAACTTTAAAATATTACTTATGATTACAAAATGCATTTCCATAGAAGTTACATGTGTTATTTTTTGCCTTGTTTCAGGAGGAAGAAGTTGAGGAGCAAGGTATGTTTTTCACAATTTGTATTCTCTTACAGTATTTATAAGTAATAGCTGAAAGGAAATCTGTTTATTTTTAAACTTAAATACATTCTCTTAAATTATTTCTATATCTAAGAAGATCTCTGTCCTTCCTTTTGTCTTAAATTCCTTAGCTATGATGTGGTGTGTCCTTCCAATTTCGATATGTTTTTCCATGGGATGTTATCGGTTAATTATTAACTCACTATTTAATAACACCATTGAATTTTAACACTAGAAATAAACGAGGAAGACTCCAAAAGTGTAGAGAAGGAGGAAAACGCAAGCGATTCGGAAGCCCAGAAGAATGCACAGTGTAATGGAAGCGAGGAAGACGACAATAAATCCTCGTCGGAAAGTGCTCGTCTGTCGCCCCCAAAGCCGGAGAATGTACCCGTCTTTGCTCCGCTCACCGTTGAGGATGTATTTGAGATGGATACGTCAACGAAAAACAAAACAAGTGACAATGACTCCATGATTGTAAATCCAGATGAAACCCAGAGCGAGATGGACTTCTCTGTGAGTGAGAACCAGTCGGTCAACGATGAACCGATGACAGAGGATACGCCAGAAGTTCCAACAGACGAAACAGCCACAGACAAAGAAAATTCTGCACCAGAAAAAGATGCCGAAACAAAGGATTCGTCTGAGAAAGGCTCTAGTTTGGCGGTTGATGTGTCAAAAGACAATTTTAGTCCTTCAAAGACTATTAACTCAAGTGTAGAACAATCTGCCGAAACAACCACACCCGCCCAGGCAAAGAGGTTCGTTTTTTAATTCAGCATACATATTTTAGTTACAGGGTACCATTTCTTTTAATTTTTTTCTTTTTGTCATTGCAGAGTGTTTCAGCATTTTTATTGAATTACTAAACTTTGCTGTTTAAATTCATGCTTTACATCCAAATTCATTTAGAACTACCTTTAGTTCTGTTCTTAGCTTTTGCCGAAATGGGACGTTTTAATATTTCAGGTCTTTTCTTCTGTAAATGTTTACCTTGGTTTTAGAAGCTAGGCATTTGTACTCGAAGAAATGTGATTTGGTTATGGAAAGATTGATTGTGTATAGAAAAAGAAACATCTTTTATACAAGGCGTCTCAAAAAAAAGCTCCATGTCTTTGGTGTTTGTGAATGTTTTTTTTTTATGTAAACCATTTTTATCACAGAAGTTAGAATCTGTTTGGATGAAATTACAAAGGGAATGTTACCAATTTTCTGAAAGTTTTGCATTATTTCTGCTTGCTACCCAACAAAAAATATAGTTGAATATAAAAAAAAATATGGGTATTCAAATGTGTATATTTCTTGTTAAGCTATATAATATAGAGTAAAAAACTTTTGGTTTTGACTACATAAATTAAAAGTGTTCGAAAATTGCATTCTTTGAAATGTATAATAAATTATTTCGGGCATCCTTATTGTATGAAAAGTGTTGTCCTGAGAGAGCAAGCAAAACTAAAGAATGACTACTATTGTAGTTTAACTAAAAAAAAATCATGTGTGAAAGGTTCAAGGTAAAATTGTTTTTTTTTTTTAAACACTCAAGCATCCTTTAGTTTATTAATCGAGAGAAAAATAATCACATATTATCACTGGTGGCTTACGATGCTTTTTTACTGATTTTAAATACAGAAGCTTACATTTTGATTAGATTACGTTTGTGCAAATGATTTGGATTTGGCAATAGCTTCTAATTTTCATCATTGAGATCTGACGGATTTTGTAATTTATTAGATTTAAATATTTGTAAATTATTTATTTATCAAATAAATTATAACGATATAGTTGTATTTCATTATCTATAATCATGAAATTAAAAGTTTTAAAAAAAATATTGCAGAAATAATAAAAGCAGATTTCAGCCTGACTGTTTTAGTGGTTTTACATTGTTAAATAATATTATAACTTAAATATATTATACTATATATAAATAACAATATTTATATATAGTTTTCATAAAAAAAATATTTTTTTATTCATTTGATTAATGCAGTTTTTATAGTTTAAGACATTAAAAATTGATTACAAATTGCTCTAATCAGTATGTTGTAATAAAACTATGCTGATATTTTAAAGTGTTATTTTTACTGGAACACAAATCAAATTTGGTTTATTTGTATATCTTTCTGGGAATTAAACAGTTGAATGGTCATTAGAAATGTGCAGACTGTTATGTCGTTTGTGATGTTCTAGTCTCATATTTCTTTGGAAGAATTATATACTTATTCTTGAAAATATATAAAAAAATTGTTAAAATTTTTGTTAATTGAATAAATTGTTTTTCTTATAGCAGCCCAGAAAAGAAAAAGATTGAAACAAATTCTGAAAAAGGTTTGTTATCATAATTTAATTAATGCTAATTATTAACAAAATAAAAGTTTAATGTTTAAAGTCAATAATATCCTCAACAAGTTGCAAGGCACACTCTAAGTAGAATGTGTTAACACACTATCTTGTAATGTCAGTATGACACGAATTTACGAAATCTGCGTTTCATGTCCAGTTACATTTGCTAATTAATTTACATAAACAACATCGAGTCACTGGCGTTACAGTTTTTACAATTCAAACTAAGTGCGAGTTCGGAATAAAGTTCCTTTAAATTCGTCCATTTTGACAAATAAGCTGTTTGCTATTGACCATAGCTTCTCCTGCAAACAAATTCTTTATTAGCGGTCACTGGCATACACTGATCAGCCAAAACAACATGACCACACTACCTTGTTATTATAACTTTGTCTTGCAAAATCGTTTCAAACCGTCTTGACAGTGATTATGGAAGTCATTTGATAAATTGCCGGAGGAATATTGTATCATATTTGTTTACAGAAATTTAATAATTGCCATATACTGCAATTAATTGGTTTATGAGCTCTGAGATGGCTTACTATGACATGCTATATCTAATGAGTTAAGAGGCCAAGACTTTAAATATTTTTTACCAGAATGCTCAACAAACCAACCTAGAAAAATTTCAATCTTGTGATAAAGGGCAATGTTTACGATGAGAAAGATATGAAACTTGAAAGAGTGTAACCTCTTCTCCAATAACATTGACATAGTTGTAAGTTTTATGGTATTTTTGTCGAACAACCATCGGCCTTGGAAACACCCGTAAGAATGTCCACCATTGGCCTGTTTACATCCAGAGGTGTATGTGTCGATTAAGTTTGTTTGCCTGGAAAACGCCTTACCCCGACACGGTTATTGACATTTTTGTAAAAAAAAGTCATTAATCTCGCATTAAGCATGTAATTCTTTTCCATTGTTAGTCCATTGTTCATTTGCAATGTTCACAGCCTCATCGTAGTTGTAAATTTTGATGATGCTTGTTTAACAGAGGCACATTAAAGAAGGGAATCCTTTATACAAGAGTTTGAAGAGCTGTGTGTTCAGAAACCTTGTATTTGGACCTGTTTCGATTATAACTGTCAAGCATCTTCATTAGCAGCTGCCTAATTTGCTTTGTCAAAATAAACAAGACTTACAATGTACGCATTTATTGATTGTGAACAGTAGTTCGTAAACAAGGATTGATTTGGGGGATACTCGTTTTAAACCATCATGGTGAAAAAATTTGTCCTTCAATGAAGTAATTTAAATCTGCAAACTGCCCATTGTAAGAGCACATAGTCAACAAAATAGTGCCTCAGTATCACTGATGACCATTAAATACCATCTCTATATTGTCACTAGCTATCGAAGTCATTCATACGAGCACTTTCTCACTGTGTAGAAATGTAATACAGGGTGACAACATAACCGAGAATTATCATGGAATTTTTTAATTCTGGAAATGTCAGGGAATTTTTAAAAAAATCAGGAAAATTTTCAAATTTGGATCATTAAAACGCCAGTTATCTTCTATTATGCTCTTTATTCTGGGTAGTTTAGTTGTCAATATATCCTTTTAGTTCTGAAAAATAATTTTAAAAAAGAGCATGGTTATGCGCATTTTCATATTTTTGGTTTTATTTTTGCAAAAATGTGAACCACTTTGGGAGGGAGAAGCAAAAGCAACATGTGAGGGGCTAATTAATATGCGATTTAGGAAAGATTAGAATAGGCAATATGTAGCATATAAAACATTTAAAATTATCTGTAAAGGAAATAATTAAAAAACTTGCTGTTTTTACATTATCTGCTTCCAGAGAACATGTTTAATTACTATTATGCCTGTCGCAATGATCTAATGTACGTTGTATCCACAAATTAGTTTAACTGACAATAAGAATTGCTTATAATTTTTCATTTATAATGTAATATATTTATTGTATTATTGTAGCGTGGATACTTGTTTCTATACAAAGCTTGTATTGCAACATTTCTTAATGTAAAGGGAAATTTTTGTGACACCATCATGGAAGTCAGGATTTTGTTGCCACTCTGTAATATTTTGGCTGATCAATGTAAATGTTAATTGTTTTAACAAATTGTGACACAAGCGACCTGCTTTTCAAATTGGGGTTAAGTATAATAGAAAATTGAACAAAAGTATTTGACTACCCCTTAAAACATATGTTGCATTCTAAGGATTTTTTTTTAAATTGCTAATATTGATCAATGTGCTTTCTTAATGATTCTCTATAAGAAAATTGTTAATGTTTGTTCTTTTTTTTATGAATGATTTCTCCACAAATGAAATATTTTTATATTTCTATAAGAATATAACAATTTATAATTAATCCAGCAGGCAAATTTTGCTATTTACTTACCATAACTTGATTTCACATTTACTTGAATTGATTTTAATTCTGTTTTCTATATGTAGATTCTAATATAAAAAGAGTTCCCGCCAGTGGAAAAAATTTATGGGTTAGTGGTCTTGCTGAAAAGACAAGAGCTAATGACTTAAAAACACTGTTTAGCAAATTTGGAAAAGTAAGTGAATAATTTTTATTTTCTTTATTTCTTATCTAGATTTTTAATGTTTTTTATTTATATCTGTTCCACTCTTTGAAAATGTTTACATTCAGAATGTGTTTTCTCTCATTTTTAGGTTTCAGGTGCTAAAATTGTAACCAATGCAAAAACACCTGGTGCCCGCTGTTATGGTTTTATAACAATGGCTACTAGTGAAGAAGCCCTTGTTTGCGTTGAAAAATTGAACTGCACTGAATTACATGGAAAAATTATCACTGTGGAGAAGGTTAGAAAATTATATAAATATTGTACTTAAATGGGTGAATCAATCTTGTCGGTTTTAATTTGCAGATGTTAATTTGGGGAAATTCAAAAATCTAATAAAACTTATATTTAGTAATATAATAAATGTGGGCTATAACTTCAAATAAGTTATTGGATTTTTGTGTGTGTTTGAAATTGACAGTTTGGGATTTGTATCTCGAATCCGGAATAACTATAAAATTCTTTGCTTTATTTTTATGCCTGAGCAATCTATTTCTTATATAAAAATTCTTCAAATTATGGAAATTTCGTAGATATTAATCAACAGTTGAAGTACATTAAATCTTTTTACATCTGATAGATAACAGGTTACTTTTGAATATATATATATACATACATAAGTTTTGACTGTGATTGAATACCTATACTGAGATCTTTTTATTTATTTATTACTCTTCATTTCTGAAATAGTATTAAAGAACAATAACCTTAGAATTTACTTTCCTTTTCCACATTGGCTATTTTAAACACAATTATTATTTCTCTGAAAAGCATATAATTTAATATAATTATTAATATTCAATTAGTCAGTATACATGTCTACATAAGTATTTCAACAATTAGTCACATTGCCTTATAAATTAATATGTCCAGAATAGCTTGAAAAATTATAAGAATTTTGGAAAGAACCAATCTTATTGAGTAATTCATTATGTTTGCAGAATTGGTTTCATATAAAAATCACCACATACTGAAATATGTTGAATGTTTGCATTTCATTTCATATTTTGATTTCCCCTTTTTTCAAATTTTGCATTATCATGTCTTTATTTTAATTAAATATTCCAATTTCAGACCACCAGAGAACCTTCAGGGTCAATTAAAAGAGCTCAGCTCAAAGCTATTCAAACTAAAGCTCCACAAAAGAAAGCCGAAGCCGCAAAGGAGAATGTAACAGGCAAGTTGTAATTTACGTAGCTTAATAGATTATTTTAAAAAAAGGTTTAATCTAATATTTCTGACTGATTTGTTGAATTTATATTTAAAGTATATATATATATATATATTTGCAGCAAAGAATGAGTCTGAAGGTACTGTCATGACAGAAGAAAAAGCAGGAGTTTCAAAGCCTGATGACAAAACTAAAAGCGACAAAAGTAAAGCAACTGATAAACCGAAAGAGGGGGATAAAGTCAAATCCCCAGAAAAGGTAGAAGTAACTGATGAGAAAAGTAAAGATGGCTTTACTGGTGAGTTTAGAAATGGTGTTTCGTTTCATGTCAATGCACACTCTTTAAAACAGTGGTTTAAGACTTTTCATAGGTATAAAGTTAAAAGTTAGGCAGTACGTGGAACACCACATTCTAATATCTCCAAATTAATGTGAAATGTCAAAAATTGCTTTAGTTTGAATTATTTCCGCTACTAAATATCATAGTTTTGCAAATTATTTTATCAATTAAAATATTCAATGTATATCATATTTATTCTTGAACCTTTTACTATGTGGTGTAACATGTGCCACCCACTCATAGTGCTTGTCCTAAAATACTGTTTCTGTTGTGATTTTTCAAAAACCATCATCTGGACTTTAAGGGAAAACAATGCTTTTGTTCAACTTCATTGATTCTAATTTTGCACTGCTTGAAAGGGCTTTTCAGCAAAAATGAAGAAATTGTATAAGAGAATAAATCTGATAATTTTTCCCACAAAGTTCCCATCAAATTCCACAATTGTTTTAGTTGCATTGTGTTTTATAATTGTTTAAAAATATTTTTAGTTTTGTGATGTAATACAGTGAAACCCCGATTTTATGTGCCCTCATTTTACGTTTTTTTCTTTAAATCCCATGCATTCTATATACTGATAATGTATTTTCTCTCCCGGTTTTACATTTTTCATTTATACGATTTCCCGGATCGACCGTTTTTTATTTGAAGGGATTTTTTTTTTCGTATATCATTCACTTCCATTTGTAAAACGAAAGCCTGGGCATGTTTCCATACGCAAAGGCATCTGAAACTGGTTTCCGCATTCCTATCTGTCACGTGACAACCAGATGCAGAGCGCTGCTAACAGCCACTGCAAAAGGTGAGCCACTACACGCTTTTACTGACTTTCAATCACTTCAATGTGCTCAGACGCAGTAAAAATGACATTGAAAAAACGCAAAAGCTTTTCGGTTGCTGAAAAAGCCAACATTATAGAAAAGGCCAACGCGTTTTGCGGGACAAAGTCTCTTTGATTAGCAGTTTCAACACTGCAAACAATTCTAAAGCAGAAGGACGCCATCGAGACGAGCTATGAGAACTTTGGTTGCAGTAATGCTAAAAAGAGAAAAACTTTGAAAAGTTTGCCAGATGAACTTGAAACCATATTGATTAAACGGTTTAAACAAGCCCGCATCGCGAATGCTCCAATACATGGCAGAAAAAGCTTTAGAAATTACTGTTCCGCTTGAGTTGAACAATTTTAACGCTTCTAATGGTTGGATAGATTGTTTGAAGAAACATTACAATCTCGTGCACCGATCACTTTGTGGGGAATTTGCAAGTGTCGATGTAACAACAATTGATCATTGGAAAAAGAAAACTCTTCCATCTTTAATTGATGGCTATGAAGAAAAAGACATTTTCAATAAGGAGGAAATGGGAGTCTTTTTTTTTTTTAAAAATCTCCTGCCAGATAAAACTTTTTTTCTGAAATGGGAAATATGTTTTGGTGAGAAAATGTCGAAGATGAGATTGATTGTTTTGCTGTGCTGTAACTCTGATGGGAGTGAAAAATGAACACCCTTAGTTAAAGGAAAATCAAAAAATCCACGTTGCTTCAAAAACGTGAAAAGTTTTCCTTCCAGTTATGCAGCCAACAAAAAAGCTTGGATGGCCCAACCTCTTTTCGACAATGTTACAAAGAATTGTGTTTCACACTCATTTGTGGAAGGTGGCTTTCTGAAAAAAAAAGCAAGGAACAGATATTGATGCAACTGATGGCCGTGATGTTCCGATTGATTGCAGCTGAAATCATGGAGTGTTCGTCAGAAGAAGATGACGATAACTGTGACGAGGTCTCGGAAACCATCCCCTCTTTTAATTCAGCAAAGAATGGATTGAATTTATTGAGGAACAATTTTCTTGGATGGAAGTCACAAGCAAAACAGTTGCAAACCCTGTCAGTAATCAAAAATGCCTTATTAGAATCGCACACAAAAAAATCGAAAGCAATCGGAAATAACAGATTTTTTTGTAAAAAAGATGCGATTAGTAAAAATAAAATGATTGAAAAATGTGATAAGTAAGTTAAAATGTTTAATATTGTTAGGTAAACATGACTAGAAGTATATCTTTATTTTCTCATTCTTCTGAAGTTTGTTTTTCAGTGGTCCCTGTTTTTACGTTTTTTTTATTTGTTTTTTTTTTATTGAAAAACTTAAAATCGTGGTTTAACTGTTTTACTTATTTAATAAACTGACCTGTTCATAAAAATTAATAATTCAAATATAACACATGTTCTCTTAAAAAGTAATATGGTTATATATTACTTTTATTTTACCAATATGAAAATGAAAGTGTAATTTAAAGTGCAGTTAAAAAAATTTGTCATGTCAATTTTATAAAAACAATAATAGCTCTTATGCCATTGTTTTAATACTAACAATTATCAAATAACATTTGCCCTGTTGCATGAGATACAATGAGAACCCTTCTACAAAATTTGAAAGTATGTCAATGACCTTTTTCAGCTGTTGAGAAAAAGGATGCCAAGAAGAAAACTCCTTCCAAAGACGAAGATCGGCACAGTCGAGACAAGTCTAGGGACCGAAGAAGACTGAGAGATCGGAGATCGAAATCTCGGAGTCGCAGTAGGAGTAGAAGTCGGGAAAGGGGATTCCGATATTCTAATACCTATCGGGGTGGCTATGTTCCTAGAGGTGGTAGCTATGTTAATAGAGGATTTGGTTATAGGAGACCTTACGTACAAAGGCATTATGTACGTTGAATTTTATATTTTAAAACAATCTGTAGAATACCATATATTAAGGGCTATTAAAGGAGATATCTATTTTCCTTAAGAACCACAAAGCATTTTGTTGAGTAAAGATATGATTTTAATGTTTGCATTTGAATTTCCTCATACAATTCTTTTTATTTAAGAGCACTTTGGCACCCTTGTTTCGGTCAAACTCAAACTGATAAATTAGAATTTTGTTTAAATCGGTTTGGAAATTTAACATCTATACTTGGGGACAACCCAAGTTGAGCCTAAATCAATCGAATATTTATACATATCTTAGCTTCCGCTTCAACTTGTGTTGTCCCCGAGTATCCTTGTATTACATGTTTATGTAACACATGAGATTGCTTTCACTCGCTACACTATAAAATATGTAACAGTTGCTTGAATGGGAATTTATTATTCTTGTAATGTAACTAACAGTAAGAAAATATATGATTGTGTGTATCTAATTATAACTAGTACCTTTAAAACATCACAAGGCCTTCTTAATTTTATCAAAGTTTCTACTTTAAATTTATGCAAATTACTAGTATTATTTTGAATGCTTAGTCTTTTAAAAATTTTATACCAATTTCTCTTTCATTCAGCATTTAGATTTAATTTTGTGTTGTTGGAAGTAAATTTTTTGCATATTTAAAAATATTTGTGATATATTTCAATCTTTATAAGGTACAAAAATCAATGTAATAAACGATTTTTAACAAATTGGTTGAATTTGTGTTTATAGTGATCTGCAACTCGAATCCGTTTTCAATGAGTTTTTTTAAAAACAACTGCTTTGTGATATGGTTGAATTTGAATTTAATATGATTCATTATATACTGATAATCTTTCTTTCAGCTGAAGTTAAAATATATGCTTATTTAACTAGCAGTAATTTTTAAATGATTTTATTTCTATATTTTAGGATGATAGTGATAATTTTCGACAAGATAGAGATCGTGACGTAGATCGTCGGAGATTTTCTGATGATAGTAGACAGAGGGAAATTGAGCGAAAAAACCGGGAAGAAACTATGCGGCTTGAAAGGGAAAGAGAAAGATTAAGGTAACTTTTGAAGGGATATTTTGCTTTATTAGTTGGGTATATTTCAGTACTCTTAATTATCTTTTTTGTTGCATACAGAATTGAAAGAGAGCGGCTGGAGCGCGAAAGAGCTGAAGTCTTGAAGCTGGAGCGAGAAAAACAGCGCATTGAACGAGAACGATTGGAAAGAGAAAAGGCTGAGCTGCGTAAAAGAACACAGTTGACGTTAGTTCTTGCCCTTTTGTATACTTTTTTACATATATTATTTTCAAGTGCAGAAATCTGTATGCTTAAGCTTTTTGGAATAATTTGAATCAAATGGAGTTGCTTGCTATAGTAAATTTGCATATCTTAAAATGATAAATCAGTATTGCGGCTTACTTGAAAATCATTAGGAAGGTTTAATGAAATGAACTCCGCAATCTCAGAGAGTTGAAAGAAGAAAAAAAAATTGGGAACTGTTATCTTTATATATATTTCTCTTATGTGGTGATTGAAAAACGCTGTTTTTCTGTACGCGGAGTGGCAACAGTTGGTTTGTTTAGTGCCCGTATTTTTATTTTGCCATTATGTAAGCCATTTTGACGATTAGCCCCTTCAATTCATTAGTAAATAATTATTTTGTTGATGTCAGCTTTAATTAGGAAGAATCTAAACCCTATTACATTAAAAATAGAAGTTTTGGAAAACACTTTTCTAAACTTTAATTGAGCGGAACATTGACGTGGCGCCATCTGTTGGCAATTTTGAAAACTAGATTTCTATGAACTTCATTTTTATGACGTATTAACTTAGTAACGTACACACTTCTGGTAGGCAAGAGTATGGTAAGCTTAACGTCAATTATGCCAAAACAAACTACCAATAATGTTAAAAATTAAACTAAAACGCAGGAAAGGTGTGAAAATAATGTGGAAAATAATAAATAATGTTAGAAATAAAATAATAAATAATGGCTTGCCAGTGGTTCCATTGTTTTCATTTGTAGTTTAAAAGAAATTAAATTAAATGATTAAATATTGATTTACATGGCGAAAAAATGTATTGATGCCAAGATGAATTATAATTTAAATTTAGTTTCAACGTTTAAAGCTTTTGGTAATATAATTAAAAAAAAGTATTGTTACCAGGACACATTGTTATTGTGTCCTACCTTTTAGCGAGCGAAGCGAGAAGTGGTTTGCGGAGCCAACCTATGAGGATTGCGTAGTAATCCTCCGGGGGTTGGCGGAGCAGGGGGCGGAGCCTAATATTATTACATAATTAACCCAATGTAGATCTTTTTCAAGTACACGCAAACCTGTTTTTGTGCGGTATATGAAAATTTCCATCAAATTGGAACATAATTGGTTATCTGGCTATCGAGACATATACAAGCGTCTCGTGAAACAACAGTCGTTGCAAAAACTCATCACTGACTACATGTCAACTGAAAAAAAAGTCAACTCTAAACAAGTGCGAGGTAGTATCTTCAAGTGACGAAAGCGATTTTGAACCAAGTTCGTGTATTGTCAGACTATGAAGGATAATGGTTATACGTTTTGAAAAGTTTTATATGTGTAAAATAAGTACATATGTAAATAAAATATTTAAAAATGTTCACATGTGTATTTTCTAAATCAGATTCCAAGTAGCTGTCAAGCCTCGTGTCTTAATTTCATTTAAAAAAAGCAATTCCTGGTTATTTTGTAAGGTTTTGAGTTGTTTTCTATGCGAGACTTTTTTATGCGGTCCCTATTCACAGCATAAAAATATTTTTTTTAATTGTGTTTAGAAAACTATTTTTTATAGTTACTTGTGAAGTTTTGTGCGTAATGTTTTTGCGGTCCCTATCCACCGCACAAAAACGGGTTTGATTGCATAGGTTATTAACTGTCTAAATCAAGGGCATCATAGACATATTTGCTTATTTATGAGTTTCTACACACCTGGATCATTGTCGTCATTAGCAATAGAAGTTATTATAATTTTGACAAAATATACTTTACTGTTACAAAGTATAAGTTATAAAACAAATTTTGATTGTCAATAGCACAATTAAACATATTTGGCATGGTATTGCTTGTTAGCAACAAACATATTCAGACACAATGCTTAATATTAAAACTTCTTTTATATATCCGTATTCTATTTAAAATTGTAATCTCAATTACTTTTGTTGTAGATGATTTGCTACTCAAAATAAAGTTTATTTTTTGTGCTAGTGTTATATTATACAAATGTTTTCTTTTAGACTTGACGAAAGAAGAGGGTCTAAGCGAAGTTTTGATAGTCTGGATTCATTTTTAGACGATAGGAAACATCTACGCAGGGAATCATCCATTGAGAGATCTTCCAGGTACTTAACACTTTAACTTATCCCTAATTCATTTTATTTCTGCATAGCAAGAATTTTTATTTGGGTTTGTGATTAAAAAAAAACTATCACATAAATTCAATTACAAATTGCCAAGGAGAGCGAGTGATAGTAATTATGATAAAAAAATTACCTAGAATGAATAAAAATACAAATGTTAATTTATTGTATGATGGACAAAATGCTACTTAACAGTTAAACTAATATCCCTTTTCTATATAAAAAACCCCTAAAATTACTTTATTTCTGATGGATAAGGTTAATTTTTAATGCTAATATTCTTTACCTTAATTATTAAAAACTTGCGCATAAATATTATGCAATATGTTAGTTACAAAAGTGGGCCTTTAAAAAAAGGTCTCGCTAAGTTTTCATACTTTTTTTAACACATTTTCTTCCAAACAGTTTTGTCGATTTCGATAGGGAGAGGGACAGTTTTTCCGAGAGACGTTCGGATAGGTTCGACAGATCCAAAGGAGGCGACATCTCACCCACTTACAATTCATCTGGTCGCAGAGAAAGTCGACACGACACTGACCGCCCTGCATTCCATCGAGGGAACAGGAACAACAGAGATGCCCCGGACAGATCCCGCGAGGACTGGAAGGGCAAGCCCAACCGGGACAGACCCTTTGACCGCCCCGGCCGGAGCTCGTTCAATGAGAGAGGCGGACGAACCATCGATCGCATTCATCCCTGGGAGGGCAGCGCACCAGATCGTGAACAGAGCAAGTTCGGGAACGGAGCCCAGGCTGGTACATCCCAGTGGGCCCCCGTCAACAAGACCGCCGAAAACTGGAGTCGCATCGATCAACCCCAACAGGAGAGATGGGCGAACATTGATCACACATCGCGTGGCCAACCTGCCATTAACATTGGCCATGCCCCCACCCTAGGACATGCCCCGAATCCCCTTGGTATATTCCCTGGGGCTCCTGGTGGTGAAATGATTAACCCCATTGCTGGACATTTTCCCATTGAGCGGTTCAATCCCAATTTAATACGAAGATTTTAATTATTTTTTTCTATTCAGTAATTAGGTGTATAAATGGAAAAATGTTTCAGGACAATATAGAATAAATCTTTTCCTTTTTTAAAATTTTTTTTTTGTTAAAAATGTGTATAATAGCTATTTTAGTACGAGTGTTTAGTGTATTGTTTTATTTTGTAATAAACAATAAAAAAGATCCTCGATTTAATTTCGTAATTCCATTACCTGCTTTGTTCGTCACTCAACTTTTCCCCATGCATAATTTCTTATGTTTGACAGCTTGTCAAGAAAGGCCATTTTTTAAGCTTGTACTTCTAGTATCGTATGACTTATATTATTGTCTTGTAATTGCTTTGTTGTCTTCATTCTCAGCAAGTCAGCTTTATCACACCATAATGAAGTCCTGTAAACTGTGTAATACATTTTGTCATGCTTATATTGTACAACAGTTACAATAAATATTAGAACAAAAATTTATCTTTTATTTTCTGCATTAAAAGAGCAGTAACAGTACGTTTCGATATCTTTAAGCAAACTTAAATGCCAAAATGTGCGAAAACCGATCAATTTTGTTAACCTAACACCAGTAATCATGCTTGATGAATAGTGAAAAGTATCTTGCCAATTTTTCCTTAGGATTGTTGTCGGTGAAAAAGCAGTTTATCTTGAAAAGGGATTTTTTGTCAGTCAACCTCTTTTATTTGCCCCATGAATTGAGTTTTGAGATAATGCCTTTTAAGTTTGGCCTCGTTTTGTTGTAATGTTATGGGAATCATGGAGTTGTTTAATGTGAAGGGTTTAAATAAGCTTGATGCCATTGGATTCTATTTAATTTAAAATTGATATATTCAATATGGTTAATTTTTTTTTATAAAATTTAAACAGGTCCTTGTTCCAAGCCACATATTTTAAGTAGAATATTCATTGCATAATAATGGTTATTTTGGGAAGAATAACCAGTGTAAAACTCCTTTTAAATAAGTTTACTATTATTACTTGCATATGAATTGGATTTTACAAATTCATTCCACTCAAACCAGTTTTTGTGTGAACAATTTAAAAAAAATACTTACATAAATACTTATTTTACACATACAAAACTTTTCAAAACGTATAACCTTTACCCTTCGTAGTCTGACAATACGCGAACTTGGTTCAAAATCCCTTTTGTCATTTGAAGATACTACCTCGCACTCGTTTAGAGTTACTTTTTTTTAGTTGCCATGTAGTCAGTCATCAGTTTTTGCGACGACTTGTTTCAAGAGATGCTTGTACATGGTTTGCACAGTCCTTAAGAACTACTTAATTTAAGTAGGTCCTTAATTAAGAACCCTTAATTTTCAACTAAGGTCCTTAATTTTTGTCAAACGTTTTTTTTTACTAATTCACATGGTTGGTATTTTTCTGTGTCTAACCCGAAATTCTGAGTTTTTTAAATTTTCGAACTCAGAATTCCGGGTGCATTAAAATTATTGAAATGTAGAATTCCGGATTTTACGTTGATCGTGTCTACACTTTTGACCATTTTACGTAAGCATAAATCGGCAAGGAGAGAAGGGCATGAATGAACGTATTTAGTGTCAGAAAAAAAAAGAACTTTTGATCTCTTCGATTTTTTAGTCAGTGGTATTTCATTATAATACACTACACTTCGTCATTGGAAAATTTCAGTTTGTTGTTTTGTGAAGATTCGATACTCATTTCTAGAAAAACGAGGAAATTCAGAAGAATGTAGCATCTTTAAGGGATGGGAATTCTG
The DNA here is from genome assembly GCA_963932185.1 of Troglohyphantes excavatus. Taxonomy (NCBI): domain Eukaryota; kingdom Metazoa; phylum Arthropoda; class Arachnida; order Araneae; family Linyphiidae; genus Troglohyphantes; species Troglohyphantes excavatus. The sequence continues at coordinate 48,064,256 of OZ010669.1, forward strand.
CGCCAGTTTTCCGGAAGTGGTACCCTGTGCCAACTTGCTACAAAACCCCACTGACATGTGATTATGTGCCAATTTTGCACCAATGTGCGATTCTCCGCTAACGGCACCAAAAAATTTAAGAGGCCTTTAAAAAGTCTTCAAGAGCTACTTAATTTTTACTTTTGAAAATCTGTATGAACCATGTTGTATATGTCTCGGTAGCCAGATAATTATGTTCCCAATTTGATTGAAATTTTCATATACCGCACAAAAACAGGTTCGAGTGTACACTAAATATAATTTATGCTAAAACAATATGGGTAACTTTTGAAAAATAACCAATAACAGTATTTCACAGTAAAAAAAATGAAGAATTATCTTTATTAATTATACCAAATTATTCATAAAAAAACTCATTGATATAAAGCAGCATTTCAAAATATATTTTTATTAAAAAACTCGCATCACACATTTAAATCCATTAAATAAATTATTGCATGTACCTTAAGTACAATTGATTTCATTCTGCACCAGTGCAGAAAATACACTTTAAAAAAAGTGCTCTTGGCAAAAACTTGCAATTGTCAATATCACACAAAATAGAAAGAAAAATCCAGATACACACTTCTACAAAAGAATGATTAACTAAAGAAAATTGGCCACCACTTGAGATTAATCATCTCCTTATTGTTAAAGTAGGAAAAAAAATTATAAAAAGGGAAATGTAGTTAAAAAACAACCATAAAATAGACATCCTCTAAACTTTCACATAGGCCAATGGAAATATGGTAATCAACTCACTATTCAATAGATAAAACATAAATAAAAAGGAATCGGTTTTCAAAAGTAGGGCAGTTAAATATCAGAATAACACTAAAAGGCACGAGTTAAAGAAAGCACAAATGTTTAGAAAAACCAGGAACACTATAAAAACTATTACACATTATTATGCTACATACAAATATAATATTTAAAGAATAATTTTTCAAAAATGTAATTGCTTTCACACAATTTTTAAGCAAATAGCTTAAATCTTTTGATGAACCTTTATGTCATGTCTAGTTAAGAACTATTACTCTTTAACGAAGAATAAAGAGAATAACAAAGCAAAAAAAAAGGTAATTAACAAAGAATAATCATGAAAGCCGAACAGAGGGAAAAAGTGATTGCTTTTATTAAGGCAATATGAGTATCTTCTCTGAGTAATATTTATTAAAGTTTAAAAATCTATTACGCAACAGCTAAATACAACAGAAAATAATTAGTAGTCTCTATTGTAAATTACCAACTTTATTCAACTATATGAAGAATATTACCTAAATAAGCATAGAACAGCAAATTTCAGCCATCTAATGTAAGACGACTTTAAAAAATATTGTAATTAAATTAGAAAAACAAATTTGAACATTTTACAAAAAAAATTGTAAGTACCTGCATTTTCTTTCGTTAATTCATCACATTATGCAAAATGATGTTTAAAACAGTACAAGTTACTGCTTAAATAATGTCATTTATAAGCAAATGGCTAGAAATGACCGACAATTGACCAAAAAGAAATAATAACGATTTTTAAACAGTAATTACTTATGAGGTTTAATAGTACTATAAAATAAAATGTGTTATAGAAAAGGAGACACATCGCCCTAAAAAAAATCACAACTTTATCCAAGAGACTGTTGTAAAGCTTCCAAATGAGTGAAATAGGTAGAAAAGAGTATTTGCATCAAGTTGCTAAGATGTTGGAAGACAGGAAAATTGCCAATAGTTGGTTTTATATTTTTAATTTTTCAGATACCTAACATTAGACTTTAACCATACCGTAAAATAAATATTTTAATTAATTAAAAATGTGTTTGTAACTAATGAGTCCTGTTAAATTAAAAAAAAACAATTTTGTATAGTACATTTTAAATTTTCTACAAAAATTTGACCATGATGTTATTTTTAAAAAGAAAATTTCAAATATATAATCAAAGTAAATTTTAGATGTAACAAAAAACTTAGAAATGGTACCATGTCCTTTTAACAAAATAATACCACCACCAACTTCCAAAGCCAAACATAAACGAGTGTTCATTTATTAGAAAATACAACAAAAATAGTCATTTGTACACAAAAATGTAAATTATAATGTCAGTCAGCAGCATAACTACTTAAATTTTAAAGTTGTATTAAAAAGGGCTACAAGCCCGTATCGAAACACAAAATAAAGCTATTATTCAAGCTACTATAAGAATTTTTTTTAAATCTGTACAAATTTGATTGAATACAAAAATAACAATCTTGTAGAGCCAATTAAGTTAGTCATTTAATTTGGGGTCCTCCCAACTTGAGTTGTTTATGAGGTGGGTGGCAATTTGTCTTTTATGTCTCGATTGCTCCCTCCCTCCTTCGTAAATTGTTACTATCATCAGCGTCATTCTTGATGACATCTTCACCTTGATATTCTGAACCACTATCCTGCTCGAAAAGGAAAATGGACTGTTAAAAAATTGTACAACACATTTTATTCTTTATACAGGATTCCTACAATACTGTTAAAGTTTAAGAACAACTAAAAAGGATGAAGTGAAATAGATCTTTTAGGTGTTGAGCTACGAGCGAACTTGCTACCTCATGTTCCATGGCAATGAGCCTTCTCGACCAAAACAATTGCCAACGACAAGAGTTGCTATTAAAATCGTTCTGTACACCCTCCCAGTGAAGAGGTCGGGAGCTTGTGTCGCATCAATTGATGTGTTGTCATGTTGAATAGTGGTGGTGTACGAGTTCGTCAGTAACGCATTGTCTCAATGGTTTTGCCCGTGATATGCTGATCACGTTGGTAGTGGATGGTTGTAGATGGCATCACGAATTGTTCGCGGTCTGGGTCATCAGATGAGATGTCGTGCTCCGAGCTGGGCTCAAACTCGCAACCTCATGATCCACAGCAAGATGCCCTTCTCAGCCAAAACGATTGCTAACGACCGAGAGTGCAGAGTTGTTATTTAAATCATTCTGTACACCCACACAGACCAGTTAAAAAAGGTCAAAGTCAATTTTAAAAATTCTATGGCCAACCTAGATTTTGTCCCATATTTTTAATGTATGTGAATCAAATTTTAATTAACGTTAAAGTATTAAGAGTAAAATTAAAGAAATTTAAACATGGTTATAAAAAAAAAAGTGTATACAGCAAAACTTTACTAAAAAAATATTTAAAGTGTAGACAAACATTCTAATTTGATACTTGGAAATAAAAATATTTTTAATATAATAAAATAGAAAAATTCTAATGATATATAAAAAATTATCTTCATACTTAAAAAGCAAAAAATATTGTTGTTTATGTAGTTAAAAGTTCAGAGTTTCTTAAATTTAAATTACTTTGTGCTATTAGAAACAACAGAAAAATTTAATTTAGCACAATATCTAAACTATACTGCAAGATCTTAAATATACCAAGCTAAATAATCTCCATGGACCTATACTAATTCTCATGAACATATCACATAAAGGGATCTCCAGTTTTCTAGCAATGCACCCAATTTTTTAATTAATAAAAATATTCAATTCTACAACGTTTTTTTAATTAAAAAAAGTTTGCGGTACAACTTACAAGTTATCTTTTAACAATTAATTAAAAAAAATTATAAAATAATCAGCAGATTAGATTTTGAAAGTGAAAACAACTTTACAATTGCAAAAATCATGTGAGCGTCAGTGGATTAGCGATACAAGTCAATTGTATACATAAACATTGAAATTTAATAAACAAAACAACAAAAAAAAACCTAGTGTGTAACTTTAAAACAATTTATTATTCCTTATGAAAGCAAAACACCAGAAAGTCTTACTTATTTTTTACTATCACATTAGCAGAAGTTGCCCCCAAGTTGTCACTTGAATATTTAGTTGATTGCTTTTAGTTTATTGGTAATCAAACTATTCACTTTTATCATAGCTGTGAATATTTACTATTTAAAAAAAAATTATATATATTTTTTTAAATAAGAGATAATTTTTTTAGATAACATAAATATTTAAAACAGTTCTTATTTGCTAAGCAATAATGACAGATTCCAATACACTAAATTATAATTATGGAAATAACTAAAGTGGCAGTTAATACTTTGGTAGATGAATCAAGCTTTGGAGAAAAGTAATATAAGTTGAAGAATTTACTATACAATAAAAAAAGTCTACAATATTTGCCTAGTGGTCTGATGTTTAAAGTTATGCCGTGAATATGAATGAATAGGTTAATTGTAAAAGAGCTCATGTTTGGTCTACATAAACTACGACTACAACACAAAATAATTTAAGATTGTTTAAGTGACAAAAAAAATTCTGGGTTTAACAATAACCCAATTACTCAAGAATTAAAAGCATTTCTGGAATTTTAGCAGAAATTAAAGCTATATTTCATAAGTAGCTGCAACGTTGAAATACTTTTAAAATTATATCTACCAAGAGAGTGTTAAAATAAATTGAAATCATACCAATAACCCTAAGCTTTATCGACTCAGAAGACTTGTTCAAAGAATACTAATAAAAGGGATTCGAAAATTACTACTGTCCAATTTTTCAATAAAAAATGAAACTCATTAATTAGTGTAAATAATTACTAATTTATTATAACTAAATATCTTATGAATATAAATGTCTTATTATCTGAAATATGCAATTCTGCTATAAAAAGGATAAAACTGAATGGTGAGATTTGGTGATGTAATGACAAATACAAGTTCAAAGAAAGATGGCAATACTATTTTAAATTAGCAAAAAACCAATTAGTTCAGTTTATATAGATTAATTCAAGGACAATTCCTGTGTTTTTTGCAGATATAAAGGTTGGGGAAGAGTACCCTGCATTTGAAAAATATTGCAATGATGAATTTATTCAATATTTATAAATATTTTTTTCGTATGCATTAGCTTTTTTTCAATGGGCAAGCAATAATGTCACCTACATTTGCTATAAATGTTTTACATGCACTTGAGCAATATTTTTTTTCTTATAGTACTTTTTTTGGAGGGGTGTCAAAAAAACAAATACTGAAAATAAGCTTACTTCTCTTTCATTTGGAGTGTTTTTTGGCAGCTGTTGATATCCCATTTTTGATGGACAGATGAGATCGATTAAAAATACCACAAGCTGGAAAAAAAATGTGTTTACAATCAGATTTAATTATTTTTTATCGAAATTTCAAACAGAATTAAAAAAAAAACTAAAATTAATACTAGAACACAATTTTGGAAAATATCAAATACAAATGTGTCTTTTTAACCAGAAATAAAGGGACCAAATTCAAGTTTACTAGCAACCAAACAAAATATTTTTTGCGAACATTTAATTTCTTTACAGTAGAAACTGTAGCTTACAATTCTTGAAATTTCTTACACAGAAACATGGGGATAAAAATTAATAAAGAACAACTGTGCAAGAAATTTGTTGTTCTACTAACTTTTGTAAAACAAGTAACTTTAAAAATCTTTAATCAAATTAAAATAATGTTATTTCAATCTCATCTTTTAGGTGGTAATTATTACAGCTAATGCAAAATGAAATAATTATCTACATGTCATTTTAATTTCCCATCAATTTTTAACATTTTAAAATTACATAATAAAGTTTTATTTTATTTCTTTAAAACAACCATGACTGTAACTAACACTAAACAAAACAAAAATTATTTTAATTTATGAGTAAATTGGCTAACACCTTAACAAAAAGGCGACAGGAAAAAAAAAAGTCAAATGTATAAGTACAAAATGAAAATATAGAAATAGATAGACTAAGTACAACAGAGCACTGTATTGGAATTGAAATGATTTAACGTTTAAAAATATACATACTAATCCAAGAAGAGCACCAACTAGCATGGTGAGAATGCCAAATATGATGTAAGAACCCCAGTACGGTATTCCATATTCCTCAACCATGGCATTGTGCATGCTTCGGAGCAACATGGACAGTTTAAAGAAAGAGGACACCATTGTCATCTGGTAGGATTGTGGAGATTTCCAATTAGGCACTGGATCGATGCTCTGCCATTTCTTCTCTTCTACAAAGCTGAAAAAGGACTCTCTGTCTCTGGCTCCTCTGTACTGACGAAACACTCCATCCTTCACACTAGAAAAAAAATATTATAATATATAGTTAATAAAAAACAAGTTAATTAATATTTATAGCAGTGTTCACTCCAGAAATAAAAAGGGGCAAGGCGCTGTTGGTAGTAAAAGGGCACCTAATTTTTGAAAAGGCACTTCTTGTTTTTAAAAGGGCACTTTAAAATAAAAATTGGGGTGGATGTGGCCACCTGTTAACACATCGAACATGTACCTGGAGGAATGGATACTCAATTCTTAGCAAGAGCGTAGCGATCTGATTTGGTGGGAAATATCGCATACCAATAATAATCCATTGCATGGAGGAATAATCCATTGTGATCCTCGTGCCTATTCAAGTTTCGGAAGGTAGCAGCTCAAGTGTGGTTCTCGCCATATAACCATGGTTCAAAATTACGAGACCGTGTTCTTGGGTATTTTTTTCCCTCTTTGGGATAGATCCAGAATCGCTGCCAATAGCCCACTTCGCAGCTCTACTGTGATGTTAATTCACCAACCAAATAAAAAAAGTTATGATTTGTTGGTTGACATCGCACTAGAGATGTATATTGGGCTATTGGCATCGGTTCGGGGTTTATCTTGAAGAAAGCCATACAAAACTGATGTCTTTTTATGAAGATACTACTTAAAATCCGAAATTTGACACTTAAAAATTGTTTTAGTTAAAAAATCGCTATTGAAGTGAAAAAAGGGCAGGCTGGGTGGGTAGGCCCTTCAAAATACGCCTAGAGTGAACATTGAGTATTAATTTTAATAACTATATGGATTTTAATAAATATGAGTATATTTAAATAAAAAAAAACACTACCCCTGCATATTTTAAGTAAAAGTATGTAGTATATTTAAATAAAAAACATTTAACTAACAAACAAACTTAACCCTGTACTACTTGGTAATATGAAGAATGTTTTTAATTCTATAATTACAATCAGATATTTTTAAATAAAGTGTAATCAACATTAAAAAAGAATGGGACAATGGTATCGCTACTGTATTCGGTTAGATTTTTCACATAAAAAACATGTAGCTCACATGAAATAACATTACAATAGGTCATTAGTAAGTATTGTATTAAAAAAAAAAAAAGCTGATTTCAAAATGTTTAATAGTGCCATAACTTACTGGAATATGGTTGGCAATGCTGTAATCATAAATCGGCCACTGAGTCCTGAAAAATATAACATATATGATTATTTAAGTATTAAATTCTTTTATTAATCTAACCAAACAAAATGTGCATAAAATAATTTATAAAATTAAAATAATTCTAGGAACAGTAAAACTTGCGACCAAAAAAAAAATGTCAATTTTAATGACTGGAAGAAACATTCACATAACAAAAAACAAATTTACAGACAAACTGCTAAAACGCCCAGTTAAAACAGGGATTGCTAACGCTCGATCAATCAAGTTCAATACAGTAGCTTTTTCTTAAGCTTTATACTATGAATTTTAACTTGTGGTCTTTGTACCTCTATCCATTTAACAGGAAAACTTTTTACTTGTACCAATGAGCAACTACATCTGTTTATGTTTTGCTCAAGACAAAAGGAAATGGGCAAGCATAAAAATGTCCCTTTTGGATTATGTGTGTGCATATTGTGCAAAATTTGTATATTAAGTATTATTTTTAAGATTAAAGATCTTAAAAAATGCATCTTTGATGAAATTTTTCATTTTGAAACAAATTGAATCTTTGTTACATGCCTTAACATTGTAAATCTATACTTAATAATAATATTAACATTGTCTATCTATCCTTAATAAGTCTCCAACATAGTCTGAAAAAATACAAAATACAATAATTGTACCTGGATTAACTGTGATGTCTACATTCCCCACTTTAATTCCTAGATCCTCACTCCACTCAGCAAATTCATTCCATAAAGGTTGCAACTGCTGGCAGGCAGGACACCATGGTGCGTAACTAATAGAAAATGCACGTTTAAAATAAGCACAAAACAGCATTTCGCACTAAACACAATCTTGTCATTTTTAATTATATAATACTTTATACAAGATAAAATTTAACAGAGAACAATTCATTTCAATTAGTAGCATAATATTATAAAGATGGGACTCTATGCACTGATGCTTAAAAAAAATGCTAAAGTTGGCTAATTTGCAAATTTAAACATTATTATGGTAACAAATTACAGTTTGTCACAGCTCGATTTCTCACAGCATTATTCACACTATAGAATTTTTAATAATTATATTTACAGAAATGCCTTTTATTACTTATTAAAACGTTAAAGAAATTAGTGTTTTTCTTGAAATTGTAGGAATAATGTTCAAATGAATAAATATATGCTTTACAGAACAAAATATAATTAAATTGTATTTTTGGTTTTTATTTTAGTATATTTTTTTAATAAAATTATGTATTAGAGAATATAAAGCTCTAGTGAGATGTTAATTAACCAAAGCAAAGCTTCGAAATCAATTGTAAACCGTCGCCACTAGCCCATTGTAGAGCTTGATGCGACCAATGCAATGCCCACCATTTTGATTTGGCGATAAAAAAAAAATTTAATTTTCGGCCTTGGCGACAACGGGGCACCGTACACTAGGAATTTACCCAAAACACTGTAAGCCATGTAATACAGTGGCGGCTCGCCCACTACAGCAAGTACAGCCGGGCTGCACCTTATTTTATTATATTTTAAAACTAAAATTATATATTTTACTAATTTTCTTAAATGAAGATTAGAATTGGAAATGGAGATTAAATTTAAACTCTAAGTAAAAAAAATCTCCGATAAATAGCAAGCGTGTTTCCGTAATGCACAAATTCAGAAGAAGAAAAAACAAAAACTCCATTCAATCAAAATTGCAGCTAAGAAACGAAGTTCGAAATCGGCTGCATCGTTGCCATGGCAACCTTACGTAGTATGACTTCCCCAGCACGCTAAAATGGAGGATGTGACGACACAAACGTAGCGCAAAAGGATTTTTTCGAATTAGCTGTACTAGGAATTTCGAATAAATGATTGGTTTATTGCTGAATCGGCGAGGCGGGGTTGAGGAAAATGATAATTTCGAAGAATCTCTCCAAACGGAAATAGTTTTCGATAAGTTTGCACGTGTGTTGTTGTTTCTTTACTCAATTAATATTAAAATTGACCGATTCGCAAGTTTGATAGGAGGATTGATTTTATTTTCAAAAAATAAGTAAGTGTTTTCTATTATTTTTACATGTTATCTTTCATAAAAGTTGAAAGGAAACTTTGGTTTGAGTAATAAGGGGGGGGGGGGGGAGTTACATGTTTTCGGCTTCACTAACATTTTTGACCACGGGCCGCCACTGATGTAATATACCTAAAAAGCAACCCAATCTCCAAATTAAAAAATAAAATAAAAAAAAGCTTTAGCTAGAAAGTGTGAATTTAGGGAAAATGACTATTTAATTAAGTAAAATCAAAGAAAGAATCAGAGTAGAATGGGCAGAAGAATTAAGGTCAAGGCAGAACTGAGGAAGCTTTTTTTCATTGCCAACTTTGTTGACAAAATGATAACCCACAAGTTGAATCATTTGCTAACTCTAAACAATCAGAGAATATACAAAAAATATGCATGCATAATTTACACTGCATAGACTTTAAACAACAATCAAATTGACTGACATAACTTTGAAAGATTTCCTTCTTATTCTTAAAACTAACTGAATGGGCCAGAAAAATTCTATTGAAGATTTCTGGAGTTGGTTAAAATAAATAAGGCAATCTGTAAAGGTGTCAAAATTTAAATAGCCAAATATGATTTCAGTTCAAATTGAAAACACCAATAACCAAAACAATTTCAAATTATTGCGTAATAAGTTTTTTACACATGCGGGAATAGTTATGCAATATGTTTGGGTTACCTAACTGTCTTACTGAGTCACCTTGATTTTTTGCCACATCTGGGGTTAATCTGTCTTTGTCACGGTTGCCTTGATTTTTCGCCAAATCTGGCAACCCTGCGAAAAACGCGATGCAGGGAGAAAACAGAGGAATTCTTTGATTGGCAACCATACCGGTTTTTGTCACCAAGCAATGTTTTATCGTTGTGAATATAGGATTTTGAGAAAAGTCGCCAAGGGCGACCGTAAAAGACAGATTAACCGCTATTTACAGCTGCTTAAACGTTATTTATTAATATTTAATATATACACAAGTAATACACAAAAGTCTATACAATTCTTTGGATATTTATTTAGTGATGAGTTCGTAATATAATTTGGCAAAATTATGAAACGATATGTACACAAAATGCTAGTTTATATTAATATAACTTTAAATTAAAAATATATTACTGAGTCAATTACAAATTCAAATCACACATTTTTAAGCGATTGGAATTTTAATATAAATAATGTTTACTTACAATTCTACCATCCACTCTCCTGTCAATATTTCAGACCCCCATGTATCTTCATTTAGAACAGCTAACTTACCTTTTGATAAAACCACTTGTGGTAAAATGACAAAGGAAAGGAACAATAAAAAGGCACAATTTTTTAACATTTCGCTAATTTAGTATAAAAGAACTCAATTTAAATAGGATCTAAACATTAAAATTCCGGCTAATCACGTAGAGAGTTTTTTTTCATTTTTCAACTTTTAGTTCTATTGTGTGTGATGCCATATTTTTAAATAAACTTTAATATATTAATGAGTATATTATTATATTATTAAGCTATTGGCGTCGGTTTGAGGCTTATCTCTAAGGAATGACCCGGGAACAATTCCTCGTATTTTTCAACCAATGTCAGATGACAAAGACAATATCTAAGCTGGCACCCGACGCAACCTCCCCTATAGGCGTCAAATATTGTACCACGATCGGATTTAACGTATAGCAGTCCTTATACAAGCCGTAAAAATTGGAGGTCAGGTTCAGTTCGACCGACGTGTTGTTACTTCGGTGTGAATTTGACAACCTTCCGCTTACCATTTCACTGCATGTTAAATTTTTTGTCAAGTCTCTAGTATCGTCCGTAGTCTTGTCGTAGTCGAACTCGATACCTCTTTCAGCTAGCCTACCAAGAAAGTTCTATTTTATTATTGTAGAATCTGGCAGTTTAATCGATATTGACTAACTTCGGCTCTTGCGTTTGACTTTCCTTTTTCCTGTCGTTTTATGAAATAAATTTATTTTTAATTATTGATAATAATGAGTTATCAACTATACAGAAATACTACACTTGGCCACACTCTCCAAGAAGCGCTAGATGAGCTCATTCAAGTTAGTCCATCACTTTTGTCTTATTAAAATCTGTAATTCAAAATATTAAAATTTCTTAAGGGTTCACATTTTATTTTGTAAGATATGTTTCGATGCGTTTTTTTTTGTTTAAAAAATCTTATACCAAAAGTATAATTTATGTGCAGATTATATTTAATTAATGTTCCTTTTACAAATTAACTAAAGTAAAGGGAACAATGTAGCGCATTTAGAATAATAATTTTAAAAATACAATGTAAATTCCTAGAATATGGTGGCTCGGCGCAATTCTGTAAATTGGCGATGTTTACAACGATGACGCATTCTTGACGGCAAAAACCAGTTTTGTGGACTATTAAAAAAACTTTATTGGTCGTCAATTGTTGCCAAATACCACATTTGTTTGAGGAATTACCTAATTTTTTTACAAAATCTAATAAAATTTTGTCTTGGACATTGGTGGAATTCTTCGATTGGCAATATACTCGCTTTATGTTGCCAAAGACGGATTAGGTTAGGAAATATAATTTTTTCAAAAAAGTACCCTAAGCATTACTGTTCAATACATTTTTACCATAGAACCTTATTATTCCTGCCCTGTTAGGTACCATTAAGAATTATGACGTTATTTAACATAATTAATAAATCTATTGAGGTTTCCATTACATGAAAAAAAATAAGGATTTAAAATGAACAATTAAAATTCTTTAAAAAAAAAATTGCATGGGATAATGTGATTAAATTACGCAAATTTATGTATGGGCGTCTAAACTGAAAAAAAAATACTAGAAGTGTTACAGTGTATTGTACTAAATGGATTTTAAATCAACCTTGTGGCGAAAATGCCTCCCATACAGTTTTGATAAAACTTGAGCATTAGGAAGCACTTTGATCAAACATATTTTGATTGCCAACTTGGTTGATAAAAATTTGGAATACAATGTTCAATTCATATGTGTAAGATATGAAAGTTTATCATTTGTCATTCCTAACTAAATGAATAAAAATAACTTAAATGATAGTATTGCAAAATTATAAAAACTTGCAATGCCATAGATGAAGTTTTTTAATAATTTCTTAACAGAAACAATACATTTGTAAAATTGTACATTGCCATAAGTGAAATGCAATTGCAAAAACAATTATAGTTCTTTTATGAATAAAACAACATACTTGGAAAACGCGTTTAGAGATTTTATAGGGAGTGCGCACCTCAAATTTGACAATAATATTTATGTTGTTTTTACGTTAGCACAAAGTGTTCTAAACTGTCTGGACTTGTTCTTTTGAAACTTAATTTTCGTAATACAGTTGTAAAATAATTAAATAATTTAAAATTATTATATTTATGACTAAATACACAAAATAAATGCCCGCTTCTCCTATAAAGATTTTTTAAAAATATATTTCTCTAATGCATTTTCGATTTTGTTTTATAGTGTGGGCAGATTACACACCAGCTAGCTTTGAAGGTTTTGTTGCAGTTTGATAAAGTTATCAATACAGCATTGGCCCAAAAAGTGAAATCAAGACTGACATTCAAGGTAAAGAAAGGTTTTACTATTTCATAAGAACTATGTTTTCTGATGATTATTGTAGTATATTAGCAAGACAATTGATCTTGATTGCAGCATAATGTTACATAATCACAGATCCAAATAGTATGAAAAAACACTTTTATCAATAAAACTTTTATTCCCTTTTGTCAATAAATTTCTTTGGAACATTGCGTTACCAATATTGGTTAACAGTTGTAACCTTATAGTTTTAGGATTTTAGCAAATTTTTTTTGTTTTTTTTACAATAAATTGTTATTTGCTAAGTAAGTGTACCAAAACCTGGCAATAATTACAAGGAATAATTTTCAATATAATTTATTTTTACCTAAAAAATTTCAGCCTGACTATAGTCAGTTTGTGAGAAAGTATTTTGTCCTAAGACGGATTTCAGAATATGAAATTTGTTGCTTAATTAAATCTAGTTAAATGTAGATAATGTGTGTGAAGTTTAAAATTTCATGTTAACTAGTATTATAAATATTATTAAATAAAAATACAACTTTGATTAAATTTCTATTTTTTAGGCTGGTCACTTAGAAACCTATAGGTTTTGTGACAATGTCTGGACATTTGTCTTGAAAGATGTTGAATTTCGGGAAGTTCAAGAACTCATTCGAGTGGACAAGTTGAAAATTGTGGCTTGTGATGGAAAAGGTAATAATTTTTTCTTATTAATAAACTTGTTTTGACAATAATAAAAAACTGACCACTTACAACACCTGTTTTATCACATAGCACTTTATTCAAACTTTTAATTCACCTGACCGACATGATACCAAAACCTAACACATTTCCCTCTCCTCTAATAATAATATATTTTATGAGAGAAATTTCCCTTCACGTGGCCGAGTAAGTCTTTGTTCAATGGCATTTCAATTTATATGTTTAGTGTTACATAACATACTTAGTTCAGAGTAATTAGTAATATTAGTTTTCTTGAGCATTTATTTTTGTTCCTATATTACTTTTATCATGCCTATCTATTTAGTAGTGTAGATTACTAATTTTAATAAACTTATGCTCTATCGGCTGGTTACCTAGACAAATTTTGTAATTGCAAATTTAAAATTGGCATTAAATACTTTGCAACATTGAATGAGGATATGAATGGAGAGATATTTGTAAAAACAAAAAGTTTAGTATTCTTCAATTTAAACTCTTTGGAATTAACTTGCAGTGTTTGCTTTATGCAAATAGTGTTTAGCAGTGTTCAATCTAGAAATAAAAAAGGACAGGGTGCTATTTGCAGGAAAAGGGCACTTCTTGTTTTTGAAAGGGCACTTCCAAAAGCAAAAAAAATTGGGCTGGGCTTGTACACCTGTCTCTACTATTCAACAATAAATGGTTATCCAAAAGTTTATCTTAAATTGTCCGTCTACAAAATTCTTGATAATTTTATTATTGTTAAATACAGATTTTATTAAATTAATTTTAATATAGTAGCCATAAAGCAAGAAAGGATTTATAAGACAGGATATGTCTTACGTAAGAAGCAATTTAAACCAAATTGTGTTATCTAATTCTTTTGACTCCAACGTCTTTTACAATTGCCTTCTTTATGGAACAACTACCCCTGTTCCTGTTGTTTTGCCTATAATCTGGTGTGCTTGATTGACAAAGATATTTAGGTATTTATTTGTAGCTAGTGAGAGAGAAAAATAACAATGCTTTTCAAACTCAAAAATATGCTGCTAATTTTTTTTATTTTGAAGACTAGAGAACAAAGGGGCTGGGTCATGGCTCCAACTTTTAATAAAAAGCATCCGATGCTATAATTATAACAAATATTATATTCAATAAAAACAATAATTTTTGTAAGTCTAGTTCATCTCAAAAGTTTGGATTTTGTAAGCTTTACTTAACTTTCTTTGAATGTATAAATATGCTTAATTTTGGTGTTGTATACATGATATCTTAAATTGTTCTTTACTGTTAAGGATACCTTATATTTTGCATTAATACAATAATCATTTAGGGAAGACTAGCAATGACGGAAACGTGTAATTTTATGTTCACAAGAATATGAAATGTTAATACATAAGTATTTAGATCTTAGGGAGATTCCTTTGTATAAAAAAATTCGTCAATTATAACATGAATTCAAAGCTTAAGTATAAAAGTACAATTCTGAACATTGCATTCATTCTTTGGTGCCCCACCCAGCATATTGGTGGAGACATAATTGAACTAGCCTTATATTCCATCTAGTTTATTTCATTATATTTTAATAGATTTGTAACATTTTGACAACTTAATTTATATCTTACTAATTTTTTTTTTTTTTGCAGATGAAAAGAAACCATGAGTGCATTGCCTCGTAATTGAGTTTTTTTATTTCAATTTTTGTTTATATTTATGTTAAGTTGAAAAGTTTTGTAAAAATGTTTTAAATGTATTAAATAAGTGATTGTTATGTTCTATGTCTTAAAGTGTAATCATGTCTTCGATAAACATTCTAGACAGAGAATTATTTTCAACTTAAAACTCTTTCTAATCCTTTTAATTTTTCTGTTTCAATTAAGATAACAACATTCAATCGTCACTTAAGCTGTGATACCACACAAATTAAAAATGGCAACTTTCCAGGAAATATATAAAAAAAATTACCATATATTTGTATACTTTGTTTTATATTTATTTATTGAGCTTATCATATATTTGTATATTTTGTTTCATATTTAGGTTTCTTTATGGAGCTTATCGTAATACAACACCTGCCTTTTTATTTCAACAAAATGGTGAAAATCAGATTTTAAAACTTAAGGACTAGTTGAAAAAAATTCAATTCAGGAGATTTCACTTTTTTTTGTACAAGTTGATCTATTAAGTTTCATCGAAGTAAAAAAAAAAATAGAGAGACAATATAAAAAATCTCATGCTTCAATAAGGACTTATTAACAAAGTCCAAGGTCACTAATATTTAGAAAAATTGCTTATAAATAAAACATGAATGTTGTAGTAGAAATTTTATGCACATAAATCTTCAAACGTGCTAACTAATATGGATTGACTGAACAATGTACATATTACAACCATTTTGTACAATTAACGTCTATATTTTACGAATTTCAAAGGATTTTTTTTTCTATTTTAAAAATTGTCTTTTTTGACATCTAAAAAAGACTATATTGATAAAGAAACACAACCCTTCCCATAACATGTTTTTGCTGTTAAATGGTCTTATTTCAGGACATTTTTGTCTGTAAAGACTTTATTATTTCTCTGTTACGATAAGTGTTTTTAAAATATAATGCATGTATAACATTTATAAGGCAAGTCCAGAAGCAAAAACAATTTGAGTATTAAACAATTAGTGAATTTCGTTAAAAAGATGCTAGTTATTTTCCATATTTAACTAGTAGAACTTATGCAAATTTGAGAGAGATTTTATTTTTAAATATTGGCTAGTTTCTGCTTTAGTTAGTGGATAATGTTACTACATCTAAAAAAATATATCCAAGCTAAAACTTGCTAAAAAAAAATGTCCATAAACTCTTTCCCCCAAATGGTATATATATATTGACTTCTCTTAAACACACACGCACATTATTGCCATTCTCCAAAATATTTACTATAGAACTGCTACACTTGATTTTAATTTTCAAGGACAAAACTTTTCTTTTCCACTGCATAATTTAATTTGAATAAATTCCCCATTAATTTGGCTTAAAACTTCACATTATTCATCCACAGAGTCCATTTACCTGCAGAATTTCTATTACCTATTTCAACTAGAGATGGGCGATTATGAGTGACGATTAGTGAATCACTCGATTATTGAAATCACTCGATGAATTCGATTACTTGAAAATAATCGATTATTCAAAAAAGAACTCGTAACTGATTTTTTTTTTAGAAATTGTCGGAATGAAATGAATGATTTTCTCGCCCGAGACAAGATGATTCGAATGATTTTACGGGGGGGGGGGGTTAATTTCTCGACAAGTAAGCAATCTCCCGAGTAATGTAATTAATATTTAGACAATATTTTGTATTACAGTCTTTGTTAATAGTTTTGTGTGTTAAGTTGTTGGATTCCTTGAATTATTTATTCACAATTTATATATTCCAAGTTTCTCAAATAAACAATGGATTGTTTAGTGAAATTCTTAAAATCCTGATTTGATTTCTGTCGATGATTGATTATTATAATTGAAGAATTAAACAAGTTAATTTATTTTGTGGTATTACTTAAAAAAGTTTCAAAACACAACAAATCTCCAAAGTGAATTTTTTTTATTAAATAGTTTTAATTAAATGCGAGTTTTTACGTTTAATTTTCTGAATATTTTAATCAAACTCCTATTTTGTTGTATTTTTCCCATTTGTGTCATAATGGCAATAATAAAATATTTTTCTACTATTACTATTGTATATCACCAAACATTAAAAAAAAAAAAATTATGCATGCAAAGAATGTCTTTATTCTCGGCTTAAATAAAAAATGCTTTGCTGGGTATCCCCTTAAGTTTTATCAGTATTGCAACAGTTTTTGCTGGTACTCTCCTGCAAAAAATATTTGAGGCACACAAATTATTTGCAATTAAATTATGATTTACAAATTATTACCAAACTGGGACACTAATTGTAAACCTTATTAGAAAATTAGATTGGAAAACCAATTTTAGCTAACACAAGCATCCTAGGGTTCGACATCAATACTATTTCCAAAATTCTAAATAGTCAACTCCAATAACAAATTTTGCTAAAATAACAAAATTTTAACTTTTTAAAAAACATTTTAGAATTAGTTTGTTATTTATTGTTAGCATTATATTATGTATGTTTTATGGAAGCCATATTTTAAAAACAGTATGAAAAATCTATATAGTTAATTAGTGTACCTCCAATATTTATAATTACTAAATTATCATATAGAAGTTTATAGTATAAAACCCAAAAAATATTGTAGTTATGCAGTTTTCTATTAGTTTGATTTTTGGAATTTATCTAAAGCAGAAAAATTTATTTTAGATTTTTGAACATTGACTAGAGGTTATATTCAGTTCACTTTATTAAAATATTATTTTGAATACAGACAGCATCAATACACTTTTTTATTTGGTGATATTTAAATTTTGTTTTATCTCTGAAAACTCCCTTTAATCCTTGACCAACCCACATTGCGGTCCCATCCGTTACGCCATTATTGCCATCTAAAAATTTAATTTTAGATAGAGCTAAAATAATTTGTTTGAAACTAAAGATCCCAGATGAAACAAACTTTATTTTTCGTAAAAAAAACCTCAGAATAACAAACATTTTAATCACATCAAAAGAAAACACACAGTTACCGTTAACTACAGAATCAGAAATTTTACATATCTAAAAAAAGAATACAATATCTAATATAAATAAATGTTAATTTATAATTTAATAGTGATACAAAATTATTTTTTAAAAAATAATTTCTGGAAATTTTTTTTTAACAGTAAATTCGTAAATAATGGTGTTTTTATTTAAAAGAACCCAAACAATAATATTAACTGTAACCGTAACTGTTATAGAAGAATCGGTCATGTGACAAATCACTCGATTATGAAATCACTCGATTATTTGTTTCGGAATTCACTCATCATTCGATTATTCAAATCATTCGATTATTCCCATCACTAATTTCAACACTACTTACTATTTTTAAATAGATTTTATACTAGGTAGACTTGAAAGCACACGGGCCAAGTTAAATAATATATATGAGTAGGACTAATTATCACCCTTTATAATATGGTCATATATTAATACCCATCACTAATTTGTTTAACCAATATTTGGTTATAATTGCATTCATATTTTCATCTTAACAATTTAAAGTACAAAAATTCAATTACTGTCTTATTTAAATGTTTTATATTGTCTTATTAATACACTTTTACTAACAGTTTACATTGACATGTAAATCTAAGGTTATAACCAATACTTTTAATTATGTAGTAGACGTTTGTTTCTGCTTAGGAGTATATTTTAACTTGTAATTTAAATAATTGCTTTGCTGAGAAACCTAAATATAAATAAGAAAAAAATCAAAGGAATATATTAATTTAATTGAAAGTATGTTTGTACTGTAATCAGTCTCTTAAATTGAACTTTTCTGACTGTAGTTGCAATATAGCAGACAATGCTGTACAATTTAAACACAAAACATTGCCATCTTTTCTTAAACTTATCAGTACTTTGCTTTGGAGAGACAGTTCAAGTGTTGTTCTTGTCATTTGATCTTCCTTCAAAGTTACGAGGCAGTTGGTTGAATTAACATCACTTTAAAACTGCTGAATATTTGCAACAATACACATAAATTTTAAATTTATAAAACCTTGTTCCTAAAAATACTTAATGTTGAATTTTTTTTCTAATTTCAAGCATTGGAGTATTTGTTGAATATATTGAAATTACAATAAAAAAACAAGTTTGTGCTTTAAATACAAATTAAACCCTTGCATTTTTTTTCTTCTTCAGAATTTCAATATTTTTTTGCTGCTTAGTTTTTAGAATCTTAAAATTTTATAGATGTAGTTTTTAAATATGGAATGGATGGGATCAAGAATGTTAAAACCTTTCCATAATACCTACTATAGCGAATCAATTTATAGCATAAAGGAAAAAAGTTATAAAATGGGATTTTTTAACAAAATTTTATTTACAAATACATAGTAAAAAAAGAAATATAAGTTATCAGATTTTCACATCTTCTCAATTCAAACCTAAAAAGATAAAATATTAATCAACTCTGTAGAATATATATATATATATATATATATATATATATATATATATATATATATATATATATATATATATATATATATACATTTTAACCTGCTAGTGTCTTACAATTTTGGAGAATTTTTTTTAAGGGACACTATTAAAAATTTCACATGCATTTAAGTCCATGTAAACATTTCATTCATAGATATTAATTTAAAAATATGTATATGAGAAAGTATTAAAGTTTCAACAAAAATCAAGTAATGCTTTAATTAAGAAAAGAAAAAAAAAATTTGTTTAATAATATACTTGCCTAAATAATCATCCATCAATGTCCCAATTGCAAACTAAAATAGAAACAACATGTATTTTAAAAAGCCTTAGCCTCAATACAAATTATATAGCATCAAACAGGCTGGTTGCAACAAAAAATTATGTATTCTGTGACATATGATGATAATATTAAGCGAATTTGAATTATATTGTTACATTGTGTTATTTAAAAAAAAGTTAATCAAATGTATTGATGCCTTAGTGCAGCTGCAACATCTTTTAAATGATCAAAGAAGGACATGCTATTCTTATTGATAAACAAATATAATAATGGTGCAGACACAAAGGGACATTTTAACATATTTCATAAAACATAAAATGGATGTCAACAAATTGTAAGGATATAATTTTAAGATTTAATATGGTCCGCCTAAGTATTTATAATATAAGCTTAAAAAAATTAAGTTAAAATGACAAATAAAGTACCATAAGCCTAAATAAGTATTAAGTGAATTTGAAATAAAGTCCCTTACAATGTCCGTCGCATCCACACGAGTGCCGACAATTTTCAATCTTATTTCATCATCTTGCTGTATTACGACTTCCTATAAAAGTATTAAATGTAATATTAGAAACAACTAAAACAGAAAATTTATGTAGATTTCAGTGTTTGTAGATAAAAAATTATAATAAGCAAAGGGAAGAGAATCCTAAGACTGAGGGTAGGGAGAATGCAAGAACAATTTATAAATACGAAACTCATTTAGGAAAAATTTGCACTTTAATCTATCTATAAAATGCAGAGATTTCAGGATAGAATAAACTAAATAACATACACATATATAGGTATTTTTTTAAAATTCAGGATACTGAATTTAAATGACATATTTATACATTTAATGGAAAATAAACAAGTTAAAAAGTTATTAACTTTAAAGTTATATTTAGATAAAATTGATTAATAGAATTTATAATGAAATGTTCTACATTAGAAGTATATATGATGTAATCTTCAAGCATTGGAACAAAATTACCCAATTATACTTTGAATTAAACTAACAATAAAAATATAGCATACTTTTTTACTATGATTAATTTAATAAGGCTGCTTTATTGGCTAGAAATATTTTTAACTGAACAATTAGAATATTAATTAATTTTATCAATATCTGAGATCTTTCAAGATAATGATCCTCGTTATAATCAGAACTCTTAATAAAATCCCATCATAATTAAGAAAAGATCCATAATAAAAAATTATTGTCCCATAATAAATAAACACTGTAAGTTTTAACAGTACTATGATTTTTCAAAATGATGATGAAACACTTATCGAACCAAATTATTTAAATCCATTTGAAATTAGATAATTAGATAAAAAAACAATAAAATTCATTCTGCCATCTTTTAAAGTATTTGATCAAAGAAAAATACCTCATCTTCGGTTCGATAGCAAGGTGGATTCGAATTGGGATCGAACTGCATGTCAGAAGGTATGGACTGGAAGTAATACATACAAAATTATTTCAATTACTTTCTGCACAGAAAAATCATTTTTTTATAGAAAATTAAAAACTTGCATATATATATACATTTAATTACAACTGAGAAAAGTACATATTGTATATATGAAAAATATGTTCCACACCCTTGTGAACCCCTTTTAATTCACCACCTTTTTATAACCAGTCCATTTGATTTCTTTAAATGTCATCCCCTGTTAATTTATATTTCATCCTTTGAAATTCATCTTTCACACTTTCCAATTCATGATTTCATTCCATTGGGCAATCCGTTCTCATACAGTTTCTGATGACCTCAGCATTTTTTAATCTAATAAACCCTAACAGTCCTCGCATACATATGTTCTTCCCTGAGGATTTTTCAAAGGTTCCCATGGTTAATTTTTCCCTTTCCACACTTCCAATGGCAGACGTTTCCAACTAGCTCTCTCTGTTCATAATCCCTAAATTTCTCTTGTTTAAATGCCAATTTTCCTGATTCAGAGATTATTTGCTTATTATCTCTTAACCTGTCAACTCATGTCACTCGGAGTTTGGAGAAAATTACAGTTTATTAATTGTTACTTATGGCTACTTCACTTTAAGCTTAAACACCTTCTTTGTCAAACCAGTTTATTTCATATATATTATTTCTATAGTACAGATTTCTTTTACAAGCAACAAACCTTAACAAGTGAGGTAATTAAAAGAAAGAGAATTTCCAGGAGCACTGGCAAATCATACGTTCATCGCATAAATACTGACTGTTTATTTAAATAACATGTTCAAAAGAATTATTGCATAGTTGATAGCATGAGGGACTTCAGTGCAATAGGTCGAGGCTTCGACTCCCAATGAAGGCAAATCAAATTTCTCCCCATAGGTTCTACGGTAAAGTAGCGCCAAAAAGCTAGTATAAGTTTTAATTTTAAAATATTATCGTGACACAGAATTCTTTATTTTTGTGAAATTTATAATTTTTTGAAGTACAGTAAGAAGACTATCACGCTAAAGACATACTTAATAGAATTAAGGTTCTCATTTATCAAGCTGAGTCTGGACTAAGTACATGTATAACTAATTTTGTAAACGTTAGATACGTTCCTTTCTAAAAAATGAAATATTAAAAAAAATCTAGAGTACTGATACAGTTAAATTAAAAATGTAATAGAACATAAATGCTTACATGTCTTGATATAAAACAAGATAATGGACCAATTTCAGTGAAGAGGCCAACCTGTAACAAATAAAAAAATCCATGAGAAAATGTATACATCTTATAATGTAGAAAAATGATAAACTTTTTCAATAGCCTACCTTATTGACTTGTGTCACAACTGCATCCAAAACCTCTCCCTTAAAGGGGCGAAAAACGATTGCCTTGTATTTTACTGGATAAACGACAAAACCTCTACCTGGTTGAATAAATCCAGCTCCAATGTTATCAATGGTTGTAACTGCAATCACGAAGCCATGTCTGCAAAATAAAATTTGTTGTACATTAAATTACTAGAAGGAAAGCAATACAGCCAAATCTCATTCATGCGAAATAATAACGGCTTTTCGACCAATAAACCTTGAAATTATCGATGAATTATTTGTTTAACACAAAACCGTATAACAGAAAATCCCATTTAAAGCCTAAAAAAAAATTAAAAATTCGTAATTTGAGAAAAATCCTAGTGGCTTGGTTATTAGAAACTTCCTTGTAGTGTTATAACAGATGAATCCCTTAGAGTGTGCCTCTTCCGTGTAAAATTTTTCCTTTCTGGCTGGTCCCTTATCTGCTTTTGTTGGGTGAAACTGTCTAGGTAAGAAATGAATCTTTCACAATTGGACAACTTGAAAAGGGGAACAACTTCTGTACGTCTCTTATCAAATTGGGAAGTGTATGCAAACAAATTTATGGAGAAAAAGTGAATGTAGATATGAAGAAGATTCGTGTTCCGGGGAAAAACAGACTTTAAAAAAAAAAAATTGGCAGATATGGATCAGTATTTTCTTTTGGGCTTGTGTGTACAATTTGTTTAATTTTTCAAACTGTAAATATAATTAGTTTATTATGAATTAATTTAACATGAGTAAATTAGTTTAACATGAATAATTTTGGTGGTATAGTCAACTTTGTATTAACAAGGGTTGACTGTACCAAACTTTACTAAAGAATTATTTTTGTTTTTAAAAAAAATCATTAAGAAAAGGCATGTATTCAAATTTTGAATTTTCTAACTTGCTTAAGATTATTACGCTACAATTCTATTAACTTATTTTTTATGCTATCTACAATCATAAAAACTTTCACTTAATGGTCTTTCAAACTTTATTAATAAATTATCTTTAGAAAGAACAAAACAAAAGGTTAATTCCTAGTGTCCGGTGCCCTCGCCAAATGGGATTTGGCGACAAATGATTGGGCAATAAAGTTTGTTTTGGCAACCCTACTTGACGCGTGCGAAAATATCATGTTCTATGGCAACCCTACATTTTTTACCCACGTAGCTGCGCTTGCTGATGCGAAGATGCATCTGGGGCCAGATGCGTGCGCGTATGTAGTTTAGCCTTGGTTTCACACATTTCTGCCATTTTTGAATGGAAGTTCGGGGGCTACGTGGCGATTTTGATTTTTCTGAGCTAACGATGTAACGACGTTTATTTGAATAGCAAGTATTTTTGGAAATTGGAGATGATAGGCAAATGTGCCGTGATTGAGTGGTGCATGGATGCCGGATTGTTATGCAGCAAATGACGAGTCGAAGTTCGGCAAACGCAAGTACAACCGGATCAAGCGTGTGGAAGGCCAGTGGGTGTTTAGAGGGATTGAATCCGGTACCAACAAGTGCTTCATGGTTGCCGTGGACGACCGGAAATCGGAAACTTTACTCAACGTTTTGCAGCAGTTCGTTTTGCCTGGATCCGTTATTGTTTCCGATTTTCATATAAAATGTTAATTTAACGATCAACGACTGCCCGAAGGATTGCCTGTAAGCACCATGATCGACGGCCCGGAGTGGGTCACGGATGTAATAATGAGTAGTCGGAGGCCAAAGGCCAGAGACCACAAAATCGACGGCAGGAGTCTGTGACTTTAAGCGCGCGGTACGCGTGTGCACTTAAGAGTGCCATCGAAATGCCCCAAACAACTGCCCGAAGGATCGCCTGTCCGCCATTTTGCGTCATCTGTCCATAGTTCAAAAATACGAGGCATCGTTCCCGGGTCTTTCCTTCGAGATATGCACCGAACCGTTGCCAATAGCCCACTGTGCAGCTCTAGTGCGACGTTATTTAACCAAACCAAACCGCCATTTTGATTTGGCGACAAAAAAACACACGTCATTTTTACATTGGCGCCAATTTTTGGACTTGGCGACAACGGGGCACCGTACACTAAGAATTTACCAAACAAAAAACTACACAAGTGTTTATATGTACTAGATCATATAAGTAAAGAATATAGACATTTTCCCGATATAATTACAATTGTTTAATATTATTTTAAAAGGAGGTCTATATTTTGGTCTATCTCCCTATTGACAACTTTCTTGCACAGTCCTCTATAGAAACAAAATTTAAATATAAAACTCACCCATATCCATACAAAAGTGTTAAAAATCCCTGCAACTTACTTTCCCGTGCAAGTTCCTTCAACTTCTGTAAACAACTTTTGTTTAACTGTTTCCAACAACTGTGGTCCAAAATATCTTGGATGAAGAAGAATTTCATGTTCCAGTGAAATCTATATAATAAAAATATTAGTAAACAAATTATCCCAAAATCCATTAAATTTTTTAAAAGTAATTTTTTAATATTTTACCTCAACATTTTCATTAAAATATATTAAAATGTGCAATATCAAAGGACTTTTAAAAAAGATGTTTTACATTTGCTGGATAATTTTATCGATGGACATTTTTTAAACACATTTTCTGGCTATCACATTTGAAGTAAATAGCTTGAAATTTGTAACCATTCAGAATTTGTGCAGATTTCTATAGATTGTAAATCCCAATCAAAGTCTTTATACTACATCTAAGCCAGAAATTCTTTTACACACTGAAAATATATACTTTTGAAAATAAATTCAAGGAAGTGCTGTAAGCACAAACGTGCGTCCAATATGTGCCAATCAACTATTAACCTTTACAGGGCGGGTGGCCAATATTTCGGCCAGAATTCTATGTTAAAGTCAAACACCCGCCTTCTAAAGGTTAAAATCCCAGCTAATAAACTAAATGGTTGAGATTTCTAATTGATAGCAGGTACTCCTCAACGATTTTTTTCTGGCGATTCACTTCTCAATGTAGAAATGGGACAATTGTTTACGAATATGAAATAATCAGAACTTCCAAGATTGGTTTAAAGAGTCACATGTATTCCGAGCTCTGGATAAAATGAAACGATGTTGGAAGCAGACGACATTGCATTTAGGATATTAATTTTATTTATATGAATTCGCTAATTTTGCAATTAGACTAAAATATTTGGTGGGTTTTTAATATTTATTTGCCAGCTTGTGTCATTAGAATAGTTTTGAACAATAATTACACTTGCATCATAAATTGAAAATAATAGAATTCTTTACAGGGTGCATTTGCATTTTTCGTAAGATTTTTATACTTTTAAAAGTGCATACAGAGATTGTTGCTATATGTGATAAATTGAAATCAGAGTTATTCTTTTCGAATAGAATTGCTGCAAAGTACACACTCGCATTTTCTGTAGAATTTTTATGCTTACTAAAGGGTAGAAATTGTTGTTACATGTAAATATCCTTCATTGGCTGTTGGGATTTTTTTTTTTTATCAGATGTATGTCGATACTAATGCTGCTCTTTTATAAAAAAACATCTATGTTCTTTATGTGCCTGAGTCAAAATTTTATTGCTTGATACAAGTTTTCTATCACTACAATTCGTCGTAATAAGCCCATTGTGTAGCTCCAGTGTGTCGTAATTCAAACAACCTTTAAAATTAAATTTGTTCTCAAAATGTATCCTTCACATGGAATCCGTTCATGATACAACCCCGAACTGACTATAATAGCCCATTGAACAGCTCTAGTGCAACGTTTTTCAATCAAATCAATGGAAACCATTAAAAAAAATTGTGTGTATTATATTTGTTAACTGTAATGTTTAAGTTGTTTACTGTAATTGCAAATTTAACATGAACAGTGCTGCTTACATCGCTTTCGACTCGTTGAACGCTCTAAATAAAATCGAACAATCTTTTACCAATTTACATCATAATAACCTAATTTACAATGATTCAGCTAACAGAATTTTACGTTTCCTTATGATTTGAATTGTGGTTAGAATGGCTACGATAATCATCTCTGTTGAAAATATAATAACCATTAAGATCAGTGAGAAAACCGATGCATGTGCACAACGCATGTCATTTGGCGGCTATTTGAAAACACTGTGCAAACCGCCTATCGCATGCAACTCTTAACCAACAAAATATAGATATATAAACTAAATATAGCAATATAATCACGCAATGATACTTTAGAAATACTAAAAATTTAAATAAGAACTGCTGCTATTTATTTTAAATATTCATTTTCCAATTTTTACTTTAGGTTTTCATTTCCAAGGATGGTTGAATTAGTAAAACATTAAACGAAATCTTTTATTTCAACAAATTATTCAGTTGGGTTAAAATTAATAACATTATGGTCGGGAGGTAAGTATGATTTTCTAGATATCATTAAAAATACGTTCTATTCGAATAACATGGCATTTAAGCAATGCCATTCGAAAACTAAACACATGGAAAGAAGTATAATGTGAATAAAAAACTTACGTGATAAAACATTGTAAAATGTAATCTTGTATTGCAAAATCAATGTATTTATTTATTGCAATGCCGCACTTTTGCCAAATAAATAACAAAAGCGGGCTCGCGGGCTTTTGTAAATTGCAAACCAAAATAAATATGCAAGAGTAGAGATGTTTTCGTTCAAAAGTGATGATAAATAATATTTTAACGTAGTATACGAAAGTATCATGTGACGTAGGAACTGGGAATTCTAGCTGGTGGTTTCGATTTCTTCTTTAAAGCAGACAAACTCTTTTCTTGTTACAAAATAAGTAAAGGGCCTCCGTGGCCCAGTGGATAAAGGAATCAGAGGATTGCTAGTTCGATCCTGTGCGACGGATTTAACAAAGAAAAGTAAAAAAGTAGCGGTGATCGGAGGGTTGCCAGTT
The DNA here is from genome assembly GCA_963932185.1 of Troglohyphantes excavatus. NCBI lineage: Eukaryota > Metazoa > Arthropoda > Arachnida > Araneae > Linyphiidae > Troglohyphantes > Troglohyphantes excavatus. The sequence continues at coordinate 48,091,801 of OZ010669.1, forward strand.
TCGCTACAAAATACTAGAAAAGTCGTCCAGAACATCCACAAAAATTATCGGCTTGTATACGGCACTGATGCACGATAAATCTCTAAAGTCCCGACGTCTATTGAAGGCATCGGGTGCAGGTGTTGTCCTCGTTTTCTGACCATGGTTAAAAAATACGAGGCATAATTCCTGGGTCTTTCCTTCGAGATAGGCCACGAACCGTCTCTAATTGCCCACTGTGCAGCTATAGTGCGACGTTGATTAATCAAACCTAACCAAAATAAGTAAAATTTTTATTCCAAATATATATATTTATATTTTTAAACCATGAAGAACCAGACAGCTCCAATTTTCAAAGTTGTTCAAACAGGATGAAAAATACTTAACGTTTTTTAAAACATTAAGTATTTTAGTACATTTAGTAAAATTTGAGTAAAACATGCAAAAAAACAAAAAAAAAAAAACTTTCGGCTTCACCGACCGGTTTTACTTTTTTAACAATTTGCCTCTTCTTTTTATTGGAAAAAATAAATAAAAATTATTAGTTCTTTCTGGTTTTTACACATTACACTGAAATTCTGTGGCCAGTTTTACCAATATAATATTTTTGTAGATACTTCTTCTAAATCATCAATACGACTGTGAACATCAAACAGCAAAAAATATTAGTTTCATTTATCATTGCATAATAAACTACATATAAATATAGTCCAACTCGGAATTACATCCCTTTAATGGAATTTCGTATTTGTAACACACCTTTTAGCTGGTTAAACAAACAACACACGTTGCACAAACCAGTTTGGAAAATGACTGGCTGATGCAAAACGGAAAGCGATCCAAACAAGCGAACACACGTTGAACTAATTCGGTGCAAAGACAAGACAGCACCTGGAGCTGTACATTTCTTGCACAAAATGAGACAACTGTAAAGCTTCTTTCATATCTCTATAGGCATTGCTTGTCTGGTTCTTACACCAATTGACAGACAATTTTTTTTGGTTTATAGGAATAAGTAAAAAAAAGTGTAAATCAGAAAAAAAAGTTGTCTGGTTCTTCCACCCATGTTTTCAATTTTAGTGACGTTTATGTATTTTATAATAATGGGATAATTTAAATAATTTCAAAATAGTGCTTCATTCCGTGAGTAGAGTCACGCAAGAGCAAAACAGACTAATTACTGCAGTAACTTGTAATTGTAAATTTCTTTCAAAAGCGTTCTTTAAAATATTTTTAATCACATAAAACTATTTATTAAACAATTACTACTGCTTTTTAAAGTAAACAGAGTTTCCTATTGACCTAACACTAACTTTAATATTTTTAAGCCCATTCTATACGAACGTGAAAAATGCGTGTAAGCATTTTGATATCTATCTTTCTCTGTCTATTATATAATCTATCTATGTAATTTAATACTATTAAACGAGCAATGTTTCTGACTTCGTTTGTTTAGCGATTTGTTTGCATGGTTTCAAAATCCGTTGTAACTATTTTCATGAAAATTAGTGCATTACTACTTTTGGGGCTAAAAATTCGATTGGCATAGGTTTCATCTTTGAAAAATATCATTTAAAGGCTGAAATAAGCATATTGAGAATTCGATGTAATTTTTTCTATTGCATTATTCATTGCGTTTGAGTATTAATAGGTTATACGATAATAACAGTCATACGTTATTTAATTCATCATATGTTATTTTAATTCAAAACGTGTAAAATATTTTTAATGAGATATTTTTATTATTAAATAAAGTACTTTTTTTTCTCATAAATGGCCGAAGGAAACGTCAATAAATTCAAGTTAAAATTAAAAAAATCGTTTACGTTTTAAAATAACGAAAAAACACATTCTAATCACGTGACTTTTTTGTCTACTAAATACTATAAGTTTTCTAAAAAATATTTAGAAAGAACTTGAATAAAAATCGTTTGCATTTAAAATGAGCAAAGTTTGAACAAATTTAATCCTGCGATTTAAAAGTGGAATACACAAGAGCAAATGTTTAAAATTCCGTATAAAGAAAATGTCGTTTGCAAAACCACATAGGTTTTTTTATTCTATGTAAAATGAATTATTTATTCTGCTATAGCTACTCTCGACAACAAGTCATGCACGTTGGACATTGGTATGTATTTCCTCGAATAGAACATGAAATTTTCAAAACAAAATATGTTGGATTAGAAGCAATTTCGTTTGTTTTATTAAGCATTTATATTCCAATGGAATCAATTGAATGAGGTTTTATTAAATTAATGTTACGTGTTATTTATAAAATATATATTTATTTACATTTAAAATTAAACTTTGTTCTAGATTATTGTTTTATTTCAGCAATTGTTTATTAATACTTATTTCAGATTTTATATTCCAATGGAATTAATTAAAAAAGGTTTTAGTTAATTAATTTTACGCAATATTTATATAGATAAAACAATTATTTTATAGATTAAAAAAAACAATTTTGTTCTAAATCATCGTTATTAAATAGGTTTATTTTATCAATTGCATATCCCGAATGTAAAATCTCAACATTCCTATGACGTTTCGTACAATGTTGAAGTTTTATGTAGCATTTATTTTTAAATTTGAAGCAACAGATAATCGTTCAAAATTAGTTTGTGATGTTTTCATAATCATAGACAACCTAAACTGACAAGATTTTGGCAACTGTGCGAGTTTACATAATTTGAAAGATTTGGTGGGACCCCATTACTGATTTCAGTAAGTGAGGTTAAAATAAGTGCGTTTCCTATTAATCGCTATATTTATTGATATATACTAAAGATATTTTTAATAGGACTGTTCCGAAAGAAAACTACCGGACAGTCAATTCACAAGTTAGTACACAATCGAATTTTTTAATTTAAAATTCGAAGTCAAATTTCTCTGTGTAAAAAAAATGTAAAATTACATACGTTTTATAAAAATGTTCTTTTTTTCATAGAAAACACAACCCTTTATTTTTTATTTAATTCTGAAGTTTATAAATATTTTTAATAATTGTTTTCTTTTTGATTCTTTTTTGATTAACAGGTGAAAAAATCGTTCGCTCATGGAGTATTTGTGTACATTATTAAAACAAACTTTAGTCAAATTAGTAATTTTAGTAAAATTGAACGGAAAACAATAATCTACTCTTAAAAACCAATGTATTTATTGATTTTTAAGGAAATATTTTTTATAACAGTCTTTTTAAAAGCAAATTGTAATCCGCTAATGCAAGAACGTCGGTTTTTTATTCATTATCGCCGAAAAAGAACACTTGACAATTAGTGGATTCCATCTTCTACATAGGTATTCTTTTCCTTTCTGTAACGTTTACTACAATTAGCGAGTGTTAGTAGTTTATAAATGTTTTGAAGAAATCTTTTATTGTCAAACATTTGCTTTAAAAAAATAAGATATATAATTTAATTATATTGACATATAAAGTTTTTTATATAGGAATTCTTGTCATTTGTATAAGGTTATAAATTTATATTTAGTTGAATATAGCACATTTTTCGAAGATTGTTATTTCGAAGAAGTTGTTTTGAATTTATATATACAAAAAATGAAAATTCGCTAGATCAAATTAATAAACAGTATTTCAAGAGTATTTTAAATAAATGACAACTGGATCTATTTATTAATAACAATGAAGCACATAGAACATTTGTAAAGATATTTCTATTTTTAACCGACTGAACAGCGCGCCAACCAAAACTCCAATTAAAACCACCAAATCGCGCGCCAAGTCAAGAGGTTATAGATTCGACCGTTATGTTTTTTTTATGTATGTGCGCGCAGGATTTCGGTTCTAATTCAGATATTTGCACAATTTGTTTTTTGTTGGATAGGGGATGTTTCACTTGGGAGCAATTTAAAAAAAATATCCGGTTATCCAGCATTTAACTCTCTGGAAATCTTAACTAACCGGACCGTTTGAAAAAAATATTTTCCGATTTCGAAAATAATTTTTTTTATTGAATAGAAAAAAATCCACTTAGGCAAAATCTGCAAAAAAGTAATAGGTTATCCGGCTGTTATATACCCAGAAATGTCGATTAACCGGATTTTTTTAAAAACAATTTATCCGATTAAAAAATATTTTCATTGTTTAAAAAAAGTTGTACGACAATGACATTTCGTTTAACCAGCATTTATTGGCATTGATAGGGGTTGTTTTACAATATACATTGTTGAGCACAAATTGCTACTTGAATTTCTTGGTTAATAGGGGGCGAAGCCCCCTGCTAAATTAAAAACTAAAAAGGGAAAAATAAAATAAACTTTCTAAAAATAAAAGGAAAACCGACTTTAAGAAAAATGCTTTAAAAAGTAATTTTTTTTAAAATTTTATTAACGCATTGAAAAAATTTAATTATTTAATGTCAATTTTAAACTTATTACAACTGTTTGAAGTTGGTACCAATTTACAAAAACCATACCCAAATTTTGGCACCGATTTCAAACAGTTGCAATATGTATAAAATTGACATTAAATAATTTAATTTCTTCAATGCGTTTGGTTTGGTTGGTTTAATTAACGTCGCACAGTGGGCTATTGGCGACGGTTCGGGGCCTATCTCGAAGGAAAGACCTGGGAACACATACACAATCACACACACATTCATACATGCACCTCGTTATTTTAGAACCATGGTCAGATAACGAGGAAACACCTGAACTGGCACCCAATGCCTTCAATAGACGTCGGGACTTTGGACCCCGATCAGATTTATCGTGCACCAGTCCCGTATACACGCCAGTATAATTTGTTGGATATTCTGGATGACTTTCTAGTATTTTTGTAGCGAAGCTGGCAACCCTCCGATCGCAAGATCACTATTTTTTTACTTTTCTATGTCAAGTCCATTTCACGGATTCGAACCACCAATCCTCTGATTAGTAGCTGAACGCCTTACCAAATGAGCAACTGGGGCTCAGGAAAGACCCGGGAACGATGCCTCGTATTTTTGAACCATGGTCAGATGACGAAGACAACACCTGACCAATGCGTTCGTAAAATTAAAAAATGTTTTACTTTTTACCGCATTTTTCTTAAAGTCGGTTTTCCTTTTTTTTAGAAAGATTATTTTATGTAAAATACTTGTAGTATCTGCACGGGTTTAGTTTATAACGAATAACAGGCGAGAGCTTTCCAGCAACGTTGCCATGCGAAGTCTGGTTAGTATATGATGTCTATTTTATTATGTTACTTTAAATAAGTATATTCTTAATAAAAATTGTTCCAAGAAAGAATTTTTTCAAGACCTATACTTCTAGCGACCTACACAAATTTTATATTATGTAACCTTTTCTTAGGAACAAAATTATAAAATATTCCTAACAACTGGCGCACATTTCCAAGTGTGTAATTTTCAAACATTAGGCTAAATCAAATAAAACATGTGTCTTGAAAAGTCGAGAATTGCAGCTTCATCATTAAAAATATTACGTTAAAAAAATATTAATTTAATCGTAATAGCATTGTGAAATGCAATAAAGAACTATTGTAATTTGATTATAGAAAAAGTTTATTTAGAAGGTAGATTTTTGCAATTGTTATAACTAACAGTTAATTTTTTTTAAATTATACTATTTTTCACTAAATTAAAGATAAAACTGTTTTTAAAACTACGACTAATTCCGAATAACACCATAAAATTATTTGAAACAAGTAAAAATCTTTATTATTGATTAAATGTTTAATAATAATATAAATTGTTGTTCGTTCATTATTATTTGTGTATGCAGATCGAAGATAATTTTTTTTATAAATAATGTATAAATGCATGTATAAATGCCGTAGTAAATAAATAATTTTATCGCCATTATCATAATATTCTTAATGACAAAGGCTACTTTGCATAGCATTTAAAAGTAAATTCAGTTACTCTAGAGTTAGACAGATTTGAACATCCCTACAAGTTGTTACTGAAATACAAGAATATTGTCTGGGTTTAGCATGTAAAAGAAAACTTTGTGCTACAATTGTGCGAATGGTTGTATTAGACGCTCAAGATTGTTAAAAATATTAATATAAGTTACTTTTGCAGAATTGATTCGGTATCTTCCCAATCTTGACACATCTAACCAATCATATAAGCTATTAAAAGAACTTAAACTTATTTCAATAATGAAGACATTATAAGATGATAAAATATATCATGAAACGACTAACCGTTGATATGGACATTTCAAAACATCTGCATTGAATTTAATTCATTAGAAATATTATTAAGTAATAAAATATGCAAGCGAGATGAGCTCGGTCTGACCCTGTGATTCGGGAATCCATACCACGTGATTAGTAAGCTCGATTCATAGAGCCATCTGCAAAATCGCGCACGTTTTTCTCGTCAATGCAGAATGAGCCCTAGAACCCTCTTTTGTTTATTGAATTGTATGTACAATACGAGTATACACATAATACGAATGAGTATATTATATGAAGTTTTTGAGTTGTAAATTTAGAAATGTATTGGTAACATAAAGAAACACAGCAGTCAAATTGCATTAAAGAGTTTTTAATCAAGTAATAATATCTGTAGATGAATTTTAAATTTTACAGTCAAAAGTAAAATATTTATACAATACACATATATTTGTACAAAATTTGATTAAAAAAAAGAAAAACTTTCTATGTAAAATTCTCATATCAAGTCCTTTTAATGTTAACACAAAAACATAAAATACACTAGTTAACCTTTTTCCTGATTGCAGTCCTTGTAACCGACTTTATTATAAGTTCATTATAATACTTGAATCGAATTATATACTCTAACAACAACAACAAAAACAAAGAAATTTTACATAAAAATTGATTTTTTAAAAGTCACTATAAAACACATATTCAGTAAGTGTTATAAACGAAGAAAATTTAAAAAATGAATTGACCTTGTTAGAAACAAACTTTCACACGATACAGTTATATGATTAAATTTACCGTGCATTTATGATATTTGTTACTTGCAAGTCACTAATTATTCTGTATTTGGCATACGTTTGTTAAGTCATTGTTCAGTTTCTACTTTTTGGCCTTAGTGACACTACTTTTCAATAGCACGGTTTTATTTTCGTCATGTATTTTGAATACAGCTTTAGATACAGAGAATTTATTAATTTGCTTGAAGTTTTTATATTGTTACTTCTTTTCGTTTTAATAGTTACCTTTAAACTTTTTTTTTCTAACGGTCGATCGTTTCTTCATAATAAAAAACTGCTTTTATGGGATATGTCAAAATAACCTAGTTTGATGTACACAAATTGTCAAAATCCATCCAACACGTGAAATAATTTTATGATTTGTAAAAATTAGCATCGTAACAGATAATTACATTCCTGAGTAATAATTTAAATTCATTTTTTATTGTTTGAATATTTAGATCAGAATGAATCGCATTGGTTTTGAGGTATTTATGGTTTACTCGTATTTTTACAAGGACTTGCTCAATTGCATACCATTATTTATACAGTAATAACATTACTATGAAATACCAAATTTGGCATATAATAGTTCTACTTTATCATTAAAAATACTTCTTCCATATTCATTCTTCCTGGAAGATATGCAATGCTATAGGTTTTGGTGAAGAATGCAAATGTTAATTCTGCATCATTACTGGCCTACTATTTATATCTCAGTATCTGTGGATGTAATAAATACTCATATGCTAAAAGGCACTTAGCATACCCATTTAATCTTAAAATAACTCTCGTTCTTTCTTTTGGCTTTACCTATGTTATAAAAAATATAAACCATAGCGTATTACATCAGAAAATAGTTTAAATACCATATACTTCTTTAAAAGACGAGATTTATTAAATGCTAGTAATGTGTACTATTCAATCACATACGTTTAGTGGAAAAATGACTTTTTTGAGGTTTTTTTCTTTTCGAAACATGCCACCTGTTTTTTGCAATGGAAATCTTACACCTATCACAATGCTATGACCGTTTTTAATTGTTTTATAAACTTATGCTTCTAAACAGGTACAGAAAATAAAAATAGATAAAAGTTAAACAGGGTTTAAGGTTATACATTTAAGAATTAATTTAAATGAAGTTATACATTTAAGAAAACTTCAAAGTGCTTTAAGTAAGAGACTTTTGGAATTTTTTTTTTAATTCCTTATACTTTTTTTTGAAAAATATTACTATTCCAATTTCTACTTAGAAATAAGTCGGTAATTTACTTTATAAATAACAAGATAAGTGTTCTAAATCTCTGTCGTTATATGAAATGTAATATTATGAAACTATTTTTGAATATATGTTTTAATATTAATTTTTTGTAGTTATGGTTACTTGTAACGTTTGAACAAAAAATAATTAAAAAAAATACATACATTAAACAAAATTTTAGCAATCTAATACCAGTTTTTGATGATCCTCGAGTTTTATATCTTCATTATTTTTTGCGAATGATTTAACCGAAAAATATTTAATGGCTATTTCTTAAGTTAATTATGAATAAGCTCAATGTTTCTGGTAACTTTTCATTTGCAAAAAACCCTGGCAATGCTTTGAAAATATAAATTTTCTTTGTTCTATGCATTATAAGTTTTATAAACCACGTTATAAATATTCATTTAATAAAAGATTGAAATATAAACGTCATCTGATTTCGTTATTACTTTTGGTAAAGAAATGAGCTTTATAAAAACAAATATGCCAATTAAAAGAAAAATACATAATAATTAAAAGAGCTAGTAGAAATTTCCCAACAAAACAATCATACATTTTTCTCAACACGAGCACATTTTCCCCTTCCTACACAAAATAATAATAAATTAAAGTGATCCACAGAAGAAAATTAAATAACTGTATTCTACAAAACTATCACAAAGCGTACTGAGACTGTACACAAAATGTATTTTTTACTATTCATTAATAAACACATATAATATATATATATATAAAATTCAGTTGAGCAGAAAAATGTTCAATATATATCTTATACAAAAGGAATGTGTATATGGCAGCAAATTTAACAGAAAATGTTTGCATCACTTTTAGGAAATTAGAAATCAGCATGGCGTACATAACAGAGGTTGTGATCATTGAGTGTACATTGGATATGACACTGAGCAATTAAATGGGGAAATATATTTAGTTGTGTTTGTACTGTACAATGAACGCATAGAGAGGTGGTACAATAGCACCTTTTGCTCAGAAGTATTCTGGGCGTCATAGAAATATAAAAATCCGTCATAAATTGGATTTATTCGAAACATTTGGTGACTAATATAGTTTTTGTAGCTAAAATCTGTGCTTAAGCTTTTTTATATAAATTACTTTATCCTCACGGTATTCAATTATGTTAAAGTTATATTAGACAAACAAGTCATAATTAAATAAAAAATCTAAACATATTTTATTGAGAATTTTTATGCAAAAATTGTACTTAAATAATTTCTGCAGGTCAAGTTTATTTTTTTAAATCTTCAAACTTGTAGTACAAGTGATAGAATTTTTAATTTCATATTTACTTTATATTAGTGCAATAAGATGAATTATAACATAAATTAATATAATCATTAAAGAGGATATTCTAATTGCATGTTTAATGATTGGTTTTTATGGGTACCCTAAATTAATATTTCAAGCAAGACTAATTAAAATTTTTACAAATTTGTTTTAAGAAATGTTGTTAAGTTACGTATAGCATTAAAATAACTTTAAGTATTATACTATTATTGTGATTTTTTTCTTCAAAATTATTAGATTGTTGAATATATTTTGAATGAAATCTGTTCTTTTCACGATCTGAATTAGTCGTCCAGGATATATATCCATTGAAAGTATCATACGCATATCCAAAAGCACACAGACCTGAGTTTTATCCTGATTCAAAATTGAGGTAAGATTTCATTACATTTGATAATTTTAAGACGTTGCTTATCCATACACATTTTTTTTCACAGCAGTGTAGCTACAAAATGATTTTATAATACATTTAATTTATTTAAAATTGGCATTCCATTATATAAAGATGAAAATCGTATTGTTGGACAAGAAGATTCTTTGTTAAAAGTTCATGATGGATTGGGAGATTGTCCATGGTGTCATATAATTCTTAAAATATATTACTTTGTACTATGATTAGACCTTATTCTTATACATCAAAAGACATTTAACTTAACAGATTCACTGAGTAGTAGTTACACAGAAATAGGTCGCATCTATATATATATTATAAATCTTATGAGGAAATGTAGAACATCACATTAGATTTCACTTAAATATATTAAAACTATTCATGATTTGTGTGCAAGATGAAATGACAAACACCACAATATAGTTTAATCTGTTACATTGACAAAAATAAAAGACAAATAATGATGATAAAGCATCACAATTGAACACGTGAGCAATTTCTCAGCTATCCCAATCGCTTTCCTGTAAACTGTTCGTATTCATTCTGACTGCGCTTTTAATAGCCATTCCTAACATCTATAAATCAATTTCCACTGCGTGCGTACATTTTACGTGTATGAGAAAAAAATCGTAAGCCATCCTGTCGTACATTACCCGTATTTGCGTAGCAGTTTGTTTATACTTATTAACCGGTTATAATTATATTTTATGCTTTGTACTAATAAATAAATTTAAAATTAAAAAAATATTGAAAGGGGGGGGGGGGGGGGGGGGAGATTTTTTCGGAAAACATAATAGGCGAAAAACAATATAAAGATGTCGATAATCCTTCAGCTCATTATTTAGACGATATTTTCGTGTGATAGTATCGAAGGATTCGTTTTACAAGCAATAAAATGCTAAAAATAGACTGGCAAATACAGGATTCTCTTATCAACAAGTCGCCTATTGATCTGCCAACCTTCTGAGGTAGATAAGCCATAAGAATGCAGGGTTTCAAGACCACGTTTCGCTCAAGTTAAATAGGTCGGGCACGTGGGCGTCAGTTGACAACTCGTTGCTAGGTGATCATGTAGCACACACGGCCCCCTGATTTTTGCTTACCTATACTTATAAATAACTGCCCTGAAATATAAATCAAGTTGACTTTGATATGGAAGTGGGGATATTTTACTTTGTAATTTTTGAAAGATTTTATTTATTTTTATGGCCCCTGCATAACGGGACCCACTTACTTTCTTTGTTTGAGGTGTATAGTATACTTTATATGACTTACATTAATAATTGACTACTTTTTACAATTATCAAAACTAATCGCCTTGAAAAATTATAAAATACAAGGAAAATCCACCAGAGTTTAAGACGGCTTTAAAATACTGTATAAGAACTATTTTTTACACATTTCTCCCTCCACTGCGTAAAAATATCCAGATAGTTGCTTAAATTTTCCATATCCTACCTTTAGTTATCGAAGTATAGATGTTCAAAAGTCAAATAGAATTCGGATAGACAGATCTTCGATGCGAAAATCTTTTTATATTATTCACGAGATCGACTGGACTTCTCTCTGTTCTCTTTGAATTTTGAGCAATCGATACCGAATCAATCACAAGATTTATGGTAAAAACTTCTTTTTTAGACGTCCCTTTCTCAACCCTCCTTGAAAATCGATACCCCCCCCCCCTCCCCTTTTTTTTTATCCGTCCAATCATGATCTACTACACAGAACCACGTGCGTCGATTCGGATGAGTTGTTGGTTATCATCATTATCGGGAAAAGCTAAACTTTCCGATCAGTCAGTCCATCCTGTAGATTGGTCGAGTTTGTGGGCTCTTTTTTTAATTAGGTGGGTACTCTCTATTGCTGATTGGCTGCCGGTGCCACAGATGTGATCAGAATTCTCTGGTGCCCAAGTCTTGTTGAAGGTGAATGCCAATATCGCCAATAAAAGAAATTTAATAAAAAAATCATTTACCATTTTATTTTATTAGCGGATAGTTAAAGGAACACAATAAGTTTGCACATTAATGTGAAGTAAAAATATATAGAAGAAAAATATTTAATAATTTGATCTCTTTCATAACAATTTTAAACGGTTCTCATTGAGTGGAGGTGAGTTATTTAATTGAATTGGATTTTGAGGATTTATTTTACACGGAAAGTAAATGCCTATTTCTTTTTATCTAATGTATTAATTAAAAAAAAATCCATTACATAACATGGAATAGAATAATTTTTTGTGAACATCTTTCCTGTTCCCCTGGGAAATCTTACTTTTTTTAACACTTAAATATTTTATTTCGTTAAAGAATTTATTTAATGAAATAGCTATTCCAGATTTTTTTTACGGCTATACTAAGATTTATTTTTTTAATGAAATTTTTTTGGTTTTGGTTAATTAACGTTGCACTAGAGCTGAAGGTTCGGGGCCTATCTCGAAGGAAAGACCCGGGAAGGATGCTTCGTATTTTTGAACCATGGTCAGATGACGAGGACACCTGAGCTAGCTCCCGACGCAACTTCAATAGGTCATGACATTGGACCCCTATCAGATATATCACGCACCAGTCCCGTATGTACTCCAGTATAATTTGTTGAATATTTTTAGTAACAAAGCTGGCAACCCTCCGATCACAAAATTACTACGTTTTTACTTTTCTTTGTTAGTCGGGCTCGAACTCGCAATCCTCTGATTACAAGCCAACGCCGTTATCCACTGGGTAACTGGAGGCCCTGTAATTTTTTGAGAATGTCCTATTTATTTTACAGGATGTAAAACTACTGAAAAGCACATTGATTTGTGTAGAAAAAAACGAAAATAAAAAAGAATAATTTATATAAAAAAAAAAAGAATCTTTACAATCTAACGATTGTTTTGAATACTAAGTAGCAAAACAGGTCAGTGAACTGACCAAAACGTTAAAAAAAAACAGCCACGTGAAAGCAAAATTATTTGAGTTGCAGCAATTTTTCAAAGATAAAAAAAAGAGTTCAGTTGCGTGTTTTGTGACAATTAACGCGTTTTTGAAACGGGCAGTGAGGAAAATTTATTTTTTTATGCGACTCTCGTGACTTTCTCCTCACGTGTAAGGATTGCATAACGGCCGTTTAAGGGTTATTATTCCGAGAGTTTGTCACACGGACATTTTTTTTTCTTCTCTCGATTTAAAAGGGGGTGGGAGAGAATAAGAGTTTTATGAATGGGAAAATATGCATTTAGAAGGAATATTGTGGGCACAGAGCAAATATGATAGGGATTACATCTATTGATTCAAGCGAAAATAACGTATTTCTTCGGATGATAAAAACTGTTGATGATCTTGCGGTGGCGTACGCAAGCTAGGGGGGAGGGGGGGGGGAGGTTAAGGGGGTCTGAACCCTTCCCATTGGTCTATAGAGAAAATTTATTACCATATATATGTGTAATAATGCGTTTTTTTAAATAAGAAAATTATCCTAAAGAATTTTGTCATAAACTTCAGAATCCGTATTATTAGTTTTCAAAATAGTTTATTCTGCCGCTGTTGCGGATAGCGGTTAAAAAGCCGAGGACGCAAAGACACGTCCTACTTAAATGCTGGTTAAGTTAGGTTGGGAATGCTTTGAATTCACAGGACTGCCGAAGAGAGGTTTCCATCGAAAGAGAATGTTTCGGTTTTCATCTCATGGATTCTAGTGACCATATATGGATCTGAAACTAGGGATTTGAAGACATAACTTTAAAAAATGCAATATAAAAAAGAATGCATGGGATTGATATAAAGTTGAAAACTGAACAGTAATTTAGGAATGGATCAGGAAATAAGAATCAAAATAACTGTGGCTATTATTTATATGGATGATAATTTTTTTCTTCAATTTATAAAATGTGTGTAATGACCTCCCTCCCAAGCACATTTTTTGCATACGCTACTGATGGGTCTGTAAAAAATATATTTATAAAAGATTCCTTAGACAAGAGTAGGATAGAACATGAAATAGACCGAGCTTATGTTTTTCGAAGGTCGACTTTAAACTAATAGAACAATTTGAGAAAAGTTCATGTAGTAAATTTTTGGTATTTTTACAAAAAAAAAAAACATTATGGAGATGTTTCTTTTAATGGTAGGATACCTCCATTGCCAGTACATTGCCTTGTACCAAATTGTTGAATATATTTTATATTATTATTGAAATTACTTACATGCTGGACAATAACAAGTGGCAGATGTATAACCTCATACATATATATATATATATATATATATTTTATTGAGGAATTTGAAATGAAGTTTTCTATTTTGCCCAGCCAATCTAGACATTCCTGCTTGCACACTAGTGCAAAAGTTTTTTGAAAAAAATACTCGCGGAAAGAGTGTTTTGATTGACAAGTGTGCAGTTCGTTTGTAACTCATAGTAAAAGCAGGCCAAAGGGATCAAGAAAAGGAGAGAGGGGGAAAAATCCAGAAGGGGGTCACGAAAGTTTCTTTTGTGCTCTGGTCGTAATTATGTAACTGCGGGCGCCACTGCGCAATAATAAACAAGGGGAGTTAGTTACTCTTCCGCAACAGACATCCCTGACAGACTTATCTCTCCCCCCCCCACAAAACTCACTCGAGAAGACCCCCATTCAACCCCCGAAGATCCAGGTGTCGGTTCGTTGACCTCAGGTGGCCAAGATTAGGGTCAGCGCTCAGACCCCTTAGTCGTTATGCAACCCCTCGTCATGTAACCACCCCTAAGGGCACTTGTTGTTTATTTAGAGAGATTGCTGCACGCTCTTAGGATGCCTTCCGAGGTTAGGCACAACCTGTTCCTTTAGTTCCTCACCCCTCCTTTTTTTGAATTTTTTCTTATGTGTGTCAGGGGCTTTTAAATATCTTTCTAGGGGGACCTGAGATGTTTTCAAATAACGGACTATGAGTTTTTTTTGTATTCCATTCACTGCAGAGATTGCGGATAAAATACTTAGAAAAAATATTGAGATGACACTTGACTATTAGTGAAAAGAGTTATATAATTATATTTCGACGGATGCAAAATAAATCAGGTAAATTATAAATTCAGTAGTGTTTTGCTTAGAGGCGAATTCGTATTTTTATTCCTTTTCGTTTGTTATAAAATACTTTGTATATTATTTTGTATAATTTAAATAATAAAGCCATCTACTGATAAGAAAGTAAATCTTTTAAAACCAATTTTGAATAACAACGTCGACTTCTTGATTTAATATGAACTGTTGCAATGATTAAATAACAAAGTCATGATCTACATATCATAGTAGGAAATCAAAAGCGCTTACCGAAATCTAAAAAACGCTTTAAGCTGAGTACATATTTTGCTTTCTTTGACCTATATTCCTTTTTTTTAAGCTTTCTTATTCTGATATTTATTGAAAGTTAGAATTGCTAAATTCATATTCAAACATAAACTTCTTCGAAAAGTGTAATATAATTTTAAATACCGAATGTCTCAAATAATTATCAGTTTATTATTCGATTTATAATTTTCAAAAATTTCCCAATGTTCGTTTTCGTATGTATTATTTGGATGAATACTGTTATACTTTACTTATCTCAGTTATTAATATTTTATTTTAAAACAGTCCTACTTTATAATTTTATTTGGCGATTTAAAATACACAACTACAGTCATTTAAATGTACCCTAAATTTTCAAACACAGTGTTTGGTCTATTGTAAAAATTTGCTGCACAGCTAGCACTTTTCACAAATCGAAGTCTGTTTATAGGTGGAGCCTCAGTGACCAACTTTTCGAGGAAATAAAAGAAACGAGACAGTCGTCCCTTAATTTCCCCCTCTTCACGCAAACAACCGCGAGGCAAAATTCAATGAGTAGACAAACAGGGAGAGCTCGAATGCTAACCAACCCAGTCCGGAACTCGGCAAGGTCAACGAACAACAACCCGTGACCTCAACCGGCATTGGGCGTAAACAACCCCCCTCCTCCCGCCAGGTATGCCGCCGAAATATCCCTATCACCCCCAGTGCAAAAAAACAGGTATAAAAAATTAAAGACTCTTTTTTTTCCCCTATGCCCTCCTTCCCTATCTCTGCTGTAACTGCTTCAGAGTGGCCCCGACAATAACAGGTTGACTAAACTTATGCAGTTGTTTACCTGAGTTCTCTCCGAAAAAAAGGGACCGGGGCCCCTCGGAAAGGAGGTTAAAAAAACTCCCTGCATCACGAAGAGGGGGAAAGGAAAGATTTGTGGATGCACGGGGGAAGGAACAACAACCATGCGCAAAAAATAAACGTCTGTGGGCTTGAAAAACGAGGGTTGTTTTTTGCGAGCATTCTAAAAATTCAATTCAAGTTTGAAGTTCTAAATTCTTATTTTGATATTTATTTGTCAACGTTCATTTTAATTAAATAAATCTACATCGCTACTTGGGATTTAATAAAAAAAATATCGATCTGTGCGAAGGATTTATATTTTGGTTTGTCTATTGCCACATTGATGGAGCAGGTCACGTTATGGTTTTAAGAACCATCGGAATTACTTCCCAGCGAAAAAGAAAAATCATAAGGAACGAAACGACATTCGAAAGTGCCATGCTTTTAGATCCTAATGGGAGGATGTTCTGTTTTCATTGCAAAGCCGTCTTGGGACTTGTGATAGATATTTTCTCCTATGTATCTCCACTTGAAACATACTACGATGACAATACCAAAACTACTCTTATAAACGAATAATAAATACACGTTCAGTGGGTCTGAACATTTTACCTGTCGCGCAAGGGAGTTGACCATGCCCAGAAAAGATATTCTTCCAGTTTTTTAGAAGGGAAACTCTGATGTCTGTCGCCATTTTTCTAATTTTTTTCCCCTTCCCATTTTCTCTCTCTCTCTTCCAGTCCCCCCTCATTTTCTGTATTTTCCCGGTTTCCCCAGCGTCAGAGTAGTATTGGGAATTCCTACATTTACCCCACTTACTTTTGGGCTCGCAGTGGGGGGGAATAAATGTTGGGGGTGGTGCTGACTGGCTGAATGGGGGTGCGATTAGAGATCGATAAAACTTCAAAACAAGATCTGTACTCTTCATTTACCCGTGCATGCTCTTAAGGGTAGTCTAGTAGAATTACGAGGCGTTTTTTCTGTGTGTATCAAGAAGTATGTGATTAAAACTTTAATTAAAATTCTCAAATAAAATAGATGATTACCTATGGAATCAAACAAAGTACTAAGTTCATTAGTTTTTTAATTAATTATTTGTTGAAACAATAACAATTATTTTGAATGTAATATCAACATTTGACTAAGCGATTTCTTTAAAATAAATATTTTATTTTAACATAGAGCGGATAATGTATATTTACATTACATATAATTAAATTTTTGGAAAATTAAGAAAAATATATCATTTTAGACGCGTCCAAGGTTTTGTTTGCGCATCGGATGCGGTAGTTTCTTTAGCAACCCCAAAGTAAGTGGGAAATGCTTTGACCAATAGAGGTTCGGACTAAGGGACGAAAGTCTCCCTCACCCGTTAAAAAACGTTCTTTCCCATCCCTATATCTTTTGTGCATATGATCTGTCGCCATGGAAACGGATGTAAAATACATCCCCATGCTAGCGTAGGGTTGGTCACCTTTTCTTTGCTTTTTCGCTGAAACGGTGGAACTAGGTTGGTGTTTTGAGTTTAGAAAAAAAAATATTATATAATACCCAAAAATATCAAATTATTTAAACTTTAAAACATTCTTAACTTGTCATAAAAAATGTTTTTGTTCTTAGGGTGAGAAGGAACATAAGATTGCTTTTTATTAAACACTTTCATATTCTTGAAATTAAATAAGATGGTGCTAATGAGAACGGGTTAAAGATTTGAATAGAGTTTGACTTTATTTTGTTAGATTTAAATCGTTAAAACTTCTTAGTTTAAAAAAAATCGTCGAAAAAAAAATTATATTTCCTCTTGGGCCTTTTAGTGAACAGATTTACAGTAATATAAAAGAGATTTCCATACTTGAATTTCTGCAGAATTTTTAGACTTGGTGTTTATGTAAAATTATTTCAAGAAAATGATAATTGCAAATTTAAATAAAGCTTCAGTAGTATACATCATTAAATATTTAGAACAGGATGGCTTACTTATTTATGCTCATATTTATTTTATTAATAAAGAAATTTTACTGTGTTTTCAATTCGTTTTTCAACGTCATTTATAGTAATATTTTTCACTTATCAAATAAAAAAATACTATGATTATTATATCCATTAATATAAGTATTTAAATATGTTTTAGATTTTACAAATTAAAAACAGAAATTTAAATCAATTCAACTTTCTTCCCTATAATTTCATTTTTAAATTTCGATGTAAATAAAAAGAGGGCGTTACATCCCTTGCCTATTTTAATTGTTAAACTAAATTCATTAAAATTTATTTAACTGTGATCAATTTGAATTCCAACCTTAATTTAAAAACCGAATTAAATAGTTATTTTAGAAACCTGCCACTTAAAGTGCAAATTGTCCTTATTTCCTGAGGAGTGTGGCAGAGTTCTTTACCCGAAAGAAATTTCTTCTATAGATGCATACCTGCCATATCCGATTTCAGTATTCTTACTTAGGCATTCCGTAACAAATTCTTACCACGCTGAGGATACATAGCCGAGGCTTTGGTTAGCTACCCTGATGAATGAAACGAAGGCAAAATGCTTGAGCTTCAATGCCATGGCACAGCCTATGACGGGCGTTTCACCTGATTTGAGCGATAAGTGTTGTAGTTGAGTTCAGTTATACTCATTACCAGGAATAGGTGACCAACAGTTTTAAAAAAATATATATTTAAGATAATTTTTAACAAGTTCTTAACACTACAAAGCAATTTTTTTTAAAAATTAGTGCATTTTTGTTGTAATTTTAGAAATAAATATTTGCAATAAATGCATTGAAACTAATTTAAATTTCCGAAAGCATCTTAATGCTATAATATTTTTACCGTTTCACAAATGATCGAAAAAGGAATTACCGAAATACATTTAGTATAATGATTATTAGGAAGAACCTAGTTTAGTCAAACATAAATTACATTCATTAGAATGGTAGTATTATTTTTAAAAAAGTTTAATCCATAATTTTACAAGACAATAAAAAGTTAAAGCTTTGCAATCATGTATAAAAATTTTGAAGTGGATTGTTGGTCACCTCTCCTGATACTAGTAAGAAGTAGCTATCAAAGGAATATGAAACAAAAATAAAACAAAGAGATGTCTGTCAAATGCATCTAAATGCTAATCAGGTACGAAAGAGGATAATTCTCTCAAAAGGTTTATTAACTCGATCTGTTGCTTCACTTGTTTCATATTCCGTTGCAACTTGCTTCCGTGCATTTACAGACAAAAAAAATCGATGTTACCAAGCTCATTTAACAAGTCCACAAATATTTAACATAAATGATCTACGCTGATAAGTAAAAACACAATGCTATATTCCAAACCATTCTAACACAGATGTTAAAAAATAAATAATCATAACTGAAGAAACACATATCCTGAAACAGTGGTAACATCGACATATAAAATTGGACTTTTATAATAAAATTAATAAAAAAACAATGCCTCCCCAAACAAACAAAAATATTTAGCTACAATTCTACACAATCCCAAAGTTTAAGCATAATATAGTTATTTAAATATATATATTGCTATGAAAAAATAAGCACATGGTTTAACCATACATTTGCTTTAGGAACTAGAAAATATTGACTTGAAATATCAACATTCATAACAAAAAGAAGATTCAGAGATGTTTCGTGCTTTCCTCAGAGCTTGTGATTGGAGAAATAGGTGTGCAAACATACGGATGCTGGCCTACAGATATATTAAAGACCTATGCACATCAAGAAGGCCGAAAACTGAGTCCTGAACCGGCTATTCTCCCAATGTGCCAGTTATATAATACTTTTATAATACAAACGAGGCAGGGCTCAGTTGTCGGTTTTCTTGAGCAATCGTTATGGGAAATCATAATATTATAGAGTCATATGTACAACGATAACAAAGCTTGAAATGCTTATTAAGCACCTTTTCTTAATATTTTGTTTAAAATATGTTTTATGTGAAGGATACATCAGGCATCCAATTAGAAGGAGATAATGAACTACTTTTAAAAAGTGCTCTTAACGTGTCAGACTACATTGCTCTTCTAATTAAGTAGTATTATTTAAAATGCATTTGGTGGAGGGTGTTGAAATAAGCCAAACATAATAATAATAAATTGAATAACAGCATTTAAAATCAAATGCAATTTGCTTTCCCATTTTGGTTACAAAAGTTTGTTTGATTTAAAATATTTAATTTCTTTTACATATATAATTCTATATTTGGATAAAATTAAAAATCGATCTAAAAAAATTCTTTGCAGTCTGTTTTGAGCATGAAAATTAAAGGCTTGAGATAAAATAAAATTCATGCATTGCTTAATCGAAAAGGGTACATTTTAATTAAAAATATAATTAGTAAAAAAAAATCCTACTGATTCAAACAAGCTGTTTTAGAATATACGTAATAGGCATTTTATTAACTTTAGAATAAAGTGTACATTGTAATCATTAGCACACTTAAGCAAGCGTGCTTTGAAGTATATTAGTTTTGAAAAGCGCGTGTTATTCTATACATCGATAAAAATTTATACAATCCAAAATTCCGTGCTAGTTTTTAAATTTTGGTAATATAGGTCAAATATACTGCACTAATTGTTAAATACACCTTAATACCTTTTCGCCATTACATTGGTATTAACAATGTTCATTTTATTGCAGACCAAACTTCGTACATTCAGAGAAATAATGTTTATAAAAAAATTCAAACACAGACATACTTATTATAATAGTTCCCAACTTGTGATCATAAAAATCCCTATAAGCTAATTATATTTCAACGCAAAATTAAGCTGGTTCTTTTCTTAGAACGATCTGCATGAATCAGAATAATTCAGTTTATTGTGGTTGGTTTTGTAACAGTGAACATAGAGTAGTTTTTTTATTTACTTTAATTCCTTCATTCCTTTTAATCCACAGGCGCTCACGCGATTTTTGAAATTGTAAATTTGTTTTCTCTGCTTGGATATTATTTAAATAACGTTTCTTTTCTTTATTTGTTAATTTTTTTATATTATAAAGAGAGAGCTGAAGTTGTACCTCAAACCTTTAAATTTCAAAATATTGCAAAATGGAATATTTTTATGAATTTTAAAATTTAAGGAATCTTGAAAAGACTGGAAATCCATGGACGTGTTATCATATCCATGAGCGTAGGGGGGGGGGGGTATTTTTATTTCAAGCAAGGAGTATTTTTGATAAATTAAAACTAATCCAATGGATGTTTATTGCCACACAAAGTTGGGAACCATTGTTTATAAACCTTACCTCCAATCACCTGAGAGCTTTCCATAGTGCCATTTCAGCCAGTCGACAAACACATCACCAGGAAAGGGGGGCGATAAGCATAAAATAAATATATAAATATATCTATCTCTGTATTTCTCGTATATATAAAGAATTCTCTCTGGTAGGTAGACTCGATTGCCTTCTCTGGGTTTCATATGCAACTACCCCATGTGTCCCGTTGCCCTATTCTCCGACGCTCTTCCAACCACGGTAGGCATTTGCTCTCAATGAAATCCCAGAGTTAAGTTAGGATGTTCAAAGAGGAGCTTCCCTAATCAGTACAAACGATACTACTACTTTATTTTGATTTAGTTTAGGAACTTAATTGACTTTTTCACACTCGAATCTGTGTGGATTTTGTTTAGTTTCGCCGTAATTTTTGATTCCTTTATCACTAACGTTTGGGTGCCTTCGAGGTCTGGTTGGAAGAGACGTTCGCGATTCCTGAAAGCTTTCTCAAGAAAATAATAATATTCCTAAATTCTAAACGATACTTGCGATTCTTAACTGAATTCTTTAAAATAGTATCTATAATCCACATCACCAGGATATTGTCTTCCATTTATTCAAGCGTATGTCTTTCAATAAATAGTGATTAAACTTCCCTCACACCTAATCTTAAAAATCCCTCTCTGTATTTGTAAAGAACGTTTAAAAAATCTTGCCTGGAAACCCATCGACTTATCTGGTGTTCCGCCTACGACGGTATGTAAAGCTCTTTGTGCAATCAATTTGGACAACTGTACAAAATATGGAAAACAATTTGTGCGTTGGGACCAAGCGTTACACCCAACAGTATCAGACCTTCAATATCCTAGTGAAGTGGTAGAATTTAGGAGACACGCGAGACACGTGGTAGTTGCCCATTTTAACCCTTTTTCCCCTTTGAATGAGGTAGTCTTTCGTCAGAAACATAAAAACAAGCGTCGGCATTGAACATAAATATATCCCTGATTATAAAGAGGAACTGAACTTGAAAAAGCGATACTTCTATGAGGTCGTGAGCTGGAGGGCTATGTTGTTGTCTTCGCCGTCGTACTTGTCTCCGTTGTTCCCTCGTCGCAGGTGGTCGTCCGGACGATGCGGGTGGTGGCTGACTTTCCATGAACAGGCGATCAGACGAAGGTGCTGGCGCTCCTCCTCGTCGCTCTCCGAATCCAGGCCGTCGTCCAAGCAGTCGTCTTCTTCGTCCACCTCCTCCTCGATCGGCTCGGCCTCCGAGTCGCTCCTCGAGTTGGACAAGTCCAGCGCTCCGTCCACGTGGGAGCTGCTGATGTTGGGGTGGTGGTGGTACGGGCCGCTGTTCTGCAGACGAGGTTGCACTATCACGGACACGGAGTTGTTGGGCACCGACGACACCGTCATGTCCAGGGGGCCGGTCTGTATGATGTCGTGGAACCTCCCGTTCGAGTTCTGGGACAAGCTGAGGTGGTGCTGTAGCGTCAGGATGTGGTTCCTCATCGCCTGGTGCATGTGTGCCGCCGGGGGTTGCTGCAGCGGAGGAGAGTTGTACCTCGTGATGACAGACGTCATTGTCACGGGTACCGGGGGAGGGGGGAGTTCGGCGATGGGAGTCGAGAGCCGCTCCTTAAGAACTGGAGACAGTATGGGCACAGGCGTGGGAAGTTGCTCGTACGCTTTGGGGCGTCGTCCCCTTCTCGGCTTCCCGATATTCGCTTCGTCTTTCGGGCATTTGTGGTGGACCAAGTGATGCCTCCGCCTGTAACGCCCGCTGCACTTCATGCATTCGAATGGCTTGACGCCTTGGTGGATGAGGACGTGGGCTTTCAGCTGATTGCTGTCGGAAAACCGAGAGCAGCACAGCTTACAGGCGTACGGACGCTCGCCTGTGTGCACCCGCAAATGCCTGCGCAGGTTGGCCACCTGCACGAACTGTCTCTCGCAGTGGCTGCAGTGGTAGGGTTTCTCCCCGGTGTGCAGGCGCATGTGCGTCTTCAGGTGATGGTCCCTCGTGAACCTCTTGTTGCACTCTTTGCATTCGAACGGCTTCTCTCCGGTGTGGGTGCGCTCGTGGTTCTGAAGCACGTGCTTGTATCCGAAACTTCGATTGCAGATATTGCACACGAACACCTTATCTCGGTTCTGGTTATTGTTTTCGTTCTTCATGGCCTTCCCGTTGTTGTTGCTGTTGGTAGAGTGGATGCCACCCGTAATGGACTCAACATTGTTGCCTGAACTACCATTCGAACTCCTACTCACGTCCATGGTGATACCCAATAAGGCATTTGCGAGTGTGGTGCCACCCATCGGAAGGCTTCCGTGCTCTGTCAAGGCCAGGGCACTACTGGCCACTTCGGCTCCCAGGGAAGCAAGGGTCACTCCCATCGTTGGAGGTCTGTCAGAAAGTAGTCTTCGCGGCTGGCTTGCGACCACCGATACGGGTCCGTTGACATTTCCGTTGAATACAGTACTGTCCGCATCTCTAGAAGTGGGGACCCCATCGCTACCACCGTCCCCTTCTGAACCTTCCTTCATTGTCACTTCAAAGCCAGCCGCTTAGGGCTCACCTATAGAGAAATAAAATAAAAAATTTAACTGCCGTTATCTGTCAATAGGATATCCACAAGTTTCTTAATAAAAAAAAACACTATTCAACGCATAACATTCATAGATACATAACGGTTTATGTTTCTTTATAAGAAAAGAAACATCATTCATTCAGCTTAAAATTTAAATGAATTTTTATGCTCTTTCTTTGCCCTGATGCAATAAATTATTTTTGTGCTGTATAAAAACCTTAACAATCGACAAGTTGCATTTTATATGTTAATAAGTCGTTATTTATTTTTTAATCCTTGTATTGTATTTTTTTTTAGCTTTTATAAAATATAGTTTTATTTCATATATATTTATTCATTTAAACTGAATTTTGTAAATCGGTTAATTTTAATTAATATTTCAGAAATTAAATTAAATTTATTTGTTTTGAAAGAATAACGCCTTCTCACTTAAAAACAACAATGTACCTCATGTGACTTTAAAAAAAGTATCTTATTTCATTTTATAATACGAATTGGAAAATGAATAATAGTTGTTTGATATAGAGAGTTTATAATACGTAAAACGCTTTATTTACTTATTCATTTAAAGACGAATTTTATTATACTGCTTTTTACTAAGTTTTATAATTGTGTTAATTTCAGTTTAAGTAATCATGCTTTTATTTTTAATGAAAACCGTAAGGAATTATGTTGTGATTAAATTAACATATAATGTGGATATCTCTACTATCATCATTGTAAAATTATAATTTCAGAAACATTAATAACTCCAAATTTTACTAAAACATTCTAAACAAAAGCAACATGATGTGTGATAAGAAAATTTTATGATTATTTCTAGAAAGTAAAGGGCAAGGTGGTATAAAATAGGTAGGAAAGTGCCAATTTTTCATTAGAAGCCAGTTTTTACTACTAAAAGGGTACTAATATTAAACTTTTGGAAGTATTTATGCAATGGGTTCTTTGATATTATTTTTGAATATGTTCCATATATTTTTTAAATTTTAATTTGTTAATTATTTTTAATACTTTTTCAACTGTAGATGGAGTAAAATGGGGAGTCGTGGGAATCATTTGTGTAAAAAGGCATTATTAAAACAAATTTTTTAGTCAAAATAGAAACTTGAACAAAATAAAATAAATACCAGCCATCAACTCTTAAAAACTCAGTATATTTGATTATTAAAGGACTGTTACTCTTAAAAAAGAACTGTAATATGACATTTTGAAAAATCAACTTCTTTTTTTTGTTTATTATCCTCGAAATAAAAGTTTGCTATACTCGGGGAAAACCTAAGTTGCTTCAGGTTCAACTTAGGTTGTCTCTGAGTATAGCAAACTTTTCGCTTTATTTTGATTCTGGAATATTTGCTGTATTTACAGGGTGGCAACAAAATTCTGGAAAAATAGTTCCCTGATATTTCCCTGACTTCCATGTTGGTGTCACAAAATTTCCCTGACTTTAAAATTACATTAAGAAACGTTGAAATATATGCTTTGTATAAAAACGAAGTATCCACGCTACAATACAATAAATTTACTGCATTATAAATAAAAATTTATAAGCAATACTTATTGTCAGTTAAAATAATAATTTATGGATACACAAATTATACAATTGTGGCAGGCATAATAGTAATTAATCATGTTCTCTGTAAGCAGAGAATGCAAAATTTTCCAACTATTTCTTTTGGAGATAATTTTAATATTTTATATGCTTAATATTTCCTATTCCAATCTTCAATAAATCACATTCATTAGCCCCTCACATGTTTCTCACAATTTCAAGATCCAATGCACTTTGCTTTTGCTGCTCCCTCAGCAGTGGTTCACGTTTTTACAAAAATAAAACTGAAAATATGAAAATGTGCATAACCATACTTTTTAAAAAAATTCTTTTTCAGAACTAAAAGGAAATATTGATTACCCAAAATAGAGTGCATAATGGAGGATAATTGCCGTTTTAATGATCCAAATTTGAAAATATCCCTGATTTTTTGTGAAATTTCGAAAATTTCCCTGACTTTTCCCTGATATTTCCAGAATAAAAAATTTCCATGACAATTCCCTGATTTCCCGGTTTTCCAGGTTATGTTACCACCCTGTATTTACGTTGTTTTTAATAACTTTTTTTAGGTTCGAACAAAACGAGAAAATGAGCTTTTTTGTGATCAAAATGTTTCAGATTCCAACTTCACAATTTGATTAAAAAACCGATATGTCATTTAAATATATTAACATATAAACATTAAAAAATATATTATAGATAATTCTTATCATTCATAAGCTTCAAATTAATTAATTTGTTTGTAGAATATTGCACTTTTCCAATGATTATTAATTTTTTTCGAATTTCCTATTGTTCATCATTAGTAATTCGATTACCCAATTTACTCCACCATGCAAATACTTGAAAAAAACTAAATAAAGTAGATTTTTTTTAAATAATTTTTTTATTGGATTATATTAAAAGCTTTCTTTCCTATACAAAACCGAGGGATATTGGTAAATAATTCGACTTTTCTAGTTTACATACAAATGTTTTCATGCATCAAACTATCAAATTTTTTTGGTTAACTCAAACAAATCGATTTTTGGACTTGATTTAAGTCACCCAGAAATTTAAATTTGTGCTGAAAAGTACTTCATAAACGAAATATTCTTTTTAAAAAAAGAACGAAATCAAAGCATAAGTTCAACAATGAGTAAATTAAATTTAATTTACAATATTCCCATTTTACCCCATCTTACCCTACCGCATACAAGAAAATTGAAAATTGGTTTGTATATACGTAATCAAATAAGTTATAAAAGATCATATAAGCGAAGGATCATATTGCGAAAGGAAACAAGATTCGGCAAGGTTAACAAGAATTATTTGATACATGTTTTCGAATTATAATTGTAAGGGAAGGACTCAAATTTAGGGTTTATTCCTTTCTCTTATTGTGAGTGTGATCTTTAAATAAATAGTGGAATTCACCAATATCATAAAACATTTTTTATTTTTATTGATTAGCGTAAGGTGGGGGGAAATGGGTCTTTTAAATTAAATATTGAATTACACAGTGTTTAACTTATATTTTGATCTCGCTCTTTTTTGTTGTTAATTTACGTCGCCAATAAAGAACGTTTTAGCAAAAACTTATATTTCTTGGAGTTTTAATTCAAGTCCAAATGTCGATTTGTTTACATACAAAGAAATTTGTATAAAAAAATTGTGATTGTTTGATATATGAAGACTTCTGTATATAAACTAGATAAGTCAAATTATTTATAAATATTCCTGGGATTTGTATAGAATAGAAACCTTTTAATACATTCCAATGAAAAAATTCAAATTTATTTAGTTTTTTTTAATGGTTTGCAAAATGGAAAACATGGGTTTTCGAATTATTAATGTTAAAGAATAGGAAATTCGTAAAAATTTAACAATCTTTGCCAAAAGTGCATTTATTCTACGAAAATATGAATTTTGGAAGGTTATGAATGACAAGAGCTAACTACAATATATTTAACATTGTTTATATGTCCATATAAAGAAGTAATATATATGTATTTTTTCCAAATTAACTTTCAACCAAAGAATATATTTCGATAAAAAAGGGACACCTTTGCTTGTTTTACCAATAAATGAAACGGAATGTTTTAAATGAAATAAAAAAAATTGTATGCGAAACAAATTAATAATAACGTAAATACAGCATAGATTTCTGAATAAAATAAAACAAGTTATAATAGCAGATGTTCATTTTCGAATATGATGATTATTAAAAAAATGACGCATTACAACTTGCTTTTAGAATAGACTGTTGCTCCGTTAATAGTCAAATGTACTGTGAAAAGTTAAAGGTTCTTGTTCATTCTATTTTATATTAAAGTTATTAATTTGACTTGAAATTTTGTTCCAAAAATGCTTTATTTATACGAAATTTCTTCATAATTTTCACTGTGAACCTCCAGTTCTCCATATATGAATCGTAGTAGATTATCTTAGAAAAATAAATATTAAAATATTTATAAACCTCAGAATAAAACTAAAAATATACGAATATGTTTTCAATAAATAAATAAACGTTTTTATAAAGCAATTGTAATTTTACACTTTTTTTTCTTGAAAGAAAATTGACCTTGAACGCCAAAAATCGAGATTTAAGATCCATTTCCCCCCACCCTACCCTATTATGTGAACTATGTGTGTTAGCTAATACACTATGTGTTTGAATCTCTTATATAATACAACCAAAAGAATACCTGTTAAATTGGGTAGTTTATTTTCCTTGATTAAAAAAGTTGAAAAATAACACATGAAAAACAATAAACGTGGAATAATCAATACTTATATATAAGAATGGAGTGTCTGTCAGTGGAATCGAACAAAACCCCTCATTTTGAGTTTTCTCCACGAATTAGGATAAACTGATTCCGAAAATCACATTTAAATTTTTTTTGTCTGTCTGTCTGTCTGTTTGTCCGGATTTAACTCATAAACTACTGCACGGATTTTTATGAAACTTGCACCATGTGAACACACTTTTCTTAGTTTAAAATATGCACTTTGTTTCATGTGGATATCTTTAACCATTCAAAAGTTATAGAACTTTTTCCATTTTCTCTAACATTACGCCTATGGGAAATTTACTTCTCGATCTTCCCCTCATAACATTATTGTTAAAAATCACCTTGGCGACCAAAAATATTTTTCGACAATACTGGGATAAACGATTTATTTTGATTGGCTGATGAGTAAATGTCGCCAAATGAATTAAAAATGTCGCCAAACGAATTAAAAATGTCGCCAAATATTGCCAAATGAATTAAAAATGTCACCAAATGTTTCCAAATGAATTTAAAATTGTCGCGAAATATTGCCAAATGATTTTAAAATGTCGCCAGATGTTGCAAAAGAATTTTTTTAATTTCTCCAAATGAATAATAAATGCCGCAAAATTAATTTAAAATGTCGCCAAACGGATTAAAAATGTCGCCAAATATTGCCAAATGAGTTAAAAATGTCGCCAAATGAATTAAAATTTTCTCCAAATCAATAAAAATGTTGCCAAATGAGCTAAAATAAAGGTCCTATATTTAAAAATATCATCACAATGTCGAAATTAGTGTCCAAATAACAAAATTAACGTCGTTAACAAAAACCTCGCCAACCGAAGGAGGAAGATAAACCAGCTTTTTTGACTGACGCCATGTGTATTCATGTTCTGAATAACCTAACTTTTATGACAATAGTGCTTTTTGTTACGGAGTGGAATATGTCTATGGTGTTGAAATGGGCCATCCTAAAAGTTTAATTTAAGGTTTTCTATATTTATACCTCCATGTAGCTTATTTTTAAAGTTTTACCTCAAAAACATATTATTGAAATTCAAAAATGAATATTTGATAATTAATTTTTATAAGAAATATTGTCCGTAAATATTGACCCTTATGAAATTATGTTGAAAGACGGATATATAGACTCCGGTCACCAATTAGCACAAAAAAAAAACTTCACCAAATACGATACATTATTTTGATTTGGAACAATGCAATATTTGTTCTTTGATATATTATTGCGTCGCCAATATTAAAACTAATGAATGTGAAATATTTTTATACAAAAAATGTGCAATTAAAAAAATTTTTAGGAATTTTTATTTAATAAAAAGAAACATTTTACAAAAACATCACTTTAAATAGTAATCGCTTTAAATAGTAGTCGCAATAGCATGTAAAGTCGTGAACCTAAAAATAGATTTAGGTATCTCAAAAAATAGTCAAAGTAATGTAATAAATCTGGATTTTGATAAAGTTTATTTTTCACAGTGCACAAAGCGTGATATATATGCGATGGCTACGCTGACAATACAAAATCGCGCATCTCTTACTGCGCAAAGTGACCACGAGCAACGCCGGGCCATATTGCTAGTATTTAATAAAATAAAAACAATTTCACATTTATTTTTTTAATGATTTTTGCAAAATTTCCTTTTAGTTATAATTATTTCAAAGTGAGAGGATAAAAATGATAGCAAGACACAATAGGATTTGTATCAGCTTTTTAATTATTTAAGATTGGGTGGTTAAAAGATTTGAATTGGCAAGTGTATGAAGGATTATGTGCCGTACACCAACAGTAGAGTTCTGACTCGTATATTTAAGCAGAAAGTCAAAAAGATTTTGTGGATAAAAATATATTTTACTTAAAAAATAAATTTTATAACATCGTTCCCTAAATCAATTACACCTTCAGTTGTATATTTGAAATATATTAATGCAATTTTTCAATATCTCTCTCTCTGTGTGTATATATATATATATATATATATATATATATATATATATATATATATATATATATATATATATATATATATATATATATATATATATATATATATATATATATATATATATATATATATATATATATATATATATATATATATATATATATAAAAAAACAGTCAGCAAAAGAATATATTTCGATAAAGAAAATCAGTGCCTTTGCTTGTTTTATTAAAAAGTGAAACATAATGTTTTAAATGAAATAAAAAAAATGTAAGTGGAACAAATTAAAAATAACGTAATTACAACATAGATTTCTGAATCAAAATAAAACAAATTACAATAGCATGTGTTCGTTTTCAAATGTAATTAATAATATAAAAGGCGATTTTTTTTTTTCAAAATGGCGTAATACAACTTGCTTTTAGAATAGACTGTTACAAAAAAAGTACTCCGTTAATTATCAAATATACTGAGTTTTAAAAGTTGAAGGTTGTTATTCATTCTACTTTATTCAAGTTACTAATTTGACTTAAAAGTTTGTTCTAATAATGCGTTTTTATACATAAAATACCATAATTCCTATTTATAACCCAAATGAGCCCATCTATGAATCGTAGTAGATTACCTTAGAAAAATATTTATTAAAAATATTTATAAACGTCGGAATTAAATAAAAATATACGATTATTTTCCAATAAAAAAGTGAACGTTTTGGGAAAACATTTATAATTTGACAATTTTTTTACTAAAGAAAATGGATTTTGAACGTCAAAAATTGTGTTTTAAGGCACATTTTCCCTCATCTTACCCTATCTTTAAATGTATTACATGATGTTATCTTTCATTGAAATAAGTATATTATTTATAAAGTCGTAAATATTGTATATAACAGGTATTTGTATAATTTAAATAGTAAGTTTTAAATTTTGAAACCCTTTTGCAAAATGATTCAAACGTTGAAAGGTCGAGTTTTATTAATGTGATAGTTTAAAAAATTCAAGTAAGTTATCATAAAGTTTGTTTATTGTATACTTAAAATAAGTTATATTAAAAACTAGCATTTTGAATGGAATGTTTGTTACAATTTAAGTGTGTAGTGTTTCTGAAACTTCAATATTGTTTATATAATTTTCTTTAAATTCAACTTTTTCAAAGATAAAAACAGATTATAACCTATATTTTGTATATTAATTACAATACATTAATTACAATATAATAACAACTGATTGAGTTTTTGGATTTTTAGTTAAACCTAAATATCTTGAATTTTAAATAAGAATAAAAATTGAATTTTAAGTTAAAAAATATATTCTTTTAAAAATATATAATAATAAAATATATTTAATTGCATAAATTGTCAAACCCATATTTGTGTAACTAACTTTATATTAAAGATTACAATGACATTTATCTAAATCCCCGGTAAGCAGCTGTTATTTCAAAAATTAAGTACTACTTTTAGTTTTACTACAAATATATGCAAAGCAATTTTGTTTGACCTTTTATGCATAACAGCATAAGAGTAATGTGCAAAAGTAGTCAGTTTTTCAAGTGAGAGTATGCAAATTATTTTTAAAATAGCAATATATTATAAATTATTTCCATCTAAGGAATTTTTGTTAAAGTTTTGTAATCTTACATAAACAAACAATTTTTTAAGTGAAAAGTTTGTAATAGGCACCATTTCGTCTAAACAGTTATAAAACAATACACGATTTCTTTATAAATATATATTATAAGTAACTTTTAATAAAAAAATTGACTTGTAACTTATAAGTTTTTAAATATAACTTTAATCCATTTTTAAAAAAAAAAGAATCACAATTTTTATGTTAAAAATTACAATCATTTTAGTAAATTATATTGTTTTAAGAAAGTTCTTTCAGCTAAATTATATAAATTAACATCCTAGTGAAAATGCATTCTGTAAGTAAAGGCATTCTGGATTATGGAAATCTGCTCTCGTTCAAATAAGCGAATGTTAAATTTAAGAAATGTTAGTGGATTGGAAAAAAATATATTTAAGTAAAATCTATTAAAAAAACATTTAATGGTTTTTTTTAGCAAAAATTTACAGAAAAGGAACATTTCTGTCAATAATACTTTCCAATATAATGCAAAATCTTAGCAATACATATTGTTTCTTATATACTTAAAAAACTTATGCACATTTATGCACAAATCCAAATTTAATAGTTTTATTTGAAATTTAAAATAAACTACAATAGTTAAATATTGTAATAAAATTTGTAATTTAAAAACAACTTCTAGCTAAGTTTATGTTTCTTAAAAATGTTAGTATTTACTTAATTCTAATTAAAGCAACGCGATATTTATATATCAATGTACTTAAGAAGTATTTTATTGAATTTTAAAGTTTACTAGATTTAAGTTCAAGCAATCTACTTCAGCTATCGTCAAAATTTGGCATTGGTGCAAAAAAGGGTAGTCATCATAATTGTGTTTCATTGCTCAACACGAGTAATTAAAAAATAAAATATAGTTTTCTAAAAAGAATATAAACTTAATGAGAGAGAAATAACTAAAAAGTAATTATAACTAAGTGAATACAGTATTAAACTGTAACTTTAAATAATAACTAAATACAGATTTTATTTTTGAATATTGCAATGGACAACTTTTTGAAAGGATTCACAAGATTAAAACGCGACTGCCAAATATTTTGCACCACTTGATTAAACATATTATTGAAACATTGTATTAAGGCATTTTATTAAAACTATTTTAATAAAAGTTTTAATATAAAAAATCTAATAAAATCACATGAAGCTATCTTGGGATCTTTGAGGAGTTTTCATGATTCTAACAGCTTTTTTTTTTAAAGTTTTACATTAAAGACAAACTTTTCAAACGATTGTGTAACAAATTATCTATTTATTTCTGTACTTTTTTGTGAAAAAAGAAAAATTCTAAGAGAGTCTGCCAATGAATTGAGGATTTATATTGTTCAGAAATTCTTGAACAGAATGTTTCCTACCAGCGACATTTATACAATAAATGAAAATAAAAGCATCCTTTATAGAATGTTTTCATTATATTCACAAAAAGAATGCTAACATAATTTTTTTTAAATGTAAATTTATATTTTTGAATTACTGAAGTTTTGGGAAAGTTTATAGTAAAGTTAGAAAATTATAATTGAAATACAAATAAGGGAGTTTGAAAAAGAGCAAATGTTTTCCTAGGTGCGTGATTATTACTAGAAAAATATTCTTTATTGAATAATTTTGAAGCAATAGATCAATTTTATGCAAGT
Source organism: Troglohyphantes excavatus (assembly GCA_963932185.1). Lineage (NCBI taxonomy): Eukaryota > Metazoa > Arthropoda > Arachnida > Araneae > Linyphiidae > Troglohyphantes > Troglohyphantes excavatus. The sequence continues at coordinate 48,125,125 of OZ010669.1, forward strand.
TTTTCTGTTTTTCTAAGATTTTAACAAACAAAATAACAATGAAATAAACTCAAGCTATTTTTCCGTTCCATTTGCACAAACTAACCCATTATAAGGCAGTTTCTCAATTTTATGATTGGAAAAAGTTCGTGAATAAATTAAAAATTAAACATTTGTATAACACACAAATGCTCACACAAGTAAATTAAGCTATCCATTATACACATTAGCATAAAATTGAATGAGCATTTTATTAAAAATGTATTAAGTGCTGCTAATCAAGCAAAAGGGGATTTTTCATTGTATAATGTATGCTAGTTTTCTCACATAGAAACAAAGCTTAAGTTAATACATTTTAGAAAATGTTTCTAAGAAAATTGATACTGCCAAAGAATAACGATAAAAAAATTACTATACTGTATTATTATTATCGTGTTTATAAAATATGCAATCCACTTGCCACAAATGTTCATTTCTAAATAATGGTTAGTAGTTTTGGGGAATATGCATTTAATTCAATAACTCATAAACCACACGCTGTAGTTAAATAAATATCTAAAATTTATTTGTATAAGAAATAATCACTAATAGTTTAGACATATCCAGAAAATTAAAACTATTGAATTTAAACTTAATGTTTTAACTGCGTTTACATACAAATCAAGCCATTGTAAGTATACAAGTATACAAACTTTTAAATGCTCTATTGTAATCAATTTTAAAGAGTATAAATACATTTTTAAGAAAGCTTTTTGTTTCAGAATGTGGTAATTAATAGCGGCAATATATGAATTATGTTCTTTTCATGCTATATCTAAATGTAAAAATATGAAACAACAAAAAATGCAATTGACTTCATCAATTATTTCCCTGCAATTTTAGATATATTAATTAACTGCTTATTCATATACTTTCATAAAAATAACACTAAACATAATTAACCATGCACACACACTAATAGATTCCTTACAATAATTATAAATATAGTTATTTTTAACTAATAAATACTATGAATATTTGTTGGATTATATTGATACTTTAAGTATAAAAATTGTGCCAAAAAATAAAATCATGTTATGTTTAGAATTTCTAGTCAATGTAATAAAATTATTTGGGAGTGATAAAATTGTGTGAACTTAATGAATCATATATGTCGATGTCATTTAGCCATTTTTATAATACGTTTAGTCTCAATGTAAATTTGTATATTCCAATACTTTACGCTGAGATTTCATGATTTTTATCATTTTAAGAAATTGAATTGCGTTTTGGTTTATTTTTTTCTTTTATAATACTGAATGATACATATATTTAAATCAATTGTGTCAGACTTTAATAAATAACATATAGTTTAAAATATAATTAAATGATTTTATTTAAATTGCTTTTAAGTAACTTTTAAGGTGTCACAATGCGATCAAGAAGATTTTTCAACGTATATTATTGATAATTAAGTATTTTTCATGATGCGTACATATGTCACATTAGATAATTATATGAAAAAGGGTATTTCAATTAAATTACATATTTTCAAATGGCTCTAAATTCTATTGTTCCAAGTTTACGTCTTCCATATAAATTTTTCTTATTAAGCATCTCGCCATTAGTATGAACATAATTAAATTTAGATTTTAATTCAACTGTGTTGCTATAAATATTGCCATAGCAATTAATCAAACATATACAAGTAATCAAATTATCATTTTTTATACAAAAACAACAACAAAAATAATTGGAATTAAAAAAATATATTTTCTTTTTAACCAAACATATTTTTGGTTTTATTTTAGAAGTATGTGACATGTTTTAATTTTCTAATTATAAAAGACATGGAAATAATAAAATAAATAAAAACGTGAGAAGAGTTGTTCTGAAAATAACAACACCTTAGTTAATATTTTGCATGTATCCTATGTAACATAGGATAACATACATTTTGCATGAAATGTAGCACTTTTAGAACAGCCTCACCAAACTCAATATTTCCAAATTGTTTAATTGAGCTTTGAGATAACATTTAACACTCAATCAAAATAATTCAAAATTTATTATTGAAATATTGATAATGTTTATAAAAAAACTTTTACTTGAAACTAAAGGTTTAAAAATAATAAGTTGGAATGACCCATATTCTTAAAAACAAAATTGTTTAATGCGATTTTACTATTTTAATTTTATATACTGCAATGTACTTTCGGTATTTAAAAATTATATATACAAAAAATTATCAGTGAAGAATAGTTATGTGCCTGGTATATGAGCATCTAAGCCTCAAAATAAATTATGAAGATGCTTATATTATAGGAGGAAATATGACAATTGCATAAATGTCCTTATTTACAGCTGCAAATCTCATTGAAAATGTTGTCTTGATGATAAAACTTTTAAATATAATTATAATACGTTAAATTGCTTGTTGTACTTTTAATTTCACTAACATTATCAATGGAAAATATAAGCACAACTAGCCTTCTCCCATTTTTAAAAACAAATTGCTTGCCAACGGCTGATTTGTTCTTAAGGGTACATCTGCAACTCTCACCAAGTAAACAAACAAGTGTGACATACCTTCTTCTCCACTTCTCTCTCAGCTGCAAAGCCAGCCGCCATAGCCTTCAAAATCAGCCCTTCACTTCCCCATTCCAAGGCTACACGTGCACACTCTTTCTCATCTCATACGGCTGCCCAACAGAAACGATCTCTCTCTCTCCGACAAAAAAAAACCTCTCAGGTAAATTCACTGCCACTTTTCCGAGCGCGCGTGTCTTTTCTCTCCAGGTATCTGTCTCTCTCTCTCCTTTGGTGTTGTTTTTTCCTTCTTGCGCGCTGTTTCCGAGCCAGAGAAAACCCCCTCTTTCCAGCTCTTGCCTTTCTCTACTGCTCCCTCTCCCGACGTGGCGGAGTGGAGAGAGAACGGGGGTCGGCGATCTGCGACCCCTCGCAGCCAATAAGAGACGCGCTCCTGCCGTCTCCTCCAATGGGGGCAGCGCGTGCGTTTCGGACCAATGGGGGTGTGGAGTGTAGGGATTCCCTCATATCTCCACCTACTGGTTTTTGATTTATTTCGGTGGTCCTTTTTCACTATTTATGCACCGAGAGACGAAGGTGACACATTTTCTTGGCTTTGGGGTGGCAGCAAGGCGTACCATATTACCCAGCTTTTAATCTAACGTTCGATCCCTTTTTTTGTACTGATTAACTGGTATTGGAAGTAAGACAAATATTTCGAGATTTAAAGTACCTTCTGACGAGTAATTAGTTAGCTCGTTCATGTTGTTTTATTAATAGTTTTCATATTTAAAACACATTTAAATCCTTTTTTAAATGTTAAAAAATATTTTTGGTAGATAATACTTTGGATGAATCAAAACTTTAAATTTTATATTCATATAATTTCTGCAATGGCCATTCAAACGAAGAGTGTTTCTTTATACAGATATGAATTATTTTATCGAATATTTTTAAAAAGTAATTTTTTTTTATTTATACTGATATGAAAAAAAATATTTACAGTAACGTTATTTCATGTATTTCATTTAATTGAATTAAAGCTATAATTCCTCATACCCGTTTGATATATTTTAAGAAATAAGTTTCTTCTTTATTTTTATTTACCATAAAAATAATCCTATCTATTTGGCAAATGTTTAGTTTTACTGGAAATTTAAAATATATAATATTTTGACACCCACATATTTATTGATTTAAATTAAATTGTTTTATTTATCAAAAAATTTACCAACGAATATAGAAAAATTAAATAAACGTGCACCTTGACATAAATTATTTATTATAGTAAATTTCTACCAACTTTTAAAATATTCACTGAAGTTTAAATGATTTTTTCTACATAATGCGAAAAAAAAATACCCGTTTTTAATCCTTTCAAATGATCTGGTAAAAATAGGTAGGGGAAAAAATAAGTTCTTTACAAAGTAAACTAGTCAACAATAATTTACTGTGCCCTGAGAACACAATAGAATCATGTTTACATTTACAACTCCAATTTAAAAATATTATTTTCTCTTACTTCAATAACTAACTCAAGAATTACAAAATAGACAAAGCACATCTGCTGGGGGGGGGGGGAGGCTAGTTGGCGTTGCAACAAAAAGCTCAGGCAATTATTTTCCGCTTCTTTTACGACCACCCTCCTCTTAGTTCCTTCACTGTCTAACATTTAATGTTTATTTCCAAAAAGTCTCCTTAAACGGTAATCAGTGAAAGATTCCTCTTTTTTTTCTCCTCTTCCCATCTTCCTCGTTCGAGTCTCTTCCTTCTCTTTGACTGAGGCCATGACGCACTGGCGGCCCCCTCATCAATCAGGGGGTGGGGGTGGATAGAAAAATCAAGGGGGGAGGGGGTCTTTCTGGATTTATCCTGCCGACCCCCTCTTACGCACACCCCACCCTAAAAAACTAAATAAAAAAAAAACCCTGATGCACTCATTTACAGAATGCGCGTCACTTGTGCTGGTGGAAAACCGCAAGATACAAAAGAGCTGGATGCCTTTTTTTTTTCATCGCTCGGACACTCCATTGAGCCAAGAGGGAAATTACGCTGCGGAGAATAAATAAATGGGAAATCAATGAGTTGCGTTAATAGAGATTTGCAAGGCAAACAACCGAATCCCGTGCTAGAGGCACTTTTGAAGAATGGGCGACGGTGGTGGGCGGTGGGGAAATCAATTTTTTGAGAGATAGAGAAAAACAATTGAAACTGCTGCTTGGCCAAGCAGGTTTGCTGCGCGCTCTTCGCATGGGGCTCGTTTGCCGTGATGAATGTGTTTAAACATTTATAGAAAATGAATTATCTTCAGCACGGTCTGTGAAAGGACAATGCATTGCGCTCGTTACTAGTCACGGTTGATTTCATTAAATAAATTGGGTTAATAAGTTGTCCGTAAAGATATGCGTGGTAAAACAATGAGTTCAAGATCGATAGAACGTTGATAGGTTGATCAAAACTATATATTTCAAGCGTTTCTCTTTTTACTTTTAAGACATTAAGGTCATTACAATGATATTTGAAATAATTATATTGCTAGTTCATTTGTCCGTATAATTTTTTATGCATAGTTTCAAAAGTAAACATTTATGCTTATGAATTATTTTGTACATTTTCGTGTTTTACAATGTATTAGAATTTTTTTTATAAAATGATATTAAGTCTAAAAACAGTCAATTTTATTTGAAGCATGCCTATTAAAACAAGATTGAGTGTTAAAATAATAGAGATTTATCTTTTTTCAGTTGTACGTAAATTTTGAGTTTGTAAAATATATTTAAGAGAAATTTCATTAAAAAAAATCTTTATATAATTTAAACCATCTGTTATTTAAACATCGTTATAATCAACGCTCCTCCAAAACGTAACCGCCTAGTAAACAAACCAAGCCAAGCAAAGTCGTTGTTTAACAATACAATTCAACCTCTTTATCCACCTCGTAGACAACTCAATTAACCACTCCTCTTTTTATCCTCAAAAAAAAATCCCGCAACAAAAGCAATAAACAAGTCCCCGATATGCGATGAAAAAAGAAAAAAGAGTTGTCACCGAAGCTTGTGAAAAGCGGGCAACAAGTGATCCGTGGGCTGAAAGGGGGCTTTAATCCTTTCGAACCAACCCCCGCGTTCTGTTCGGGGGCGGTAGGGGTGAGAAGTGCGCAGTGACGCTTGAAATTGAGACTCCTATTATTCGTTTAGCGGTAAAGGGTTTTTATCCCCTGACGAAAAGCTATCCGCTCAGCAGGAAGTTACAAATTAACCCCTTCCACCTATTATCCGCCCAACCCCCCCGACCAATGCATTACCCCTTCGGGCCTTTATTTGACAACACGGATGAGAGGAGTATGATGTGGAGCGGGAGATAACTCGCCAAACTGGCGCGTTTGGCGCTCCTATCTTACAATCGAGTTTTAAATGAGTGGCATTAGCGTAAGCTGTTAAATATAGGTATTCAAAATAAAATACAAAGTACTCATTTTTGAGTACATTCGATGCTTACTATAGTCAGAATACATAAGCTTCATTTTTGAAAAAGACATGTACTCAAAAATGAGTACAATTAGTAAAAATGAATGAAAAGTTTAGCGGTAAAGGGTTTTAAGGGGGTTTTAGCGGTAAAGGTTTAAAGGTAAAGGGTTTGCAGTTGCTTGCCAACGTAGGCTGCCTTCATAACTCACTTTCGAAAAATATCGACAATTACAACGACTTACAGGGAATCAAACCCAGATCTGCAGGCACCGCTATCCAGAGCCTTACTACCAAGGCATGAAGAAGTTATAAATAAAATAAATGTTAAAAAGATGTGCCAAAAGAATGGGAAGTAAAATAATTGAATTGTAATAACTCAGTTTCTATTTAACAATCGACATCAAATAATATGGAAAAACCATCTTCTGATAAAATATTTTAAGTTTGTCAAGTCGATTTGTACCTTCTGACCGTTACAAACAAATTTTTGCGTCATTGTATCTCTAGTTTTTCCAGCAATACACACCGTTTTTAAATTCATAAAAATGCTTTATTTTCTAATATTTTCCAAACTTTTTTTTTTATTGGGGTATAAATTCAAATTTATTAAAATATCATTTAAACTCTCTGACAGAGAAAACAACTTTAAAATTTGGTTAATTTTCTGAACGGTCAGAGGGTTAAGATTGCTTGAAAAGAAAATGAGATTAGCAATATTAAATGGCACTGCTCATTTTTGAGAAAGTACGATTACTTAAATTTGAGTGCATCATCGTTCATTTACGATGCAATTGTACTCAAAGAAAAACGAGTACGTTCATGTACTCAATTTTTAGCACCTTTTTTTACATTGTACACAGGGAACAACTCTACATGTTAAATATTGCCACTATTAATTTTTAATAATTAATTAGGATAATATGGTAATATATTTTTAGCAATTAAAATTTTATTGCCAGATTGATTACGAATTGAAGATTAATAATTAAATAAAACAGTATAGCAATAAACAAAGTCATATAACGTTAATTATTGTTACTTATTAATCCATTTATCTTGATTTTATTTACAACCCTTTTATTAAAACATATACAAATAAAAGTTCCAGATTGCTAAAATAGTATTTTTTTTATTTTTTTTCAAAAATAATAAAATACTTTAATATTTATACTGAATTGTTTCTTAACGTACTTTTTAACAAATTAAGTTTACTGTAACTATGATGAATAATAATTCGGTCTTCTTTTTTTAATTCTATAAATGGTGGTATATACAAATTTAAGCAATATTTATTTTTTCTGTTTCGCATATATTTAAAGTAAACCATCTTCTAGATTCATAAGAAATACATAAATAAATAAAAACAATTAACCCAGAATTTAAAAAAAAAAACGCGGATTTAATTCGTTGAAGGTTAAACATCCGGGCCATCGTAAGCGATAAAACTCTTCAATGGAAAACGCCCATTACGTGATTTTTGGGGTTGGGACTTCCGCAAAATATTGCGTAACCCTATCCTACACTTCGCAATGCACTCATTCATTATTATTTGGTTTTTCCTTTCCTGTCTGAATTTTTTCAACCGTGAAAGTGATGAAGCACCTGCTTTTTTTTTTATCTTCCCAAAACGAGGATGTCTGGTGTATCTATTATTACGAAACCCTTTGGCGTTTCTCGCTTGTTTTTTGTTTCTTCTTTCGGTTTCGCTTTCCGTTCGAAAGTTTTGACGGTTAGTGGTTAGAAGGTCAATGACAGACGGACGACAGTAGGTCAGTAGTGGAAAAAAAATATTTTCATTACACCCTGTAAAAAGTAATTAAAATGATTTCTTTAACGAATTTTTTGGAAATAATAAAATTTTAAAAATGTGAAAATAAAATCGAAATTATTTTATTTGTGATGCCATACTTGCATTTGTAAATTTTGTGGACATTTATACGTATGCGATGTAGAAGTAAATCCCAATAATTAGATTATTTGAAATTTTGCATAATATAATGAAATAATTGAAGATGTTACCATAAATAACTCGAGCATGTTCTGGATGGATACAAAGTTATAGAAAGTAATGAAGAAAACAAATAGATTACTAAACTGCTTAATAATTCAGTATATTAAATTAAAAATAAAATTATTAAAATGGCATCATTTGTGAGTACTTTCTAATCTTATAATAGTGCCGATTAGTCGACAATTTTGACAATGATAAACACCTACGTGACTCAAAAGTACGAGACAAATTGACTGTATTTTACATACTTTTTATACACTTATAACAGCGAGAATATTAAATACCTACCACATGTACTTAATTTTGAATACGTGTGATAGTTTGTGCTTTTTGTGGTTGAGCATATATTAGATGAAATATTTTTAGTTTCATAAATTTGCTTTGTTTTGAAATTAAGATTTATTAAAAGAAAATAGTTCAATAATAGTTTGACGATGGTCATAGAAGCAATTGTAGATGATGGTTCGATCAATATTATTCTCAAGTCGTTATTGCTTTCTAATTATTTTTGTATTCATCAACGAGAGGCTAGTTGAACTTTGCTAGCCAGAATGTCGTTAATCATCTACGTCAGCGGTTCTCAACTTGTGGTACGCGTACTCCTGGGGGTACGTGATAGTCCGGTTGGGAGTACGCGAAAATAACATTAATAATAAACACCTAAAATAAAAATAATAAATATAAGATGTTAAATTATAAATAAAAACCTAGTGTCATCAATTTGGATCGTTTGATTCATTTCCCCAGCTAATTTAAGAACATTACTGCATAACTATAGCAGAGGTGTGTAGATGGATGAGTGGGAAGGGTTATGAGAGAAGGAGGTACACATGACAAGTTTTAGAAGTACGTGTTAGAAAGAAGGTTGAGAACCACTGAACGTCATAGAACCTATGCTTCCTTGCCTAACAAATAATAGACCTTGTGCACCGAACAGCCGCACGAACACCACTTATCTTTAAGTTTGAGAGAACCTTGCTTTGGCCATTCCATGGTATTCATCCCCTCCGCAACTTTTTGTTATTATTTTATCATATGTTATTAACCTAAAATAGAAAAAAATTGGGTTTGTTTTACATATTAAAAATTAATAAACGGTTTTGGAAGGAACAAATATGTGGAATGGCCCTTATGTTTTATCGTATTCAGTACGTTTTGAGAGTTATGTTTATTGGTTTGCGATACAATTGCCCTTAGAGTTAGTATGAGTAGTTAGAAGTTTTTGTTTTAAGTAGATTCATTTTTTAATATTGATTTTGCGAAGTAAATTATTCAAATAATACTATGACAAATACCTCAGTGGATTAGTGCAGTTAATTTCCAGACTACCAGTTTGTTTTGTCAATTTATTAGTGCTAAAATTATTTATTAAAAAATATCGGTCACTTAAATATAATAATTGGTAAGCAAATAGCGTATTTAAAAAAGAAAAAAAAACAGAATACGGAAGCAAAACACCCTTCCCACTCTGCAAAGTAGGTCAAGACCCGACAGACCCTCTTTCGATACACCCTATTTTGTCAAAGAGCTCCATTTATTACCCTTTTCGACTTCAATCTTGTTGACAATACGACCCTACTCCTTCGGTTACTAACAAGAGTCGGCTGAGTAGCTGCACCGAAAAACATGTTTTTTTTTCTCTCTCTCACAAACAAGTTAGCAGGCCATTTCGTGGTAAACATAATCATGAGAATCAGGGGAAAACCACCTCTCCTGCGTTCTTCCCATTTGGCCTACAATACTTCCCCCTTTGTCAACATTCAAGATGCTCTATCAAAAGCGTGACGTATTCAACGGCGTGGAACTCTGTACCCCCTCCCCCCCTTTTTTTTCCATAAGCACACATGCATGTACCCCCTTTGGTGTGCGTACCCTGAGCTTCCCTCTGTTATCATTCGTTGGAAGGGCTGCTTAGAGGTCGCATATTAATGTGCAATATTGATTTCGATAATGGCGTCTGTAATTAAATATTCATTTATGGACAGTAGGGAGCCTATCATCAGTCTTTCAATAGTTGGACAAATGTATTTTCATGGGGGTGGGGGGGTGGAGGGGGGGGGGGTATATTGCTAATTGAAATAATTGCATCAAAAATTATAAATATTAATTGAGAATACAATGGATTTGGTGCAATGATATTGAAGTTTTGCCTTATTATGTGCATATATTTCATTTGTAAATCATAAAATTCATTTATCATAATGGAAAACAATAGCTATGCTTGTGTATGATGTGGCATGGAGGAAATGTAAATTAAAATTTGATGGTGGTTTCAAAATTGTAAAATTATTTTAGTCATATTTTAACTATATATATCCATGTTACACAAATATACAAGACAGTGAATATTCTTGGATGGGATTTAAAAGTTTCACAAGAAGGAATAAAATTTATTTTTTCAATAAATTAGTTGTTAAATTTAATTTTTAATTAGTATAGTGATTTTTTTACAAAAAAAAATGTTTTTAGACGCAAGTAATGAGTATGAATATCATATATATTGGACATAGTCAATCCCTTATTGGCTTATGGGTTGATTTCTTTTGTTATTGTAGGAAACATCCATGTGCAACAACAGTACACGAAATAGTGAATACATTTGTAAATGTATGATTATACCGTCGGATCAGTACTACAACTAGACTACTAAAGTGGCGTAACGTGGGTTTGCATGTGCATTTGTATAGACAGCTGATTTTTATCCAATTACAATACTGACCCTACAATATGTAATACTACTTCCTATTTGAGAAGACTAAACATTAAAATAAAAATAAGCCAAAAGCATCATTTACACTATTCTAAGTAGTCCTTAATATGTTTATTTAATCGTTCTTTTAATTAAAAAATATATTCACACGTTTAATCAAATGTAAAAATATTTTTAGAAGTACTTACTATGCTCAAGTTCATTCAAATTTGATCTTTACTAACGGTTACCGGCCTATCTCTAAATGCAAAAAGATAGACAGCTGTAGATTTTCTGTTCAGAACGAAACAGTGGCAGAAAAGAAAAGAACTCGATACAGATTTGAAAATAACACAACTATCCAAAGTTTTACGATTTTGTCTCAAATAAACGAGAAAGGGGTATACGATTCTTTGTTTAGCTCACGAGTAAAATAACATTTGTTTTCACTGGATTGGCCAATGTTTTTTTTGTATATTGCAAACGCGTGTCTGTAAAGAGTAGTATGCTCTTTCCCTGCACAAAAGTAGGCTATTAAAATAAATGTTGCCCTGAAATTTTTATTTTAAAAACAATCTTTTAACATGCTTTATAGCTTATAAATATTATTTTATAATATATTTTTTTAATATGCTGCGTTCAAAAATATGAATTTGTTCAAAAAATGAATTAATTTTTTTTTAAATTTAAATTTAATAAAAAGAGGTGATTTTGTATAATATAATTGAAAGGGTGAAGTTAAAAAGGGAGATTCCAATCGGATTCCCGTGGAATCTTTTCCTTAGGAATTTCACCCATTTAATTGGTATTGCCATTTCTTATTGAAACACAAGAAACATTAATTTTCAGATACAATTGGGGAATTCGGGATCAAAATAGGTAATATCTATTTTAGAGAAGGTAAGCTGTTTACTTTAGCTGAGTCTCATTTTTTCAACATTGCAATTTCAATCGCAATTATTGGGCGGAATACAACTAGTTTGATAATTTTAATAATTAAATGCATATATTTACATATAACTTAATCATGTATTAATGCCTTACTTTTATTTAAAAGTGGTAACATATATTTCCCAAGTTATATACAAATACACTGTTAACAATGCATGCTCAAATTTCACGAAATTTTCATCACTTTTGGCAAAACATATGCTACGTTTAAATATTTCGTCAAACTGAGAAAATTAATTTCGTAGTTTTTTAACGAAATTTATTTTGTCAAAAATGAGGATTTATTAAAATAAATATAGCACGACTCAAACCACGGACGTCTCGCTCTAGAGTCCAACGCTCTATCAACTCATCCAAGAAGTTTTGAAGAAGTTTATATTTAAATGTTTTTCAATCTTGTTCTTCAAGGATAAGGTTAATTTTAAAGTTATATAATTATTTTCATTTATATCTTATATATTTAAAATTAATAAAGTTTTTTTTTTATTTAAGTTTTTTGTAAGATTTACACTTATATTACAGCTGATTATGTTATTTTACGTTGTGTGTTTATAAATAAATTTAGAAGTTTTATTTTAAGGTATGACAGAGGGCTCCCAGAAGTTCTTTTGCTCTGATACCCTAAACTTGTAAGTCGGTCCCTGATTCTGACAACATCAGCTGATGCCCGTAAATTACTTTCGTTAAAAATTTGAGGATTCTTGTTTCGTCCAAAGTCACGTGATTCATTGACGAAACGATTTTCAAATAGGGCGAAAGTAGCTTTTACAATCACAAAATTCTAAAAAATTAGTGTATATATCATTTAAAGATATTTGTTCTTGGTGGAAATCCAACGCTTAAATTATGGTGGCAAGACTACATTAGTTTAGTATACTTCAAGTTTTGTTTTCAATGGATATGACCTATTTGAAACCCAAAAACTTCATTTGATTTTTGTCGATGGCGCTTTCCCATGAAAGTGTTTTTCACTGAGAAAAATAAAAATGCCCTCGAATCATATATCACTGGGTGTATTAAAATAAAAATCATTCCATCCATTCAACCCCCTATTTTATTTGTTTGTGATATTCCAGAAAACCCGGGGAGTTAAGTGGATCCAATCTGGAAGTGGGTCACGGGAACCTTTTCACCAGTATAACTCATTACCTGCCGTTCGCATTGTTAAACCTGCCGTCTTGTTTACGAGTGGCCGTTGAACAGCCGGACTCCTTACGGAAGGCTTACGACGCAAGATTTCCTGGGGGGGGGGGGGGGGGGGGTTGCGTGGATCGGACAAAAACATGCGCCAGTTGTTTACTATCTGGAATCGTTTTTTTTTTCGTCCTCTCCCCCCTTCGATGTTGTTTGTGAGGAGAAAAATAAGGGCAGTAGATTCACACCCCCAGCAGCACTAAGAAAAATAAAATAAAAAATGTTTGAAACTATTTATTTTTTCCAATGTAGGTCAAAGTTGTTGGTTTGTGCGAAAGGCGTAGTCCCATCGGGGTAAAAGGGAGTAACGATTTTCTTGGGGGGTGGTAAACACATAGATGACTTACATACTGGAGTTGGAATATTTTTTTAAGTATCGGAAAATCGGTACCTTGTAATTCAGGTATAGATACTTAATACAGCTTTCTTTGTACTTAAGCAGGAATATAACCTTCTGCCTATTATTGAATTTTGAAATACAGGGTAGTCAGAAATTGTTGTTCGATAGTCATTGGTTGGTTGTATCACATTTAGCTGTGTTGACAAAATAAAACGTTATTTTTTTCTCAATTACTTTGCTTATATTTTAAACCAGACTCTTAGCTTTAGTAGCAACAAAGTAGTTAAAGTTTATCAAAAAGGAATTGTTTATTATATGTAGTTAAACAGTCAAACAATGACATCGCCCATCAAGTTGTGACCATCCTGCATTTTTAAATTATATTGGAAAACTTAAGGTTGAAGGTTTCGCAGGGGGGGGGGGGGGGGGGGGGATTATTTGAAAGTGTAGCATCATGTATTTTTAATAATATGATAATGCAGATTTTAGAACTCAACAGTTGTTTATATGTTAAAATAGTTTAAATAACTCAAACAAAACAATAATGAAACCTTTTTAAGTATGCTAAAATTTTAAGGAAAAGGACATATTTGCTTTCAAAAGTGACTAGTAATTCTTTATTAAAATTTTATACACTAAATCACTGCAGTTAAAAGACATATGCTTACTTGAATAATTATTTTTAATTACATCTATAAAACTGAAATTAAGCATTCGTTGATCTCAATGGAGAAATATTTTGCAAACTTTCCTACGTACAAAAATAAATGTGTTTGTAAGAGATATTATAGCAAAACATCTTAATCTTGGGGTCCCTAAGATAAAATTCACACATGCAAAGACAATAGATTTTAAAACTGCGCAGGTTCGTCGTGAAATCTCCATACATGAAATCCATTCAAATCTCTTATCTGTCCTCACCTATAGTTTCATCACAGTCCACTTTAACCTTTGCACGGAAAACTAGAACCATATGACACCTAAAGGTTCTCATAGAAAAGTATGGTGCAGAAGATAATTGGACGCATCGAACTTTAACCTATTTTCTAGCATTATTTAAGCAGAAATATTGATAACTATAAAGCGTGGATAAGCTACCGATAAGAACTTGTATTTCACCCCCTGAAATTTCCTCAGAATATTTTGAAAGCACATTCAATATCCTTCAATTAAAATGCACATGAATAAATCAAGACAATCACCTAACTCTACTACATATTTTAAACTAGGAACACATAATCGTTATTTTAACTACTGCTTTTTCATCTTATAGCATAAAGAAAAAAATATATTAGATTACGTGGATGAAATACTATTTAATAGCTAAATATAAGTTTCATTTTCAACTAAATCTGATTATATTTTTACTGATTACTTTAACTCATTGCACTAAAAATAGGCCTGCTTCATTGAAATAAATGTAAATACCTGAATATATTATTTTAAGATCTTTTTAGTGTATAAGAGAAAAATAACATATTTTTCAAGCATAAATAATGAAATAAAACAAAGAGAAAACATAAACCGAATCGATTTTATTAATTTCGATTCGATCGACACTTATAATACAAATGCATTTTTTCCAAAATTGTAGATTTAAGTTCTTTTTAGGTAAATATTATAAAAGTTTGGAAATTATTTTTTTAGGTAGGCAAATATTAAATCATATTATGAACTATTCAGAAATCGCAAGAACAAATTTAAATAAAATAGCGTGTACGAATATTTTGTATAGAAACATTCTAAATATATGAATATAATGTATTTATCGTTAAAAAAACGTAATTTAAAATATAATAAATTAAATGTTATCTTTTTTAACTTATTTTTTGATTATCTTTATATTTTAAATTATATTACTAAAAATAGGTACTCAAAAATAAGTAAAATGCACTCATTTTTGAGTACATTCGTTGCGTATCATGGCTCCGAATACATGCAATTTTGAAAAATATATGTACTCAAGAATGAATGAAAATAAGTAAATGATTTATGAAGACAGCCTACATAGGCTGTCTTCATAAATCACTTTCAATAAATATCGAATATTACAACCAAGTCTTATCGTGAATCAAACCCATACATTAAGAACTGCAGTCTTATGTCTTATTCATTAAACTACCAAGGGGACATTAGAAGTTATAATAAGAAAAAATTTAAAAAAAAAGACTTGCCAAAAAAATGGAAAGTAAGATAATTGAATTGTAATAACTCAGTTTTCATTTAAGCAATCGACCTCAAATAACGTGGAAAAACATCTTCTGAACAACTAGTTTCAGTCTATCAATTTTCATTAAGATCGTTTGAACAGAAGCTGATATTCCCAATATTAAATAACATTGCTACTTTTTGAGAAAGCACGGTTACTTGCATTTGAGTGTGTCATACATCCGTTTACGATGCAATTAAAGAAAAACCAGTAGGTTTAAATACTCATTTTAAGTACCTTTTTCTACAGTGTATGTATCCATAATTCATTTTAGGTCGAATCACTCCTATGGAATACTCTGATGTATTTCTATAACTTTTTACCTAAATTACGAATGTGTAGGACACACAACACATCGGAACAGGTGATGCGATATTTGTTTCTCCGCATCGCATATTCATGGCCGCAGACACCTTGCGCGTGTCTTCAGTTCGGCTCCTCTCTGTACTCCAGATAGTGTAAAGGTAGAGGGAGACCTTGGAGAATGGTCACGTAAAGATCACCTGTGCGTTTTACGATGGCCGAGTCTCGAAGGGATATTTTTTAAATGTGTTTCGACAGCTGCCATGTGAATGTTTAAGACGAACGGGTAAAAAATGCAGCTAATCCACGAGTACACATTTCGCAAGCGAGATGTAATGTGATACTGTCTGAAGGAGACAATCGAGTGAGTAACATCAAGGTTACACTGTGAAAAATAGGTATTCAAAAATAAGTAAAATGTACTCATTTCTGAGTACATTTGATGCTTATCATAGCTCCGAATACATGTTCATTTTTAAAAAAGACACGTACTCAAAAATTAGTAAAAATGAATAAAAAGAGCATTTGCTGGCCTACATAGGTTGTCTTCATAAATCACTTTCAATAAATATCAACAATTACAACCAAGACTCACCGGGAATCGAACCCATATACTCATGCACCGCCGTCCAGGGCGTTCGTTGTACTACCAGGGCGACGTGAAGAAGTTATAAACAGAAAAAATTTCTGTCGCAATAATGGGAATTAAGATAATTGAGTTGTACTAATTCAGTTCCCATTTAATCAATCGACTTCAAATAATGGGAACTAATGTGGAACTAATTTAAGTTTGGTTTGAACAGGAGCTGAGATTAGCAATGCTAAATGACACTGCCCTTTTTTGAGAAAGTACGATTACTTAAATTTGAGTACGTCATCGCTCATTTATGACGCAATTGTACTCAAATAAAAATCACGGTCATGTATTCATTTTTAAGTACCTTTTTTTACAGTGTTTCTGTTGAATAGTAATTTACATTTGGAATTCTGTTCAATTATATTTTATATTACTTCACTAAGAGACAAACATCCAAAGCAATTTCGACACTACAAATGCGGGGGGGGGGGGAAGCTTAATGTAAGAGGTGGGACTCTTATTGCTGGAGGGTAGGCTGGTTCTTGCACTAATACATAGAGGATTTATTTTCTTTATACGAATAAGTGAAAAATTTTAAATCAGAGAAAGTGGGGCTGCCTTGTTCTTACACCCACGTCTTCAATTGTTTTATTCAAATACGAATAAATATCATGTAATACATGTTATTCCCATAAAAGATTCTATTATTTGCCACTAGACTACCACAATCTCTCTTGAGAATATCCAGTATTATATTTTTGGATGTAGTACTAAATATCTACTTATGTTTGAGTAAGTATATGTAGTGAAATATTTTCATTAGAGTATGCCTTATATTCAGTTACATACTAGTATAATTAAAACATAAAATTGTATATTCAAGTTCTTATTTTTAGGCAAATTATCAAAACAAATTTAAATCATACTGTAAATTATTAATAAATTACATTCACAAATTGAAATAAAGTAGCGTGTAAAAATATTTTAAATAGAAACGTACTATATTGCATTTATAAGTCGGTATATAAAATATAATACATTAATTGTAAGCTTGTTGAACGTATCATTTTAACTACGATTCCTACATATTTGCAATTATTAAAAACTGCCATTGATAAGTTTAAATGCTCTACATACAAACAAAAAATGAAATAATAAGTTAAAAATAAATTGTCATCATACATTGTAATATTAAAGAATAAAAATAATAAATCGCTGATAAAACTGTACTGTTCATAAAAATGTATTGATTTAAGATGAATGAAGATATTGCGAATACTTTGACCTTCCACTGGCGTATTTTTTACGTTTCTTTTCTTTTACCTGCTCTATTTCTGGATGTAAACAATAAAGTTGGATTGATACATTTCACAACATGTTAGATGTTCACGTAAAAATATCGTATTTGAGTTACAAAAAACGGCTTAATTGCAAATTCAATTACTTTGCTAAAAAATCAATTTCACTTTCTATTTAAATTAATAGGATACGCTTAATATATTACATTAAAAATATGTTAAGCGTATTTATGTTTTAAATAAAAATAACTATAACAAAAACATTAACATTTTAGGATAACTAACACAATGAATTCCTTAATAATTGTAAATTTCCCTTTTATTTGACAAACAAATTAAAGGGAAAAAAAGAATGCATAAGGGCAACAAAACACTTCCGATATAAATACATAAAATAAATTGGTCCCCTCGGGCATCACGAGAATTTTGTTTATGCTCGTTCATCCCTAAAGAGGCTATAAAATATCCAACTACGAAGAAGATAGACGCAGCGGTTTTCACCATGTCACTGAGGCATCTTACAAATCCGCCGATTTCCCAGAGCCGTGTAATGAACCACACTTCCTGTTTTGCTACCTTCGTATATTTTAATTACATACAAAGGAGACTTATATATCTCTTTAATGCTCTTTTAAAATACCCATAAAAAGTGCCACTAGTTAGAGGCTGTGCAATTATAAAATACCCGAAATAGTAAAACAGGAGTTATAAAATTATCTGCAGCGTCAAAACAACATAATATTTTAAGCAAAAATAATTATTTGAATCATTTATGTAATGAGGCAATTTATTGTTTTGGATCTAAGAACTATTTTTATTTGTTTTCAAATTAAAAGAAAAAGTGTGGAAAAATTGTGCAATATTTTTAGGGTTATTAAAGTAGAAATACTATAAAAAAAAACGAAGAGTGAAAATATTTTTTTTCCAGAGAAGTAGATTTTGAATATATTAAGCATTAATGGCGCAATGAAAATAATATTACATATATAAATTTATATATTCATAACTAAAATGAATATTTTATAAATGAATCAATTATTTTTACGAAAAAACGATTCAGAGTTTTAAATTAACTTTTTTAGTTGTTTAAATGTGTTCTTCTCAAGAAAATTCTCAAGAATTTATTGACAAGTTGAAATATTTTTCGCGTAAGCAAATTTAATGGTATTAAAATATTTTGATGCATTTATAAATTTACAAGAAAATATATTATTGTTTTCTTACACGTTAGTAACGGTTTTCGATAGTATTTTGAAAATTATTTATTTTTGTTCACAAATACAGTTTATTACATAGTAAAAACTTTTTAAATAATTGTGATGAACACACTTTTAAGGTGTCCGAATTACACTGTCCGTAATATTTAGATTTTAAAAACTCATCACAATTCGTTTGATTACCTAAAACTTTAAAGTTACTTCAAGAAATGTTTTGTAAACGTTAAATAAAGAATTTAAATAATAACGACAGACTTTTAACGTGTTTACTAACATTTGTTTCAATCAAGTAGTAAGCACTTTCCTATAATAAAAGTTGAGGATAAATTTATCTTAGGACTTATTTACATTTATAAAATAAAATACAATTTATTAATGTATCATATGTGACATTAAAATCAAAAGTAAAAATATATATTATTTTTATTCTTTAGTAGTTTAATAAATTAGGAATTTCTGTGTTCGAATTAAGTGCATAAGTTCATTCGCATTGAAATTTAAAATAAAATTGCTTTATTCAGTAACTTTCAAGATAATTTTTTCGTCAACATTAATAGTTAAATGAATATATTCGCTTTAAATAGTAACATTTAAATCTATTTCGTAAAAATAGTAACTCTAAGTTGTTTGTAAATTGTGTATCAAGTAAAGGCAATTACATTTTTGAGGAATAAAAAATAAATCAATTTCACCCTGGAAGTTTGCCGAGCTGAAAGGGTTGTGCTACTGCAAAGAAACGGTTTCTACAGGGTTCGAAATACTCACTTTTGTGAAAGGATTTTTTTTATTTTATCATTTACTGCATCGTTTTTTTTTAGGGGGGGGGGGGGGGGGTTAACTTTACAAAACAGACTGATATTTTTAGGAATTTCAATTTACATTTTGAATTGTTTAATATTCATTTTTACGTGAATATTAACTTGACTATAAATAGGATTGTTTTGGGAATTGCAGTTCCTCACTAATTTGAACCTCACATTTCATTTAAAATTAAACGATGATTTGCTTTACATATGTTGTTAAAATCACATGACTTTTCTTCCCGAGATTTCTATTGTAAGTATACAATGATGAGGCAAATGATATTTTGCGAGTGATAAATGATGAGCACTTTCACCCTGAAAGTCTGCAGAGCCGAAAGGGTTATTTTATTGCAAGGAAACGGTTTCTACAGGGTTCTTAACACTCGTGCATTGTAAAGTATTTTTATTTGTCAGTTTTATTTATTGTACTGTCTGGATACTGTTTTATCTACAAAATAAAAATACTTTTTACCTGGATTAAAAAACTTTTCGTTTTATATAAAAAAAAATTATTTATTTTTAATTGACGCGGATTTAAACGAAAGATGAATGTAACTTACATGATAAAAATTGTAGATTCAAATACATGTTTTATTTTTTAAGTATTATATTTTACTATAAAATTTTTCTTATGAATGTGATTTGTATTATAGAATTCTGTGAAACAAAAGGATATGAAATTGTCGGAGTTGTATAGATAAATATTATATGAAGTTTCACCCTGAAAGTGTGCAGTGCCCAAAGAGTTGTATCACTGTAAGAAAACGGTTTCTACAGGGTTACAAATGCTTGATGCTGACATTTTATATATTTATATTTACAATTTATTGATTATACAAATTGTTTTTCTTCAATATAAGCATTATAATCTTACTTTTTTGTTTAATTAGAATATTTATAATTAAAGAAAAGATTCTTATTCAGCTAAAATAAAAATAAATTGGAATGTATGTTTGATTGAACACTATTTTATAACTGTTTTAAATTTTACTGAAACGTAAAATATTTGTATAATGTTAAAATCAAAAGAATTTGACATTAGGAAAGGGATCAAAGTAAATATGACAAATTTATAGCCACAATACTTTTCAATAATTGTATTTTAAGAACGTAATTACGATTGATGTTGTTGAATGAAATATTTTTTTTATATATTTTATATAGGTGTAATAACAAAAAAAACATTGCAAATATTAAGTTTTAATGAAAATACTAAAATAAAAGCAACTTAAAAGTATAACAATTATCTTAATATTGCCAATATTCATTTTTATATTTCCCCTTTTCCAAGCAGTTATCACCTAAACAAGATTCCTGATAAATCTGGATCACAAAGAAACATTTTTCAAAAGGATTTTTTGTAGAATAATCTAGATATTATATCTCAGCTTAGTTTATCATTTATAATGAATCAAAGAATAATAATAAAAAAAAAAAAATGAAAGTGTATATTTCTAAACTTAACTGAGAGCATCGAACTTTACCCGTGTGCGAATTTCAAGTGGGTCAAAGAGCCATCAAGATAAACTCTTGGCCTCGTTTTCATATATTGCAACTTTTCTCTTGCACCCTATCTTCAGAACGCGTGTGCTTACTCACAATTGCGGCATTTTGTTTCACACAAAGGGAACTTAATATAATCATGTTTACACTGTTCGAAATACATTTTCATATTTGATGAAACAGACGCCTGCTATATTCTTCGAATAAATATTTCGTCCACCTGAGGAAATTAATTTTTGTAACGAAATTTTTTTCGTCAAATATGGGGACGATTTAAATAATATAACAATTTAATATCGATGAGCTGTGGCGAAACGCGGACCTGTCATTTCAGAATCTAATGCTCTATCCACTCAGTCAAGAAGTCACGTTTGCTTCTGACTATATAAGAAGTATAAGAGCCAAAGATGAGCTGATGACCCAGAAAAGGGTCGAAAAGAAATCCGATTAAATAACTTTCGTTCATAATTTAAGGATTCTTGTTTCGTCAAATGTCATATCGACGAAACGATTGTCAAAAAAAAGGAAATTTTAAATTAGAGTATTTTTTCTAAAAGTGAATCAAGGCTTGATTAAAAAAGTTTAGTGCTTTAGACACTCTGATAAAAAATAAATAATGAAATTTTAAGATATTTGAAAACTGCTTGAACGTTATGAAAAATTGCAAGAATAATAGCAACGAATTTTTCAAAGTATAAGCACCTTTTGCACAATTTAGGTGCAATTAAATAACATTTCTTAACCTACAACGGAAGGTTGGGGTGGAGGGGAGTAGGCCAAATCCTAACGCACCTAATAGTAAATAAAGCTATCCTTTCAATGATTGTTTTCATAATTTATGATCCAATTACGTTAAAATGGCAAATTTCAGTACTAAAAGAATACATTTTACCTGTTAATATCTTGAAATGTTAAAAAAAATAGGTTGCACGTAATAATAACACGTAAAAAATAGTACGTAACGGTATAACTCGCAGTTTAAAAATGTAAACCTTAAGAGATGTATAACACAAAAACGCACATTTAGATTTCTTCAACTTCTTTCTAAGTGAATCTAATGTACTTTTAATGCTAAAGGAGGTAACCATATCGTCACCTAGATATAAATGTATTTTTATTTCTTTACATTTTTAGGAGAAATAATCATGAATTAGTCTCAATAAAGATAAAACTTATTTTTTCTATTAATGTTTTCAAAACTGATTTCGAAATATTTTAATACTTCTACTTCCACCATTCAAAAAAAAAAAATTCCGCATAAAATTTTACGTACCGATTTACCAGCCTGATGCCAAAAACAATTCTTCAAATATTTATATAAGAATTGTTCGTCTCCACTCTACATCGTTCTTAAATGTAATAAAACTTGGCGGTTCTATTTCTTAACAGCTAAGGAACGCCGTTACTTTACAAATGAAAATAAAGAGGTGTCCAGTAAATATAGTACTAGTCATTTCCTTTTGTAAATGGCTTTTCAAGTTCGCCCAAACGAATTGCCGTAAATGTCGCTTTCTAAATAATATATTTCTTATAAATAAAATAAAATAACTGTGTTCCTTTTCGTGAAAAATGTTTATTTTAAAAAAATACTTATTACAGTCTAATTAAACATTAAATTTAATTTAATTGCAACTTTTGAAAATTTAATAGCTGAAACGGAACTTTTTTTAAAGGGACACGGTACTAAAACTATTGTAAAATTCACGATTTAGTTTTATTTGTTAAAATTGTAGTTTGGAATCTTCTAAATATGCTTGCAAGCTTTTAGAACGGTATCTATGTTTTTTTATGAGTTATTTGAGATTTTATGCTGGATGACAGGTAAGATTTTCAAGAAACGAAAACTTTAAATAGTTTAAATAGAGTGTTTGGTTTTTCCTTGATATTGAGTTTTTCGAAACGTTAAGTTTTTTTTTAATAATGGAGAAATGTATGCTTTTTAAAGCATATTCTAAAATACGTGCATAAAATGGTGTAAGTAGTAGTTTGGTTTTTAAAAATTACTAAAGTAAAAAAAAAAATTGAGTTTTAAGAAATTTTTTTGTGTTATTATGAATAACTATTTATATAAAAATCAAATATCTATAAGTATACAAAATTACGATGCCCATTCTTATGATCTATATTTCGAAGCATCTTAATAGATTTTGACAAAAAAATATAAATATTTTTTTAAAAATAAAAGCTTTAAAATTTTTTAAAAATTGAATTAAAAACAATATATGGAAGTTTTAGGTGAAACATCGTTTTTTTATATAAATTTTAATAATATAAATTAAAATTTTGATTCAAAAAGTAAAGTTTCAGTAATACCGTGCTCTCTTAATAATGTGTAAAGATCACATTATAATATAAGTTAAAAAATAAGTGAGCATATTTAAATATTTTGATCTAGTTTTTATATTAAAATACAATTTGATATTCAGATGCTTGATGAAACAAAATAATCTCTTACATAGAACGTTCATAATGGTATTGATAGTTTCTGTAAAGTTTCAAATAAATATTACGAATAGTTAGACTCCGAAATACCGCTCTTCTGAGGGTTTTCCTAACCTTTATTGCAATTCAACTCTAACAATGGAAGGGTCAAAGTTCCATCGCGTTTCCCTTATCCACTATTTGTCTACTTTCTACTGACCTCGTTTCGCCTTGATAATTCCCACCTCTAACATAGAAATTATGTTTCTTATAGCAGGTATATAGGCTCGCGCAAACAAGACAGAATTCTAGATATGATAAGGAAATAAAAGGCGTCTTTTCATTTATGTTCTATATCTGAAAATACACGTGTATGTTCAGGTAACAAAGAATAAATGTGCGAATGAAACAGAATCATATGAATTATTTTGACTGGTTAAATTTAATTTAATTATGATTAAATATAGCAATACGTTTTAAGTATATTACGACTTATATGGAGGAGAGCCTCATGGGAGCCAAGCACTGCGACCAGAGGTCTCTGTTGTACTTAACCCGTAGCTGAAGCATAAAGTTCAGCAAAGATATAATCGTCTATAGTCTTGGAGTTCCCAAAGCTCCAGAATGTGGCGCCCCAGGTGCTCAAGTCTATGATCGGAAAAGGGTATCACGTTCACAAAGAATATGGATGACAGTTTCTTCTTTATCCTTACACCCTCTACTTACAGGATCAGTGATAACCCTCATAATAGTTAGATGCCTTCTATGGGTACTGTGCCCAGTTCAGTAAACCAATAGCTCTACGAATGCCATTTCAATTAGGCTTCAATAACCCTTTGTTTGAGCTAGCACAGCCACTATTCAGTTCTCTAGAGATGAAATATAGTTGATGAGATATATTTGAATAATTTATATTTTTATAATGTATGCAAAACATAAACAAATAAAAGTTTAATTAGAAGATACATTTTTTTAATTTGGACGGCCTACACGCTTATAACCATTTTTAACTTTAGTATAGTATCATATATTAAATTTTTATTGTTCAATGATATTTAATAATTAATAAACTTTTAATTTTACAGGATAACATGGGAAAAAAACGAATTATAGAAATGTTTAGCTATTAAAGAATTTTATAAGTAATACGAACCTATTTTAAAATCTTACTTTTCTCTTTAATTTATTATATCCTAGATAACCGCTTTCACGTAAATGCAAGTCGTTTCTTAAAAAAATTAATGCTGCGTATCGTTGTCCCTGCAATGTCCTCTCTAGTGTGGCGGGGAACAGTTCAAGGCTTTTCTCTCGGACCTTTCATGGCGCAAGATATTGTCTATTGACGAAAACAGGGCAAAACGATTTCAAGGTCGAAACGTACCCGGGTCCCATTGACACTCTCTCTCCCACCTGTGATCCCATGGTCCAGTTTTTTTGCGTCCCACCACTTGAAGAGCGTAAAAAAAAAGAAAAACATCCCTCCCCCCCGTCATCTCATCTGATAGGGTGTTTCTTTAGTCCCATGCAAGAAGCGAAAGTTTTGAGCGCAGGTCCATCGGACACAGAATGCGGGGAAGTAGGCCATATGTTGGCGGGTCTGAAGAGAAAACCCCCTTATTTTCGTCGCCCCCTTTCCTTTCACGTCTTCCCACGCCTCGCCAGGTAAGGTAGGGAGGGGATCGGGCGGAAAAAACATCTTTTCTCTTGTGAGAGCGGCTGGCGGGATTAGAATTGCAAAGTGCGAAAAAAGTGGAGGGTGAAGATCGAAAATGAAAGTAACCCGTCGATAAGATGAATGATGTGCATGACGGGAAAGGAACATAGCTAAATTCTAAAGCCGATAGATATAGATTTAAAAAAAAAAAAGATTATCAGTAATACAAATATCATACTACACAATATTTGCAAATACCGAGACACTTAATGATGAAAAAGTTTTCACAACATCACGTTGTTAAATTGTACTATATTACTGTACTTTTTTTCGCGCAAAAAAAATTAACTAAATCAAATAACAATCAGTGTTTAGTTCTTTTTTAAGTTAAATTCAAGATTATCACAATAATTTTTTATATATATATTTCTTATATGTAATTTGTTTTGGTTTCATTGATATAATATATTGATATATAATTTCTCGATATATTTTTTTAAAATTTCTTTGATATTTTTTATTACTTTCTTTGATATTTTTTATTAATTTCTTTTATATCTTTGACCGTCTATATGTCAATACGTCAAAAATAATATAATTCTTTTAACTCATGTCAAATAAACTACTTTATTGTTACTTATTTCTAGGTTCTTACTCTCCGTATACAATTCATCATTTATTTTTGCCAAAGTTAATAAACACTTAAAATTCTGTGTTCCTTATAGTAAGAAATAATCGAATTATGTGCATTTATATCTTAAATATATTGTATTTTTTTATGATAATACAATACCTTTATTTAATGCTTAAAAATTTACTTCTATAATTATTTTAAATATGAAAGTATTATTTTATGCATTTATTGTACTTTCATTTTTAGGTATAAAACAAAAACATATTTTTTAAAAAAAATAACTTATTGTTTCACAATTAATGTAGTTTTCAATTTTCAAATATTTGACTAAGTCTTAACCACTAGGCAAAAAATGCACTGTACACGAATAACTAACTAACTTGATAACATTGCAAATTACTACTAATAGGTAAATTTTTTCTTGAAGTCGTTTTGTATGCCTTTTTTGCTTTTGTATAAGCAAGTGGTTTCGTGCATTGCCATCTCAGACAACGCTTCCTCGCAGTGTTCGCTTTTTAAATATATCACTGAACATTTATGGAACTGATTCAAGAAGTTATTATATAGTTTACTCAAATGGCTACACTACATCCCGAATAAAAACATCCAAATCGGATTAATTTTTATTAGAAAAAGGTCGAGTTAATTGAAATTTCTCAATAATTGAATGCTGATAACTGTACTTTTATTACATTTTGCCCAAAGAAGAAACATTCCTTTATCTGAACACACAAATATAAGAATTATCTAAATAAATGAATTCGGGAAAAAAGTATGCGTGAATACATGCTTAATGCATACATATCTAAGTGATAACTTCTTCTTTGTTGCTGAGCATTTGAAGTCGGATAGGAATGTGATTTTTTTAATTAGTTAAAACAATTAATGTTTCTATAAAATAATCATTCTTTCAACTTTTACTTCTAAAAAAATAATATATTAAGGAGAAAATATTCGTAAAATAAACCACTAATGACATTGCTTTCTACTACCATAATCATTGTTCAGGGAATGATGTAAAATAAAATTTAAAAATATATATATTTTTTATTTTAACCATTTAATTACACAATATAAGCAATGACACAGCAATTAATATTTCAAGGTATGAATATAAAATAAATATTTACTACTAATAAAAAAGCAATACAAATCATTACGATATATGATAAAAACTCCCGCAGGGAAAAAAAATTCCTCTCTACGAAAGGAAACATTATCTTAAGAACTCCTAGCAAGAGCCATTATGAATAGGAAAGGGGCACAATCCCCCGAAAAATCCAAGAACCTTGTATGTGTCTATTAGCAAGTTATTTTTTAAAAATCCTTCGCCTGGCAGGGGAATGTAAATCAAGCGGAACCCCCTTTTTCTTCAGCTTACAAATAAAGATAAAAGGCTGAGATTATCAAACTTCCTTTCCCCACAAATGAACCCGACAGAGAAGAAGAGAAGAGAAGAGGAGGACAAAAAGGGAACCCCTTCGATATCTGTATCTTTAGCGCCGTGTCCTCTTTTGGGCCGACTTTTGTTTACTCTCATATCTATCGACGTTGGGTCCTAGTTAGAGGCCTCGCGTTGGGGAGGACACTGTCAACAGGCTGCGTTTATGAAATTAAACAGATAAGGTGGATTCGGGAAACGAAAACGGTCTTCCTTTAAAAAAAATAAGATGGTGATTTGAATGTTAAATTATTTCTTTCATTTAATGAGGGATTTAAACGAATAATATGATATTTAGTTTTTTAATATAACAATAAGATTTAATTACAAAATAATTAAAAAAAGCGGTGTTTATATAGGAAAAATAAATATTTAAATAATGCTTTAAAATTTTTGAATTTTTAATTCAGATATTTGTATTTAGTTATATTTTTAATAAAAGGGGAATTAAGCAGTTTTAATTATGAATGAAGCTTTTTTTCAATATTTTATTCCATTAAACTTGAAAAGTTCCATAATTTATATTCATACACAACAAAATAAGGTGTTATTAAAATTATAAACAAAGTTTAAAATTTACTGACATTTTTATGAGCTATTTTGGGCGGTACATTTTTTAAATAGTGTAACTATTTAAATTAAATGTATTTACAGATAAGAAGTTTGCCTGTTATAATTAAAGCCGGCTTCAGACGAAGTATGAAAAAATAAAATGTAACTCAAAAATTTTCACATAATACCCGTTGTAGGTGAGTATGATAAAAGTAAATATATGATATTACAAATTTAAATTTAAGTAACTATCACATAATTATTCAAAAGCAAAACTAAATACTTAACTTTCCAAAAAGTATTTAATAAACCTTCTTTAAATGTATATAACTTGAAATTATAGAAGTCAGCAGATATCGAAGAATTCGACATACGAAGTCATAAACCGTAACTTTGTTAAAAGCATTGATCAATCCTGATACTAAAATATTCCTATAATCCATTATAAAAGATTACAAAGATTTATATATATATTACGTTTAATTATATAGTATGAATTAAATTATTTTTTTTATGCTTATAAAAATAAATAGTTAGAATTTAAATACAAGTTTTTGTAATTCGTGAAATTGAAACGAATGAAAAATTATAACAAAAGGACCACTTGTATAATACATTTGAAACGAAATTCAATTTTCAATAAGCAACAATTGAATTTACTTAATTTAATAAATTTTAAGCGAAGCAATACTAAAAATATGGAAACGAAGAATTTGAAAGAAAAGGTTTTTTTGTAAAGCTCTATAAATAAAACAGGAAAGGTAACTTAAATTATATAAACAATTAACAATATATTAAAATAAACTATTTTAAAATATCTTAATCAGATAAATTGCAAATAATATATTCGACCTCCACCCCCCCCCCCCCCCCCACACACACACACCTTCCCATTATTATTGCTTTTTGTATCATTATAAAAAGATTGATAAAAGTTTAAATTTACTTGGGATAAATAATTACCAAATAGAATTATTTTCAAAAACGAAATTTTTAGAATAGTTATATTACTTCTGTATAAAGAAGTTATTAAAAATAAAACCATAATAGAGCATTTAAAAGAATCGTTAAAACAATTATGCAAAAGTTACCTGATTTTATGCAATTTTGCAGGGCCTGGAATCATTTGTATGAATTTTAATGAGTAAAAAAGCGTGGCGGATGAGTTCTGCATTTTACGTAACACATGAAGAGAGCAAATAAGGGATGAGGACTTTTGCCGAGGTGGGAGAAATCGGAGTAAGAGTGATGTCCAACATTTCCTAAAATACCTCCTTATCTTTCTCGAAGTTCCTTTTGCTAGTAACCATGGTAACGTGGACTCTGATAAAAGTCGCGAATGAAATCCCTTGATTGGACGTAAATTTTCCAAGTCCTCTTTTTAAAACAGAGTGTTCTTTTTTTTTGTCTATTTCTGCTGTCTGTTTCACGAAAATAATAATGGGAATATTAAAAAGAAAAATTCGATTTTTCTCTTTTCAAGTAATTATTTTTTTTTAAATTAAGAATAGAAGCCAAACTTTCATTGATAAGGGATTATTTTTTTACTTCGTAAATAATTAAAATATTTAATTGTGTTAATATTATTACACTGTGAAAAAGGGTACATAAAATGAGTACCTGAACCTACTAGGTTTTTTTTTATTACAATTGCATCGTAAATGAGAGATGACGTACTCAAATTTAAGTAACTGTACTATCTCAAAAATGAGTAGGGTGTTTAATATTGCTAATCTCAGCTTCTATTCAAGCCAGCTAAGCGACCTGACAAACTTAAAATTGTTTTTTAGAAGATGGTTTTCCACATTATTTGATGTAGATTGCTTAAATGGAAACCGAGTTATTACAACTCAATTATCTTACTTCCCATTATTTTGGTACACCTTTAAACATTTATTCTGTTTATAACTTCTTCAAGTCACCCTGGTAGTTTAACGGATAAGGATCTGGACTGCGGTGGTTGAGAATCTAGGTTCTATTCCCAGTAAGTCTTGATTGTAAATATCAATATTTATTTAAAATGATTTATGAAGGCAGCCTATGTAGGCTAGCATCTGCTCTTTTTATTAATTTTTACTCAATGTACTCGCGTTTGAATATATGCCCTTTTCAAAATTGAAACTTATGAATTCGGAGCCATTTATAAGCATCGAATGTACTCAAAAATGAGTATATTTTACTTATTTTTGTGTACCTATTTCAACTGTGCAAGTGATACATACTTACGAGGTCATTTTTTTTAGAAAAAAAATTCAAATATTTAATTAGAAAAAAAATATTCCTCATACGTTTCCATTGATACCCAAAAACGTGTTCATCAAAACCCAAGCTATATAAGTTTGTTAATAAATTAAAAATAACTTGGTCATAAAACGAAAAATTAACTTATGACGAAAAATATATGTTCCTGTATTTATATTCAAAGTTTTTTTTAAATATATCAGCTTTTTATTGTCTTTGAAAAGCTAAATTACTGCAATTAATAACCTCGACCATATATTTTTATTTTCTGTTTCGCTAACACCCCTAACAAAGCAGGGAGACGACATTTTGTCGACACGGAAACGCGTTGACATAATCCAACATTATTTCCATGTAAGTAAAAAAAACAGTTGACAGGGAAATTGGTAGTGTAATAATCATACGACCGATTTGTCGCCAAAATTGCTGTTTTACAGTTGGCGGGGTGGCGAGGGACAAGGAGCCCTGGGGAGCCGCCTGACCATCACCTGCGGTTCCACCTCACCTGCGGAGACTTCCTGCCAACCCTCCAGGATAAAGAGTCCCACCTCTTACATTTAGCCCCCACCCCCCTTCCCTCCGTTTGTAGTGTTCGAAATTGCATTGGATGTTTGTCTCTTATTGAAGTAATACAAAATGTAATTGAACAGAATTCCGAATGCAAATCACTGTTCAACAGAAGGATCTTAGATATGAGTAATTGAAATTTGAATAAAATCAATATTATCTATAATGATAAAAGAAAGAGTGTGTACTTCTGTGGCACGCAAAACACTATCTTCCACTACGCGGACATGTCTGAACATGTATGTGTAGATGCTATTCAACCTGTAATTGAGCACTTGAGGCTTGAAACTTTAAAATTCTGTTGAGTTTTTCGTTTATAACGCCTTTAGAAGCTATTTTTTTTTTAATGGCCATTAAAAAAATTGTTATTTATTTAAATTGTTATATAATTACATTGTTTTAAAATCATAATATCGTGACAACAAATGAAATACTTTCAAATAAATTCATATATTTATTGTTTTAAACAATTGAATGTTGAAAAATTGCTTTTGAGAAATAACTCTTTCTGATAAAAGCTTCAGCGGGAATACTAACATTCGGAGATGTACTTGACGTTGCCTGAACAATAGACCAGTTAGTGGGCCTTCGAGAAAATTAAGGACAAAGAATAAACGGGGAGAATGAACCAATGGGGTAAAAAAAATTAACGCGAGTAACAGCTAGTTTTTTTTAAACCATACGACCGACCTATGAAGCTATAATAAAAAAACATACTTAATTATCAACTTTCCATAAACCATAAATTAAACGAAAATACCGATAAAATAAAACAAATAACGTTATTTGTCGCTAAACTATCATAGTTTAAACTGCTTAATTTACCAAAAAAATAATTACTTATGTGATAAATAAATTTTTATTAAATACTAATGTAATTATCAAAATGTATACGCTGTATAATTAAATAAAATAAAATATTTAAATAAGCGAAAGAAACCTATAAAACTTGCCAAGCACTCATTTTCATAATTATACAAATTCAGATAAAAGCTTTCGTTAAAGGAAATGTCGTTGACATTAAATTACATTAAACGGAATGAACTCTTTCTGTTCTTTTTATTTTATTTAAAATTGTTCGTTAAATTTTTTGTAGTCCTGTCACCTAACAAATAAAGTTTAATTTAAGATAAAAACTCATCCTATAGAACATTCCGTTAAGAATATTAAAATACAAATGCTACGTTAAAGCTACGCAATAAAAATACATAAAATCTAGACATGTTTCGGGAGATACATCCCCCTTCATCAACAGAAATGAAAAAGTCTGAATGCACAATAAAATGAAAATAAAACCAGAATTGAAAGCGTTGCCAAAGAACAAAAACTATCTCAATCGGTTGGAGTTAACTATTGCGTTGGGAACAGCAAGGGTTTCATTTACAATTGAATCAATAGTGATAAAAACGTGAAACACCTGCAGGAAGTAAAGTTCAATTGGAAAATCGAGCTTGCAAATTAAATGTGGGTTAGAAAAATTAAATATATAATTATGTTCCCAAGAGTGCCTGACAATGGATGACTTCTTTATTTCTTGTTTGACAGTATTCGCTTGGTATTACTTAATTCAAATAATTTCGTATTAAGAAGCAACAAGACACATATCTAGATTTTATGTATTTTTATTGCGTAATTTTTGTCGTTGTAATTAGAATGTAATAATATTTAATTAAACTTTAAATTATTTATGCAAAAATACTAAAAATGGTACTTATTGTAGAAAGATTAATAAAAATAGTTTACCTGTTAAAGACAAGAATGATCTATTTAAAAAAAATTATAAGCCATTTATATTCCAAAAACTAAAGAATTACTCTAAAATATTACTGATTTTAATAACCTTGCCTTTAAAACAACATGTTAAAAAGCATCATGTTGTATTAAAAAATAATTATGTATTTATTTTCGATTTTAAAAATACACTTTTGTTAAATAACTTTTATCGTTACCTGGAAGCCACTCCAGTTATCATCAAGGCTACCTCCATCAGTCTTCAATCTAAAATTAATAAATAGAATGATTTTAATAACGCAGGATTTAGTTTTTACACAAATTCTTAGCAAAAAAATATTTACCCTAGTGTAGGGCCGCAAAGGAAGAAAAGAGTGATTTCCTTTTTATGTGAAAAAAAGGATTGTTACCCCTTGTTTGTGACCTGGTTTCATTCTAATAAAAATATCTTTGAGAAAAAGGAAAACTAGCAGAGATACTTTTCAGCTGTCGGTAAAGTAAACTAGAAGAAATGCGATGTTCTTATTTAATGTCTGAAAAATGACACTCGTGATTTAGTAACCAGCTGCGCTACTTCGGGTTAAATTATACGATCTTTATTTTTAAATTTCGGTAAAAAAAATTGGTAAAATACATTAAAATGAATATTAAATGTTTTATCTGTTTCAAATGTTGGGTTATCCCGACATTTCCATTAACTGAAAATATCGATAAGAAAGTTGATTGAAAAAAGGTTGAAAGTTTCGTTTTCATCCCGTTCCGAATTCAGCGTTAATATTCTTAATCGCTATATTTATTTATATTCTTCCTCGTTATGTCAATTTTTTAATCCGTTTTAAAGATGACTATATTGCTGTGCTATAAATTGTTCATATAGGCAACGCCGAAAACAAATTCCAGGAAAGTCACCTCGCAGTTATATATTCGATTTTTATTTAAGTTAAAAGTTAAATTTGTAAGGGAAAAAAATTGTAGTAAAGTTTTATAAAATTGTTTTTTCCTGATTTTTTTTTATTTATTATATTATTTTTTTTTATTTATTATATTATTTTTTTTATTTATTATATTTTTTATTATATTATATTATTTTTTTTATTTATTCTATTTTTTATTATATTATATTATTTTTTTTATTTATTCTATTTTTTATTTATTATATTATTTTTTTTATTTATTATATTTTTTATTATATTATATTATTTTTTTTATTTATTCTATTTTTTATTATATTATATTATTTTTTTTATTTATTCTATTTTTTATTATATTATATTATTTTTTTTATTTATTATATTTTTTATTATATTATATTATTTTTTTATTTATATTTATTATATTATATTTTTTTATTTATATTTGTTATATTATATTATTTTTTATTTATATTTATTATCTTATTTTTTATTTATATTTATTATATTATATTATTTTTTTATTTATATTTATTATATTTTTTATTTATTTATCGAAAAAGATTACATTCCTGTATGTTATTTTAGTGTGAATCCATATTTTATTTATGTTATTTTTAACATTTTTATATTTTTAAAAATATTATGTTGACTTTTTAACGGATACAAAACGAATGGTATACATTTTATTGTGAATTTATTTTATTTTTGACAGTTTTTTTTTAAAGGTATATAATTAAATTATATTAAAATATAAACAATGTTGAATATTCTAAATTAGTTTTTTTCATGTAAGCTCTTTCGAATTCCCTAATACTTTAACATTATTCTTGTTGTTTGTATAAGTTTATAAATTTATATTTAGTAGACTATAGCACATTTTTCGAAAATAGTTGTTTTTAATTAGAATAAACCTATATAATATATTATCAATTTAACAAATAACAATTAGCTAAACGAAATTAATAATAGTGTTTCAAGTATCTTTGAAAAATTACAAATGCATCTAGCACATAGAAAATTTGAAAACATATTTCTATTCTTTCAAATATTTGTTTCTACACTCGATTAGCCTTATAACGACGATACATATGAGGTACATATGAATGTATTAAACAATATTGACTATCTTAGAATACCGCTTAGACATGTGTGTGTGTTTTTAAATAATTAAGTATCTTAAAATTAATTTAAAACCAGAAAATATATACATACTCTTCTCTTTAAGTACGATAATGCAAATATATATTATAAAAAAACATTAAGAAATATACATTCACACTTTGTTTACGACAGGAATTAGTTCCCTCCTGTACACATATGGCATACGAAACTTAACAACTGGGGTGCAAACAGCAGACTTTGCTCTTTTCAATTTGAGCAGGCAAAAGCTTTCCGGCAACGTTGCCACGCTTAGTCCATGTAGCTATTAGTTTAGGTCAGTGCAATAGAATAATAATTTTTGCCATTTTTTTGGAGTGTTGCTATTTGGAAAAACTATAATGTAGTTTTGTTTATATGATATTTATAAAACCAGACAATTTAAAAAAAAATACTATGTGTGGCGAGTGAAGCAAGAAACAACTTGAGTTTCTTTTGCGATATGGAAAACATTTTTCAGGCGACCCCCTCCCCCTTACCGCCCTCCCTCCCACTTAATTAAAAACCAAAAAAGAAATTATAAACTTTAATAATAAAAATACTTCCAAAAGTGCACTCTGAAAATTAAAAGGACTCCAAATCAAAACTGGGTTAAGCGTATTTTATAACGAGAATACTACACTATAAAAAAATATACTTAAAAATGTGTACTTGAACATACTCGTGTTTGTTTGAGTACAATTGCATCGAAAGTGAGCGATGACTTACTCAAATTTAAGTAATCGTACTTTCTCAAAAATGGACAGTGTGATTTAATATTGCTAATTTCGACTTCTGTTAAATCCATCTTAATAAAGCGACTTAACAAGCTTAAAATAGTTGTTCAGAAGATGATTTCTACATTATTTGATGTCGATTGTTTAAATGGAAACTGAGTTATTGCAACTGAATTATCTTACTTCCCATTCTATTGCCACACCTTTTTGGCATTTTTCCTTTTTTTCTGTTTATAACTTCTTCACGTCACGTCGCACTGGCAGTACAACGGATAAGAACATGGACTGCGGTACCTGAGGATATTGGTTGGACTCCCGGTAAGTCTTGATTGTTATTGATGATATATATTGAAAGTGATTTATGAAGGCAGCCTGTGTAGGCAAGCAACTACTCTTTTTATTCATTTTTACTCATTTTTGAGTACATGTCTTTTTCGCAAATGAAACTTATGTATTTGGAGCTATAATAAGAATCGAATCTAATAAAAAATGAATACATTTTAGTTATTTTTTAATACCTATTTTTAACAGCATAGAAATTGTATAATGGTGTATGATCCATTTTTTTTTTTGTTTTCATTTAAAAACTCTATCCAATAATTGAAGACAATCCCTTCTCATGGCCGCAGCATCCTCGGAGTCTCAACAATCTCTTAATAAGCACATTGCTCCCGAACCCTTCAATTACAGTGGCTGCGACACCCTCGAAGCAGCGTGCGGTGCGGCGATAGAGGGTTCGCTATGAATGCTTAATGAGGGGCACCCCCGCGACTGGGGCCCCTTTTTTTTCTCTACGGTGGCCGCCGTACACGCCAGCCGTCGTCATGGATACGGGGAGATATGCAGTCATCTACCTGACTACATATTGACTGAGTCGGCCGAGCGTTCTTATATTTGTACCGCTTAAATTTCGGATGCCGTGAGTCCGGTGTCACGTTTCGGTTTCTGGAGTTAATGAGATCTGCAAGGTAAACGAGGGCCATAAATGGGTGGTCACTAAATGGCCCAATGATGAATTACTGTGCTCGTAATCACATCGATGGACTATTGGAATAGTAATAAAAGAGCAATTAGCATAATTCTCGTTCAGCGGTTACTTTTAAAACATGCACTCTGTATCATATTTCATTACTGAGTGCAGAGGCATAAGCATTATGTTAGTTTGAAAATGGCTTTATTATTTATTAGTAAGGTCAATTTCGAAATTGTAGTGAATCATTATTAATAGAAATTTAAAGAGGGTTGGGATTTGATATTCTGTTGTTTAACTTTCTACTTGGAAAAATATTTTGTTGGGGTGGGAGGGGAAGCTGTGTGGGAAAGAATGCGATCAAATTTGATATTTTATCATATAAACGCTTCTTATAAATAGAAAAATATTTATATGTAATATTTATAATAATAATAATAATATTTATATTTATAATAAAATAATATTTACTATTTATATTTATAATAATAATAATATTTATTATTTATACTAATAATATTTATATTTATAATAAAAATATTTATATTTATAATAAAAATATTTATATTTATAATAAGAATATTTATATTCATAATAAAAATATTTATATTTATAATAAAAATATTTATATTTATAATAAAAATATTTATATTTATAATAAAAATATTTATAATAATAATAAAAATATTTATAATAATAATATTTATATTTATAATAATATTTATATTTAAATATTTAAAAATACATAGAATAAATAAAATAGAAAATATTTTTTATTGAATGTAATATTTTTTTATTAACTTTTTTTACTTGCAAACTGCAAATTTACATACATAGACTCAAAAATAACATCCTTTCAAAAAATCTAGGCCCCCTTCAAAAATTGCAAAATATTAATTTATTTGTAGTAAAAAAATCCCTTTTCGAAATTCACAGATGAGGTTAGACCTCTTGACTTCAGGTGTAGTCCCAATTTTCGCCCACCATTGTGGCCATGGAGCCCACCGGGAGCTTTAAATCCACTCCACCCACTCAATACCAAGATGCAAATATAACATAATTCCTCCACCCTCGCCACCCTCCGCCGACTTGCTTCTTTTTTATTTTATTTCCTATAATGCAGGCAGCAGGCATTGTGTGTGGCACACGCATCTATCGTTCGAAGCTTGGAGGAGGGACTCCAGGAAAGGGAAAGTGCTGTTCTGTGTCGGAGATTGAGATCTAGAGGTTTAAGAATCCCAAATGGACATCGGGAGGTTAATTGAACTGAGCACGCAGCCAAGAGGAAGTTTCGGTTCTGGAACTTGTTGCCGAAATATCTTCGATCAAATTTTTATGAATATAGAAGAAGTAGTATGGAAGGGGTGTAGGAGAAGTGGTGTTGTCAGGTAACATGGGGTACTTGAAATCAACAAAGACAAATACTTGAAAGCAAAGAATACAACTCAAAAACAAAGAAAAATAAACAATATAACAACAAAAGTCTCAGTATTTTCTAACTCAAAAAAAGGAGAAGGGTGGATCCAATTTGGAGAGTGTCTTGGCTGGATCCCCAAAACCCGTAGTGGAGCGGAAGAAGAGGACAACTACTTTACTTGTGAATTTTGTAAATAATATTCTTAAATAAGTAGTCAGTAAAATAAAAATTTCCACACTAGTAGTCAGTTAAGTATGAATATATGTTACTTTTACCCTGAAAATGTATTTTTTCTAATTTCTCATAAGGTTATAATGTGCAGCTGGTGTTCCATTTATTGCAAATTTCAAGATACGAGAATATAATTAAAACTTGGTTAGTTGAGAGAATACAGTGCCGACTCTGAAGATTGTTAAAGATGTGTTACAAAAAATTCGAGTGTTTCCTTGTATGTGAAGTGCAAATACATTTACTTTTGCATATTCTAAATAAAGAATTTTATTCGCCTATTATTGATTTCTATAGATAATTTCACGAGAATTGAGGGAATAACGTACAGTTAAACAGTCATTTCAAAACTTTTTTGTGGTATTACTAAAAATTACCTCAATCTTAAAACCCGTTGGTTTCAAAAAAAGTTACGCTAATCCTTTATTTAAAAAAATACCGTGTCTGAGCCACAAAGGGCAGGATGAACTTGGAAGCCGTCTGCTTGTTCAGAAAAACCGAGAAACGCACCAAAAAGCACGCAGAAAACCGTTCAAACATCTGGTTTCGTTTTTTCTCTATTCCCAAAGGAGTGTACATACGAGTGAATTAGAGCTTGCCGCAAAGTTCGCTGTAAACAGCGACTATCTCCTCTTTCCCCTTTCCTACAACAGGGGGACAGGGGCAGTCTTGTTGTTTATTGTTGTCGCCCATAATCACGCGAATGATACTTTTTTCTGTTTTTTTAGAGGTTCCGCAATCCTTTGTGGGCTTCTATAGTGGGTGGACGTAACTTGAAAACAGGAACTCTCCGAGAAAACAGGTTGCGGGGGGGTCACTGTCAACGTGCTTTTTTGGGAAAAAAAAAAGGGGGAGGGCGACAAAAATGTGATGACATCTGCAAGCCAAAAGAGGGCATAAAGGAAGGAGAGGGAGAAAAAAATAAAAGGGTTTCTGAAAGGGTAACAGAGGAGGTTGCCGAGTACAATATTTTGGCGGAGTAGCGCAATATTGAAGAGATTTTATGCTCATATTCGCATTCGTTCAATATTCTTTTTGGTACACTATTAATTTCATAAGGGTAATTTCTAAGTTTAAAGACATTATACAGGATGTGGTAGAAACGACATATGATTCAATGAATACAAGACTTACACAAATCTCAACTTGTCAATCATTTTTCAATACAAGACAGTTTATACTTTAAACTGGTTACAAATGTGCTTTAGTATATAAAATAACACTTATTTTTTTCGTTTTCACTACGTAATAAACGTTAAAATTTAATTTAAATGAATTTAAAATATTTAAAAGTTAAATCAAAGGTAAGATATGTGCACTGTGAGAATGGGGACTGATCGGAAAAATTATACATATGTAGTCAATTGCTATACAGATATGTGTCACATTCAAATTTATACAAATAAACTAAAACTTTCGAATTAAGTGAATAGCAATATTAATGGTATTTTTGTCTATATGTAAAAAATAAGTACAAATATATTACGTATCCCACGTAGTAAATACAAGATTTTTAATTATTAAGTTAGAAAATATACTGTGTACTATGATTTACATACTACACTGTTAAAAATAGGTAATCAACAATAAGTAAAGTGCACTCATTTTTGATTACATTCAATGCTTATCATAGCTCCGAATACATAAGTTTCAACTTTGAAAAAGATATGTACTCAAAAATAAGTACAATGAATAAAAAAGCAGATTCTAACCTACATAGGCTGCCTTCACAAATCACTTTCAATAAATATCAACAATTACAACCAAGACTTCCCGCGGGAATTGAACCCAGATCCTCGGGAACCTTAATCTTGTACCTTAGACGTTAAACTAAGAAGGCGCTTTCAAGAAGTTATAAGCAGAAGAAATGTTTAAAAAAAGTGTGGAAAAAGAATGCGAAGTAAGGTAATTGAGTTATAATAACTCAGTTTTCATTTAAGCAATCGACGTCAAATGATCTGGAAAACCATTTTCTGAACAACTATTATGAGTTTGTCAGGTCGATTTGTTAAGATAGCTTGAACAGAAGCTGAAATTAGCAATATTAAAGTACAATGATCATTTCTGGGAAACTACAGTTACTTAAATTTGAGTTCGTCATCGCTCATTTACAATGCAATTATACTCAAAGAAAAAAAAACTAGTAGGTTCAGGTACTCATTTTTAAGTACCTTTTTTTTACAGTATATGGTTTAAAAAAAAACATTAGTGTATTTAACACTTATGTAATTAAGTAAAAGTACTTAAAATTAACTGAACGGATATTTTTCATCTTGGTTCGAAATTAGCGGTCTTAGTCGTATTTTGCACTTAACATGCTTTTAATTTTATGCAAAAGAAGCTTTTACGACTACAAAAAATTCGTAACAATTGGCAGTTCGGCTGAAGCTAATTGAATTATTTTAAACTACGCCTGAGCAGAACATTTTGGCAACTAAAAAAATGTATATGTGCCAATGACGCCTAACTTTTAATCTCCTAATTTCGAACCCTTTCATCATACTGTAAACTGTATTTTTTTAAATACATGTCTTTTATTCACTGTTAATTACAAAAATTTCACGTTTTTCAGTTTCATATTGAAAATGTTTGAATATACACTGTGGCAAATTTGAAGTAGTTTCTTAAAATAAATCTGAACTTATATCAATTTGAACTTGACCAAACTTGAAAAAAGTCATCAATGGAAAAAATTTATTTCAAAGTTACGTATTCAAGAAATTTTGTACCAAAGGTTAATATTGAATCGAAAAAATGTTTAGTTGTATTAAGTAGCATAAATATTTGGTGTTAATCGATTTAAAATATAATGAACTATTTTTTTAATGCAATAAAATATATTTTTTTCGTATATTTGATGATAATATTTGACCATAACTTGCTAATCGTCGCCACTGAGTAGAATCCTATATACTCAAATCCCCCGGAGTTATCGAAAAGGGGGTCCCGCGTGAGAGAGACAAAATTTATGACTCCAACTCCAGAGATTTATTTGGCGACGACAATTGGCGAACTTCAAAATGTTTGTGCAACAACCTCCGACCTCCTCTGTCAAGTCAACAACGTGTTCGACAATACTCACCCCAAGAGGGGCTATTTAGGGCCCATGAAAAGGCAGTAATCGTGAGGGTCACCCGTAAGTTAGCTTCAGCCCTTTGTGGCCTCGGTTACCTCTTTCAATCGGGACACCATTATTTGTGTTCGGTGGGCGGACGTGGTCACATAACACCGCATCCATCTTGCGGCACAATGGCGCAACCCCTCTCGGCCCGGCTGAACACCGTGACCGATGGAACGGCGGTTGGCACACTCCTCGACAATTACACTCTCTCACCGCAGACGAGCTAACGTTTCTTGTTGTGACCTAATACACAATGCGCATGGGTAGTAAGGGATTTATGGGGTCCTGAACTCGACCACAGTTGTGGAGAGTTAATAGTTAATTTTTAATGAACGTATTGCTTTTGGTGAAAGCTGCGATGTCAGGTTTTAGCTGTTTTGAAGTCTGTTGAAATTGTCTCAAATTTAATTAAACTACAATAAATTCAAGTCCATTTAATTGTTATTAAATTATCAAGGTATCTTTTAGATTGATTTATCCGTGTAAAGGATCAGGTGTTGACATCCTCAAATTTTAAATAAGCATTCCCTGTTATAACATTTGTCCCTTTTTTATTGTCATTAAACAATGGGGTGATTTCAACGTGGGAAACGTCATTTAATATGTTATAGGAGAAACGTCGCCAATACGGTTGCCAATAATAAAGGCGGAAGGAAAAGAAAGTGTGTAAAGCCAGAGTGTAGTCCCCCTTTCCCCCACATACATAATGCAAAGGAAAAGGTACTTAAAAATGAGTATCTGAACCTACTCGTTTTTCTTTGAATACATTGCATCGTAAATGAGCGATGACGTACTCAAATTTAAATAACCATACTTTCTCAAAATGAACAGAGTGATTTATTATTGCTAATATCAGCTTTTGCTCAAGCCATCTTAAAAAAGCACGATGACAAACTTAAAATAGTTGTTACGAAGAAGGTTTCTACATCATTTGA
Organism: Troglohyphantes excavatus; assembly: GCA_963932185.1. Classification (NCBI taxonomy): domain Eukaryota; kingdom Metazoa; phylum Arthropoda; class Arachnida; order Araneae; family Linyphiidae; genus Troglohyphantes; species Troglohyphantes excavatus. The sequence goes on from OZ010669.1 coordinate 48,166,874, forward strand.
TGTCGAGTGCTTAAATGGAAACTGAGTTATTACAGCTCAACTATACTATTTCTCATTCTTTTGACACACCATTTTAACATTTCTTCTGTTCATAAATTCTTCAAGTCGATCTTGTAGTTTAACGGATAAGGCTCCGTACTGCGGTGCCTGAGGATCTGGGTTCGATTCCCGGTAAGTCTTGGTTGTAATTGTCGATATTTATTGAAAGGGATTTATGAAGGTAGCCTACGTATAATAGAATCTGCCCTTTTTACTCATTGTACTCACTTTTGAATACATGTCTTTTTCAAATTTGAAACTTATGTATTTAGAGCCATGGTAAGCATCGGATGCACTCAAAAATTAATACATTTTATTTATATTTGAGCTATATCTACTTGGACAAGAAGACTCTATCGAATTCTGACAACATAAGTATAAGAACCAAACAGGAGCTGATGACACAAAAAAGGGCCGAAAAGGAATCTGAGTAAATAACTTTCGTTCAAACTTTTGAGATTCTTGTTTCGTCAAAAGTCAAGTTTTGAATGACAAAACGATTGCCAGATACAATGAAAGTAGTCTTGACGATTGCAGAATTTAAAAAAATTATAGTGTTATTTCTGAGATTGAATAAAATCTCGTATCAATCACAAGTCCATTGGCAAACTATGTTCTACATTCACAAAACTATTTTGCGCACGAGTTTTTTCGAACACTGACTGATTGAAGAAAATTATTCTTTTTTACTGCAGTGAATAAATATATCAGTGCTTATCAAGCGCTAAAACAAAAACAATATCTATTTATCTCCACCGACGTGCTTTACATAATTTTCGACAATTAGGAAATATGTTTTGGCAAAAGCATTTGAATTTCCGACTAATACTGATTTTAACTTTTTACAGTTTCCGGGAACATTCCCGTTGATTTTACTACAATAACTTTTTAATTTATTCCCCTCGAAAGAATACATTAATATATTGGTATTTTTAATACCTTATTAACTCAAACAGCAGACGATAAATTAGATTTTAAATTATTTTCATTAAACTTCAAATAACTTGTTGTAGTCTTATGCATGCTAACTTTTGTTGAATATTTTTACATTCTAGTTGTCCTAATCGTAAGGTTATAAGAGATGTTTTTGGTAAAAACATAATATACATTAAAATTGACATTGGAATTCTTTTCTAGTTGTTTAGCTGAAATTCTTGTATAAAAAATGCATTATTAGTATCGTGCGTTTAGAGATTTTTTTCTTTTTGAATTTCGTTTGGAGAGTTAAAACTATACGATCCATACTTCTGAAATGCTTTTAATTAAAAGGATTCATAAAAAAATCTATAGAACAAATTAAATAAATGGTTCATATTAATTTTTACTTTAATATTACAACATTATTTTATATGGGATTTTAAATATCTTTTACAAAAAACTGCCATGTCATACACTACGTTAAAAATGACTTAAAAGTCTCACTTTACATTGTGGTTATATTAGTATATTTCCAAGAATGTTCCTGAGCGAATGTTACCCAAAGATTGTTTATCAAAGAAGTTTGCAAATCAGTTATTAATTTGTGGGTAGTATTTTTTCTTAATGTATTTGGGATAAGCAAATTGTACACACATACACAAAAAAATATCTAAAAACTTCCTTATATTTGTTAACAATATTTTTTGATACATTTTCAATAAAATTTCCTAATGTATTTTAAATTATTTTTTTCATAAAACTACTTAAAAATATCGAACATTAATCAAGAATATTTTTAACTGAAAAAATTTCTGAATAGCAAAATAATATTTTTTAAAAAGTCATATTAATATTTTAGAGGTTATTTATCTTTTAATAAATCTCACATGGAGAAATTATTTTAAATATGTTTAATAGGAAATATGATTTTTTTAAAATATATTTGTTTTTATACTAAAATAGTTTAATTAAATTTTTAAAAAATTGCTAAATTAATCCTAAAATTAAACATATCAGCTTAAAATTACTTTAGGTAACATCCGGTATATATAAATTAATTTCGTAAAATATATTTTTTTTTATTGAGATAATTTTTTAATCATATTATTATTAAAGTGATTATAGTAAGTAGCACTTACGAAAATTTTTTTATCAATAAATTATTATTCGCTGAAGCTCTAGTTTAAAAAGCTTAGTAAAAAAAAAAAGTTAAACATTTAAAAAGAGAAAAAAAAATACGTTTCGACAAATTTCTCATCCTGAAAAAATTGCCTGGGACATGAATTGATAACCGGAAAGTTGCCGAGTGAAATCGATAAATTTTCATAAGCATCAACTGAATCCGAAAACAAATACATTGCAAAAGTAAAATAAAAACTTACATGAAACACACACGCAAACGAAAATTATCACACTTACTTCATTAAAATCCAGACTATAAGGTGAAAAACCTCCTAAAGCACAAACACGCATTATATATTTTCCATCGATGCCAATACAGATTGATTGTAACTTGTCTTGATGTAAAATCCCTTAGTCAGATCGCAACTGCTAATTTTCCGACGTCTTTGCGTAATAGCAACAGTAAACCTAAACACTATTTCGAAATTATACACTTATGTAACTCCACCACTTCACCCAGCTCTGTCTTCAACCAGATTACTGCACCCTTTACTGAGGCAATCGTTCCTGACCAACGAAAACACAACTCTATCAACAAAGCATAGGCGACACTGAAGTTTAGGACTAGACGTCAGGGGAGGGGTTAAGAAAACCCAAATCGTTTACAGCATTTGACCAGAGGGCGTGAAGGGTGAGATCGCCCTATCCCCTCTTTAAAAAAAAAAGAACGATCTGTCACCCATGCTTTTCACTTTGCCGATTTCTTTACCCATGATTTCGCACAATGTTCTTTGAACGGGAAAACAGAAAGGACGAGTTAGAGCGTTGTACTTGAATAGCCGCAGAGCTGTGTTTGTTTGTAAGCTTCATTGTTGAAAGGGAGAGACGTTCTTGAATACACAACTGCTTGTTTCTGTGTTTGAGAAAGTCCGATCGCATTCAAGACGCCTTTATGGTCTGTTTCACATGGAAGTAAAGTGTGGGATACCAATGGAAGGATTGGACCATGGGGTGCTGGAAGTTTCCCGAGGGACCAGTGAATTTTAAGATTGCGACGCATGTAAAAAAGAATATAGTTTAAAAAAAGAGAGGAGAAAGTAAGAAAAAGAATAAATTTTGATCTTAAGTTGAATAAAAAATTTCGAATGTATGGTGAGAATACAAAATGTCGGAGAAAGTGGTGTAGATAGATTGTATCGAACGAAAAAGAATTTATTTGTATTCTGCCTTTAAACACAAAAATAACTATGCTTCCGGCTAATCACGATTTCACACGATGTATGTTACAGAGTGTAAACTAATCTTTATTCACCAAGTTAGTAATACCAAATTAGATACTTTTTTATTATTATTATTTAATGTTTAAACTATTTATTATAATTTAATTACATAGTTTGGACATATATTGTAAACTTATTTTGAAGAAATTTTCAGCAACATTTACGTAATTTTAAATAAAGGCCAATTTATTAAGGAGATAGTAATTTTCGTTTTTTAAATTTTATATTAATACTGCATATTCTTATATTTTGTTTAATAAAACTCCAATCAATAGTCAAATAAGTAGTCATTTGCTCTTAATAGGGTTATGAATTTCTATTATTGATTTAAGTAATTGATTTTTTATAAGAAAATTCATTAACAATTTTCATTGTGACTAAATTTAAAAGAATTAAAATATTAAGCGTCATTTAAAGGTATACAAATGACTTTATGTTTGTATTTTGTGAATACGTGTCCCTCTGAGATGTTAGAAAATGTGTAAAAAAAGTTCAAAGTTGTTCTATCCTCAAAATAGTTTACTCTATATTTGCAATGAATGCATATTATATTTATTTTTAATTTTTATTATTTTAATACAGATATCTTCCAAGAAACCGCCCAACGTTTTAGATTGAAAAATATTTCAATGTCAAATATTTTTATAAATTTAAAGTTTATGTGTATTGCTAAAAAAACTGGAAATCCATGAACAACCTAAGTCAGAAAAGTTTGAGGACCAAGGATCGGCGGAACAACTGCAACTGCGATAGTATACGACCACTTCTTCAAAACAAGAGATATTTTACACTGTAAAAAAGCAGTAATTTTTACGGAAAATTATCGCATATTTTACAGGTTAAAACCGTAACACTAACTTTACGGTCATTTTAAGTAGGGTTGAATTACGGACTTTACGGTAATTTCCCGTAACTTTTTCCAATTTCCCGGGGGGGGTTGTTTTAAACCGTTTTCCTATACCAACTTTCAGTTTAACACCGTATTACCTGAAACTTGCAGTTTTAAACCATTTTGAGTCTTATTGGCCGAATAGACAGATCGTTGGACTCTGGAATGAGAGTTCCGCGATTCGAATCAGCTCATGATTTTGAATTATTATTTTATTTAAAGTCGTCTTCATTTTTGATGAAATAAATTTCGTTAAAAAAACGTAGAAGGAATTTCCTCCATTTGACAAAATATTTCATCGAAACATATATCAGGTGTCTGTTTCGTCAAAAATGACATTTGAGAACGCATTTTTAACAGTGCAATATAAAAATGTAATCTATATTACATATTTGGTAAACTGTTAGTCTTGCAAAAGAAATAACTTGATAAAAAATAAAGAAAAAGGATAAGTATTAAAAATTAAATTTTTTATGTGTGTTTTATTAAAGTGGAGTATTTCGCACATTTTACGAAAATTGGATCATTTTGGCAATATAAATGGCAATCTTTTAAAAATAATTAGTGAGTACATAATATTTTATTTAAAATAATAATCAAACTAAAGTTAAAAAAAAAAAACTTATAGAAACGGATTGCCAGTCCAACTACCGGCGCATGCTTGTGAAGTTAGTATTTAACAACAAAAAGTCATTAAGAATAGTTGAACATGCGGCGCCAGAATGTTTTCGAAAGGGTGATGTATCACTGAAGGCTACGTATAAATCTCAATCACAACACAGGTGCGATAATGGGAAACAGACTGAGAAGCAGAGCTGAAGGACAAAACCTTTTTTTAACAAGGGTCTTTACTTTCTTACCTAACCTTTTCATTGAAAGTGCTTTCTTTTCTTTAGCCGAACATACCACATTGGACAATGTCAATGGCACCCTGTCTCCCGAAGGCTGGCTATCCCGAGGGTGTTTTTTGGTTTGCGCGAACAACAAAGGGACGACATGAAAGGGCTAAAAAGGACATCTGTACGGCGAGGAACGTTCCCATGGTTCTGCTACAAAGGTCGAAACTTAACCTTTTGTTCAGAAGGCGCCAAGCGACATGAGTTGGACCAAAACTTTACATCGATTAGATGATTTTGATAATTACATTATTTCGACGAATTTGATTTAGAAAATTTATATTTTTATTAAAAATTATTTTTGTTGTTAAAAAGGCTGGTTAGCAGATAATACCAATTTGTTTTCCATGAATGCCTATAAATATTAAGTTTTAATGCAAAATCAGTTAGTCTTTTTTTTATGTATGAATATGGTTCTTAATTTACTATCGCATTTAAAAATGCAATATCGTATTTAAAGAATTTTTGTCATTTTTGACGAAACAGACTCCTGCTATATGCTCCAATTATTAAATAGTTCGTCAAACTGTGGAAATTCATTCTGTCATTTTTTAAACGAAATTTTTTCATCAAAAATAAGGACGATCTTAAATAATAAAATAACTTAATAACGACGACCTGACTCGAATCGGGGACCTCTCGTTCCAGAGTTCATAGCTCATCTATCCACTTGGCCAAGAATACTCGGTAGAATTTTGACATTATAAGAACCAAGCATGAGCTGATGACCCAGAAAAGGGCTGAAAAGAAATCAAGGTAAAAATAACTTACGTTCAAAATTTGAGGATTATTGTTTCGTCAAAAATTACGTGATTCAATACCGAAACGATTGTCAAATATAACGAAAGTAGCCTTGACGATCGCAGAATTCTCAGAAATGACTGTTATTTCTGAGAGTACTGGTAACACGAGGTAGACCATCCCTTGGTAAACCATTGAATACAATATTTTGATATTTATTCAGCAAAATGAGGTGTTTGTGTTTGAAATGTGCTAAATATTCAATAAAAAGCTGTTGTTTGAACAAGTTTAGTTATTATAAATTATAGTAGGTGCTCTCCATTTACTTAAAACTGCGAATTGCAATATTAACCAATAGAAATTCATGACACAATGCAAACGCAAGTCTGTTGTGTATCATTTTGCATTTTGAATGCAAATGTCTTAAATATTAAAGCACGCGTACTTAATCATCAAACAAAATTTTTAATTATAAACTATATATTAAGTTTATACACCAACAAATTAATGACATAACTTTTTTTTAAAAAAGTGCCATTTAAAATTTCAAACAGATTTTGGAAATATGGTTTTATTACATCCTGTTTATGAAACGTACCTACTCCCTGTTGTACCCCAATGAAACAAATGCATTGCATTGTACAGTGAAACGAAGGGTCACCTGCGCAAATACACCTGATTACGCTAAATACAATAGACTTGGTGTCACGGTATCCCTTTTTTTCCCCTCTCGGATATGGGATAAACCTTCCGCGGTGTTTTCTCTTTTCCCTCAATGAGTAGGAGGGATTAATAGGGGAATGTATGCATAATGTAATCTATAAACACAGTACTCAAAACTAATATCATAAACATGCGATTCCTATGAGTGCTGTTCGTTTTTTCTAAAATGTATGTATTTATACTAACTACATAAGTCAATACTTTTTGGAAATAACAAGTTACATTGCACTGTATTTCTAACTTTCAAATCAGCTATTCGTAGTTTTTAAACAATGGCAGGTGATACATAGAAAAAAGAGCGTAATGTTATATTTTCTTAACTTGATATCAATACCAAGAAGCACCGAAAAGAAGGTACTGTGCACTATTTTATTAAAATAAAAAAAAAGTTTCCTGATGTTTTCGACGGAAAAATTGCGATGGAATCACAAATTTTCATTTTTAAACAAAAGTAACACTAACAGTGTGACAAAGTGTAGCAAACTGCAAAGGTTAAAACGACAATTATGCTAATAACATAAAATTAAATATATTTATTTAATTCCCTCTCATGCTGACTTAAATATTTGTTTACCGATAGCTAGATGCGATACTCAAGATTCGAGGTTTGCACTCAAATGTTGGAGCTGTCTAGGGTCTAATAAAGACTTCAAATAAAGGGAAATTCGCTTTCAAACAGAGGCCCTATTACTCTCAAATCGAACATGGAACATCAAGTCAAACTTTTACATGCACTAACCATTTATTAAAATATATTGAATACTCATAATCTTTTGTATTCAATAAGTTTTCTCTTTTCTAATTTTCAAGCAGATTAAACTACACATGAAATTAATGATTTTTTTTACTAATATATATACATGTAAGCTTTTTTCGAAAAAAAATTTAATTGAGTAGCAAACTATTTAAAGATGTGGAAGTATTTTTATGTCATGAGTGATTTGGTGACCCTCAGAAATCTAAAGTGTAAGCCCAGATGTCACAGGCTTATTTCGGTAATCGGGCCCTGCCTGTCTAAGTTTAAAACTTCAGGCTTATTTAGCTGACAAGGTCAACCCCAAGTCAAATTTCCCGATATCTTTCCCTACTTTTCTGTAATACAATTAAACAATTACCTTTCTCCGTTGTCGTCTACATCGTGCCTGTCGTTCTGACGTCACCACATCTCCATGTTACCTGCGCTGTAAACAAACAAAGAGGATCGTCTCTCTCTCTCTCAGCCTCACCGAACCCCTATCCACCTTCCTAAACCACAGCCAGCCCACTAGGAGTTCACCGTGCGCTCCCAGGTAAGCGAAGGTTTCCCAAGAAGGCAACAGAAAAAAACCCTTTGACCTGCACGCCTAGAACCCACCCCATTTTAGACTATTTCGAGAGGAGGCAAAATTAGACTCCTCGCTCGGGGCGATAAAGTGGGTCAGCATTTTTGTATGGAAAAGTCTCCACTAAGACAACGCTGCGAGGAAATATTTCCAACCCTCCCAGTGTTATTTGAACCAGGTTTGCCCCAACCTGAAGATATCTACGTCATGGAAAGGTTTTTTTTTTAATGTGTTGGGGGTGCTTTTTTTTCCCCATAATTAAAAAAAGGATTCAACCATCCACTTCCTTTTCAGGTGATCATAGCTAAACTATATTTCGGAATTTTCGAGGGGGATGCAGTTTCAATTTCGTTGCGAGTCTTTCATTGTAATTTAAATGTATATATTTTCCTAATTAAAAACTTACGTGGAAGAACCAGATAGTTCCAGTTTTTTAAATTGTTCAAGAAAGACGAAAAACAATTAAAAAATATTTTTTAACGTTTTTTTTTTTAAGCTTATCAAATTTGAGTAAAAACAGAAAGATAAAAAAAATACCTTCCTCTTTTACAGACCTGTTTTACTTTTTCAAATTTTTGCCTAGCTTTTTTTATTGACAAAAATAATCCCGCTGTCTAGTTTTTTTGCACCTAACATTAGATCCAATAAAATCCTTGCAGATACTTCTCCGAAATCATCAATGCGACTGTGAACTTAAAACAGCAAAAAGTTTACGTTTCATTTAAGGATTGCGTAATGAACAACATATAATTATAGTATAGCTCTGAATTACACTCCTTTAATGGAATTTCGGATGTATAACACAACTTTTAGCTGGTTCAACAAACAACATACCAACAACAAACGAGTTTGGCGAACGAATGGCTGATGCAACATGGAAAGCGATCCAACGAAGAGCGACCAAAAGTTGAACTAATTCGATGCAAAAACAAGATAGCTACTGGAGTTGCTTTGTTCTTGCACCCACGTCTGCAATTGTATTTCTCTGCACCCCTTCTTTTATCCTGCAATTTGATATCTGAAGAGCAAATACTCTGTTAAAAACGCATTCTCATATTTGTCGAAACTTTTGTCATTCTTCATGAAACAAACGCTTGCTATTTGCTAAGATTAAATATTTCGTCAAACTGTGGAAATTCATTTTGTCGTTAGTTAACGAAATTCAGTTCGTTAAAAATGAGGGGTGGAGGAATATAATCAACATCGACGAGCGGACTGGAACCTCAGACCTCTCGTTCCAAAATCCAACGCTCCATCCACTCGGCCAAGAAGACTAGTTTGAAGCTAGAAAAGCTTGTCAATATAAATTTTTGTACCAGACGTGAGCTGATGACTTAGAAAAGGGTCAAAAAGGAATCTGAGTGAATGAATTTCGTTCAAAATTTGAGGATACTTCTTTCGGCAAAAGTCATGTGACTGAATGACGAAACAATTGTCAAATCTAACGAAAGTACCCTTGATGATCGCCGAACTCTCAAAAGTGAGAGTGTTATTTGTGTTGGATGAATTAAATGTTCAGTTAGATTGGAAATCGGAGGCATATTCTATGATCCAATTATCTAATTTTTAAAATATATTTGGATAAAACAAATTTCAAATGTTTTCTTTTCAAATATGGCACAAAATACTTTGCTTTGGGGAAGATTTAAAATTAAACATCAATTGCTTTTAGCGGTTCTCAACCTGGGGTACGTGTACCCTTGGAGGAACGTGGAGGTCCGAGCGGAGTTACGCGAAAATAATATTAGTAATGGCGGGAAAAACTTAAAATAAAAATAACAAATAATTGTAATAAGTAAAAATCTAAAATAAACGCCTATAATTGTCATCAAGTTGAGTCGTTTGATCAATTTGTCAGCTAACATAAGAACGTTACTGCCTAACAAAAACTAACCTTTTTTCCGTAGAAGGGTGGATGTGAAGGGATATGAAAGAAGTTTTATCAAGGGGTACGTGAGAGAATAAAGGTTGAAAACCACTGACTTAGTGGATGGATAACAGATTTGTGATCAGATTTTTAAAAGACCGAACATCGTAATCTCTACCAAATAACTTATAATTTCTTTCATGTATTCGAATTCAATAAGGTAACGCTTCTCAATTTGTAGTCTATTGTATTTTTTTGATTTTTAGATTACGAACAAATATTATTTACAAATTTTTATGAGTTAAACTTGACTCTAGTTCAACGGTTCTTAACTCATGGATCTGAGGACTATGAATGTTTCCCCCGACTTTATCTGAAGTGGTTTTTGCTGGGCTATAAGGTTCCTCCTTGAGTTTTTCATCTTCTGACGCTGCGCTTTACGTCCAACCAAAACCGTGCCTCGGTCTTCAACGCCTTGACGGAAACCAACCAACCAAAAAATTAGAGAAATTTCTCTCGTAAGTCCTGGAAGAATTCGCTTGCACACTGCAAATGTGGAGAACACATTTTAGAACACAATATGGAACACTTTTCATGTCTCCTTTTTTAGAACACTTTTAAAGTGTTCCAATGTAAGTGTTCCAAGAACAGCAAGCAGCATTTTATTAAGTGAAAATCATTTTGTGATACATTAGTGAAAAAATTGCTGAATGCCGTAAAAAAAGTTCACACTTTTAGATGTCTTTCTTAGTGAAACAGAGTTCTGATGACGACTACAATTTCAGTTACACTTTAGTTATAACAACTACAACTGCCTCGTGAATATTTTGACATAATTTTCACAGTAGCAGCACATTAGGGTTTTTTTAGTGCCTCCTTAAAAGTCCCTCTGTCGAACCTTTTCGAACCAATTAGCTGACTTCTCTGACTGAAAAATCCGTCTTTAAATATGAAAAGTCCCTATAAGCGGACACACTTTCGTTCTTAATGTAATCTCGATTATGTATGAAATGTTTATCGGCTCTGGAGGAATAAATATTTCGAGTCTAACTTATCGACTCTTATTGTTATACTTTTACGACTGAATCCCTAAAACTCATGACAAACGCCCCCTAATTATAAAACCTTTATAAAAAATAAATTATGTTTCCGAATTATCCAATATCAGTTTCCCTAAAATTCAAAAGCATAACGAAATGTGCATATATTTACATAGGTTATTTTAAACATTACAGTCGTTTTATTTCTTTACAGTAAAACAGTAAACAGGTTATTAATAAATGAAAGAAACAATTGTGTGACGAAGAAAAAGCTTTTCTCTCCACCACTTCCGTCAGCTGAAATTGAAATAAAAAAAACAAGCGAAAGTGAATCACTCGTACAAAACAATATAAAAAAAAAGAAAAGATATCAAAGTCCACTTTCGCTGAAAGAAATGAAAGTTGACTTCCGCTTTCTCAAACTACCCTTTCGCAATCGACACCAGAGGCGGTCAATTCACTAGACCAGGGCAAGGTTAGCAGGAGTCTGCGGCTGAAAAGGGCCAAGGTCGAGACAAATTGGATCCGTCAAAAACTGAAACATCAAAAAACCAACAAAATTCCCAAGCAACTGCCAAAACATCGCTTGGCACGTGCCGTTGCTCAAGGGGTTAATGGTCTCGAAAGCATCGTCTGTGCCAATGCTCTTTGGCGGCCTTGGACTAGGGCATTGGCACAAGTTGCGCGCACCAGGAAGGATTGGACCGTTTTTTTTATGAGCCGGTTTCTCCCCCCTTTTTTTTTTATCTTTTCATTTTTTTAGTTGGTTGTTAACATACGTTTCACAGTGGATTTTTTTTAGCATTTACCCCCCCCCCCCCCCCTCCATTCTTTTCTTTTGATATCGAAAAGCTCGTGTGATAAATGAGATAGAGTTTTTTTTTTATGGTGTGTCAGCTTGGAGATAAAAGTGTAATCGGTTGCTGGTGCACATTGGTTGCGGTGGTTCTATCGCTTTTTCCCGAGAGATAATGAAAATTTCGCCATCCTAAAGCAGCGTGAAATTTCCGAAAAAGAGGCGGCTATAATCAACTGTTGTTCTGCTCTGGGTTGCGGTGCGCTGCTTCAAGTGTCGAGACTAAAGCAGCTTTACCTCGACAAACGAATTTCTCGGAACATCAACTTTCGTTTGGTGCAGTTTGTTCGAATGAACTGTTATGTTCCAAGACTACCGCACTATTCTTTAAATATTAATATCGTCGAATTTTTTATCGTTCATTTTCATTCCTATTTTTTTCACATATTGATATATCATTAATTAATAAACTTCAATTGGTAACCGTTCTCATAACGGTGAACCTCCATATAGTAATTATCCAAAAGCTTAAAGTACTTCTAAAAACTAATTTCATATATCTTAATGTGGTCAGTGGCGGATTTGTGAATTTTCTGCCTTGGGGTTACACAAATTTTATCGCTTTTTTTTTCAGGAAAGGAAAGCAACTGTCAAAATATGAACAATAATTATTTTTAGCATATGGTATAAAATTGTGCTGTAATTAATCCGATTTTTATGAAAAAAATATATAACATCATTCCTTTTTATCTAAAGTTATTCTTATTATAAAATCAATATCCATTACAACAAAGAAAAAATACTATCACTCTTTAAATATCTTTTTTTAGTGAATGTGATTGATACTCTTTATATAAATAGTTAAACGACATTTGCCGCCATTTTATTTTGCTACTTCGTAATACAACCTCCCCCCCCCCTCCCCCCCAAGTCTAAATACGCCACTGAACATAGTCATGTACAACAGATCTCGCCATATTTACACATTAATAACAATTAATATCCTAATGAGTACTCAAACGCAACGAGAAGACCATTAAAAGGTTCCAATTACCTTCTTACAATAAACAATGCATCATAGAAATTATAAACAAAACTATTTTTATTATCGATACATTCAGAGAATGTTCGCATAATAAAATTGAATAAATACCATTTCAAGCTCCTTATCAAACAAATGAAATATTACCTTATCATCAAATTATAAAATGCGAGCTGGTTCATGTACTCAGATTTAAGTACCTTTTTTTTACAGTGTAATTTCCTCAGGTATCTTATTTCCTCCTCATTTCGGTAGAGGTAAAAAAAAAATATGCTTTTCTAATATACAATACATTTTTTAACACACACAATAGCTATGTAGTGATATGACGTGTTTAAGAAAGAAGAAAATATAAAGGAATATTTAAAAATCTATTTTGTAAAAAAATATATAAAATCATGTTCAGCTTTTTGGGGGGAAGAAGCTAGTTTATGAATTATTTCCATTGAAGAAATGATTATGTCCATTTTAGTATTTTTATTCTGTTATTGAATACAAATGTTGAATCATTGTATTTTTTGATCTACTGTCTATGCCCGAGATAGAAAAAAATCGCGTATCAGGAAATATATTATCTACAAATTTGCATAAGCATTTTTGCTTGTCAAATACAACTTTTTCCAGTATACAACTCAACAAGAAGTATTGCTTAGAAAATTCAAATTCCCAATTTTTAAAAAAATATTTTTACAGTAACTCAGTTTTCATTTTTTTTTTTTTGCCAGACTGTCTTAACTTTGACCATTGTAAAATGGAAGGGGTTTGAACTCATTGAACCTTCCCCTTACCTACTTGCTTGGAATGGGGTACATGGGTGTACTAAAAAAAAATTATAGTCAAAGTTTCACCGTGAATTAATGTTTGAAATTAAATTATATATATTATTGGATGCAATATATTATAGTTTAATCATAGAGATAAGATGTCTATTTTTTAATTCATTAGTTAGAAATTATGTTATGGGCTATCTAATTAAACGGACATTTCTTAGTTTGAAAGGGAATTATAGAAAATACGTTCATGATTGTTCTTTTTTTTGTAATAATACAAGTTACAAAGCTTCACGCAAGCTGATGTACTAATCTAGTTTTTATTTACTTTAGAATCAACAGAGGAGATTCTTAGAAAGTAAATTTTTCGTTCTTATCGGTAAATAGAATAACTTAAATAAAGAAAAAGTCCCGAGATAAACACTCCTATCTCTTCGAAAGTATGATACTAAAAGCAGCAGCACGGAGTGAAAGCCCGGCTAAGAAAAGTTACAGCCGTGAACGTGAGCTTAATTTCGAGTCACTGACCCACTGTTGTTTTTGTTGATATCCAAGATTAAAAAAAAAAGGTTCTTCAGAGTTCTTGCCTGTTGACAAGTTTTGCGCCTGGGAAAGAATGTTATGGCACAAAAACAAAGTAGAAACTATCTTTAGCTATACCTTAAAAACAAAGAGGAGATTTTCTAAGTACGCGTAATAATGGAAAGGTACACAGACAATTATTCATATTTAGTTGGATTATACAATGACTTTAGCCATTATAGTCATTGTAATAATTATGGTCCTCGTAATAATTAGGGCCATTATAGTCACTGTAATCAGTCATTGTAATCATTATGGCCATTATAGTCACTGTAATCAGTCATTGTAATCATTATGGCCATTATAGTCATTGATGGTGTAAATGCAAGGGACTACAATACGCTTAGATTAGATTAATATGATTCCGCTGTTTTTATCACCTAACAAATAATTTACTTTTGAGAGTCAAAGATTAAAAAAATGCTTTTTTTATGCTAATGCCTTCTATCGAGTTTAAGTAGTTAAAATTATAAATAACACTTAAAACACAATGAGTTATTTTGTGAAAAATTAGATAAAAACATTTTTTTTTTGTTATTCTATTAAAAATAATCGAAACATAGAATTTCAAATAACTTAAAAAGACATTTAAAAAAAATTGAAATGTAAATTCGTCAAGTTTGGCATGCACACATTCCACAAAAATGTGTTCATGAATTTATCTTCATATACTTTAGAAGTATTGGTTCGAGAATTTTTTGTGACACAAACAAACATGATTTCGGCGCCATTATTTGTCCAAATAACTTTTTTAGGAGACTTAAAACTTGGCTCATATTGTTTCAAACGTATATGATTTTCGCTCAAATATCTAATTCCATAATTTTGGAAAAATCAATATATGCATTATCAAGAGCGCCTTTCCATACAATAAAATTAAATTTAACTTCTGTAACGTAATACGTAGAAATAATGTAGTAAATGAATCTCAAAGAAATCCATTTAAATATAAAATATAATATAATTTTAAAAAAAATTATACAAATTTACATCTGAAATCATTTACAGATCCAGGGACGCGCCCAACTCAGGTTATCTGCCTTTATAGTGCTTCGCAAACCATGGTCTGCAGACCTCTGATGGTCCACGATAAAGTCTGAAGCTAGAGGCTGACGGCATTTTTGAACAATCCAAATTTTTTTTTTATAAAAAAAAAAGTTTATGAATAAGTTGGGCATCGTTCGACAATGTGTTCTGCTTTATGCCAAAACAATATAAATGTGCAAATCGAAGCTTTTTTATACAAAATAAATAGCATTTTGTGTGTCGGTATTCGGTTGTTATGCTTTCCCCTTTACCTTAATTCCTACGGATTTTAACCAAAAAATGAATTATTTTTCATATTGTTTGTAAGTGTTATCCCTCCACTTGCAGCTTTAAAATGTTTGTTTTTTTAAATACATTTATAAAAATATGCTGCCTTACCCAAGAGAATGAAGCAATTGCGAATATAATCATTATTATTTGAAATTAAATGGATACACATGACTCCATACAAAAACTACTTTATATAATTAAAAATATTAAGCTAAATATTTTTTTAATAATAACTTTATTGATACATATCGTATTTAGTACCTGAATTACATGCGTTGTTAATTTCTAAATATTTTTCTATTGTTAATAGAAAGTGGTGGTGTGCGCATGTCTAACTTTTAGGTGATTCACGATATGTCTAACTTTCAATTAGGTGGTACGTGATCATCAAAAAACCACTGCTTTAGAGCAAACCTCAAAAAAAAGAAAAATGTACTCATATTTCAGTACATTCGATGCTTATCATGGCTTCCGAATATATGAGTGTCAATTTTGAAAAAGACATGTACTCAAAATCGAGTACAATGAGTAAGTTTAAATAAAGAGAGTATATACTGTAATACATAGGCTGCCTACATAAATCACTTTCAATAAATATCGACAATTACAACTAAGATTTACTTGGAATCGAACCCAGATACTCAGCCACCGCTGTCCTTATCCGTTAAACTAATAGGGCGACTTGAAGTAGTTATCAACAGAATAAATGTTAAAAAAACTGTGCCAAAGGAATGGGAAGCAAGATAATTGAGTTGTAATAACTCGGTTTCCATTTAAACAATCGACAACAAATAATGTGGAAAACCATCTTCTGAGCAATTTTTTTAAGTTTGTCAGGTCGCTTTGTTAGGATGTCATGAACAGAAGCTGAGATTAGCAATATTAAATTCCACTGCTCTTTTTCGAGAAAGTACGGCTACTTAAATTTGAGTGTGTCATCGCTCATGTACGATGCAATTGTACTCAAAGAAAAACGAGTATTGTTATGTACTCATTTTTAAGTACTTTTTTTTTACAATGTATGTATAGTGAACAAAATATAATGTGCTTCCATGTTTATATATTTCTAATCACGACAAAAAAAAAATTGCGGAACAAGCCCTTTAGATAATATTTACGTTACTTAAAGACAACAAAATATCCTTTATACTTTAATAAAATAATCTCTATTTTTTTTTTCCATGCGCAAAATTCTTGTTTGCTATGCCTTGCTTGGATGCTAAAAATAATGTATCTTCTAGCCAGGGCATTTAAATGACTTTCAAACGCTTTAAAGCGTTCGGGTGGGTATCCTATATATAGTTGTAGTAGGTTGGTTTTCCGTTGAGCAGGCAGTTTTTCCCTACGCCCTCTTCTTTGGTTGCCACGCGAAATTTCCCCTAATTTCGCAAAACACGGGAAAGTGGGGTGGGGGAGAAATGCGGAAGTAAATGCAATGAAAAAAAAGGGCGAAAATTGCAAAAATTCCTCAACGACTCTATTGTCTCTACAAGAAAAGAAACTCTATACCAGAAAACGATTATTCTCATCCATAACCATAAAAGAGCTAAACGAAGAGGATACTGGAAATGGCAGAAAAACACAGGGCCTGATTTACTATTAGGCACGTTAGGCTCTGGCCTAGGGACACCCAAATTTAATGTCCCCGATTTTTATTCAAATGTACCTAAATTGTGTTGTCTTTTCAACGAAAATTTCGTTGTTATCAATGCATAACTTCCTTGTTTTAAAATGAAAAATATACTTAATATTCATTGTTTTTCACTCATCGGGTTTAATTTTTGCGAGAAGAGCCCCCCCCCCCCCCCCATGAGCGATGCTGTGCTTATTGTATTTAATTTTATAAATGAAGTACTGATGAAATATGAACCTAAAATATGCAGATTTGCAAAGTCGTAGCCTTAAAAATTAAACTCAAATACCTTGATGATATATTTATGTTTTTTTATTAATTAAACATATTTATTTTTCTTCTATTCTAAATTCATAGACGCCATTTTATTTTCTAGTCCAGACACAATCTATGTTTTCATAGTTTCTGTTTTATTTATGCAAAATATATATTTATTTTTTTCTGTTTAAAAAAAATCCACAAAGCTACCTGCCTGAAGCTTGGTTAATAGACCTAATTAGTGAAACCTAATTCATTTATTATTGAAAATGTTTTACCTAATTAAGGAATAATAGATTTTTATACATAAATTGATGCAAAATCGTAAATTTACATATTAAAGACTACAGTTGTTTAATAAAAACTTAATTTATTTAAGGTTAACTAAAAACCTTTTCAGTCACTACTATATAAGTTTCATCTGAAGGAGCTAAATAACTTGAGTTATCCATGGATTTCCAGCTTTTCTAGCAATACACGTAAGCTTTAAATTCGTAAAAATAATCGATGTTAGAATATTTTTTAAATCTAAAGCGGTGGGGTATTCTTTGGAATCTATATCTAATAAAATAACTAAAATGTATATATGATACACATGCATTGTAAATATAAAGTAAGCTAATATGATGAGAAAGCAACTTTACAATTGTGACATTCTCATATGGTTAATGCATAGTAATTGTATCCATTACCATAAAATATGTCCAAATTATTTTCAAAGACTTGCGTCGTACCTTATTTTGTAATGTATAAGAAGCATCTATAAGAGCATAATCGAGTTTTTGGGTTTAGCCAGGATGCCCCAAAACAAATATAAAATAAGCAAGTACCTATGAAATTTCAAATAGGAACCCTGAGCTCCTAACATGTGTATGATTTCTTTGCGAAAGTACTGTTAGATTTTTTTCTAATTAAAAACTATAATGGACGAATAAAGTCACCATTTTCTTCATATCTGGTTTAAATTTGCGTAGTCCCGATTTCTGTAAAATGAAGTTTTCCTGGCGAAATATTCATGAAACTGCTTTGCACCCAAATTTATATTTTAAAATTTCATGTTAGTATTTATAGCACGTAACTTAAATTAATTAAAAAATTAATTTAAAAAAATCGCTAGGTAATTTTGAAGGTAATATTTATTTTTTATTCTTTCGTAGTAATTGCGCATGAAATAATGTGAAGAAAAGTTCTTGAAGCTATTGTTTGTTTACAATGATGACTACACAATAAAATAAAATAACGCCAAATTTAAGAAAGAAAAAAATGGTTCAACATTACCACATCCTTATATAAGTTTTAAGTAAGTCAAGGCATTAGCAAAATATATACTTTTCTTTCTTGTTTATTGGCTACATAAAAACAAAACTTTATGAAAGAGAATAAAACTAACAAAGATAAAAGAAACTTAAAAAAAACACCTCATGTATCGAAAACAGACCTTTCTTAACTATAATTAATTTAGAGGTGTGCCTCTACATAAAAAAAGTTTTTATGTAGAGGCACACCTGAATCTGTCTTTTTGTAAATTCACTAAACTGCCATTGTCCCTTATTTACTATTAATTTCCCATTTCATTCAGATTTGAATTATTCACCTACGTTACAGATCTTACATCTCTTTTAAGTATTACAGTAATTTTAACGATACAATATTTTAATTGTTATTAAACAGCGGAAATTAGATTAACCCCTCCCCTATCTGAAGAATATACAATGGGGATGTATTTTTACTCTCCAGAAATAATTTAAAATTAATACGCAAGTCATTGACGTACACAAAAGGTTCTTTTGAAAATGCTTTTTGAGCAGCTTGCAGTTTCACCGGAAAGTAAAATCGCGAAAGTGAAAAGAAGGAGGTTCCTTCAAAAAAGAGCTTCCTGTGTCCCTCTGAGAAAATAATAATAAAAAATCTCCAACCCCCCGAGGAGGAGGTAAAAAGATGCGATGCAACAAAGGTCAACAGGTGTTGCCTAAAAATCTGCTCCGACCAAAAGGTTGTTTACGACTTAAATATATTCGAATCTACGATTGCTAGAATAAACACTTGATCGCTTTTTTTCCACCCCGAATTTTGGCGATGAGTTGTGAATTATTTTTTTATATTTCATTTGGATTTTGACAAAAAGTTTTAATATCTTTAAAACGGTTATCATAATTTTATTTGCGGTATGTATTTCAAAATTTAATAATAAAATTTAATAAATTTAAAAAGTGACTTAATAATTCATTAAAGTTAAAATTATCAACTAATCCAGGTAATATTACTACAATTCATTAAGTTATAAAAGATTATGTTTACAACAACTACTCTTTAATAATTTACTTTTGAAATAGACATTTTGTTTAGAAAATCTTATTTCTTAGACATTGAAAAGTATTTAGGTTTTTAAATATTAAATTTTTAAAAAATTTAATGTGTTTATTATTTATAGTAATGTGTTATTTGAAATTATCTCAATTTTATTCAGCTATATGAATTAAAATTTTCCCCTTTAATTTTAGTTAAAGAATATAAAATTTAACATCTTAATCTTGTAAAGTTTATTTAGGAATAAAGAGGATATTATCATTATGCCCTTGAAAGGCTTAAAGTAAAATTATGAAAACATTAATTTTCTTATAAATTGCACTTGTGAAATATATTTTTGGTTGTATGTAAATATAGATTGTTAAAAGGATCCAAAAAAATGTAATGTTACGATTTTTTTATTTGCTTTTTTTTATAGTGTTTTTAAAAAGCTTTAAACATTTGAAAATGTTTAAATTTTGAAGAAGCAAAAGCCAGACAGTTACGAAATTTTTATGTGAAATATGGATCTCTTATATAAATTTAAATTATACGTTCAAATTTTTATTCAAAAAACCAAAAAAAAAAAGTTTAGGTGGTACCGTGCCCTCTTAATTAAAAGAGAGTTTAAGTTTTTTTTAAATATACTAACATTTACCTAAAGATATCTCGTTCTCCTGTCGCGAACAAATTCATAAACCAGTTAAAATTTTCATAAAGATTCTTCCTTTATGCTTTGGCGATTTTCATAACTCCAGCCAGTTGGGCCTTGGCTCCCTTTTTTTTTAGCTCGCAATAATTCCGAAATAGCCTTCGATCACGAAGATGCAATCTGAATGTGGGGAACGAGGTATGACCCCCTAAGTACCCTGGGAAGTAACCCCTCAAGTATAGATTATTATGAAAGAACATCATGCACTTTCAAGGCCACGTAACTCCAAAAAACCGACCGAACCCCCTAGAGCGGGGTATTTTTTAGGGTGGATGCAACGTTGTTTATCCCCGGTTCATTGTTTACTATGTTAGCTAAGAATGACCTTGCCGAGTTCACCGAACTTTAGGGTTGGTAGAAGGGCGTACCTGATTCAAAAAAATCCTTTTTTTTTTATAATTCACCAGGTTTTTTTGTCCCCCCCCCCCCCCTATCTTGTGTGCAGGAGGGGGTTGGGTAATTTTTTTGTGTACGTTTTCAGCAACTATAACCCCCCGCCGAAGTGAAAGTGAAATCCGAGGGGAATCTTATATAAAAAAGAGGGGGTTTCCACTTCATACATACTTGGAGTTTTTATATATTTTTTAGAATCGTAAATCAATAATGTCATTGTCGTTTCGTTTCTCTCCCCTCAGATTCTTCCATTTCGACGACTGTCTGAAGTATCCGCTGAATGTGGGCTGGTTTCGCGTGGAGAAGGTTATTCATGCTTTCATATAAATACCCTAATGATAAATCTGTTTTTTTTTTAAAGTTTATCAGCGGTTTGAACTGATTGCCTCTCACGTATTTGGGTTGCAGGAGGAATTTTGAAATTTTGTAAACATAAATTAATTTATCAAAGTAATTTTTTTGTGTTATACATAAACAAATATATGTGTGTTATTATAAACCAGTGGTTCTCAACCTATTTTCTCTCACGTATCCCTTGATAAAACTTTTCATTTATGAGTATTCCTTTCTCTCGTAACCCTTCTCACTCATCCACCTACACACACACGCAACGTTTATTTGTTTTAGGCAACAATATTTTAAAGAATTCTTTTAAAAAAATCAAACAGCTCAAATTGATTACTCCTACAGGCTTTTATCTTTGATTTTATTTATTACATTTATTATTTTTATTTTAGGTGTATTCCTCCATTACTAATATTATTTTCGCGTATTCCAACCCGACCGCCACGTACCCAAACGGGTACACGTATACCTCAGGTTGAGAACCGCTGTTATAAATATTTGAGCATGAAAAAAATTGCATCGATATAATTTTGTATAAAACTTTTTTGGCAAAATATGAAACAATATAAGTTGTTATAGATAAGGTATGTAATATATTAATACAAAAGTTACGAGTTGTAAAAATATACATTAAAATTCTTACATTCTACTGATTACTAAGAAGCAATTTTGCGCTCGATGCCGATCCAAAGAAAAATAAGTTTGCAAAATCGTTAACTTACTTTAATTTATAATTTTCAGAATTTATGCTATCAAGATGTTTGCATTTTTTTATTCTTTTTCAAATTAAGCTTACACTTCCTGCTATTTTCATAATATTCCCATATTTTAACTCGAACTTATGCTTTAATAATTGTGGTAAAATTTACCACACGTTTAGTAAAGAATTGTAATTTATATATTTATTAAGCACAATTGCCTTCATTTTAGTTTATTCTTTTTAAAAGAAACATATTTAAACAAAATATAATTTAAAAAAATCTTGAATAACGAATTTGTACATCATTGAAAATTCAATTCATAGTATTCGTTGGGAAAAGTATCAGCAAAATATTACATTCTGCAATACTATTGTAAACAAATCAACTGCAAGTTCACTTTGTTCTGTCATGCTTTGTGAAATAAACATGTGGTTTTTTTTGTGGAAGAAAGCATTTACTACACGTGTATACCCCAAGACCTTACACTGGCCCCTTTACCTACAGACTTTGGCTCCTAACACTTAGACAATACGGGTGTCCGCATACAATACGGGACAATACGGGTGTCCGCATATATGGGTACTCTTTTTATCTTTGTCTATTTAGTAACTGTTGCGACTAGAAAGTATAGCAGTTATGAATTTTTCAACGTTTAAAAATATTGAAATTTCCCTATCATAATTCTATTAAAGCATTGTCTTTTTTTTATCTCCCCATCTCTCTTATCAAAATCTTCAAAACCATACTTTCACTTTTAATATTTGTTTCTGTAGAACACCTGTGAGCCTAATATCTTTTGTAAAAAAACGCTTTTAAAAAAAAATTCTTATATTTTAAAGATATATACTATCATATGATCCTTTTTTTTGTTTAGAGTACTACCTTAAAAACTTATTTAATATTTTAAAGGATAATTAAGCTTTAAATCATTTTAAGTTGATTAAAATAATATATGCTTTCAAATTACATTGTCAAATTTTTTGTAAAAAAATTCTATATATTTTATTCTAGTCAAAATATATTTTAAATAAGAACCACCAGATTATTTTTCCCATGATCCTTTTAATGTCTTATTTCAAGTTATTTAAATTTTAAAATCGTTAGTCATTTGCTTTGATGATTAATTTTACTATTAAATACACTTTTTTTTAAGATTAAATTTTTAAGAGAAAATCATTTTTAAGAGAAAATCATTTTAAATTTTTAAGAGAGTCATTTGCTTTGATGATTAATTTTACTATTAAATACCCTTTTTTTTAAGATTAAATTTTTAAGAGAAAATCGAAACCCTTTCCTATCAAAATGCAAACAGTTTTAATTTAAGTAGGCTAGAGTTCGATTATTATTATGAATTGATATGGTAAGATAGCTTCCGAAGAGTTGTCATTCCAAATACAATTTTTTGAAAATAAGTTGTAAACGCGATTGTGACATTTCACTAAAATATAATCAAGTTGAATGTGTATTTATTAAATTTACAAATTTAGTTTATCTGCTCGTAAAAAGTAAGTTTTAAATCAGCCAACTTTATAACTATTCGCCAACTTAACAACCTATTCTCTCTATATAACATCGCTATAATTCTCATATAACTATTAGATTATACATTAGAAGATAGAGTTAATTTTTCAGTTTACTACAATTGCATCGGCATTTGTAAAAAGAGGATCGGTAAATATTTTTTTTTCTTTTTAAATTTTATTTCTACACCTGGAATAAAGCGAAGTATGTTGTTTAATGTGTAAAATCACATACTTTGCTCAATTCCAGATGTAGAAATAAAATATAAGGCGAAAAAAAATTAATGTGATTCACAGTAAGTTTCACTCTCAGAAATAACACTTTCAATTTTGAGAAATCAAACTAGACGATCGGAAAAATGTTAGACTCTGGAACGAGAGCTCCGCGGTTCGAGTAAACTCGTCGATATTAAATTATTATATTATTTAAAATCGTTCTCATTGAAATATATATGTTAAAAAACGACAAAATGAATTTCCTCAGTTTGATGAAATATTTGATCAAAGCATATACACTGAAAAAAAAGTACTTAAAAATGAGTACCTGCACTGACTTGTTTTTCTTTAAGTACAATTACATCGCAAATGAGCAACGACGTACTCATATTTAAGTAACTGTACTTTCTCAAAAATAGATAGTGTGATTAAATATTGCTAATCTCAGCTTCTATTCATGCTATCTGAACAAAGCGATCTGACAAACTCAAAATAGTTTAAGTTTGGCTTGAACAGGAGCTGAGATTAGCAATATTTAAGCACACTGCTCATTTTTGAGAAAGTACGATTACTTAAATTTGAATACGTCATCGCTCATTTACGATGCAATTGTACTAAAAGAAAACGAGTAGATTCAGGTACTCATTTTTAAGCACTTTTTTATAGTGTACGTTTTTAAAGCATTCTGGAGTAGAAAATTATTACATATTTCATTTTATTTCAGATATGGGGGAAAAGCAAGTTGTTGAACCTACTTAGCCACTCCCCCCATTACGTGAGAACACGCGTAATACGAACACAATAAACGAAAAGCTTAACTCTAAGACGAATACAGACTAACATGGAGATTTCTTTTGTAAATAAAGTTCCGGGAAGAGAAGTCTCGACGATTTCTCTAAACCCCCCCCCCCCCCCCCCCCCGTGTCAGTAAACAAAATACTGAAACCTCATGCAAAAGAAATACATCTGCCGTACGGGTAATAGAAGAAAGTAAATAAATCAAATGCACAGAAGTTTAGAAAATGGAGGAAATAACTCGGAAAAACGGCACAAAAAAATACGCTTTCCCTCAGTTGTATCCACACACGCAAGGAACCTACCTACCCATCCCTCTTCTATACACAGGCAACTTTTCTTTCCTTACCAAGAGGCTGCTGAGTCTATTTTAAGCTTCCTTTGGTAAACGGGATTTGAGACATAGATAAGATACTTTTCCCCTTGATTTCCTCATTTATAATTTTTAACTTTATTTATAATATGTAAACAAGGATTTTTTTTATTTGGTTTATAGGTTATTCACACTGAAGTCAAGTACATCAAAATAAGTAAAATGTACTCGTTTTTTAGTACAGTCGATGGTTTATAATGGCGCCGAATGCATGAGTTTCAATTTTGAAAAATGCCTACTCAAAAACGCGTACAATGAGTAAACGCTTGCCTACATATAGGCTGCCTTCATAAAACACTTTCAATAAATATCGACAATTATCACCAAGTCCCTACCAGGAATCGAATCCAGATTCTCAGCACCGCAGTCCATTGCCTTATCCGTTAAACTATATCGAGGAAGAAGTTATAAATAGAAGAAATGTTTTAAAAAAATATGGAAAACCAACTGCTGCACAACTATTTTAAGTTTGTCAGGTAGATTTATTAAGGTGTCGTAGCTTAGTCAGAAGCTGAGATTAGTAATATTAAATCACTTATTATTTTTGAGAAAGTACGGTCACTTGCATTTGAGTACGACATACATCCGTTTACAATGCAATTATACTTAAAGAAAACGAGTAAATTTAGGTACTCATTTTTGAGTACCCTTTGCTTTACAGTGTACACAAAATAAACCATTTTTTATTTGCTGTGCCTTAACTAATTTGTTTAGTTGCTATTAAATATATAAGCAAAATAGTTGGCCAAAAAATAATGTTTTATTAGACCAATACAGCTAATTGTGCTGTTCCCAAACATCGGTCATTAATTTGTGAGCAACCTAGATTTATTTCTTTTATATATGGAGCACAATACAGTCTTAACCGAAAAAAATACTTCAAAATAACAACATTTTGCTCATTTTCAGCGCAAATATTGTATAATGTGGTGTAAAACAACTACAGTTGGGAAATGAATTATTGATTTCAATGCAAATGGAGGGGGTGCTTATTCATTCAATAGTAATGCTATTCTGAATATTTCCCCCCTATACCTATAACAATGCAATAGTGAAAAGAGATTACTCCATAAATTCCAAATACCGGCCCACAAGGTTGCATTCAACAACCTAATCTATCGAGCATACAAACATTTCAGCAGTCAACGCACACATTTGAATACACTTTGCCATCCATAGATGAATACACTGGTCATGCGTAATGTCCAATGTATTCATTGCCCTCCAGTAATACAAATTCGTTTAATTTATTTTTTTATGTCTATAGACATAGGGAAAAAAGTAAACTAAATGAATTCCCTAATTTTGAAGCATAACATTCAGTTTATTCAAAGAAATGATGAGTGAAAGAATTTCCCATTAATCAAAGAGTTAAAAAAATAAATCATAATGAATTACTGCGTTCATTATAATTTTGTCATAATATTTTTTAATGTCGTTTGAATGACTTAAGGTAAATAAATGTATAGTCTATGCACCATGGATCGTTGAGTGTTTTTTGTGTAGTATGTAAACTAAATACATTTCTAGAAAAATTAATTTTAATTTTCAACAAACTTTAAATTTTATTACAAAAGATACTAAGAAAATGTATCAAATATTTTAAAATTTACTATGAATATCCGCAGGACGGTACTTTGAAAAAAAAAGTAATAAGATACACTTAAAAATAGATACTTAAAACATCATTATCATTGCTCCGAATACATTAAGTTAATATTTTGAAAAAAGCATGTAACAAAAATGAGTATAATAAGTAAATGCTTGCCTTCATAGGCTGCTTTTCCTCATTTTACTAACATGTCATTGATATATAATAAAACATAAATTATCTTCGAAGAATTGGCATGCAGAAATATTATATACACGCACGGTTACAAACAAGCCTTATCGGGAATGGAATCCAAATCCTCAGCACTGCAGTCCAGTGCCTTATCCGTTCCACTACCAGAGCTAATAATCAGAAGAAATGTTTTTTAAAAAAAGGTGTGCTAAATGAACGGGAAGAAAAATAACGGAGTTGCAATAACTCAGTGTATAATTAACCAATCGACATCAAGTAAAAAGAAAAACATTTCTCTGAATTAATATTTAAAGTTGTCAAGTTTCATTAAGATCGATTGAACAGAAGCTGAGATTAGCCCTATGTAATAACATTGCTACTTTGTGTGACAATACGGTTACTTGCATTTGAGTATCTCATCGCTCATTTGCGATGCAATAATACTTAGAGAAGATCGAGTAGGTTTAGATACTCATTTTTAAGTGCCTTATTATTTGCAGTGTATTGACTATGAAATAAGTTACAATTGTTTTAAATTATATTAATGACGTAAGAAAGGAAGCACCCCTACGCAGACATATTTAAAATATGTTTTTCGGGGATCTTTACCAAATACATATCAATATCTTAGGAACTTTTCCCTGTACCCCCGCGTTGTACATTGTCAATGCTAGTCACCCCAGTATACT
Source organism: Troglohyphantes excavatus (assembly GCA_963932185.1). Taxonomy (NCBI): domain Eukaryota; kingdom Metazoa; phylum Arthropoda; class Arachnida; order Araneae; family Linyphiidae; genus Troglohyphantes; species Troglohyphantes excavatus. The sequence goes on from OZ010669.1 coordinate 48,193,922, forward strand.
TAGTACAGAAGATAGATCCTCTTGTTGGAAAATGCTCCCTCATTGTAGCGAAAAAAGAGAAAACTTATCAACTAATCCCTTATACTCGGAGCGGGGCCGAAGCCATTTATTTTGACTTACTCCATCAGCAGAAGATAGGACAACGCTATTACACATGAAATGGCCAGTTCAGTGAGTTTTGCACTGTAAATTCCCACCCTGCTGTAATAACCCCCCGGTCTCTCTCTCTCTCTCTCTCACCTACAGTTCCGACTAATGGCTAACTCAGGAATGGGACGAGAGTCATTGACCAAGAGAAGGGAGAGGGGGGGATCCAACTGGCAACTGGAGCTTGAGAAATTCCTATAAATCATGAAAAATCTCCGCTCATCTTTCCCTGAAACAGGAAATTTTCAGACACTGCATAGGGGAAATTTTTACATTGGTAGTAGATAAGCACGTTTTGTGTTGTTATAGAGTGAATGCATTACTGAAATCAGGTTTTATCTATTTTTTTCCAAAACATTTTATGTCCAAAATATCTATTTTTTTTTTTCTTTTTAAATTTTATTTAGTATTAATTATGAATAACTTCAACTCCTTGCTCTTGATAGAATCTTGATTAAAAGTTATGTTGCGCAAGTAAAAAAATTATTTCAGCTAATCAAAGAAAAAAAATGAAGTTTTTTTTTTAATAGATAACTTTTAATTGCAATGTCAGGGCCTGAATTACCATTAAACACATTAGGCATGGGTTTAGGGCCCGCGGTTGCAGGGGACCAAAGTTTCATTTAGTTGTCCATAAATTGTACTAAAGTTGTCTGTAGTTTGCAGAATATGTTATTATTGCTGCAATTTTTTACAAGGTTATTTTTCGAAAATCGTTATATAATTTCATTGTTTTTAAGTCAATAATACACTTGTTGTTTTGCCATGGATTTTTTGCCATATTTTAAAAACATGCCACTTTGTTCCATATTTTTAATTATTACAGATTATTTTTATGAGAGGAGCCACCATCAAATGACATTGCCCCTATAGTACTGAACTTTCTTAATCAAGCCCTGCGCATAGTTAGTCTTTTTTATGTCTTTATCTAACCTAATTTATTAACAAAAGTTTAATCATGTGCTTTTTAAGTACGTACAGAAATTTTTTTTGAATTGAAATATTTATTTAGAACTACCAGTAAAAAAAACCAATGAGCATAATCTCGAGAACTGTATGATTTTGTCTCATAAATTCTTAAATAACTATATAATTTTTCGATTACTTTAAATTCAAAGCAAATTTTATAAGGTATTTTCTTTGTTTGAACTGAAAACGCTAACATTACAGAAACAACCATTTCTCTATAATCATCAAATACCTGCGAGCATTTTAACGCTACCCAGAATATTTTTTATCAAAGAAACTTTAACCAACGAAACATCCAAGGAGGAGTTCTATCATAATTGCCCAAACTTAACACACGACGGTCCATTTCATCTCCAAATATAACCATTTAAAAGAGGTTTTCCCAACTGAAAAATCCTGATCGATCGACATCGAAAGCGATACTAATAATAATAGTAAGAGTCCATTTATCTTCGCCAAACCATACTACCCACTCCACATCGTCCCTTAACGAGTGGTATATCGAACCCCTCGTTTTCTTCTCCTCCGCCCCTCGGCATTTCACTTCCACCATAAATCACGCATGCATGCATACACGCGCGAGCTCTCATACTTTACTTTCTCCCTCTGCTCTGTGCTGTGATGAAGAAAAATGTCCCGAAAATTCAATACATATCTCACGCTACCGCACTGCCCTGGGTCTAGGGGGTGGGGGGGGGGGGGCTGGGGCGTCGCTACAATGAGAGGAAGTTAACGTGTGGGCTCTCAAAAAGCGAGTTTAGATTTCGAGTAGATGAAACTACAAGCTTTGGGTGGGGGGCGAAGCGCCGTGCTTTATAGTATATACGGGAGTGTGGTACTGCTATACGTAATGTAGGAGTCCCTCCTTAAATCTGTGGTGCGTCGGTGGAATTGTCATTAGTAACGAGGGTCGTTCACCTCTTGTTAGCAGGCGTCAATCCATCAATGACTGAATTTTGGAGGCATTTATTAGGTTAGGATGCGAGAGTAAAAATCGAAAGGAAAAAAATTGTATGTATGCGAAGAGAATGATGTGTCGTAGTTGATTGTTGTCCTCAGCACGTGGTTTGTAATTCACTTAATACGTGAGGGTTGGAGGTTGCTGGATTTCCATTTCCTCACTTACAGCTGTTTCAGTCAAGTTTGTGTCCGCAATTGTAAAGGAATCATAAATTTAGATTACCAATGAAAATGAACACATTGTTTTTAAGGATATATAGTTCTAATATCTAGCAAGTAGTTGGAAAACTAAGCTATTACATAGAATGCAAATTGTTATGTTGTATTAATTTTGGAATTTTTTTTTCTTCCTTTAAAAAAATTGAAAATTCAAAAATATTTGTACATTTTGAAAAGAATTATAAAACTTTTCTTTAAAAAAATTGCTTACAATTACTTAAATTTTTTAACAATTATTTTATTTAATATATATTAATTTTTTTTAATATTATACTGTTTTGATTCCATTTCATTGAGCTTTCCAAATTCCATGCAGGCATCCTATTGCGATATCACGTATGTTATAGTATAAATTGACTAGAAATGCAAAATTGTCAACTTTTATCTTTATATGTTTATTGCAACTCTGTATTTTCACAAAAGGCTTATTAATTCTAAAGATAGTTTAATAACATCTTTTTTAAACTTGTTTATATTTCATTTCAAAATACTTTAAAGTTAACACAATAGTTACAAATATATTTTTAATTCATTTTACCTCTTTCAAAATAAAAATTATGCAATAATTTATAATACAATGCAGTATTACACATATATTATCTTACGCATCAACATACAAATAATTTTACTATTATACAACAAAGCATAAAGATTGTTCAAAAATATATATTTCCACTATAAAACTAGAATTAGCACCCTATATAGTCGATACACCTCAGCTGATATCCCAGCTGCAATCCGAACAGAAACCTTTGGTTTTAGACCATTTTTTTCCCCTATGATTTTTTTTCCCTACATAGGTAACTCCCCTGGCTGTAAGGGGCACGAGGCAAGGGTTCCCTTACCCCCGAGAACGGCCCCAACAGGTTGCCCAAGAATTCGCCCCCAACTCTTTTCCAGCGTGGGGCGCTCTGAAAGGGGTCCAGAGACCCCCTTAACGAGTGCCCCGCTCCATCGTTACTCGGACAGGTAAGGCTTGGGAGGGCGAGAGAGAGAGAGGAGAAGGCTGAGGCAAGTCGCTGAACTCTATTTTTTATATAACCACTGTTTTCAAGGTCGGGTTTAGGGGTTGAAGGAAGTGCGAAGGCTGAGCCCGTGTTTTCCTTGAAAGAGATGGTTCCGCAGTTTTTAAGAAGTTTTTTTTTTTTTCGGGATAAATAACGTTGATAAAGTCTAGTGGAATAATGAAATTGCATTAGATTTTACTAATATGCTGTACAAACGTATATCACAAAACTGAAATTTTTTAAAAAGTACATTTTGAAATTAAAATAAGTAAATTGTGTTTGATTTCAGAAAAGTTGATCATTATAATAGCACATTAACATTTTTATATTAAAATCAACAAATCCTCATCAATTTTTTAAAGAGTGCTATATTCTTCTCACATTGCTCATTATTTCCATTTCCTTAACTTTACTATTTTTGCCATTGTTTATAAACAATACACATTAAAAATAAGGTATTTAAAAATGAGTACATGACAATACTCGTTTTCTTTGAGTACAATTGCATCGTAAATGTGCGATAACGTACTCAAATTTAAGTAAGCGTACTTTCTCAAAAATGAGCAGTGGGATTTAATATTGCTAATCCCAGCTTCTGTTCAAGTCATCTTAACAAAGCGACCTGCCAAACTGAAAATAGTTGTTTAGAAGATGACTTTCCACGTCATTTGATGTCGATTGCTTAAATGGAAACTGAGTTAGTACAACTCAATTATCTTACTTCCCATTCTTTTGGCACACCATTTTAAAATGTCTTCTGTTTATAACTTTTTCACGTCGCCCTGGTAGTACAACGGATAAGGCACTGGACTGCGGTTCCTGAGAATCTGGGTTAAATTCACGGTAAGTCTTAATTGTAATTGTCGATATTTATCGAAAGCGAATAATGAAGGCAGCCTATGTAGGCAAGCAACTGCTCTTTTTATTCATTTTTTCCTTATTTTTGAGTATATGTATTTTTCAAAAATGAAACGTATGTATTCGGATCTATGAAAAGCATCGAATGTACTCAAAAATGAGTAGATTTTACTTATTTTTGAGTGTTTATTTTTAAAAATGTATGATTACTCATACGCATATAAAGCTTGCTGTAGAAATGTTGAAGTTGATAACTTATTTACCAAAATATCACCAAAACCCACTAACTGCATACACTTACCCTCCCTTCCGATACACGTGTCAAATATAAAATGCCGAGCGAACAGAGTACAAGACAACTCTTTTGAGGGCACTCCGAATTTCTCGAAACGGGTTTACACCACCCCATACGCGGGGCGCCCCACGGGTAAGTGAATTCCTCGCAGGTAAACCTATATCTCAGGGGGAGACGGGAACACATGAACGGTCAATGCCGCCGTCCCCGTTACTCGATTCCAGAGCATCACCTGATTTTTATTCAACTCATCAATTAAGGGTTCTGGCTCTGAAACCTGTTCCAAAGGTGCGGAGTGGATAAGATATAGGAGAGCCCAATTCGTCTTTCAAGGGGGAGAATTTGAAAGGTCATTAGGAATTTTCGGAAATGGATGACAAAAAATCGGAATTCTTAGAGCAAAAGTACATACTTTAATAAAATGTAAGCATAATCTTATTAGGCAATTAAAACATTATCGAGATTGTTTTTTTACACCATTCGAATTTCAAATTTTTAGTCAGTAGTGAAACTTTGAGATAAAGTTGTACTTATATAAGTAGTTCTGTAAGTACCATTATACTGTCAGTAAAGTTAATGTTTACTTTAAGTTTCTGTATATCTCCTCTCTAAACAGCATGAATATATTTTACTTTTTTTATGTAGACTATAATTTTTTAGATAATGCTCATTATATGATTTTCTCATAGGGTTAGGAACATTTAAAATAATCATTGATGTTATATTAGAGGAGGTTTTTACAAAGAAAAGTTCATGTGTTTAACAAGCTCCATGCAAGTAAATATTTGTAAATGTAATATATACATTTTATACATGTAAAACGTTTTCCTTAAACTACCATCTATTTTCTTTAATTTAATTGCGAAGCAATAATCTTCTCTCTCCTATTTATAAAACTCTTTTTAACATCCCAAATAAATTAGCTGTCATATTCATTTATCTTTCTTTAGTGAAATAGAGTTCTTATAAGTTTTTCACTGACTATTCCATTCCAGTCTCAATTTAGTCATAACAAACTGTTTCAGAGTAATTTTCACACAGAAGCACTTTAGGTTTTTTTTGAGTGGCTCCACATGAAAAATCCCTGAGCCGAACCATTTCGAACCAATGACTGACGTTTTTAATTCAATTTTACTGAAGATAATCCCTAAAAAACACTATACTGTCCCCTAAATGTAGAAATTTTACATATCCCCTACTTACCTTCTGCCTTAACTTTTAATTATAATTGTAAAACAACCAATTTAATCATTAATTTGCATTTTTAAGATTGATTTTCTAGTATATTGTTAAATATCATAATTTAATAATAAAACAACAATAAGTATTTTTTTTTTATCCATTTGTAATGAATTTAAAATTTAAATAGGTATAAGTAAATTCATAATGTGTTTGTACAGATGGTCTAAAATCTAAAAACTATTCACATTCTAATCAGTAAATAGTAAAAAAAAATATACCTTTTTTTCGACATTTCTCTTCCGATTTTCGTTTAATCATTGTACAAAGGTCACCCAAAACACTTGTTTTCCAAAGAGCATATTCAGAATTCAATTGTTCACAGACCCAACGGGCTCTTGAGGAATACTTTGCACTTCTCAAAAATGCACCATTCTCTGAAAAATCAAAAATAATAAACTATAAAATTATGAATGAACTCTCCATGACGTCAGATCCTCAGCGCACGACACAAACTCGAGCCACGCGCTTTACAATAAACTTTGAATAAAGTGTGAAAAAATACGAGGGGTTTACAGGGGGAAAGGGAGTGGGGGGGGGGGGGTTACTCCATTAAAAAAATCCAGGGTTTCTTTTTCAGTCTCACTCTCTTTTGATGTTTTTTTTTCTCCCTAACCCCAGGGTAGAGAGCTCAAGAGCATTGCCCCCTGCAAGCACGTGCCCTTTATTAGTTTTAAATATAACGGCAAAGAGTACAGAATAGGCAAGTAAAAAAACCTTCATTGACGCTGAAAGTAGCAGGAATGTTTGTGTAAAATCAATAAAGGGCTGAGACAGTAATTGAAGCCTTTATTTTTCTTTCGGGGGGGAAAGTTCAACTTTTTTTAGACTGATTTAATCCTAGGTGCTTTTATTGATAAAAGTTCACCTTATGCCACATTTTCCTTTTATCACAGTTTCACCGAGAGCTTTGCCGTAAGGGGTCAAAGGACAGAGATTTATTTCAGATAGGTTAGTGATCCTATATAAAGGATTTAGTAGACATTTTTATAAAATATTTTTAGAATACATTTATTTATTAGAATATTTTTTTTAATATTTTATTTATTTAGTTTGAATAATTTTTAGTTAGTTGAATAATGTTTAGTTAGTTGAATATTTGAATTTAGTTTCCACTAGGTTATTTTGAATATAGAAAGAGGAGAAATTATTTTGTAACAACAATGCACGATAGAAATTAAAATAAACAAAAAAAAAATTTATAGATAGGATTATTTATAGATATATGAAAGTCTAATGGAATATTTTATTTATAGTAGGGAATGAAATTCATAGGCATTACAATTTCGTATATAGCTACACTTTTAACCCCTCACAATCAGTCAATTCAACCAAGTCTTATAATTGCTTTGAATTTTTAAAGGATCCTCCTACAAATTCGTTTTTGCATATAAGTTTAGACTCTTGGCGCTTGAAAGTTTTAATGAAACACAACAAATGTCATTTTTAATAAATATAAACTATGGTAAAAAAATTAAAGGAAATTAAAAACTTTTAATTTTAATACTTTGCTTTTCATGATTTTTTTATTGTAAAGCTAATATATGTATTTTTTGTAATTCCAAACACAAATTTTTGTCGATTCAACCAAGTCTTATAACTGCTTTAAATTAATGGGGTGTCCTTGTTTTTGCTGATAAGTTTAGACTTTTGGCACTTGAATGCTTTAACGAAGCACGGCAAATTTTAATAAATATAAACTATGATAAAAGTTCTTTTAACCGCTTGTTTTATTAACCCGTGTTTATGGCAAATATATGTTATATGCAGTTAATTATTAAGAGAAGCGGTTAAGGAAACTTTTTAATTTAATACTACGTTTTTCATTTTTTTTCACTTTTTTTTTTTTTTTTTAATTTATGACTTTAAGCATGTTAATTTCTTTAGATTTTCTGAGAAGAAATTAACAGTGGCCAAACACTAATATATTTTATACATTAATTAAAATACCGATTAGTCTTAAAAATAACAATAAACTTAATTTTTAAAACCACAGCACTCGCATATACCGCTAGCATTACATCTCCTTTATCTGTACGAGAGTAGTGTCACGCTCAAACGAACCCTCCAATCACGGCTATCGGCAAGGACAATGCGTACCACCTACAAAGGGGTGGGCTCGCAACTCAACCGGTTCGTCCAACCAACCCTTTCGCTTGGCTGTCTCCCATTCGTGCACGCCCCGGCCCTTCACTGAGAGTGGAAAGGGTTGCGCGGGACGGTTGTGCGGAGCTCCCTCCCTTTCGAACCTCAAATCGTTTGCGATTCTCCGCCCAACCCTATCCTGGGATAGCCACACGTTTCCTTCTGCAGAGTGGTCCGATTGAACGGAGGAAATGGATTGGATGAGAGGTGAACGAGTTTGCTCTGCCTTCAGCAAACGGGTTGAGGCTCTTCTTTCGGGCTGACTGCGATGCGTTGAGGTCTTGCGGATACCGAGTGTCCTTCGTGAGATAACAATATGTATGATGAATTTTGTGTTTGTTAAAAATCTGTGTTCTCTTTGAAAGCATTTTTTTTTTTTGTGAGCCGCAAATTTTAATCACCCACTTACTAAATATAGAAGAACACTAGTCAGGGTGTGCGCAAAAAGTGTTCCAATGTCTATTCAAGGATTATAATTTTATCTATTAAAAAAGGGTAAGTAAAATCTTTGAATATTATTATAATTTTAAGAAAATACAATTTGCAGCAAATGAAAAACGTTACCGTATAGAAACATATAGTTTAAAAAATCTATTAGTTTTAAATTAAAACCTTAATTTTTTTAATACGTTGCAACAAACAATAATAAAGAACAGTAACAATCAGAAGATTTAATTTTTATTAACCATTTTAAATTCCCACATTTTATTAAAAAACTTATCTGCTTATGTACCCATTTTATCTTACAGAGTAAAGCATCAAATTATTATTTTTTGCTTAGAATAAAATAAGTTTTGCTAATAAATTCCGTCATTTAAAATAATAACAATAATAATGTAATCGATTTTACTTATAGTATTAAAAAAGCTATTTTTGGGATTTCATTATCGGATTGATCGACTTTTCAATACATTGGTTATAAGTTAATAAACAACGTTTTTATTTTATAAGTTGCGATCTGCTGAAATTTTTAAAGAACACACTGATTGGAGAAAACTGAGCAAGTATCGTAAATGTTCACATTTTTTAAGATTATTTGTGCTTCATTTATCGTTTGAGTTAAACTATTCAAATTTATTTTGTGTTACAAGCATTATTCGAAATTTAAAAAACGGAAGAATTCAAAGTTTGGAACACGTGTCTTATGGAGAGTCATCGATAATTTAAATATTTTTCACCTTAAAGAACATATAGAAATATGTGACGTTGTCTTCCATTGTTAAGTTTTTAAAGCAAAAACCATCTTCAAGGTGCAACAATAATTTAAAAAAAAGCCATCTAAAGATGCATCAAAATATCTTTTTTTTTAAGTAGCAATAATTTGTTTTATATTAAAAGTTATTGTACAGCTGTTATCCAGGAAACCTTAAAGTACTTTGCAATATACCGCGGGTTCAATGACACAGCTATGATATAGTACATGGATACTATTTTTTTTAAATGTATTAACACAACAAAAGATAAACTTTACACATTCTGAAATATTTAAATATGTTTACTTTAAATATGTAGTTTTTCAAAACAAACATCTATGGATTGAAAACAAACATCTATTCAAAAAGACAAGCTAAGTTATTTATTTCTCACACAAAACAAATTCCAATACATGCATTTTGTTCTCGCATTTCCACACTGAATAAGGGTTCAAAGACCTTTAGATACATAAATAAATGTTCAAATATCAATTTATTTTCCTTTTTGTAACGAAAAGGCATTATTTTAAAGGAAATTACCATAAAGAAGCGGATATTTATATGTTACAATAATTTTAAATTGCATACCGTCTTCCAAGAATGCATTTTGAATTACAATTAAGCACGCACCGCAATAAAATGCAAATGTCGCTTTACTGCTCTCCGTTTCCCTTAATCTTTTCAAAACCCATTTGCCGACCCGCTTTTGAAAGAGGGAGGGAAAAGAAGAAACAATCTTAAAGATGCACAAAGCTCGTAGAAATGTTTCATAAAGGAAACACGCGATTTAAGCATTGAATATACATAGAAATTAGATAGCTCCAACCGTGCCAATGTACTTCTTTTTATATAGGATCAGACTTTTTTGAAATACAACTTTTTAAAGTGTAATATCAAAACGAAAATTAAATCAGCAAAGATCCTGTAAATAGCAAACTTGTTAAAGTTAGGAAGTCAATTTGTTAGCATTAAACGAATTCGAAATGCTAATTTATATATGTTTAAAATACATTTTTATGTCCAAAACGTATTTTCTTATTAATATATTTAAACATTTGTAAAGCAAAACAACACATATTACGTAAATTGCAATACCAGAAATTGAAAAATTTTCTAAGAAAATTAAAATCATTTTCTAAGCATGTAATATATTTTCCTTAGATCACCATATTTAAAATTTCTTTAATCTACCATTCATTTCAATCATTATAATTTAATTTCGTCGTAATAATCTTTCCTCGAATCAAGAAAACTCTTTTTACTGTCCCACATAACTTATCTGTCAGATTCGCGTTTCTTTCTTTAATGCAATAAAGTTCCCATAAATTTCCGCTGACGACTTCAATTCCAAGCTTAATTTAGTCATAACAACGGCTTACGCGAATATTATTTTGGCGCGACTTTCACACAGGAACAATTTAGGTTTTCTTTTAGTCCCTCTACATGAGAAGTCCATATATCAACCATTTCTGACCAATTAGCTGATTTCCCTGACTCAGTATGATTAATAATAATCCCTAAAACCCCCGGTCTATATATAAATGAAAAGTGTTTACGAAACGACACACTCCAGTGGTGGCTCGTCCACTACAACCAGTACAGCCGGGCTGCACCTAAATTCAGTATTTTAAAACTAAAATCAGATATTTTACTAATTTTATTAAATGAAGATTAGAATTGAAAATGAAATTTTTACGGTAGTAAACAAAATCTCCGATAAATAGCAAGCATGTTACGGTAATGCACAATTCAGGAGGGGAAAAAACTCTGTTCAATCAAAACTGCAGCCAAAAAGCGAAATTTGAAATCGGCTGCATCGTGCCGTGGCGACCTCTACGTAGTATGGAGATTCCTCGGATTCCTCCCCATGCTAAGGCACTGCATTTGTGAGAAGGTACAGCCGAAATGAATTTTTTTGTTTTAGCTGCACTTGAGATTCGATATGCTGATTGGCTCGTCCGTGAAACGCTGGGATGGGTGGGTGAAAGGATAACTTACGAGAATATCTCCAAACGGAAATGGTTTTCGTGATAAATTGTGTGCTGTTGTTTCAGGACATGGTCCTGCTGTTGTTTTGTTATTTAAATTAATATTAAAATTAACCGATTCGCATGTTTAAAAAAAAAGGAGGATTGCTTTAATTTAAAAAAATAAGTAAGTGTTTTCTATTTTTTTCGTATGTTATCATTTTGTAAAAATTTAAAGGAAACTTTGATTTGAGTAGTAAATAATAAAGCATTTCCGTTCATGTATGGGTTGTGGAAAATAAGGGGGGGGGGGGGGGGGAGATTCACAAGATTTCGGCTGCACTAACATTTTCGACCACGGGCCGCTACTGACACACTCTCGTTCACCATGTAAAACTGAAGCTGTAACGTGCATTGGAGGTAATAAATATTTTGAATATAACTTATTGCCCTTATTCCTATACATTTTCGATTGATTCCCCTCTAAAAATCTTCACGACGGCCCCCTAATTATAGAAACATTATATATGCAGTCGGAATTAAAAAAATAAATTAATACGTTACAACAAACAATAATAAAGAACAGTAACAATCAGAAGATTTAATTTTTATTAACCATTTTGAATTCCCACATTTTATTAAAAATTGCTTATTTTATTGCTTATGTACACATTTTATTTTACAGAGTATAGCATCAAATTATTATTTTTTGCTTAGAATAAAATAAGTTTTGCTAATAAATTCCACCATTTAATATAATAACAATAATAATGTAATCGATTTAACTTAGTATTAAAAAAGCTATTTCTGAGATTTCATTTATTATCGGATTGATCGACTTTTCAATACATTAGTTCAACACATTCAATTAAAATCCTGATTTTACATTTTGAAAATAATTCTTAACCAGTAACAATGGCAGCTATATTTAGAGGTGCAACCAGACCGGTGCGCTGCGTTTGGGGGACGCCAAAACTATATACTGCTCTGAGAAAACTAACAGTTTTTACTTTAAGTTCGTATTGTTATTTTTTTTTTTTAGTTTTTGAATACCTGGAATCGCCCTTGCCTCATTTACCCTTGTTGCCCTTTCACCAGTTCAGTCAGTCTTCTAACACTTCAATGAGTGTGGTAAATGAACGAAGTTTTAGTAAATTAAAACTTATCAAATCAAAACTTATTTACGTTTGACTATGAGTTAGAAAAGGCTTTCGGAACGTGCAATTTTATCCATTGAAAACTGTACTGCACAAAGTATAAATCATTCCAACCTCCTACAGAAATTTGTCATTGCTACATCAAGAAAGGTGCCATATATTCAATGGTATGTTGAATTTCTGGTACTTAATCAAGACTTTTTGTTTCCAAACCCAATTATCAAATAAAGGTTGTTTTAACCAAAATAATCATCATGATTCCTATTAATAAACAAAATGTAACCTATGTCGCTTAATTAATCGGTTAACCAAACGAAGGAGATCTGTAATTCATGGTGTGGAGGCCCAACTAGGAGATCTAGCACCACCTAGAAAATGTTAGTGCTGTCACTGACCAGTAACTTAAAAAAGAGACATTTTTCTTTAACATCAAGGCAAAATTATTCCCCAGTGTCTGTGCAGCATTTCCTCGATGTCTTCCCAGAAATCGGCTTCCAGGAAGTTAAGGCGCCTTTGATTTATAAAAGTAGCCCCTCCTTGCACCTCATTTTCCCTCTTGAACACGGGAGTTGAAAAAATACCTTGCGTTCCGAGTTCCCTCACCCCTTGCAAATGACCCGAAGAGGTAAAGGAAAAAAAGTAAGAAGTCGGCAACCGGTTAGTTTTTATGCATGCCGCGTACTGTGCCCGCAGCCACAGAAGTGATTTTTTTTACCTTCCTTGCTTCTATACACGTGGAAGAAGGTGATTTCCTTTCTTCAATTTGGAACTACCTTGATCTTGGATTTTTTTTTGCCCCTCTCAACCACCAAGGCCCACTTCCCATCCCTTTTTTTGAGGCTTACCTAAGGAACTTGGTGCCACAATGAGTTGTCTGATGGCTGGATCAAGTAGGGCAGGGGTAAAAGACGGTACAAGAAAGGTCGATGTATATATTATTTAGGATTGAAACCGAAATCTTAACCACTGTTCATATTGGAAGAATTTTGTACTACAAGAATGCTTTAATATATATATATTTTTTAATTTAAGAACGATACAGTAAGTTTTTAATAAATTTTGAAATAATGGTTAATAGCAAGTACGTTTTTTATATAAACCGTGTAACTTAGAATAAAAACAAAACAATCTTCTTCTCTAACCTTGTATGATCTGGGGTTAATAATTATTTTACTTTTAATAAGGAGGCTGTACATACGTTTTAGTCTATTGTATAACATTAACTAACATATTAAAAGTAAGTCGTGAAGTTTAATGATCTCCATTTTGTTCTAACCCATAACCTGCAGCCAAAATAATTTTCATTATTTTGATAATAATATGCGAATTATTAACCAAAAACAATATCTTCTAATACCAACATATTTTGAATTTTCAGTTATAGAGATAGTTTAAATTCTAACTTAGTCATATCTTGCATAAAATACAGCTACTGGTCTTGCAGTATTTTATTATACATTACTAAACTTGGCAAGTAAAAATTTTACTTAATATTGCCAATTGTGTTTGTCAACAATTTTTCAATTTTTTTTAAAATTTCTTCGTTGTCTGTAAAAGTTAATTTTAATCAAGTTTTGAATGTCAGAAAGAATTATTTTTAATATGAACACTGCGTTACTTTCATTAGGTCATTTCCTATTTATTTGGAGGGGGGGGGGGGATAATCTAAGATGTGATTGCACGATATAAGTTTTGCTCAAACTTTGTTGACATTTTAAAATTCTCTTATTTTTATAGATTGAAAGTTTTTAACACCAACAAAAATGTTACAACAACAAAATATCAGTTTATTGTTAAAATTATAGATTAAGCAACACCTTTTTAAAAATGCGTATGTATCCTCAAGAAAAAAGATTTACCACTCTACGCTTATAATTATAAAGTATTTTATTGGTTTGGATAATTAACGTCGCAATAGAGCTGAACAGTGGGCTATTGGCGACGTTTCGGGACCTATCTCGAAGGATAGACCCGGGAACGATGCTTCGAATTTTTGAACCATGGTCAGATGACGACGAAACACCTGAACTGGCACCCAACGCTTCAGTAGACGTCAGGACTTTGGACACCGATCAGATTTTTCGTGCACCAGTCCCGTATACACGCCGATAATTCTTGTGGATGTTCTGGGCGACATTCCTAGTATTTTGTAGTGAAGCTGACCCTCCGATCACAAGATCACTACTTTTTACTTATCTTAGTCAAGTCCGTCGCATAGGATCGCCTTTATCCACTGGGTTATCCGGCCCCAGTATTGTATTGTATTATCGTACTTTATAAGCCCAATACTTTTGTTTTGAAATAAAATTTTGAGCATTCATTTTAATTTAAATTATTTTTAAAAACTATGTATGTTTATAATTATCAAAATGTCATTTCATAAATAAATGGGGAAATAAATAGATCACTGATTAAAAGTAAAATCATGTCCTTAAAAAAGTTAAAATAACATGTAGGGTTTTCTTTGCATAAAATGTGTACTATTCCCATTCTAAACAATTTTAAACACAGCATTCCATGAAACAGATCCTCTTATTAGTGCGTTATTTCCTAATTTTTCCACTAGTTCCATTTTTTCCTTTTGACAAATATATTAATTTTAGACAAAAAACAAGTTCCAGAAATATATACATCAAATCACGAACGTTCTATACCGCAATTAATATTGATTTAAATCAATCCATTTTGAAGCCTGCGTCATCCCGCACCTGATTAACCAAAACAAACTAGGAAAATCGTAACGCCAATAAAAGCTGAATCATCAAACCTTTCGAGTCCAACACTGAATATTAGGTCGATGAACTAATATATGATATTCTTTCCTCCTCCTCCTCTGCTTAAAGGCGGCGATCCTTTCCTGATTATCTGTTCCAACAATAGCGGTGGTCTGTTTTTCCACGCGAGCAATAACTATCACGCTAATAAGGTATTGAGTAATGATACAAAAAAACAGAGGAAAAGTGAATTTCCGTGTCTCTCCTCCCACATCATAGTTGGATGAGATAACGTGGGACTCGTCGGAAACCGTCGAGGCTCTAATCGGTGATATTTGATTGACTCCGACTGAAGTGAAAATGTTAGCAATATATGGTCCTGGTATCTATTAAAAGACTTGGGTGTAGAGAAAGAGAATGACTGTATATGAACTTTCTCCCCTTGTATTCTGGATTAGGTAATCAGAATGGTGTATAAAAACACTCTCAGATATAACACTACCATATTAGAGAATTATGTGATTGTCAAGGTTATTTTCGTTATATTTGACAATCGTTTCGTCATTGAATCACGTGACTTTTGACGAAACAAAAATCCTCAAATTTTAAAAGAAAATCCTTTGCTCAGATTCCTTTTCGGTGTTTTTCTATGTCATCAGTTCATGTTTGGTTCTTATTTATAGTTTCAAAACTCAAACTAGACATATTGGTCGATTGGACTCTGGAACGAGAGGTCCGGGGATTGAGTCAGCCTGTTGATATGGAATTAATATAATCGTCCTCATTCTTGACGAAATAAATTTCTTTAAAAAAAGACAAAATGACGATATATTTAATCGGAGCTTATAGCAGGCGTGTTTCATCAAAAATTACAAAAGTTTCGTCAAATATGAGAATACATTTTTAACAGCATTATATTCTGGATTAGGTTATCAGAATAGTGTATAAGAAAGTTGGAAAGCTCAAGAGTAACTAATTATATCCCTAGCTTCAAAAGAATACAAATTCACTTGCTAAATATTTATCGTCAAAACATTAATACTTATGAAATTTCTGATGTTAGCTAGTGTTTGAATTTATAAATAAATTTTCAACGAAAGAAGAAATTAAAAATACTCAAAAGAAAAACTTTTATCTAATATACATATTTATTTGTATTTATGTCGTTTTTAATTATTTATTAAAATTAATTTGCTGATTGTGCTGTCACAAATGTTAATAGTCAATATTCACTATTAAAACTGATGTTATTTATTGTTACTATTTCACAGTTCTAAATTAAATAGTTTTTAAAACTGAAATGAAAGTGATAAAACAATTAAATTTATGAAGCATATCATGATGCTGAAGGAAATCAAATTAAATAAAAAATTCAGTGGGATGTTACTGAATATGAAGTAATCCGCCATTGTCATACCTCTGCATTTTAATTTTTTTCTGTTGCCATTGAAGGCATTATAAATTATACAGAATATTCATTAAAACTTAAGCTTCACACGTTAAAAAATTAGAACAGTAACTTATTTCGTTTACGATCATAGTACTACAACAAAATTCTACAATAGAGTGATTTTTTTACCGTTCGATAATAAATAAATATATAAATAAAAAACATCATGACATCATAATACTTCCCTTTCGGTTTATCATTCTATATGTAACAGACTATTATGTAACAGACTATTATGTAACAGACATTTAATTATACTTAGAAAAAGATCGTTTTAATGTTGTTTGTTACATAATCATATTAACAAGGAAAAAGTTTGTCTTTAATTGAGTCTCCCTTCTAATCTCTTTTAAGTATACTATAAAAAATAGTAGTTGGTTGATCGAATTAACGTAGCCGTAGTTAGAGCTATAGAAAATGGGCTATTGGTGTTGAAACAGGATCTATCCGAAGAAAAAAGTCTGGAACTTTGTCTCGTAATTTTGAATCAAGGTTAGATGTTGAAGACTATGAAAGTGATCTGCACCCCATTTTACAACACTTCCATGCCACGACCAATATGAGGATATTTAAGCCGCAGCAGATTAAACGTGCGCTAACCTCTTATACATTGAATCTTATTAGAATGAATTTATAGGATAGGGATCGATTTACATGGGATAGAAAACCTGGAATTCCCAGTCTGGCACAGTGTCAAAGCGGCTATTACCGCCTAGTTATTATAGTGATAGATTATAATAAGAATGTAAATACAAATCGCAATAATTTTCATTCTATTAGAATGTAAATACTATTATAATGATAATGTAAATACTATTATAAGGAGAATGTAAATACGTATCTCATTAATATATATATTCGCTATTACATATTTCTTTAATATCAAAGTCTAAACTTTTCTGGTTGATTCTTTGTAAACAACTTCTCACTAGAGCTACATAATAGGTTATTGGCAGCAGTTCGGAATTTATCCAAAAGGAGAGGAGGCCTCCGTGGGCGAGCGGTTAAAGGCGTCAGCTGGGAATCCGAAGATTCGTGGTTCGATGCCAGGCGATGGACTTGACAAAGAAAAGTAAAAAGTAGGGATCTTGTGATCGGAGGGTTGCCAGCTTCGCTCCAAAAACTAGAAAAGTCGCCCGAACATCCGCAAAAATTAACGGCGTGTATACGTGACTAGTGCACGATGCATTTTTAACGTTGCATTTTTAACGTTGTAGAAATGGTGAAACCCCAATATAAAATTATCACCCCAATACGAAACTTTAACACTCTCTATTTCGTATAAAAAAAGTTATAGATTAGTATATAAGTAGAGTTACACACAAACAATTTAATGCTAAAAACATAGCATGCATATGGCACACACAGAAAAAAAAAATAGCCGAATAAAACTTAAATCTTGTAATGTGTTAATGGGTATTCTGCTTTTAAAAATAAAAACATTTTTTTCCCCTTTAAAAAGAATGTCTGTAGTCCTTTCCTCTGATTCCCATACATTCCATCGCTCCTCCACCCCCTTTGAATTCTAACCCTCCTCATTTCCATAAACGGCCGGGCATAAGTGCGTGGGTGTGGGCTACGATTGTAAAACTGCGTCAAGCCAATGGGCGAAAGGATGGGGTCATTTCTCCCCCGGTTTAATTTTATTATGCGCCATCTTGTGCCCTCCCCCCGACCACGCAGCCCCCCCTTCTCCCCTGCCACATTGCTGGAGATGGGCGGGGAAGATTTCACAATTTATGTATTTTATTTCACTCCCCCCAGTTTCAACGACAGTGGGTGCATTTCTAAGGGAACTTTAAAATCGGGGTTTTATGCTGAATATTTTATTTCTGAAAGATATATTGAGAAGAAAGGATAAATATTTCACATTTATGTTGTTTGGTGAAATACATTATTTATGCAAATAAATATAATATTTCGTTTTAAGTATCAAAAATTATGCTATGGACTTCGGTAATAATGTTTATTATCAGTATAAGAGTTTCCCAGTTGGTTTATTCATCTTCATATTAAAATATAAATGCAACGTTTAAACTACGCAATAAAAATACATAAAATCTAGACATGTTTCGAGAGATACATCATCTCCCTTCATCAGCAGAAATGAAAAGTCTGTGCGCACAATAAAATGAAAATAAACCCGGAATTGAAAGTGTTGCCAAAAAGAACAAAAACAATCTCAATCTGTCGTAATTAACTTTTGTGTGCCAACAAATGGAAAATACCAAAATAATAACAGTTATGCATCAATTATTGTGTCACATGTATGATTTTTTAAAAAAAATATGTAATGAAAAAAAATCACCTGCACTTGAAACTTCTTTCCTATATGCATCCACTTTCATTGGTCCCTTTGATAATAAATTACAGAAAATCTCGGAACTTTTAAAAAAATTGTGTAAATATCCTTTAAATTAGCTTCAATTATGATATACATTTTTCAACTCTACCTTAGAGATAACACATATTTTTGCATATTGTTAAATATTACCAGCATTTTATATTTCTTCAATAAATATGTATTTTTCGGCAACCGTCACGAGGACATATTCCTCATTCTCTATAAACTAACGGCAGGGAAAATATTTCATTCAAACACATTTAAGAGCTTATCAATTAATAAGTGTCTCCCTTTAAAAGTTAATGAGTGTGATTCTTTTCAAGTCTATAATAATCAAAGAAAGTGTCTGGGTGTGGATCGTAAAACACATACATTCACTGCGTATAAAAGGCTGCAAATTTATATATAAATACAATTCATCCCCAAGAACATCCACCTTAGTAAAAATTCATCAATACTTTTTTTTTAAATATATAAATATTGCATAAACATCTTTTTTTTTATATATATTTCCAAGATCTATTCATAACGTGCCTTTGTAGCTTATTCAGTATCGTGCTGGACTTCGGAACAAGAGGTCATTCCTAACGGAGAACCAAACATCTAGTATATTATAACCCAGAATCTCATATCGTTTAAAAAATTATTTTATATATAATATCTTCCTATATCCAAAAAATTCCTAAATTTCATTTCATAATTACGTTTATGAGTTATTGTTACGTTTATGACCCCTAATTATTGTTAGCATTCTCTGTACTACATTAATTAATGTAGTGTTGGAAATATCGCAGTTTAATCAATAACTACGAAACTGATCATTCGCCCACTTCTGGTTTGATTCTTTTTTATATCAACCATTTCTGCTAACTATTATTGAGGGTACTAGAATAATCGATTTATATATATAAAAAAAAAGGTCTTTGCACTGAAGTTTTTTAGGATTTTCACCTGCACAGAGTCTTTCCCCTTCCTCCTTCCCGTCTGAAGAACTCTTTTATTGCCAACTTTCACTGCCACGGTCAAGGCTGCCGAGGCACAGACTCCTCCGGGGAAGGAGCGTGTTGACCTTGAAGTAGGTTATTGACAGCGCTTCTTTTCCGTTCACCCGCCTCTTAGGATCTCTCTTCGCGCCAGGGTCT
Source organism: Troglohyphantes excavatus (assembly GCA_963932185.1). NCBI lineage: Eukaryota > Metazoa > Arthropoda > Arachnida > Araneae > Linyphiidae > Troglohyphantes > Troglohyphantes excavatus. Next base: position 48,213,728 of record OZ010669.1, read on the forward strand.
CCTCTTTGTTTTTCAGGAGATGATTTTATGCCGTACGCTTGCAATTATTGAAATACATTATTATGAATATTCGGCTTTATTAAGATATTTTTATAAAATTCCTATTTCATAAAAAATAAAAATTTTAGCTCATAAAAATATATTTTTTGTAGCGATTTTTTATTAAAGGTCATATATATCCTATATATACTTTCAAAAGTACCTTTTCAAACTTTGAAGAAATTAACTCTGATAAATAATATTTTAATTACTGGATTTAAGAATGACATCAGACTGGATTCAACAATTTTTTTTTAGAAATTAAGCAATAGTTATATTACAAATTCGATGATAGTTACACTATAATCAGTGAGATAATTGCGATTTACGAATTCTAGGGGAAAGAAGAGCGATGGCCTTGTTGGCTAGGCGGAGAGTTCGAAAAGTAATCTAAAGTTTGCAAGTTAGATTTTAGAAAGTTCAACCATATATTTTCTATACAGAATACAAGTGCAAAAATAGAATTTTACTAAACAAATATTTTAACTTTCCTTTGTGCTTTCATTTTTCTTTTTTATAATTTAGCAGTACCGTTAAACTTCAGATCTAATAGCTCACAAGCATGAAAGTTATGTGTGTGTTTTTTAACAATAAGTCATAATTTCTTTGTCTTCACATGAAATCAAGAATACTTATTTTTCATTACACCTTCACTTCATTGTAAATCGTTAGAAATATATATGGGTAATTCCACGTAAAAGTGTCCTAAGAGTGAATTTTAAAATATTTTTTTACAAAGTTGAAATTTTTATATAATATAGAAAAATAATTGAATTTATTATATTTTGCATTAATATAAATTTTGCGCATATTTTGTGACAATGGTGCAAGTTCAAAATGGTTGCTATGCGATGAAACTAAACTTGCTTACATTTGCATTATTTCTACTCCTTGATTCCTAATATAAGTTACATTTTCTGAATATTTTGAGTATGGGTTTTTAGAAATACAGTTAATGTACAATCAAATTCCTTACTTTATAAAAATTTATCTTGATTTAATTATTGATTTAGAACCAAATGAAATATGTATTTTTCAAACGTAGTGTAAGTCACAAAAAAAGAACAAAAGTTATTCTATTTTTTTTAAATTGAGCCACAATTAAAAAAAATCCGTGATTTCCTCCTCTATACTAATCTCTATCGGACTGTAGTTTTGATTTTTAAAAGAAGGAAACTTTTTAGTGAATATTAAATAAATTAAAACTGTAGTGTAAGTCACAGCGTAGAGTAAGTCACAACTATATGCTGTGTTTCTAGAACAACAACGATTACAAAATGCACAGTAACAATATTTAAAAATAATATCATAAGTGATCTTATTTTTAAATATTGTTATTTATGATACTCTTCTTATTTAAACTGTAAATGGGGAAAAAGTAGCAAAATGAAAGATAGAGATTAGAGAAAGAAAAAAATAAATGGAATATTTCAAGCAGTTAAAGATAATTAATCTAGATAGCAAGAGGAAAGGTGTAAGAACGTGGAAATTACAATGAAAGTTGATCAAAGGGATTTTTAAAGCAAAGAAGAGGGAATAGATAAAATAAATACAGGTAAAAAAAAAATTCCGCAACCGCTTAAAATGAACCAAGCCCTTCTAATCCAAATTCAGTAGATTCTCCTAAGAAAGCCTATCAACATTGTAGCTCATTTTTTAAAGATATTGCAAGAGTCAAGAAAAGTCCACCTTAAAGCCCAAATAAATGTCAGGCCATTGCAAAGAAACTAGCACATCAGTTTACACCGGAGATAGGTCAACCTGCCTGCTCAACATTTAAGAATTACTGCACTAAGGAATGAAATAAAATATTTTATAAAGTTTTTTATGAAGAGGCATATAATATTCCAGTAATCAAGGATTTTGTAATTTTTAGAGAACTGAACAAAAAAAACCGAGAAGACCTAAGAAAAAGATAACAATCGAGATGAACTTAAAAGAGGCAATAGGGTATAGGTTTCATCAGTATTAATTTTCTTCCGGCATAAATTTCTCCCGATGCGACGGGCCTGGGTTTCATTTGTAGGAAGAAGAAAAGTGGAATATTTTGCTGGACAATGCATTTCTAAAGAAGGCTCTATAATAAAAGTGGATTTTTGCAATGCACAAGGAATATTTTTCATTGGCCAGAAAAAGCAGGTGCCGCAAATGTTGTAATTGTTGAAAAAATAAAAAAAAATTGCCTGACTGAAACTCTGATTGTAAATTCTATTATAGTTTTTCACATTATAATTTTTCAAGTTATGTAAAGTCATATTTTAATTTTATTTATACATTTTACCAGTGCCTATTTTGAGGTGTAGTGTAAGTCACGTTTCAGTTGTGGTGTAAGTCACACAGATTAATTTAAATTAAAATAATTTGAAAACACATCTAGAAATATAATTTTTACCTGATTAAACTTCAAACCTTATACAACGAAACTGGCATAACAAAATTTTTTTAAATCAAAGCATGAGGAGGAAAACGTAAATTGAAATGATATCCAAAAAACCGTGTCCTTTTTTGTAGTGTAAGTCACACTGTGAATTTTTATTTTTAAAAATTAAAGTTAAATAAAATGAAAAAAGTTTACATTGTCAAAAAATAGAACATATGTCTGGTATGTCTTTTGACATAAAAAGTTTTTTTAAATCACAAATTGCTTTTTTTAATTAAGCTTACAATGTGGTATAAATTGTCAAATGTAGTGTAAGTCACGAGTGGAATTACCCATATATATATATATATATAGAATATATAGAATACAATATATATTCAATTGGCCTCGCATTGCTAGGGAACCCGTTCAGCCATACATGCGTTAAAAATATTGAGTGGCCCCCGTCAGGACTCGAACCCGTCACCTATTGTTCCGAAGTCCCTCTACCGACTAAGTTACTAAGACAGATTCTAGATTTTGGAAATGTTTTTTTTAATCTGTATGCAATTATACTCTATATCTGTGGCTTGGATCAAAAAGGAGCATTGTCATTTTGATATTTTTAATACAATTTTGAATATGTCAATTTTAAACTTCTTAATGAAATATAAACGATGGTCGTCAGGCTTCTCTATCTCTTCAAATCAAACAATTTACGTAACATATTTTAAAATGTCTGAGCCTTTAACTTTGAAGCCATTTCTCTCAAAACTGTTAATTATGATAATTGTCCTTCTTGTACCAACACTGTTAAAAATAGGTACTCAACAAAAATAAGCCCCGAATGCATAAGTTTCATTTTTGAAAAAGACATCCTCAAAAATGAGTACAATTAATAAAAAGAGCAGTTTATTGCCTACATAGGCTGCCTTCATAAACCACTTTCAATAAATATCAACAATTACAACCAAAACTTACCGGGAATCGAATCCATATCCTAAGGCACCGCAGTCCAGTGCCTCAGCCGTTCAACTACCAGTGCGACATGAAGCAGTTATAAACAGAAGACTTGCTTAAAAGGTGTGCCAAAAGAATGAGAAGTAAAATAATTTAGTTGTAATAACTCTCATTTTCCATTTAAGCAATCGACATCAAATGATGTGGGAAATCATCTTCTGGACAACTATTTTGAGTTTGTCATGTCGCTTTGTTAAGATCGCTTGAACAGAAGCTGATATTAGCAATATAACATCACACTCTTCATTTTGAGAAAGTACGCTTACTTAAATTTGAGGACGTCATCGCTCATTTACGATGCAATTGTACTCAAAGTAAAACGAGTATGTTCAGGTACTCATTTTAAGTACCTTTTTCTTTGTAGTAAAGCCATAGATATAATATACAATGCACAACTATAATATACAATTTTGCTTATATACAAGCTTATATACAATTTTGCTTATATACAAGCTTATATACAATTTTGCTTATATACGCAGACGCACGCTCATCCGTCTCTCCTTTATAGTAAGCTCAGTTCAATATATTTGCTTAGTTTACCACCAACTTAATATTATACAAAAATTCTAATGCTGCTACTTATTTTAAACCTCAACATTAAATTTGTTTATATTCGCTTAATAATAAATTTATTTAAATGCAATAATATTTTATAATTTCATACACATTTAAATTATTTAAAATACAATAAATATGTGTTAAAGTGTCAAGGTTACAATTGTTTGTAATTTTTACTATTATTATGTTATTAGCCTCGTTTAAAAGTGACACAAATTTTATTTAGTAATGTAATGATAAGTTTTAGTATTTCTGGGGGGATTAAAATTAAACGATATTTAACTTAAATGCTATGTTTAGCTTAAATTTTTTTTATAAACCACATCCATTCCTTTTTCTTCTATATTCGAAACAATCCCTTTACTTTTAAGATCTGGTACAAATATTGAATTATTTTATATATATATATTTTTTTTATATATACATATATTATATATATATTTTATATATATATATATTTTTTTTTATATACATATATTATATATATATTTTATATATATATATATATATATATATATATATATTTTACTAAGTATTATAAAAAAATTTATAATATTATTATTAAGCAATAACAACAACAAAAATATGCCCTATTTCCTATATTTAAAAGAAGTTTTATAAGCAATTCTCATTAGACATTTTAAGTTCGCATTTTCTTTTGAAAACTGGTATCATAAAATATTTTTTAATATATTTAATTTTATTAAATTTATTAAAAAATACATATGTATTTTTTATATTTTTTTATTGCATATTTTTAACGTTGTATTTGTATTTTAATATTCTTAACGCAATGTTCTATAAGACGAGTTTTTATCTTATATTTAGATTGAGGCAAATTTATTTACATTTGATTAAATTTAAACTTACATTCAAAATAATTACATTCTTTCAAATTATTAAAATTTATTAAATATAAATCCGTATAAATTGTAAAAAAAAATCGGTATAATATCCGAATGTATGGGTAATTCATCATATTATCCATACTTCTGCTGATGACTACTGTGTAAGCGAAAAGTGCGTTAATGTAAGTGTTATATTGTTGTTATTTTCAGATAACAAATAGTGCTGTATGTCTTTAGTAACTTACCCAAAATAGAATATCCATCAAATTTTCTCTTTGGAACAACACAACAATTCGTAAACGACTATAATTATTTGGTATAAACATTCATTTGTTTTCCTGGTTGTTACTTTTGTCATAGAAAATATCAATTCCATTAACACTCAGACATCTACTATCGAACAAGAACGATTAATTGAATAAGTTACCCATCCGTACATCTTTTAATGAATGCGTATATAAAATTAATAGAAACATTAAAATACTTTTAAAATAATAGTAATTTTTAGTAAAAAAGGGATGAAACTTTGGAAAAAATATTTATACATCATAATACAAATTCTGTGTAATTTCTCACGTACATAATTTTTTTTATATATGAAAATGTTCTTATGTTTTACTTGTTTTACAAAAAAGGAATATTTTCGCTGAACAAAATCAGTTTAGAAAATACAAATCGTCTGTTAATAATTAAAGACCAACTTAATGGGAAAATGTTATTAAATATTATTAAAATACATTAAAAATTTATTTTTAGAATGTAGGCAATACTTTAAAATATCACTGTTTTGTAAAATGCAAATTAATCGAAGCAATCTATTTTTTTTAATTGTTAACTTATTTTAGTATTTTAAAATAAAAACTATTGCAAAAATGATGTTATTATTTAATTTATCGTTAGCAACACAATAAAACTTTAAAAGTGATTAGTTTTTATCGTAAAATTTGAAAACTTTATGCACTCAATAATTTTATTCGTTCTTATGAATCAACAGAAGTAAATTTGGAACATGGAACTTGCAAGACAAATAACGATTTTTTTCTACTATTTTGTGGTAATTATGAAGTTCTATTAAGTTAATAATAAGTACATAAATAAAAAATATTTTTTTCTCCAAAATTTTCCTCATCACACATAATTTTTTTTATTCTTTAAATTTAAATAGCTTAGTTTCATTTAATTTAAATCATTTATTCCATTAAGTATAAAAATTACTTTCAATTTTAAATTAATTGTAAAATATACAAATATTTCTGACTACTTTAATTTAAACTAATTTTAAGAACATAAGAGTAAGAGTAAATAAAATGTTCAACAACAAAATAATGAAATGTGACTTAATTTAATTTTAAATTGATATTAAAAAAGTCATAAAATAGAAAATATGGATACTAATAATTTTTGTCTGGAATTCTTATAAATTATAAATTTAAAAAAAATTGAATGACAGAAATAGCTTTAGTTAAATAACTTAAGATAAATTAAAAACTGCTGAACTTTTAAAAAAAGTTAACAAAGAAAAAATAGTTTTATAAATAGAATACCACAACATTAATAATTAAACAAGAAAAACACAAAGTTGGAACTTTAAATAGGATAAGTGGCATAATAACAGTGACATCATTAATTCATTTTTTTTAATATTCATTAAATACTCTTTCTAACAGCAATAGAACACTTTAACTTTTTTAGTGTGTCATTTGTTTTCAGAATGTATTTTATGTATTTGGAATTTCTTTAATATTTTTCAGAAGTTTTAACATAATAATGCTATTCTATTCAATTAATATAACCAGAGCCCGATGTAAAAGAAAATTTTTGAAGGGAAAATATTTACAAAATACATGAGTAGAGAATTATTTTTCTTATTTGTACACCTTTTTTGCCAAATTGTACGCAGTTTTAAACATGGATTTTTTCAAAGTTGTGTGTCATATATAAATGTGGAAACTTACTTATAAGTTTCCACATTTATATATGCAGCAAAGCACAATGACTTGTCTGACAAATTAAATCGAACGGTTTTTCCTTTTTCCGACAAAATGAAACATTCAATTACGCGTTCAAAAACACCACTCAAATTAAGCCAAGGAAATATTACAAAAACATATCACCTGCTGATTCAGCAGCCGCAAAAAGATGTAGATAGAAATAGATTATCTCATAAGAGCAGGTGAAATATTTAGAAAACAGGTCTGTTATTTCTTACCTAAACCACTTTGCACAAATAAGAGGAAACGAGCCTGCCTTAGGTAATTAAAATGAATATGAGATACAAGACCAGCTGAAAATATTAGTTTTCAATTCAATACAATTCGTTAAAATTTAACCAAATGTGAAATTTGTTCCATTCTTTCATGGTGCCACCACTTTAGCAGAATTAGCATTTTAATACTACATAAAATTCACATAGTAGCTGATTTTAATCGCAATTTATGTTACCAGTTAATACGAAGGAAGACTTTCTTGATATTAGGAATGGGGAACATTAGGAATAGTGCAAGGTCTTTGCAGTGATGCCAACTTATAAGCACTGTTAAAAATGGATGTTTAAACTTGATGAAAGTTTAACATTTTTATTTACCAATTAAATTTTTTGTCAAAAATATCAAAATATGTATGTGAGTTTTTCATAAAATATACAAAACGATGAAATTTTTTGTGATTATGGCAATTTTTTTTTTCATAAAAAAATTAATCGGAGCATTTTTCACGACACTTTGTGCAAATTTGAGTATTTATTTTTAACCGTAAGGTGAATGCAAAGACTAACACGTAACACAGTGTTTCTCAAAATTTTAGTTTTGCGCCTTATTTTTAAATATATATTCAATTTAATGTGTAAAAATACTATAAAAACTTAAGAAATAAAAAATAGGTCAAGAAACTTTGTACAGCAATGTTCTTAAAATTCTTTTTAGAAAGGTATTTTCAATTCCATTATTTTTTTTAATGTTATTTAAATTTGATTTCATAATGCTTTATTTATTAGAACATTTTTGCTTTAATTTATTTCAGTACTGTGGACAGGAAATTATCCATTCGACACCAAATGGTTCAAAATTTATAAAAAACAAAACAATTTAGATTAAAATGAAATTTTTAGCAAGGTTTTTAATTGTATTAAAATGTTTATTGTATTCGTAATGTGGAATCCTTCCCGGAGTATAAACTGCTAAATGGGTTTTTCATTAAGATTTTTATTATACAAACAATTTAAGTTGTTCAAGTTGTTTTTTAATTTTCTTCTAAAATGACCTTTAAAATTCGAATGCTTTTAAGTTTCCGATACATTTATTCGGTTGAAATAATATTATGAACAAAATCAATAAATAAAAAGACTTTTCAATGTTGATAATGTTTTTTTTTGACGTTTTACGCTAAAATGAAAGGAAGGATTCAATTCAAGAAAAAAATCTTTTAAAACATTCGTTTATTCCTTTTTGAATGAATATCTTCAAAATCTTTTCTTTTCTATATTTTTCATAATTTAAGCCGTCCACTTAATTTAGACTCGTTGGTATCATAGAAAGAACTTCTTTTGTAATTTATAGAATATTTCAAACTGTTCAATTCGAACAAACGAATATTAAAGTATATACATTGATAAAATTCAACGAAACAATAAAAAAAATCAATAGAAACTAAAGTATTATATAACAATAAAACCAGGCGCGTTCCTTTTTTTACGTTCTACATTAAACGAGTTATTGTTGTTTGTTTTAAAGAAAACAAATGGGGTGTTGCATACAGAATTGATAAGCAATATCCTCTAGATTTCAGTGCAGTTTATTAGCAGTAACCATAGTAACGTACTGTAGCGCTTATAATGGCGCCAAGCAGGCTCTTTTGAAAGAAACCCCCTGTTTTTTGCGAGTGGTAAGGGCCATATCCCCCCCCCCCTCCTTCATCTCCCCTGCATCATTCCCCACCCCACCGTAGCGTTAATCCCTTCGAGCCCCCCACCCCTCGAGTCAGTCCCCTTTCTTCCCTAGGGGGCCATAAATATAAAATATAGTTGTATTTTTAGTTTTTAAGCTATAGATCACGGATCAGACATCCTCAGGTGGGGGAATTTTTACTCATTTTTTGTTAGATTTCTAAGATGATTTATATTGTCTATTTTTTATGCTTGGTGTGGCCAACATAAACTTTTAATCAATTTGTATGATACATGCGAAATGTCTGACTAAATTGTGAGAATGATATTTGGAAATACAGCACTGTGAAAAATACGTACTTGAAAATAAGTAAAATTTACTTCTTTTTCATTACATTCGATGCTTATCATTAGTTTCACTTTTGAAAAAGACGTTTACTCAAAAATGAGTAAATTCTTGCCCATATAGGCTTCCTTCACACATCACTGTCAATAAATATCGTCAATTACAACCAAATCTTACCAGGAATAGAACACAGATACTCAGCAACGCAGTCCAGTGACTTATCCGTTAAACTATCAAGGCGCCATTAAGAAGTTATAAACAGAAGAAATGGTAAAAAAAGGCGTGCCAAATAAATGGAAAGTCAGATAATTCAGTTGTAATAACTCAGTTTCTAATTAAGCAATCGATATCAAATAATGTGGAAAACCCTCTTCTGATCTACTATTTTAAGTGTATTAGGTTCCATTAAGATCACTTCAACAGAATATATGATTATCAATATTAAATCACATTGCTACTTTTTGATACAGTGAGTTGGCCAGAAAATCTATTTAAGAATAATTTTGTAGCGTATGTTAAAATTAACTGTTAAGAGAGGTATTGTATCGACATTTGTTATATAAGCCTTGTTTCTCACTCATAACTATTTAGAAAAACCCTTTTTAAAATCTTGAGTTATTACTAATTTATTAATACCACTATAAATAAATTTAAAATAAAAACCCGTTATTTTTGTTTCCTACACTGATAATTATTTAAAAAAATATACCTTTACATATATTAAAAGAAAAAATATTAGTTATAAAAATTTATCTTATAAATTAATGTTCTAAATAACGTAAAGGACAACACAGAGAAGAACTGTCAGAATAATAAGTAAGAGATAAGTAAGATAAAAACTCGTCTCGAAAATAAGTAAAATGTACTCATTTTAAAAAAGAAATGTACTCAAAAATAGGTACAAACGAGTAGATACTTGCCTACATAGGCTGCCTTCATAAATCACTTTCAATAAATAGCGACAATTACAATGACATCTGGAATCGAATACAGATGCTCAGATCCGCTGTCCAGTGTCTTATCACTTAAACCCTCGGGATGATATTAAGAAGATATAAACAGAAGAAAAGTTTTAAAAAAGGGTGTGCTAAAATAATGGGAAGTAAGAAAATTGAGTTGTAATTACTCAGTTTCCATTTAAGCAATCGACATCAGCTAATGTAAAAAACCATCTTTTGAACAACTATTTTACGTTTGTCAGGTTTTATTAAGATCGCTTGAACAGAAGGTGAGATTAGAAATATTATTTCAAATTGCTCATTTTTGAGAAAGTACGGTTACTTGCATTTGAGTACGTCAACGCTCATTTACTATGCAATTATACTTCAAGAAAAACGAGTAGGTCAGGTACTAATTTTTAATTATCTTTTACAATGTGTGAGGTAAAATCACTTTAATATCTTTTAGCAAGTTAAAGTACATTTTGCCGCAAAAAACGCAGAACCCAGAACGCTGTCTCGAAATCGGTTCCAACTGGTGCTGTGCAGAAAAGAAACAGTAGTCGGCCCCCTACCATCCTTTTTTTACCGCCTCGCAATGGATTCACGTTGGAAAAGATAGGAGTGAACGCTATGGGCAGTGGTCTTGTCTTGGCGACGGCCAGAAGGGATAGCAGGGTCGATTTTTTTCATTCAATTTTTTTCTCTCCCTCCACCCCCATCAGAAAGAGGGGGAAGATGGGTAGAAAGCGGGAAGGCCACCCCCTAGTCTAGATACAGCAACGTTATTAACGGCCCGATTTATTTTTAAGTCACGTCCGATTGATTTTGAGAAAGATTTCGAAGAATATATGAAAAAGGAGGGGGGAAAAATTGGTATAATAGATACCCACCCTCTGTTCAGTTATTCATTTTACCTTATCGTGTCGGAACATGGGATGGCCTGGAGCTGTTTGGAAGAACGCACGCGAGAAATTGTGGAATGTTTAATGCCTGTATATTCACTCATTCACTGGGTATTATTTTATTAAAAGCTTACATTTAAATGTTTAATTTTAAGAGTTCCCAAAAAAATAGTAAAATTTCCATTTTTTTTATTTGCTAAAATGATAGTTTGGAATTTTCTAAATATGCTTGTAAAATTCTGTAACTGTATTTATGATTATAGTGAGTTATTTGAGCATGTTTTTTAAAAGAACCAAAACTTTGATTTTTTTCCCGGTTTTCCTTTATATTTATTTTTTTAAAACGCTAATGGTTTTTTATATGGAGAAATGTGTAATTTTTTAAGCATATTGTAAAATATGTGTATATTATAAATTGGTATGTGTGTGTCCGAATTAGCTCTATCAGTAGTAGTTTTTTTTTAAATATTAAAGTCAAATAATTTGAGTTTAAAAAAAAATATTTGTGTTATTATGAATAACTATTTATATAAAAAGAAGTTTAGAAGGTACCGTGTCCCATTAACATGTAATTATTTTAGAGTAAGTTCACGTTCATTTATTACGGCACGTATTTTTAGGAGAGGAGGGGGTATATCGGTATATCACATACATTCCTGTGGAGTGACATCAAAGAGGAGGGATGGTTGTGCCATGTGGCCAAAGCTCGTAGAAAGATTATGAAATGTCTTTCACTATCTTTGAAATAAGTAATTTTTTATAGAAATCAATATTTCTTTATAATGAGATGTTTAGTAAAATACACAGAACGGAGGATTTAATGTGTGATTAATATTGATTAATATTAATTTTTAATGATGGCCGTGAAATGGGATAGGAAGTGACGGGCATGACATAGGGATAGAATATGTACAAAAGGATTAAACATAGCGAGACGTAATAGATGAACGTTCTCTTATCTCAATTATTTTATTACTAATTTATATAACGTACAAATTATCCTGACAATTTTATATAATTATGTATAAAGGGTCCATTGAGAAACGATGCGGGTCCGCAATTTCTTTAAAGCACCTTACATTAGCCACCTGGGCTGGTTTTTTTTTATTGTAACAAATTATTAACCGGATAATTTGCTCTTAGTCCACAAAAAATAAACACTTTAAAAGTACAGGATGCTCTGTATGTCTATGATACATAAAACTAAATTTTGAGTTTTCTGCGAAATGACGTATGAAGGATTGCCGTCTTTCTTCCTCTGGATCCTTCATAGTTCAATATATTAAGGATAACTAGAAGATGATGCGCAGTTTTGATGTAACTTCTTTTATAACATTTTCATAGCATTGATCACAAATTTGGTAAAACTAATTTTTACAAATAATTTTTAATAATAATTTTAATAAAATAATTTTTTAACTTTAACAAACTTTGACATATTAAGAGCATGCCCGTCGCCCTGGAGGGGGGGGGGGGGGCGAAGGAAATTAATCCCCCCGAAGGAGATTAAAATTATGAAATGAAAATTCCGTAACAACTAAACAGCAAATTATTTAGGAGATTTTTATAAAAAGGTTTGAAAAAAATACTTTTAGGTAAAACAAACTTTCATAGATATGTTAACCTTGGAAATGTTTTTGCTAAAAGTTTATTTCAAATAATTATTAAAAATACTTTCAAAGCTTACTTTACCTTTTATTTTATATAATTTTAAAAGTTAGGGATATTTCAAGAATTTTGATAAATTAAAAAATCTAAATGTATTTTGATGTTATATTTAGATTCTTAGGTTGACCCAGTATTTTCTGTCAAAATATTACCATTTTTCTATCAATACTTTTTTAATTAAAAAAAAATACTCTTGTATATTCTAATATATTAGGAATCTATTTCATTGAAAATTTAAAAACAGTTCCCAGTAAAATAAAAGAGTTGTTTTTAATTAAATATATATATTAAAATATAATATAGAGAAACAAACAAATGTACAATTTTGTTATTTTGCTGGCCGCTTTTATTTGGCAGGAGAGAAATTGATATAAAAGTTACTTACTTTTTTTTTTAATTCTATTTAATTTCATTGTATTTAAATGCAAACATATTTTTTAAATCCAATTTTTACTCTGTTTAACAAATTTTAAACATTGAGGGGAAATTTTTATTAAGCAACAATGTTTTCCCGTGTCTTTTTTCCTCTCATAAATTTGATTATCTAGTTTATCCTTGTAATCAATAGATGGCGCCATGAGGAGTTATCTGCTAATCGTGCAAAAAATCGTATTCCTTCAAAAATGTCTCAAAAGTAGATCGTCTCTTTTTTTGAGATATTTAAAAAAAAAATAACCAAATTAAATAAAATTTGCCCAATTGAAGAAATTTTTATAAATTATACAAGCATTTGTCTGTGTGACTCGGTGGCGCAACGGTAGCGCGTCTGACTCCAGATCAGAAGGTTGCGTGTTCAAATCACGTCCGGGTCAAGAATTTGTTGTTTTTAAATAATTTTAATAAATTTAAAATATTGGGAAAAACTAATTTCCCTCAGTTTCAAAGCTGATATAGATTTCAATATCCTCAGAAATGACAAAACTAAGAAATTATTTTACCACCTGTATACATTAGTTTTATGATAAATAAAATTTCTTCTCTTTAAATTATTAAAAATATATATATGACATATTTACTTGAAGAAAAGAGATGATTTAAAGGTTAATTACGATTTTATGATTTTAAAAATTGAATAAAGCTAGTAAATTTAAAAAAAAATTATTATATAATTCAGATGATTACCAACTAATAATTTACTTAATTGCATAATTCATGAATTAAATAATTTTGGAATTATTTATTTAATTAAATTAGGAACCATTTAATTATAGTAAATTGGATATTTTACAATAAGATGTCTAGCATGTATCAAACTTCTTTAATTTAATTTGGGAGATTGCATACTGCTATACTTTTTCGTTTTCATACTGTTAGCATTACATATTTAAGACTTATGTTTTTAGAAAGTAACTGAGCAGAGTAATGATCGAAATATATAGATATTGGAAAATTTAAAAGCATTATCAAAAGTTAGAGATTTTAGAATTATTCCGGATCTTTAAATTTAACTGCGTGTATAAGAAGCAGACGGCTGAAGTTGTCAATATTGTTCAGAAAGGATGAAAAATACTGTACGTGAAAAATACCTTTTCCTTTATATCTCTATATAGCAATTTCTTAAAGTAGTCTGGTTCTTGCACCAATAGAAGATTTATTTATTTAATTTATAGGAATAAATAAAAATTTATAAATCAGAAAAAAAAGTGGAGCTGTCTGGTTCTTGCACCCACGTTTTCCATTCACGGAAAAGCAATTATGGAAAAAAAATTATAAAATTAAAAAAAAAATTTATAAAAATTAATATGAGTACAATCTTTTATTTTTTTCACTTAATTCTGAGGTTTATTATATTTCATCACAAAATTTGTTTTCGTCAGTGGAACGAAAATATTACAATTTATAAAATGGTGAAAATATGTCATTACCACAAAAAAGTTGTTTTCTTTAAAAAAAAAAAAAAATGTCTGTATTTGAAAATAATAAAATACTGTTTCATTCCAATATTGCATTTATTAAATTAGAACGATATTTTATTGTTTATATTTTTCCTTGTCGATTTTATGGGAGGAACAATGCTTCCCCTCCCTTCCTCAAACTCCGCCTATCCGCCTCGCATGAATGCTCTTCTCTTTTACCACATATTTGTTTATTCCGTATTTTTAAAGGGGGGAGGGGGGGGGGGGGGAGGGGGACAAAAAATAAAATCGACGCAATCATTCGAAAACCGGCGGATCCAAAGACCAGAGTCTAAAGTCAAACCGAGACTTTTTCTCGAGACTTATCATTCCCCTTGACTTAATTTCTTCTTCAGATAAATGAGGAAGATTCCGATTCCGTTCCAGTGTTCGAAGAGAGACGAAAGTGGAGCAAAAGCTTCCCTTTATCGGCTCTCGCGGTGACGTGGTCGATAAAACAACTGTCAATATGTTGACGATATAACCTTATGACCAAGACACAGTGTCATTGACCTTCATTATGGGGAGCCAATGGGAATTTTGCATGTGCCACCGGGATAAGGAAGGAAATCATAATAAGCGAACGCGTATATCTCTGCATGTCATACGGCAAACGAATGATTTTTTTTTGCTCCTACTGGGTCTCATATAAGCTAATATTTATTTTCAATAACAACGCTTGGTTTCAGGTAATGGGGGAAGTTCATTATGAACGTCTTATTTGTCTGTGGTTAATCACCTACGAGGCTGGAACGTTCGAAAGGTGCTTCGTTCGATTTATGTTGGTGATTATATAATCTGTAAGGTAGTTAATCGGACAGATGTTTCCATTTTGGTATATTTTATTAGCTCTCGCCAATTAAAAGTGCCTTTCATTTCAATCTGCTGCGTCACTTCACTAGTAAAGTGAAGTAATGTGGAATGATCAGTTAACCTGATATAAATGGCTGATAAGTGTATTTAAAATACATTTAAAATGTTTGGATAAATTTTTTTAATACACGTGACATGTGTGTGTTTTTATGGAAAAAAAAATCTATATAAAACCCTCTTTTCGAAATTAAAATCAACACACTGGACCATTTGACATAAATTTGAGTCAAAATTACCCAATTTTTGCCAAATGTAAACTATGTAAACTAACTACAATTTTTTTTGTGTTTAAAACTGTTTTTAAAGAAACTATGAAAATTTTTGTAATAAATTTTAATAAAATAATAGTTACCTATGATTTTTAATTAGAATCTTATTAACCGTAATTAAAAAACTTTTGTAAGTTAATAGTTTTCAAATATTAAACTATTCGATTAGAAATTTTGCAAAATACTTTTCAATACAACTTTTTATATACATTAAAGTGACCAGTGGCGACCCTAGGGCTGTGTGAGCGGTGCGACTGAACCGGTGCTCAGAATTAGGAGAAGGGAAAACCAAATACTACACAGAAAAAAATATATAGTTGCCTGAACATTCAGTGGGTGCATTTTTTACAAAATAAATATAGTAAACTACTTAGATGAATATATGACATATTTTAGTTTTTTAACACCAAATGTCCCCCACAGTTCCGTTGAGGGGATGGGGGGGGGGGGGGGGGCATGTAGGGGATATCGGTCCACCTAGAAAATTTTCTAAGGCCGTTACTAGGAGTGACCTTAATAATAAATAAAAGTTGGTTTCTTTTTGTATTTAATAATCAGACATATACAAGTGTTTGAAACGTAATAGATAAATGCAAAAAAAAATTAATAGGAATAACGTTACTGAAAACTTTTTTACCATCAGAATTATTATTCATTTTTCTTAAAGGTTTCAGTTTTTAATGTAATTTTTTCATAATATATTCTTTTATACATTTTTGCGAGGATAATCATTTAATATTCAAGATAAAATCGATGAAGTAATTCATACTGTTCATTGTATCAATAAAGAAGATAACAATGACTGTCTTCTGTATGCACAGGTTTCATCCCAAATATATTGCACGAAGCACCTTTATCTTGCTTCATAACACGAGAAATATCCAGCCACAGATACTGTATACAAAACCGATCGATTAAACATTGTTTCTTAATCCCTTATCGGTGCACAGGCGTCAGCGACTGATACAGAAACCTATATTTATTTCTCCGACTTTCATCTAAATAGAGAAAGTGTAAACGATTGTAGAAATTCCCTTGACCTATCACTATCTTTAGGGTAAGAAAATTAAAAAGAATTCATCAGAAAAAAATTCAAGTTTGTGGGAAGAAAATACATGTGTCGTGGTTGATATTAGTTGAAGGCCGATCTAGAAACTGATTTGTAAGATAGTAAAAATATTTTTTTTAAGTTATAGAGTTCTGAAAATATCGTAAAGCATGAAACGATTTGCACATAAACTTGTTTTACTAATATTTTCTTTTATAGTTAGTTTATATTATTTATAGGTTTTAATATATTTTTATAATTAACCTCTGACGAAGATGAATGACTTAAGCCGTCTATGGATTTCCACTCTTTCTAGCAATGCGCATGAATTTTAAATTCATAAACATTTTAAATTTTAAAATATTTTTCGAATCTAAAGCGTTGGGGTGTTTCTTGGAAGTAATATCTATTAAAATAACATAAATTTAAAAATTAATATAATAATCATGCATTGGAAATATAAAGTAAACTATTTTGCAGAGACAATAACTTTGCAATTTTGCCCTTTTTCTAAAAGCTCAAAGGATTAAAAAGTGTTCGTGGTGTTAAAATTCGGCAAAAAAGGCTTATTTTTAATAAAGTTTCTAAAATAAACTGTATTGTATTTCGCAAAAACTTAATTTTACAAAAAGGGATTTTGAAGCATTGTGCACTATTATTCATAATCGTAAAATACTTGAAAATTTCTTTTTAAAAAATATTAAAATTAAGAATGTCTGGTAAAGAAAAGAAAAATATACGGAAAATTAAAAACTGGAACTTTTTTTTTTCTATTTATTCTCATCATCATACACAAAATTACGAAATATTTCTATGAAGAACTCATCATACACTGTTAAAAATATGTATTCAAAAATAAGTAAAATGCTCTTATTTTTTTTATTACATTCAAAGCTTATCATAGCTCCGAGTACATAAGTTTCATTTTTGAAAAAAAAAACATTTACTCAAAAATGTGTACACTGAGTAAAAATAAATAGAAAGAACAGTTTCTTGCCTACGTAGGCAGACTTCATAAATCACTTTTAATAAATATCAATATTTACAACCAAGTCTTACTGGAGCTAACCTAGATCCCTAACACAGTAATTTTTCCGTTAAACTACCAGGTAGACATTAAGAAGTTATAAATAAAAGAGATGTTAAGAAAAGGTGTACCAAAAGAATGGGAAGTAAGATGGTTCAGTTTAAATAACTCAGTTTCCATTTAAGCAATCGACATCACTAATGTGGAAAACCATCTTCTGAACTCTATTTTAAGTTTGTCAGCTTTCATTAAGATCGCTTAAACAGAAGTTGATATTAGCAAATTTAAATCATATTGCTACATTTTAAGTAAGTATGATATTTGCGTTGGAGTATGTCATACGCCTGTTTACTATGCAATTATACTTAAAGAAAAACGAGTAGGTTTAGATACCCATTTTTAAGTACTTATTTTTTACAACAATGAGTACCCCCAAATCATTCCGAAATGTTAAAATGTCGAATAGACAAGAATATAGACTAAAAAATAAGCAAGGAACTAGTAACCTATTGGCTGACTTGAGTACGCAAATCCCAAAACGTTTCAATACCCAAATGGGAAAACTACTGACGGTAAAACCCCCCACCATCTCGTTACAGTTCATTCATCTCCAATCTCTAATTAAGGTTGTGTGCACGCGAGTCGGAGACAAATCTCATTCCATTAATTGTGGCACGCGGAATCGAAAAGAAACAATCATGAAGGGAGAGGGGGCACCACAGGCGGCCTAAATGAGCTTGGCTAATGGGGGCTGGGTATGAGAGAGAAGCACTTCTAACAGAGCGAGTATATAACTTTCAGAATTATACAATCAAATATTTTTAATTTACTTACATTGAACTTGGATTCTTTAATTTAAAGAAATGCAATTACATTGCGGTCCTCTTATGAAAAAAAATGTCCGTTTTCAGAAACTTTCTAAATTTAAAAGTTCCCTTTTAACTGTTTTGTAACTCATAACAAGGTTTGTACAATTTGGAAGTTTAAGCGATTTATTTAAATAGAAGTTTAATAATAACCATTTTTCCCATATGCGTGTCAAAAAGCTATACTGTGAGCTGAAAGCTGATCTATTTTTCAAGTAGCATATTTCTTATGTAGGTAAAGCGTTTATATATACTAGTTTTTATTTTATATATTGTATGTTGTCGTGAATAGTAATTAAGTTCTTTCGTTTAATATTTTTTTTTATGTGTTTTGTTTTTAATATTCATAAAAATATATTTTCATCTTGCAATTTATATCTTTTATAACTTGAGATGGATTCTTTCATTTAAAAAAAAGCAATTACATTGCGGTCCTCTTATGAAAAAATTTGCCGCTTTCATAAACTTTCTTAATTGTCTTTATGTTAATCCTTGTTAATTAAATTGTTATTACAAGTTTTATTCAAGAAAACAAAATTAATCTTACCTAATTAATATTTCTCTAAATATTAATCATTTAACAGTTTTCATCCTATTGTTATAAGACATTTTGCCTTAAGTTAAATACATTAAAGTATTATTTTATTTGCGTCCTTATTACTTTTGGTATTATAAATTATTCATTGAAAGTGTAATTTGATACCAACAGTTTAAAGATGACAACAGTTGTGAAAATCTTAAGAGAAATCTAGAAAATCTCTTTCCACTTACACAACAAATTTTTAACATAAAAAAGCAATATAGTAAACAAAACCCTACTTATTTGCACAAATGAAGAACATTTGCAAAATTTTCCATTTAGACTCGTCACACCTTAAGAAATACTTAAACCTTAAGAATTTTTTTTTATCATTCACCAAGCAAACCGCTTTCTAATTTACCTAAAAACTAATCATCATGTTGATGTCTTTGGAGGTTTTTGAGGCTCTTTGTCAAAGCAAGGATTTGTTTCGAAGAAAACTGATAGAGTTGAACGTTTAATTTAGAAAATTAATAAACTTCGTATGGAAATTGTTATGCATCCAGGGCGGGGTTAAGGCCCAAGGTACACAAGTGGTCGCTTGGGGCGCCAGACTAAGGAGTGTGCCAAATTTGAGTGTAAAAAACAAAAAAAATAAGTGATGTGAGTTAGAAATTTGCTATAAGTTTTGAACATTTTAAAATGTTTGTAATTTTTAATAGAATTATGCATTTCCATTAAATTATATATTTTATTAAATTATATATTTAATTAAATTACATATTTAATAATTTAATTAAATTACATATTTAATAATTAAATTAAATTAATTTAATTTAATTATGTATTTAATTAAATTATATATTTAATTAAATTATATATTTAATTAAATTATATATTTAATTAAATTATATATTTAATTAAATTATATATTTAATTAAATTATATATTTAATTAAATTATATATTTAATTAAATTATATATTTAATTAAATTATATATTTAATTAAATTATATATTTAATTAAATTATATATTTAATTAAATTATATATTTAATTAAATTATATATTTAATTAAATTATATATTTAATTAAATTATATATTTAATTAAATTATATATTTAATTAAATTATATATTTAATTAAATTATAATTTTTAATTAAATTAAAAAAATTAATAAAATTATATACTTTGATATTCATTTATTACTTTATTTCTACCTATAATTTACTTTAGAGAGGTTACATTGTTTAGATTTTATTTCATTACCTGAAAACTCACTCTTGACTCTGTAGACTAGGGATTTTTTGCAATTTTGGCACCTTAGAAAATCGAGCATAGGTTTTTTTAGTTGATCAAAGTTACAAAATTCCAATATGACTCAAGTCGCAAAACTGTTTTAAAAATTATTTGGGCGGCTAAAATTATATTCGGTTGTGCCACAAAAGCTTCTTTGAATCGTCTTTGTATGAATCTGTGGTTTTTTAATATACCCTTATCCAAGGAAACAGCAGTATCAAAATCTGTTACACCAATATAAGTAAAGATGTTTTCTAACTGAGGCAACGTGTAATTATTCTCTAACAAGGAACTACCACAACAATCTACTTCCTTCTGCAACGTGTTTGTTGCGGGGGCCTTATCTCTCTTCCCTCCCCTCCCACATGATTTTGCTGCTTATGGTTGCGCAACCCGAACTGTTTATGAATTCCTCTTCCACAAAATTTCAAAATATTCGGAGGCATCTGTTGATACACTGAGCACAAAAAAAAATCAACCAATCGCTGCACCATGCGACGATAATAAATGCTCACGTGTTTGTCTCTGCAGCAAATTAAGGGCTGGCGACTTATTTATTCAGGCAGTGGGTGATAAAGTCCTCTGGGTGGGTGGGAGGAATGCCCTGATCCCCCCCTCCCCCTTCCCAGCAGTCGGTGTCACTGACCGTCGTCGCTTGACGCATGAGCAGTTTGCCTTTCCGCCCCAGCCCCTGTGCGAGGGCCCCTTTTTCCATAGGTTCCATACAGGAGGATCGGGTTGCCCTTCGCTTTTGACTCCAGCTATGCGCCCGTAAACACGGCGTTGCATTAGTATGGGTGCAAGGGGGAGGGGGGCGTTGGCCGATTAATGATGGGGACCCTTCGAGGGGGGGGGGGGGATAGATGTCAGCTTTTCTCGAATATCCTCATGTAAAAGTGGCTTCACGTCCCCTCCCTCACTTTACTGATAAACAATAGCAACACTTCATGTCACCTGAAGACACATTGAGTTGGAACGATTCTGGGGAGAATTGTGTTAGATAGTGGTGTATACATTTGCGCCAGAACCAGTATGGCAGGTATGACCACTGCCATACCTATTTTCATAAGAAAAGTGTGTTGTAAAACGATTCCATAAAAAACGAAGCGTAAAAGTATAGGAACGCTAGTTTTTTTTTATCTGCTATCAGAGTATGATTTACCGAACCTACAGCTCTCCGCTTTTAGAGGTCCTCCTTTTATTTAATTAAAAATAAATTGTAGAAAAGTTGGCTAGGTTATGAAAAGTTCAGCATTATTATTGCAATTTTTCATAACTTTTCACAAATTTTTTCGAAAACATTGTATTTTTCTCAAATACTTAACTTAATATGCAAGATTTTTCACTTTTCAAAACTATTTTTTACGAGAGGGACATCCATCTGTGCTATTGCGTCTATAGTATTCAAATTTCTAAATCAACCCTTGGACTCGGTATGTAGTCCTCTATTGCAATGAACCCACAGCCAATCAACAAGTTTATTCATAAAAAAAAAGTACTATTTCTAACAAATTAATTAATAGCATTAAAATTTTAATATATATATATATATTAATAAACTCCTCTTTATGTATAACCCTTTGAGACCACAGAGTTTTGATGTCAGCAGCGTCGTTGTTTAGGCTTTCTTTTGCAATTAGAAACTATCTTATTATCATCCTTATTTATAAAAATATAGGTACTCTATTGTCAGTCGACTGTTATGTAGGCTATATTTATTCAGATATTGTTCAGTTTTTTCAGTGTAAATATTTAATTTAATAATAATAGCAAAAGAAATGTTAATTTTTATGCAGAACAGTCTTGCATGGTCTCGATTTTTTAGAATCTTAGGCAGTCAAGCATGGGTAAAGATAAAATAATGCAGAGGACGCAGCTTGCACTGCTTCGAAGATATCCAAAAATAGTTCAAGATGAACCATTTGTTATGATTAAAATTTGGCAGATAGAACTATATAATCTAAACTAAACAATAGATAGTTATAACTAACTGAAACGCTCTTAAATCTTGTCTGTGATTGATCCCGAATCGTCATGCCGTCAATAGTCTGCCTATGCCGTTTTAGTGTGAAGCCAATTACTCACAAATCCTATAAAAATATGTTTTTTAAAAAAACTAGGTCGGAAAATGCACTAAAGATGACGCGAGCTTTAAAGCCTCTTCGATAGAAGTTAATTATTTTTAAAAGCAAATACACAGTATGCGGAATAGTTAACAGCAACATTTTAGATTTAAAAAAAATATATTCACGATACTTCAGTACTTAATTAGGATTTATTTCTTGTAAATATTAAAAGGATTTAATAAAACCTACATTTTTAATCTAATTTAGTTGAAACAAAATATTTTCTTTTGTAATTCATTTTATTGATTATACCCAACTGCGAATATTAAAAAAATACTAAATTATTTTCTTTCAAAAAAATATTCGATTATAAATTTATTCCAAATAATAACAAATTAAACACGGTATGTATCGCCAAAAATCAAAATAAATTAATTTTGAAATTCTATGTAAGCAGTATCTAACATGAATAATCTAAAATGTATTTTATTAAAATAAATTATAAACAGCTCAAAATATACTTTTACTTAATTTTTATTACCTTTCTTAAAAATAGGATTTGGCAATATCATTCATGCACCAAAAGTTTTTATTTTTATATATTTTTTTTTGAATGTCATAAAATCCTAATCAACATTACATAATTTAGAAATATTGTGTTTAATATTTCCCGGAACGAACGATATTATTGTTTTACAATAGGATTTGCAACATTTTGCTCATATGACTCTTTCAAAGTTTCAGTCCTAATTATTTTTATGGCCTACGTTTCAACTTTCTCATTCAGTCACCAGATGGAGCTACCAAAATTGGTATTTGCAGCAATTCAGCGCTTGTATTTTTACAACTTTTAAAACTTAGAAATTATTTTCTCTTCAATAAACGTTTAAAAAAAAAATCGAAATTTTAATGTTGGATTTTAGGAAAATATAATTTAAAATTTACTCAATGCGGTTCTGGTATTTTATTATTTTATAAAGGTTTATTAAATATCATTATAAAAATTAAAAGGATTTTACCTTAATAAAATTTAGCTACTTATAAAACGGAAGGTTCTGAAAATTGAATTCTAAGTGAGGTTAAACCATGGAGTTAAACGATATCTCTCCTACAATTAAAATAATTTATCCTTTTTCATTCTAATTAAAACTATATTTTACAGTAATTTAATAACATTTTGTAGGCAGTGCAGTCAAACAAAAAGTTCTTTGGGGAGGTTGAAACAAGAAATTTCCCAACTTAACAATGTGAAATTCCCAACTCAACGATTTGTAATTCCCAACCTAACAATTTTAAATTCCCAACTTAAAGATTTTAAATTCCCAACTTAACGATTCGAAATTCTCAACTTAACGATTTGAAACTCACTACTAAATATTCTCAGTTCCAACTTATCGACATTTTTTTTATTAGGTAATATTAAACAGTTCTCTTACAAGCATTGATTTGTTGCGCATATGTTCCAATGTTGGTTCTGAGGTCTAATTTAATTATAATCTTACAAGTTGGCAATTTCTAATCTTCCATAGCTTTCATTTGCTAATAATACTAATTTTCTTAAGGCATAAATTTTCGCAACTCGGGGATTTTTAAAACTTAAAATTCCCAACCATTAGGGTTGGGAAGGGGGGGGGGCCTTCCCCCCAGTGCGAAGGGCCTGTGTATGGGCTCAAATACAAAATGTTACTATGTTATTGAGCCACTGTAAAATTTAGCAATATTATTTGCAGAAGGACTGAGCGACATTTAGTATTCAACTCAACTCAAAAAGCGTTATATATGTGAGAGGGCGCTCGGTGGATATTCAGGGAAAAAATTCGCAGTCGGTTATATATATTTTTTAATATGTACTGGACATGTTTTACAAACAAATTTACAACCATGTATTATTTAAATGAAAATAATCATAATATTTTGATATTAATTATTTATATTAAACATATAGAACATTTTCCTTTCATTTTCAAATACAGGTTCATTTTCCTTTCATATTTAATAATACATTTCTACTTTATTATCAAATAATATTTAAAAAAAAAAACACTAATTTATACGTCAAAGTTAAATTACTGAATTAAAAAAAATATGGAATTTTCAAATTTTAATTTAGTTTTAAGAAAAAACTTACAGACAAAGTGGACTTCATTGTGCGACAGGTATTCCTTACGGGTGCGAACACATGAGAGCCAAAAGACCAACAACAGAGTACCTGTCACCTGACTTTCCCTTTATTTTCACCTTATTTACCCCCTTTAACGCAAGTCCAG
This sequence comes from Troglohyphantes excavatus, assembly GCA_963932185.1. Classification (NCBI taxonomy): domain Eukaryota; kingdom Metazoa; phylum Arthropoda; class Arachnida; order Araneae; family Linyphiidae; genus Troglohyphantes; species Troglohyphantes excavatus. Next base: position 48,238,422 of record OZ010669.1, read on the forward strand.
CGTGACTTCATTACTATTGCTGTCCTGTAGAGTAAGAGTCAGGGGCAACTAAAAGGGACGCTATTGCATGTTACAGTATGGCATTCAAGCCACGCGATGCAAGTGAGATAAAAGACATCGCGAATGCATATCTAGTATTGTATGTTCTTTTAGACTTAATTATCGCAGTTATCTAGTTTCATTCAGCATCTTAACCAAAATAGCTTTAATCATCGTTCACAGCAAATATACGACCTTTCATCGAGTAGAGGAAGGTGGGCCGCCTCGACCACGTCGGTTATTAATCCACTCCATCCCGTGGCTTTTGTCTTTTTTGTATTCTACAATTCCATTTTACTGAATGACAGTTAAAACCATTTGTGTGAAAAATTGCATTGAGTGTACACTATTAAAAATAGTTACTCAAAAATAAGTCAAATGTTTTCGTTTTTGAATAAATTCGATGCTTGTCATGGCTCATAGTATGTAAGTTTCAAAAAGAATTTCATTTTGAAAAAGACATGCACTCAAAAATAAGCCCATTAATAAAAATAGCAGATGTTAGCCGACATAGACTGGCTTCATAAATCACTTTCAATAAATATCGACAATGACAACCAAGACTTATCGGGAATTAAATCTGACCTTGATCAAATTTACTCACTTTGGTCGTAGTGACGAAAATTTGGAGAGTGGGGTACCAGGTCAAACGCTATATTCATCATCTGACGACAATTAAAATTTATGAGTAAAAGTTCCTAAGTTTTCCATAAGCCGTCAGCAACAACTAATTGCGTAGCCGTAGTAAGGCGTTATCAAAATTCCAACCAAAATTGCTGTTTATACCACTGAGCTCAAATAGTTACTGGAGGGAAGCGCACTAAGTGCGCGCGACCACTTTACACCCTCTTGAGCCAAGATAGAAAATATAATCCTTTCGCAAGGTGTTTGTCATAGGATTAAGTGCATGCTTCCTAGTTTTAAAACCCCATTTTTGGCGCTTTCAAATTACATTAAATATTACACATTTAAAGTTTTGCCATACTTGCTTACAAATATATATATATATATATTAATTAATTAATCAAATATTCAAAACCGAAGCCACACGACTAACTGTGCGAAAGTCAAGGTAGAACGTTTTCTCAAATTTGTCCTCCAGACAGTATTCATCCGCACGCCACAGTTAAATACATTTTCCCCTTGCTCCAGTGTTTATTATTTTAGCAATAGCCCAATTCCGGCCGAAGGGAGCCGGGTTTACCATATTCTCAAAGAAGAAAACAATTGTTTATCGCCCAGTCAAAAGGTTGCCATGGGCCGCAATTGGAACTTTCCGATTATGTTAGCTCCGTGATACATACTTAGGAAGTTATGTAACTATAAGAATGATTTTATACAACTAGTTTTTTTCCAATCTTATAAATGTACTTACGCATAGGATATCGCACTAGAAATTACGGGACGTTAGAAAAATCATAAAATTGGGAGGAATTGTAACTAGATAAAAGTTTTTTATTTGAAAAATCGAAGAATTTTTTTTTGTCCGTTTCGGTAGGTAAAAATTTTGTAATTTCTGCAAGAAAAACGTACTTTAAAAACAACTTTCAAAACCACACCATTGAAATGCTCCTCTGGTGTAACAATCGCACAATTCCTGATACAGTGCAAGTGATATACATCCGTTAAGCCTCTCCACTCAACAAGTAGTCGAAGTAATCGGTTTTTGTGGAAAGGCAATTTCAGATAAACGAGAAGGTTGTTGACCCTCCCCGGGTCGGGGTTTCCTGCTTCGTTCTCTGTCGCCCAACTGATCCACTGCCTGCCTGACATCGTGTCTCTCTTTCTCTCTGGGATGAAGTTCAAGGGGGGCGGCATGTCTGCAAGTCGACTCACTGGGATGCCCGGCCCGAAAAATAAAAACCATCGGAACAAAAGGGATTCGGAGTCAGTGGCGTATTTACAAGGTGCTTAGGGGGCTCGAAATAGAAAACAAAAAGGTGGCAAATTTGCTTTAAATATTAAAATTATCAATCGAATTTTTAATTTTTTTCTCCATTTCAATTACAAAAAGCTAAAAGCAATTTATAAAGTGCGAGTAATTTGTCTTCATTTTCAATGAGTTTCATTCGATGACAAGAATGCTACTGAATAAAAAAGGAAAGATTTTTTATTTTTCTCATAAAAATCGATTTAATTACGAATCAATTTTTAACATATATTAAAAAAAGAACATATATTAAAAAAGAACACTAATGACCACATTTTGACACTTACACAACTTTCCTGAAAAAATAGGTTCGAAAAATTTTGTGTAGCCCCTAGTCCGCAAATTTACAAATGAGCAAGTAGATTCAATTACGGATAAACAAGATATTTTTTTTCAAAAGATCATTACTGTCTATTAGATATTAATACATGTTATGAGGAATCTAAATTATATTAATTAATACCAATGATTAATTAACACTGCAAATGGTTCAATATTTTAACAACAGTATTTTAGTACAATAAAAAAATAGGATTAAAATTGTCATAATGAAAATAAGAATGGGTGAGTAAAACATATCTTTAAGATGTATAGTACCACAAAAGTTATTATATGTGTTTATCTGTTTTACTCTTGTAAAAGAACATAACAATGAAATCATTTGAATTTCAAAATTTCATAAGGCACTCGAAAAGTTTACTCTTTCAACCCCCTCCCAATGCTTTCCCTTTTATAATGAACATTAAAAAATATAAACCTACTAAGTAGTTTGATTGACTACACATGTGCAACTTATCATATAAATTGGACTTTATTATTATTTATTTTTAATTTTCTCTGCAACGATTGCTAATAAAATCCAGGGGGCAAAGGGGTACTCATGAGACATTACTTACTTGAACAGATACAGCAAATTATATTTTACGTTGGTTTAAATCAAATCAAATGTACTGAGGAGTAAAATAGTAAATTCACAGAAATGTATTCAATAATTCAAAGCTTAAAAAACGCCCATTTGTAAACTATATTTTCTGATGGATTTTTCGCTCCTTTGCTACATCAACGTTATACAGAAAACACTAGTAATTTAATCTAGAACAACGTTGGGGCTCTTGAATCGAAATCGAGTAAAAATATTCTTGGCGTACTAACAATAATAAAGGGAATGGTATGTATCATGAATTTGAACACCTGTTTTAAAAATTAATAACTTTCTAAAAATTACAATTTCGATTTCAGTCGGCAAAATTTTCTCATTCGTCTCTTCCAAGCATTAAGCACCATTTGTTTGAAGCAAAAGTGCATGAAATGTTGTAAAGAGATGTGGAGGCAATATATAATATTTTTTTGTCCGGATTTAATATAATTTTGAACGTTTGCATTTTTTTAGAGGGGAGAGGAGGCCTGATGTGTCCTTTGAAACTTATATTTATTTCAATGTTCCTAACTAAAAGGTTCCCGCCCGGTCAGAATCAGACAGGGCCCCACGGCAGCTAAGTGCGGTTACTATAACAACTTGATTTCAATTAGCAATCTTTTTCAAATATTATGAGCTACGCAAAGAAATTAATTTACTTTTCAAATATAGTAACTTAACTAGCTAATTTCAATTATAAAAACAAGCTTTAGTGTAGTTACAAAATAGTTTGGTACTGACTAAAATAAGACACATACATCAACAACGGGTAGATAAAGTAATAAGGTAGAATATTTAAAATTGAAAATAAATTACGAAAAACCACGATTTTTAAAGCAAAATATTTCCAAAATCAAAAGCTTGAGCAACTCTTTCAGAAATTCATACTTAAGTTTCTGAAAAGATACTTGAAATATTTCCAGAATCAAACGTTTAAAATGTACAAATAAAAATACTATTCTTAGCCTTGGAAAATTTTGCAAAAAAAAACTGCATTTTTTTTTTGTAATATGTATTTTGCATGGCAAAATATAATTTTAATTATTACATAATTTTTTTTATTTATAACACCATAATAATTCTTATATTCAACATCCAACAGGAAAAAGATAATTGCAAAACCCATTGTGCCATTTTTTAAAAGTTGTCATTTTTATTAACATAATTTAATATGGTTTCATTTATTTTATTAATATTCTGTTTTAAAATATATTATTTTCATAATAATTATAGGTTTTACGTTTTTAAGTTTATTAAAAGTATAAAAAAAAATTATGCATACCTAATAGTTATCAAGTTTTTCAAAAAATATTTACGTGTAACTCTTTGCAAATAAATCGAATAACATTCAATCTTAATAGATTTAAATCTGCAAATGATAATAATATAATTTTGGAATATATACAAATATTTGAATTTTATTTCCACAAAATTTCAACAAAAAATAAATTTAATGATGTATTTCTTATTATGAAAAATTCAACAATAACGTTCAAGTACCATTAAAAATGGAAATTACCAAAATTTTCAATAACAGAAACATGCAAAAATTTCTCTCTTTTAACGCCCTTAAAACAACCAAAAAACTTACCATGCCGGTAAATCCAAGCGAAAAAATCCTGCACTTTATCCACATTTTCGCACACAAAATCCCAAGTCCAGCACAACAACAACAAACCCTTCAACTCCCACAAAATTTCGAACCTGCTTCTCGAGTCCGTTACCCACAAAATACTGACCGTACCTGCTGCGACGTTTCGAACCTTCTTTCGCACGCAAAAGGGGGTTCAGTGACCGAGCCAAAGGGGTCAGGGGTCGGAGAAAGAAGGAAAGGGGAGAACCCCTCAAGAAGGAGAAGGAGTGAAAACCCACCCTGTTTGGGTCTAGACTTCCCGAGCGCAAGTGGATGTGGGAGGGAAGCTAGTGAACGGGAAGTGGTGTATTACTATATCCCCACAGCAAGCCTCTCTGTCTGTTAACCGTTTCGACATGGCATTCCAGCGGTTATTGTGGAAGTGAAAGGTTTTTATTTTTGTCGGTGGGGAAGGGACCCCCTTCCCCCTTGTTTTTGGGAAAGAAAGTTTTCCTTCGAGTTCGTTGACTTCTTTGGGTCGTTTTTTGAGGGAGCATTTAGTTGAATGTAAACAACTCTGGAACCTGGGAATGGAATGTGGTTTTTTTGTTTATTTTTAACGTGGATGGTTTGTTTTAGCGCATTGAAGGGGGTTTTGTGAGGGCATTTTATGCCCAGGGGCTGTTCATGGGATATTTAGTGACACAAGCGAAAATTATTTTGGCGCTCAAAATTGTACAAATCGGTTTTTTTAACGAATCGACAAATTAGGTTATATATTTTATTAGGGATATGTTTAGACAAAATCCGAAATTCTGGAAGGAAAAAACATTACGATTAATAATTTTTGATTTTACGATTTTTCGATTTACGATCACTCGATTTTACAATAATTCTAAATATCACTTGCTTATTTAACAAAAAATATCGGCATATCCGAAATTCGATATAACCGAAATTCAGTATATCGGAAGTATTTCAATATCGGAAATATGGATTTTTAGGAAATATCGATATATCAACTCCATGTATAAATTGAAAATATCGATTTTTTTAGAAACGTTACCTAATATTTTGGAAATATCGATTAATTGGAAAATATCGATTAATTGGAAAATATCGATTAATTGGAAAATATCGATTAATTGGAAAATATCGATTAATTGGAAAATATCGATGTATGACTGGTGATAAATTATGATACCAAAATGTCAACATCGCCGAATCAAGCCTATTTTTAATATAAATTTTTTTTAATTTTGTCAACTGAAGATTTTAAAATTGGAAGGTGTCAATTTCCATGGTGGAAATCACAAGACCGGTGTCCAGAGTGTATTTTTCGCACAGAAAATAAAGTTCAAGCTATATATATCCTTCATTAAATATTTTGCAAATAGAAATTTTATTATTTTGGAAATTCCAATTAAATTAATTTGCTCAAATGTAATAAGCAATTTATAAAAATCTTTAAAAAAAAAAGGCTAAATGTAAACTGAAAAATTCTAACGCAAATTATTTAAATTTTCCTTTTTTCAAATAAACATGGCGCCCTCCTTAGTCTAAAAGTTGATATCTATGAGTAGAATGAGGAGGATGTAATGTATTATATATCATCTCCATTTCAGGGGTATGGGTGAATACTTCAGATTTTAATTTTACGATGTATAATGAGATTATAACTTTAAAAATCATAATATTAGTTGCGTTAGAAGCCGCTTAACATGGTGGCGTATTTACATGATTACAGGGTGACTTGGGGGTCCTTGAGGTGATTACAGGGTCCTTGAGGAGCTGTAGCGCGAACCGACGAAATAACAGGGTGTCTAGTTTTGTTTAAATATCAATATATAAAAGAGTATCGATCAATTCGAACTATACCTTACTCTATTAAAAATAGTTCGAATATCTTAAGTGTTACAGCCCACTATTTTATTGTATAAAAAATAAATTATTAAAACAAATTAATTCAGTTATTGATCTTAATACTATAATACCTTTTAAAAAAACATCATGTATGAAGCACGTCATTTTATCAGATGCATAATGAAATCTTGGAGTTTGGAGTTCTGATATAACATATTTTCTAAAAAATACAAAATGAGATTGTTCTTTTTGTAAACTTTATAAACAGTTCCAAGAAGACCGAGCTCCGCTCGCTCGCATATTTTATTACTATTTCCAACAAATCGAATTAAATGCATTGCAAATGCTCTGAAATGTCCACATCAAAAAATCTATTCATGATATATTTTATCGTCTAATAATGTCTTCTTCATAATCGAAATAAGTTTAAGTTCTTTTAAATGCCCATATGTTTGGTTAGACGTGTCAAGAGTGGAAAGATATCGTATCAATTCTGCAAAAGTACCGTAAATTTATATTTTTAATGATCCTGAGATCCAAATACAACCACTAGCACAATTGCAGCACAAAGGTTTTCGTTTTCATGCTAAACCCCGACAATATTCTTGTAGTTCAATATTTTAGTAACAATTCGTAGTGATGTTTGCATCTGTCTAACATTCGAGTAACTGAATGGACTTTTAAATGCTATGCAGAGTAGTCTTTTAGTCTTTGTCATTAAGAATATTAAGATAATGGAGGTCACTTTATGTTTTTTTACTGCTGCAAAATTATTTCAGCAATCTTTAATCGTCAATCTGCATACACAAATAATAAGAAACGAACAACATTTTATATTATTATTATTAAACGTTTAATCCATAATAAAGATTCATACTTATTTAAAATAATTTTATGTGTAATTCGGAATAAGTCGTAGTGATGAAAACAATAATTTAGTGAAAAATAATATAATTTTAACCAATTATAACTATAAATTATAACAGTTTCGAAAATCTATCTTCTAAATAAACTTTTTCTATAATCTAAAGATAATAGCTTTTACTAGTATTTCAGAATTACTAGTAACATTAATTTAATAATTGCTTCTTATCAAACATATTTTGTCTTGAAAATACAATGTTCAATTTGCGGAAATACATACCAATGGCCAATTCGTGTCGAGATGAACTGTTAGCGGAATAAATTTTCCATTTTAAATAGAATAAAAAAACGTAAGCAGTTTTCCAAACGATATTTTTTTTTACTGATTTCTTATACAGAATTTTAAACAGCTGCTTTTGCGTATCCATTATGACGTCACATGCATAAACACAGTAAAAAAATCACAAGGTTAAATTTATTCAAGCTTTGATTATTTTAAATACCAACAATTTTTGTTCAAGTTCCTTTTTAAATATTTATTAAAAAAATTATAGTATTTAAGTAGACGGAAAAGTTAATACAATGTGCTTTTTCTTTATTTGAAATCTCAAACGATTTTTTAAATTTGAATTTTATATTACTGACGTTTCCTTTGTTATTTATGACAAAAGAGTACTTTATTTTAGAATGAAAATTATAATAAAAATATCTCAACAAAATATTTTTCACGTTTTGAATTAAAATAACATATGATGAATTAAATAATGTTTAATTATTGCTGTATATAACCTATTAACTCATACGTGATGAATAATTTGTAATGGAAAGAATGACATCAAACTTAATCTGTTTATTTCACCCTCTAAATGACATTTTTCGAAGACAACCCTAACCCAATCGAGTTTTTACCCCAAAAATTGGTAATACATCAATCTTTGTGAAAATCTTTAGAGAGGATTTCGAAATCATGCAAACAAATAAATAAACAAAGTCAGAAACATTGCTCGTTTAATAGTATTAGATAGACTGTAGTAATGCGTTGACTAGTAAACATTAATATAACTATTCATTTAGACAAGTGAGACCAACTAATATTTTATTGGTTGAACGTGCATATTAGTTCGTGTTTTTTTTTCCAGATTTCTTAGCAATCCACATAATATAAAAGTTCATAAAAAAATTCTATATTGAAAAAAATATTCCAATTTAAAGCATTGGATTTTGCTTATCCCCTCAAATAGTCAATATTATTAATTTTTTTACAAACCTAAAATATAATTATTATTTAATACTGTAAGCCCATCTTTATTAAGTGGTTGTAATTAATGCGACGCAGCTCATAGTTTAATTAGTCTCTTATACAACTGTGATTCTGGTACTTCCGGAGGTGGTCCAAGAAACTTTTTAGACACAAGTATTTTGACGCCCTCCTCAAAAATCCTCCCCCCTCCCGGTGAATGTCTAGTAAATTTTAATTTAATGAAGGCATTTGAAGAAAAAGTTCAAATTATCATATAAAATAATTAAAATCATATGACACGTTGTTGTAGAAGGAGATTTGATAGCTTAAATATATATATATTTTTAATGTTTAATATTTTTTTCCAAAATTTGGCGCCCTCTTTAGTGCAGCGCCCCAAGCAACTGCTTGTGTCGCTTGAGTCATCGCATTTGGGTACGTACTCAGCCCACATCAGCCTGACGATCAAGAATCACAGTAAAACTGGTCCTGGAATACAAGTTTATATAGATTTCGCATACTTAAGAGTATCCACAATAGTGATGAGAGATATTTTAATAACAGGTATAAAATATCAATATTTCAATTTCTGATAATTAAAAATATTATTTATGAGAAATAACAGTTATTTACTTGCTCAAAAGAATCGAAATTTCAAAATCAAAATTAAAAAAAAAAAATGACAAAATACGTACTTTAAACAATTAATAAATGCGCTGTTTAATTTTAACCAGAAACACTTACACCGCCAAACAAAAACAAAAACAAAACAGACTGCCTTGAGAAAAAAAAAGTCCATGCAAGAACCTTGGTCGAAAGTCGAAACGAAACTTACTCTATGATACAATATCATGATATAATTCACCGCAGAATGATCGCAAATTACTGAATTGAGATGTTTACGTCACTTAGTTATTGGAACATTTCCAAAATGAGATCCAAAATATTTCATGATAATGTTGGTATTTTTATATTTTAATAATAAAATATATTTTATTATTAGAATACTTACTTCGTTATTGGCAAGCGTCCAAAATACGATCAAAATAATTTCAGATATTTGCGATTACGATTAAAAAAATATTTATATTATATCAGAACTCGTTGGTTCAAAATATAGTAGGTATTTTTGGGAAGTTTTCGATATTGTGTTTATCATACGATTATTGAATCGGGGTATTTTTTATATTTTTTTGTGCGTTCTAGTCGGCGAAAGTTTATTGTTTTGTGGGAAGGGTCGTGATAGGATGGTTCAATTAATTTAATGTGGGGGGGGGGGGGAGAGAAGATGTTTTTTTTTTTATGGTTGGGATGAATGAATTTGTTTAGGTGCGGTTCTGTTTGGAGAAATATACTTTGTTTGCGTTTCGCATTCAGGTGAAGATTTTTAATTAGAAGTGATTCTTTGGTACTCCTCGTCGCATTGTAAAGGCAGAAATTTGAAATAATATTAATTTTCTTATTTATCACGGTCTGGTATATTGCGCAATATTAACTAAGAACAACATTTGGATGGAAATTTAAAGTGTATGTTAACAAAAATTGAATAGTACTGAATTTTTTTATGGTTTATAGAGATCGCCAATTTGAATGCGCCATTTTATTACCTGTAAAGTATTTTTTTAAATCATATTTAATAATAAGACATTTATTTTATTACATGATGATATATTGCTATAAAATCAGTATTAACATTTTGCAAAAAGAAAACTAGAATTTTTGTTTCTAATAAAATCTATAAGTTTTACAATATTTGTTTTTAATATTTTTTGCATGTAATATCATAAAATCTAATTTTTTTATTATCTTTGAAATATTAAGAAATGGGCATTTAGTGATGTAAAAATGGCTGTGAAAAGTTAATATGTTTATATAATAGAAATAATTTATTGAAATATTATTAAGTGTTGGATCATTAAAACTATTTTAATAAAAAGATTTGCCACTATCAGCTGATAAAAAAAATTCATGAAAATTTAGCATTTGATATTTTCAACCGCCTAATTCTGAGGTTGGGTCATTTAATATCGCTCAAGATATCAAGTAACAGTTAAATATACTAGTTATTTCATTATAATATCGTAATAACTGTCGTTATTTAAAAATAACTACTAAGCTCATCCCTAATCCACAAGGACAAGGGTACTTAAAGTGTTTCAGCAACTTTATAAATTCCGTAAACACTCTTTTTGACTTACAAACATATTTTCAGTTAATAGGTTTTTCGTACATTTTTTTTTTGTATTACTCGAAGTTTGAGTCAGATAAGATACCGAAGGATGTCTGGATGAAACCAGTTCCAAATGACAATCCCCCTCTTTCCTTCCTTTAAAAGATGTCATTTTCGGTAGCAACCCTCGTTCCTTTATGACGTTACTTTATTTTTAGTTCTTTTTTTTATATATATACGTCTTTCCTCATGTCAAGTTAGTTAAATCACCCTCCCTCCCCTATGTTATGCAAAGAAAACTTGCCTAAATATTATTTACAATAAAATTAAACACGGTTTTTAATTTATTATAGCTGTATAATATAAATGTAAATTCATAAAGTTCACTTGAAGTGTTTTGGTTTTAATTAATGGGATATTTTACAATTAAAGACTGTATAAAACATTTAAATTTATAATTTCCTGAAAATTGATTTTGTATAACTTATTAAAAAATAAAATCTGTTTTTTACTTTACTACTCATATCAATGTCCCGAAAGATACCCCCCCCCCCCTTCCCCTCTAAATGTACGTAACGTAATAAGTGAACGATCCCTTACCAACTGATTTATAGCGCCCAGGAAAATTTTCCCGCTCTTTCTCCTTCTCAGTTCAAAGAGTATTCGAGGCTTTTCTTAGAACTTCCTTTCCCCTTGTTTTTGTCAAGCTATCCCCTTTCTTTTTTCACATGTGGATGCTGTAATTGGAAAACGTTAGGTACCGAACAAGTGGGATCTTGGCCGTTCAGAGTGGTTTTATATTTTAGGCCTGCTCCAAAATAAAAAAAAAAGTGTAGATATCTTTTCAAACTTCTTTAAATATTTTTTTTATAACAAACTGCATATTCTTTATGAATCAGGCTTACATACATATTATAGTAATCAAGTGTTTAGTCTCATTTGTAAGTTACATAAAAGTTAAAACAAAGAACTTATAACATAAAAACAAATAATTCTAATAATGAGCTTCAGATAGCATAAGGTCAAAAGGCTCGCATTTAGATTTAGTGCCAGATATTAATTTTTGTAGGCGGTTAGGAGAACAAATTGTCGTGCCATTTACTATAAATGTTTCAAATAACTTCACTCGTCAATTAAAATGTATTAAAATTAACATTAAATATAAACAATAAATTATATTTTATAATTAACAATTGTTTGATATAAAAAAAAATTCCGTGTAGCTTTTGTTGAAAAACATGGTCGTAATTTTTTTTTTCCCCGACCGATATCGACAGACTCGACGCAGCGAATGGAAACACCCCTGAGAGAAGGGCCGGATTTAGGCTTAGAGCATGTATAGGAAGTAGAGAGAGTGTAACCCTATTATCGTGGGTCCGGAGTTAAGGTCACGTGTTTGCCGGGCTTATCTGTTTCGCCTCTCCTTGCCGTCAATCACTTCCCCCTGCTATTTCAATGGCCGCGCGTTTGAGTCGACAATTTCGCTTTGCAAAAGCTGTATGAAAGGGTGTTTTCTTGTTGTGCATATGCTCGTTCCGGAAGACACGTGAAAGGAAGATTTGCAACGTTTTACTGATATGTATAATCAGTAATTATTAGTATGTTTTAAGTTGATATAATGATGATAAAGTTTGTTAATCGATACTTACCTAACTATAACTCTCGATTTTTAACGCAATAAGCCACATTATCCTGCAAATTTTTGGACAATTTTGTACGAATAACGTATATAGTTATGATCTTTGTTATATTTTGTCATAAATATGCTACAATATTGTTCAATTAGCTGAAATCCCTTGTTTATGTCTGTGTTGGGTTTGGCGGTACATTTCGTCGCCAAATTCTTGAAGTTGTTTTCGATAAATTATTAGATTTAGTTCTTTAACATATATCTGATTACATATTTTTCATCATAAAGTTAATAATTTTAAAGATTTTATATAAAACCCTATACTATTTTAATTTCGAAGATTTTTTTTAATAAAAACTTATTTCAAGTATATTTTAAAGTAAAGTTTTAATATATTAAATTTAAATCCCTTATTATGAAAGTAAGTTTATAAATACCTTTCATTTAGAAAACATACTTAGCGTCTATCGAAAATTTGTTTTAAGTATTAATAAAAGATATTTTATAAAATGCAGGGAGTTTTGTAAATTAAATGTTTTAAATTGATAAACAGTGGGCCAATTATGTTTATTAGCATTTATTCGTTACTAAAATGCGTGGCTTAATCATATTGAAGCTGAATGCCAAGCAAAATTTTCTGTTAAATACAGGGGCGGCTTCAGGTCCGAACGGCCGCTTGGATAAACAGTATATATTACTGTTAAATATTTTTATATTAATATATATATATATATATATAGTATATGACTTTATTTCCGCCGATATATTATTTTATAATTAAAGCTTCGATTTGTTTTTTTTGTGTTTTCATCTTAGTAAAAAAACAGTTTTTTTTAAATAAAAAAGTTGACATGCTTTATCACCATTTTGTAAACGTGATAAATCCGCGTACAATAAAAAACATTTTATAAAAATTGGGGCGTCAAACTCATGTAATGTTTTACTTGACAAACTTACAAATCGCTATAAATGCGTACAATAAAAATAAATTATAGAAATATTATGTATAGCAAGACAAGTTAAATTAGAATTTTTTAAAAAAACTTTAAATACTGAATGCATTAAATAAGCTATCAAAGAATAAGTTCAAAATTACAGAGCACTAAATTTAGCTATTAAGAAAAAGGATAAATTCCACAAAATGCTACAAAACAGCGGCGTGTTCAAATTATTGGTTGTAGAGAATAAGCGACCTAGCCAAATACGAACGCGTCAAGAATTTCGCCAAATCTGGAAACCTTTCCAGCGACTATCACGTGGTCGACGTCGGAGCGCGGTTCGGGAGAAAAAGTAAGGGGCTTGCTCTCTCTATTCCTATACCTACTCTAAGGATTTAGGCAGTGTGCAGCCTAGGGGCCAGACCCTAACAAAAAAAATCAACTTGCGGAAAAATTATTAAAAAAGGATTAAAATTCTAAAAATAGTATATTACCATCTTTTTATGAGGGAGAAAATTTTTATTTTTCTTAACAGATTTATTTGTAAAATATGCTTAATTTGTAATAATTACAATAGAATTGTTTTACTTTTTCTTTTAAATCAAGTGGTTTTTATTTTTCTTGCATTTTATTTTGTTTAGAGCCACTTGAAGGTGAAGCAAAAGACGAGTGCAATATTTTATTATCATTTTTATAGGTTCCAGAATACCATTGCAGTTTGAGATTCCTTGAAGCTGTTGACATTTTGTCTCCCCAACCCCCTGGAGTTTGGTCCCACTAACTCTAAATCCAGCTCTGCCACTGAGGAACTGATTCCAAAATACGCCGAAGAATTTATGAAATATCATAATTTTTCAAGCTTCTCTATCTAACACCCCTTAATTTTTTTTTCTGGATCCGTCAGTGGTAAATCCTAAAACTTGTTGGGTTCTCTAAAAATCAGGTTGGTACAGTCCCCTAAACCACTGTACCGTAAGGTTTGGTTCGTGAATACCTTAACTTTAGACTTTTTGGTATAGTTTTGTTTGTCTTCAGTTGCTCTTTTAACCTATTTAAGTAAATTATACAGCAAGAACTTTATCTTCATAGTTAAATCTATGCACATAGTTTTCATTCAAATGATTTGAAGTGTCAACTAGTCGAATGGAATTGTACAACTCGTCGTTCTCTTCAATTGTAGTAAAGCAATTTTAATAATAAAGCCATTTTAAAATAACTATTCAGCGATCACAATATAACTAAATGACATAATAACAACATTCACTTAAAATTTACATTTTATACAATTTTTTTGCAATTTAGTAATTCTAATGTAACTGTATACTATTTCCTGAAAAATCTATATAGATAAAAATCAGAATTTTCCTGTCTTTTTCTTAAAACCTATGGCCCATTATTGACTTTAGACTTAAATTATAATTTATTCAAATTATTCAAGTATGTCAAATATAATATGCGATATAGTTGAAATAAGTGTTTGACAATTGAAAATCTGTTCGGATGCTCGTCTGTTTAAAACTTTGGAGGGGTTCGGGACTGTGGCCCATATCAAGTTTGCGCACATGATCCATGTCAACACGCAGCATAAAGCTATCGATTTTTTATTTAAAAAAAAAATTGTAACACTATAGTGAAAGCGCGGGAAAATAGAAAAAGTAATCACTCAAAAAGAATATAAACTAATTTCTAATGGCAAAGTAAAAAGAGTATTTACAGTGTATTGAGATTCGATTGCTTTGAAGGAACTCTATTTTTTTTTACTTCTAATAATTCGCAAGGAAGTTTATATTAAAATACTAAGCAGTGAAATGGGCTATTCATGTTTAGAAATTCTTTTCATTTTTCAATATTTGACAATTTAAGTATCGTAAAGGGCAAAAATAAACAGTTTGTTTTTAATTAAAGGCCATTGGGGATCGGGGATCATTCAGTAACAAACAACTATTCTTAAAGGCTTTAAAGGGCCTTATAGACCCCAACCTATTAGAATCATGATCAGGCCCCCCTAACTTTTTATGGTGATGACCCGTCACTGACAATATGACATCATAGGAGTGATGGAGAAGCTTTTCTATAGCCAGTATTTTTTAAAACGAAGCGTACAAAACTAGATTCAATTGCTCATGAAATGAATTTTTATATGTATTTTTCAGAATCATTAAAAATTATTTCTAACTTAACAAAAACTTTCTTGGTATAGACTGCTGATTGACCATCCTCAGAAGTAAGTGGTTTTCATTCAAAATTAACTTTTTCAATTTAACACAGTTACAATACAAATTATGTTAAAAAAAATTGTGGATTCTTGTAAAATGTATAATGGTAGAAGGAAAACTACTTTTAAAGTTAGCTGGAACACCAAAAAACTCAAGGAAATTTGCTAAGCAGACAGAATAATAAAAGAAATGTGCTACTTATACAATTAAATTTAAATATACTCAAAATGACTTCATTTTTCTTTTAATTTTCTTTATTTTGAGCCTATTACTTAATATAAGAATATATCACTCACAATTTATATATAGTTCTTATATTAAAAATAAATAATTCAGGGGGCAAGATTAAAAAAAAAATTTCAAGAATATTATAAGATTAAGAATCAATCTAATATACAAACTGAAAAAGTAGTTTAAAAATCTATTTTAAGAAAATAGCATGTGAATTTGAGTAACTTGTTTTTGACCAACACATTAAAAAACATGAGGTTTAACACAATAAATAAAAACTTTTATTATGAGCTTCTGAAAAAAAAGACAATTGTACAATAATAAATTAACTTTTTGTAGAATTCTTTCACTAACGCCCTCCAGCTGCTTGTCCTTCCGGTGAAGATGCTCCCGAAATGAAGAGAAAGATGACAAAAGGCACAATGTACATCCACTGAAAGAGGTAATAAAGAAAATAAATTAAAGACAGTTTTTTATTTATTGACACATATTCAAAAATGTTTAACTAGAAAAAATATCTATACAAGCAGTTAACAGTTGTAATAAAAACAAGAACTTATTTACTTCAAAAATTTTGTTGATTATTTCCATATTAAAAACCAGAAGATTATTTAGAAAATAGATAAGAGTTGGGAAGGCACAACAATCATTAGAACTAAATACATTTATTGAAATTTTTTAATCTCATGATATGCCTATAATAAAATTTAGTTTATATTTCATGAATGAATAAACATGAGTATTTATTTATTTTAATGACCTTAATTATTTTTATAGATCTATCACACTTTAAGTCAATGCATTGTACTTAAAAAATATTGAAGAAAAGTATTTTTATGAATTTAACATTTATGTATATTGCTGAGATAACTGGAGACCTATGGAAGGGAAAATGTGGCTTCAATGATCAGAAAGTTAAAAAGTCTGTTAAATAAAGACGCCTATGTAACTCAACTTTGGTAAAAAGGTTAAGCGGTGTACACATTATAACATTATACTGCTTTGAGAAACTGTAACAGTTAAGGATTTACTAAATTAGTTGCTGCATCTATTTAATTTAATATTATAAAAGAACTTATTAGCTTAAAAATTACTTATTTTTATGGTGTGATCTGCTACGAAATATCATTATTATTAATACTTACATTTAATATCTATTCACTATGTCAATGATATAAACTTTCGGAATATTTTTTATACAGCAAATTAATGTTAAAATATGAGTGAATCATAAAGTTAAGTTAGTTTGAACAATTTAGCTATATCCTACTTTCTTCTGTAATAAAAGAGCTTCTTGGTAATAATACAATATCAAAATTTTAGAATGGTATCTCTCCCCCTCCCTTCTAAAACTGTGAAGTGTATTTTCTTTGTTTTACAATATCAAATTAAATCGTGCTATAGTACAAAAAGCAAACAATGGTGATTCTTCATTAAAGGATGTCTGCGGAGGAAACGGAAATGCAATATTTAAAACAAATACACTTTTTTAATTAAACTTTACATTTCTCTAACTCTAAATGAAAACTGAAACCATACTTACATATTTGGAAAGGAAGGATCTATTGTCTCCTTGTTCTCCTCTAGCCTTTTCAGCTTTCTCCTGTTCCAGTCGTTGGATGTAAGTCAAGGTGTCAGGTCTACAATAACAATGAATTAAATATAAGACAAGACTTGGCTTAATATAAGACTTGGCTAAAGCATAAATTAATTGTCTGCAAAACGGTTTTCATTTTTAAGGTTGAAGCAAAAGTTTCCATTCTTTTCATAAGTGAGGAAAACAAATGGAGCAATGTATTAAAAAAAGTAAGTCACTGTGAGGTAGTAAAAGCCTGATGATTTGAATACTAGTTTTTTTTTATTGATTCTTCGAAGCAAAAAAAATATATATTCAAGGTTTAATATTATAAAAATATTCTTTCATTCTTTCTCTCTCTCTCTATATATATATATATATATAATACATGGAATTTTTTTTAATAAAAATGCATTTAATTAATGACCTGGCAGGTGTTGCATTTTGTAAAAAAAAATTCACCATTATATAAAGAGGAAACTACTTTTTCAGTATTAATATTAATACAATGAAAATATTTTTCACTTTTATTAAGTGAAAAATTAAAATTAAAATCGAGGAAATTATAAAAAATTGGGCACAAATGTAAATAAAATTTAAGCAGTAAACATATTATACAGTATATAGTTGTTAAAGCCAGTTTTTATATGAGTTCAACTACATCTTTTTCCATAAAAACTGCATATTTTTATGTTCTGTCAAATGATGCTTATAATAAAAAGTTATCATTATTACGATTGTTAAGAAATTAAACTTGACTTGGAAACCACAAACACAAAATGAAACTATAATCAGTGTTCTTGATGGTTGACTTTACATTTGGCTAGTTTAAATCTGAAAAATTATGCTTTTTTTATACAGCAATAGACAAAATGACAACAGAAATTAGGATGCAGCATGTGTACATAACTAAATATTTTTTCCAACAGATTTTTTTCCTATTCAGATACCTTAAAGTAAAATACCTTAATTTGCTATAAATATGATTGGTCATATTGTGCAAAATGATATTAAAATGATCAAAATTTAATTTATTTAACCCTCTTGCTCTGATCAGTGTGAAAAGTACAATAATTTTGGTTATACTGTTTTTTTTTTTAACTGGACTACTGACTACTAGAAAGGGAATGAAAGATTGGAGTGGATTTGACTACTTTTAGGTATTGAAAAGGGTTCAAAGAAAATTCATATCTGGTATTTTTAACAGTGTCAGGGTTTAAGGGTTAAATTAATCTTGAGAAGTTTAGTTTTTTTTTCTTAAGCGGTGAACAATTATAAACAATAATCCAAATAGTTTAATGACAATTTCAACTAATTGTTGAATTATATAAATGTCTTAAATTATTAAACTATTAATTATATAAAATGGTTTAAAAACTACATAATTAATTTATAATTCCTTTTTTTTTTATAAGCAAATTATTTGAGAAACATTACACTTAAATAAAAACATATTTTATATGAAAAAATGTATTTTTAATATTCAAACAATCTAGAATTCGAGTATGCATTTTTGAAAGTAGATTTCAGACATCAACTTACGATGGGCCGTTTGCGAGAGTCACAATGTTGACAGTGGTATTGAAATTAAGAAGCCTTGCATCAGAAACAGCCTCCCCCATGCAGTGAGCAGGGAAAGCAGCCACTGCTACGCCAACTGGATATCCACCTTGGTCTAACGTTACAGTGAGTACGTCGGCTAGTCCAGATTCATATATACCACACTACAAAAGACAAACATTTACATAAAGCTAATTATGTAGAGTGCAATAAAAAAAGATACTACTACAAGAACTTTAAATTTATAATGTGAAGTAATTACACAATTTTTTTTATTAATATGGAAATTTATTGTATTTATATGATAAGGTAGAGCATTCTAACATTTTATTACCAAATAAGTCCTTTTATATTTTTAAAGGTTTAATTACAGCGTAAAATACAATCAAAACTCTTAAAATTAATTTTAAATTTCAGATATTGAAAGGGAAGAACACAAATTATTAGTAACAATTACATAAACAGGAAACATTATATTTTCTCAAATATAATTTTTTTTTTGTTATGAAATGTGATATTAGAAATTTAGTACATCTAAATTTTCCTAGATTTTTTTTTTGCAAAAGAAAAGTTTTTGAAACATAGTTTTATTCTGGGTTTATTCTATAAAAAAGTATATAAAAATAGAAATAAAAGTTACGAAAAAAAAATTGGTATCAATATTACTAATGTTAAATGGAAGTGACAGCAAGTATGATGCCCAATTCAAATAAAATATATAAGTAGATTCTCTTAAAATTCTGAATTAAAAAAACATTGACTATAATAGTTCTGGGAACAGCAGATCTCGCAACCTAACAAAAAAAATCTGAACTCTTCATTAAACGGAACCACTAAAATGGGCACTATCTTGAAATGGAATTAAATAATAAAATTCAGACGAAATGCTGAATGGTCAAGTTAAAATAGAAGCTCTCAATTAATATTTGGCTAAATGTTCTTAGAATAGAACTTTGTGAAATATGCCTAAACACTGTAAAATAGTTATAAAAATAACATAAAATGAAGTTAAGTACTCTTTGGTGATAAGCCAGATATTTTTTGTACCACATCAGAAACATAGTTGCCATAAAAGTAAGTATCAAATCTGAACAAAATAGATAAGTACTCATTTTGGAGATAAGAATAGATTAACATAAATTGTATTTCTAGCATGTGTATGACTCTAAAATAAAAGTACTTAGTGCCAAAATTGTTAAGTCCATTTTTGAACTTTTCCAGTAAAAGGTAAAGTTACTTGCTTTCAGACAGGAATCTATCTGCATGCTAATACATAATCTGGACACATTAAAAGGGATCATGACCATTTCTTACTTAAAACAATTATAAATATCATGATCTAAACTCTAACTGCGGAAAGGTTAAAACGCTCAAAGAATTGCTCCTCAGTTGTATAATTTTTAATTGAAGAAATACAAGGCAAGGAAGAAATATCAGTGGTATGGAACAGGAAAAGTGCTTTTTGTATTAAAATAGTGGAATAATAAAACTTGTTCTATTTAAAGAGTAAATAAATTAAATGACAAATACTTTTATTTTTATACATTTACAAAAAGTTTTTTTTTTGCTAAGCATGTTTAAGCCCCATGTTAAATGTGAACACAAACCTAACAATGCAAACTTAAAACATATAGACCTTTTCTTGTCAAGGTTTGACTTGACAGTATGCCTAATTATCAGTGTAAAAGCATGATATAAATTTATAAAATACTGTCTACTTATTATAATATATTAATAGTTGTAAATGTAGTTTATGTTTGTATACAATAAAAAATTAATAGATGTATAATATATTACTTATTTTTATCATTTTAAGGTATTATCATCACAAGGTATAATCAAATTTTAAATATAATTACATTTATATATATATTTGTTATATATAACAATAAATTAATATTTAAAATATAAAATTTTTAAATTGCCAAAATGAAGTAGATAATTTGTCAATATAGATCATTTAAGGAATAAAATAATTACAAAAGGAGGATAATCTTCAATTCACATGTAATGTGAAATTAGTTGGGGAAAAGAAGTGGAAGGCATAGTAAAATAATATATTTAAAATCAGTGTGAGTTAAAGGAAAAAATGAAAGTAAGATGGCATATTATTAAAACTGCATATGTACAGTTTAATTCATTACTACAAACTAAATAAATTACAATTGTAAATGTTTGACAAAATCGGAATTGTTATTTTTTAAACATTATTTTTTTTAAACACATTTATTTTTTAAAAAATTATTTTTTAAATATTCAAATGCAGATCACATTTTTTTAATAATTTAAGGAAAGCAATCCCACTTCTTAAAAGACTCGATTATTCAGAAAACTGCAATTTCAGTAACATAACTGCATGCGTACACTTTACTATGCATCTTATTAGTGGTCAATATCAACAACCTGACAATCATGAGATATTTATTTTAGAAGGGATTAGATGGTTCTGAGATCTAAATATTGCAAAATTATTGGTATAATAACAAATAGAAGAATCGAAACAGTGAGGAAGAGAAAAACTTTCATCTTCCACCACTTAAAACACCTCCAATGTCTCACTTTTGTAGGATTTTTTTTAAAGCAACCATACCATAAAAGTGGCATACCCTTTAGTGCTAAAAAGTTAAGAGTGTAAGCAATGTTGTCCATTGCTCTATCAACATTGGGTTTCATTTAAATAGGTTTTTAAAACACCTGTTAAATGTTATATCACCATTCCTACCAGTGGTGTACTCAATGGGGGTTGAGGGAGGATAGAACCCCTCCCTGGTCTTTAATGGATTTTTTTAACATATATAAACTAAAAAAAAAATTAATGTATACTAATAAAGGCAGGTGGATATGAGTATCCAACCATTGTCACGTTATGTGTATGATACTGATTTCTATGGAGTGCTAATTTCAAAATTAGACGGGCACTATACTTCCCTCAATAAGAATATAGCGCTAGTCAAAGTATGTCCATCCAGTTTTGTAAGGGGTTTGGATTTTCTGATGGGACAAAGTTGTTTGTATACAAATTTGAATAAACTTCCTTCAACAACTAAATGCTAGAAAGTACCTTTGACTAAACAAAGGTGTGATGGCAGGTGGAAATAAGGAAAGGAAATTACGTTTAAGGTAATTGCCTTAAGGCGAGGGTTACAGTAGACTTATAGTGTGATACAGTTTATAAAGCGATGACAACAATAGGAGGATGGCCCTGCATGAAAGACAACAAACAGGTTTGAAGCTAAATAACGGTAGTCCAGCCTAACACATCTTAAGATAAAAAAATTGGTAGTATTGTAGAACAACACCCTCTATTAGTTAAAGATAATTTGAAATTCATATTTTCAGCAAATATCATTTACTACTATAATCGAATTTTTTGATAATTCAAGAAATAATGTGATTTTAAATAAATTAATAAAACATTAACTATCAAATCTTGAAAAACTACCAAAATGATTTCAGGCAGTTATGGTTTTGAGTCTTCAAATATTAAACTTGGCAAGCAACAGAACTACACCAAAATAGCTAAAAAACAATTTAAGTTAACAAAATTCATATTAATATTTCACAACAATAAATTAAGTCAGAACTTTACTGTTCTGCTTCTAAACAGACATATAATGCTAAAAATATGAGAAAAGAAAGATTTTGCTTCCCACTTTGCACAAAAAAGATTAGCATACAATTAAAATGTTATACTGAGAAAGTAATTATGAAAGTAATATTAATATGGGAAGTTCGAAAAATATAAATTCACCCTTTACTTGCATTTTCAGCTAGTTTTAACTAAATTTTTCTTTATCAATCAGATATGGCACATCAGTCGTCAAGTAACAGTTTGGATACGATTAATGAAATACTGGGACTATCTCCAGTTCATAAGAACGGATGGTCAAGTTACTTCAAATTCCATATTGAATCAAAATTAAAAATATTCCTTAATCATACTCACAGCTTTAGTGAATGAAAACAATGAAGAGCTTTCATCATCACCGGGTTTTGTTGAAATTTTTATGCGATAGATGTCATCTGATTCAGCTAGTTTCTGAAAACATATAACACACATAATTGAGGTTTGATACATAATAGAAATGTACTTGATTTAATTGTGAGTATTAATTTCTCAAAAATTATTAATTATTAAAATTTCCACAGTAAAATGCATTTAGCGGAAGTTTAATATACTAATAATATGTTGTGTTTCTCCAATTTTTAGTTTATCTACTAAAAGATAAGTTTTATTTTGTGGGATACTGTTTTTTGAAGTATTAAAAGACCAAGATGATTTTGTGTTCAGGAGATCAAGCATGTTTTTATAGAAAAAAGCAAATATGACAACAACAAAAATTGTATTTCATATGATTTAAATGTTATTTAAAATATATTATCTAATATAATACAGTCAAACCCCGTTATAACGAACCTTCAACGGACTGGTTCAGAAGTTCGCTATAGCCGAGGGTTCATTATATCCGAATTTTCAAATATTGACGATATAAAAACTCCCTAAAGTCCTTAAACACGTTTTGTGCAAAACAAATTACTTACACTGAACACTGAATTACAATTAGTAATGGGCAATAATAAAGTAAAAGAAATATTTGTTCTTAAAAAACAATTAAATTATTTTTACTACTTAAATTTATTTATCTAAAGTATGAAAAGAAGTTTTGATTTTTTGTTGAAAGCATCAAAAGAGTCCATTGCATTCTTATTCACAGTTTCTGTTGCAAAGAAATTATGCAAAATGTTCACAGCTGCCTTACCCTTAGCATCAGAAATTGAAGGATCTGAACTAACACCCCCTTCATATGCAATATCTGTAGATAAACGATAATCACCGTTTTCTGTTCTCTTAATAATTTTCGCTTTATCCTCAATGGAAAAGGCATTAGCAAACAGGAGCGATTTTAAACCTACGCGAAGTCCACAAGTTAAACGATAATCTTCAGCAATAGAATGAAAGGAATAGGCAAAGAATGTATGCTAAACCAGTTGAACGGGGGAAGGGGAGGAGCTGAGCAGGGAATTCTATTGTCACCTTTGAGGAACCTGGCTTCTGTCAAAGGAACAAAGGGTAGAAATGTGGTCGGGGCGAGTAAAATTTTTGTCAAAAACATGAAACTAAACTGGAAAACTGTGAATTTTAGTTTGCTACATCCGAATTCCTAACTTTTGAAGATCGTTATAAGCATTTGAAAATACATTAGTGACATAGGAGTTCGGTTGGGACCAATTGAAAAGTTCGTTATAACCGAGGGATCGTTATACCGGGGTTTGACTGTATTAACATTTTAAATAAATGATAATAGATTTAAAATAGAATTCTAATTATATGCATAAAATATTATTTCTGTAACATTCTATTTTTATAATAGATAAAATCATTTCATGAAGCATATTAATGTATGTCCTTATTTAAAAACTTAAAGTTTTCCTTTGTGTATATGTACACAAAAATCTAAAAAGTTACATACACCATATATTAATTTTTTGTTTCCTATTAGCCAGAGTTTTTACTTTTCCTCAAAAGTTATGGGTTTCTAATAGACACATTTTGATTAATATGTTTTTAATGAGAGCTCTCTGGATGTAGTTTGTTTTTTGTGATAAAGAAACAGTTATACACGAAAGTGATCAGCAATACCTGTAGCTTTTCAATCTTAGTATTGGATAAGGGTGAATCATCTGTATAAATGGCTTCATTACGAGTAGAATAATATACAACTGTCCCTCTTTGCTCATAAATTGGTGTAGATGTACCTGCAATTACACACATGTATAATATGCGAAGTAAAGGAGCTAAAAGAAATAAGTATATTCAAAACTATTTGACTTACTTGGTTCTAGTGAATGATAAATATAAAATGACATATGTCCATCCAATTCATCATCCTAGGTGAAAATAAATAAATAATAATAAATAAGAGAGAAGTGAACTGAATATTGTAGTGCACGATACATGTTAAAAATAAAAGACTGTTAAATCGTAATTTCATGATTTTCATTTAAATACTATACTATCTTTTGTCTAGTGGTATAGACAACTATAAAAAAATTCTAAATTTATGACGTTGATAAAGAAAAATGCTTTTTTGAAAACTTGGAAAACTCTTGTTTAGGTAGATGCAGTAAAGGATGCATATTTTCAAATATATGTTTTAAAATAAAGGGCACCATGCTACCATATTATTAATCTGATGATCAAACCCTGTTACCAACTTATCAAAAAAAAAAATTATAACATTTTTAATTAATTGCAAATTAGTAAAAAGCACCCTTTTAGGACTTAAATGGTATTGGCATTAGAACAATTTTCAATTGCCCAAATAACATTTTAACAAGATATAATTTTGGCATTCAAAGTATGTAATATCCTTGTAAAAAAGTTACATTAAATATAAATTCGTACTTTTGTGTTTTAATAAATAATTAACAATACACTAAACAAGACAAAGTCTGTTTTGAGTTTTATTAATTCAATCGTGGTTCATAAAACAGTTCACATAATTTTCATTTGAATTTAGGACATAAATTCATTTTTTACTTTATAGTATATCTAGTGAAGACTAATATAATTAATGTAATGTGCATGATAATTGAAAATGAACTAATATAAGTTATACTTAGATTAAATTTCAAAATTATAATAAGTAAAATACACAAATTAGCTAAAACTTACAATCAAACAAGTAGAATTTAAAATAAGACAAAACCAAATTATATAAATACTATTCTTCAATGTAGCTATAAACATTTTTGTTTTATAAATAGTAAAACCCTTATTGGTTTTAAATAATTCACAGTCTTTAATATGTTTCGGTAATTAAATGTTTTAATTTATGATCATACGGAAACCATTGAAATCAAGAATCAAGTAAGTAAATAGATTACCGATATTGCCACTTGCAGAGCAGTAAAACACTAAAATATTTCTTTTACTTAAGTTACTAATATTAAATACGCAGATTTATAGTTTGTCATTATATTTTAGTTTTAATTATTAATATAAGGTTGATTTAATTTGTTGTTTTTATTTATCGGCACCGAGTTCTGTAATAATTTCTACTTTAATTAACTGTTTCTTTAGTTAACTGTTTCCGTCAGGGTTTGTTGACAATTTTAAGTTTGCCATGCTCTTTATTTCAGTAATCAGTTTTTTATCGTCTGCTATAACGTTCAAGTGAGACGATAGTATTTTCTCCAAAGAAAAATGAATTCTGCTATCCCTAGATCATTTCGCAAACTTATAGTTAAAAAATTAACTCCAAATTTCAAAGAAGCAGTTGATATAGTACATCAAAATCTCGTTAAACCCCGTCATAAGGAAGTACTTATAAAAAACAAGTGAATATAATTTGTCTATAAATATTTTAAATCTTACAAACTGTAAACAATATGTCCCCTGTATCTTATCGGGTATTAAATAAAAGTTTAATTACTATATCTGTTAACTATTTTTGCTAATACACGATAGTTTTTCTTAACATTAAATGTTTTTCAGAAAGCCGGTAAGTGTTTATTTCAAAGTCATGTAATTTATTTTTTAAGGTACGTTGGAATTAATGCCTCGGACATAAATGCTGCCGCCGGACGTTACTTTAACGAAAAGCCATCTCTACCATTTGAAATTGGATTTGAGGTACTTAATACTGGAATAGAGAGATTATAAATCTAATTTATAGACAGTAAATATTAACTATGATTTATTCAAACTTTTAATAGCCTTCCTTTCTATCTAAAAAAATCTTCAACTTTATCATCTGTTTAACCCTTTTTCATTTTGAAATTGAATTATTTTAAAATACAAGGTATCAAATAATTGTATAAAAAGCTTTTATACTTATGCACATTTTGTACTTTTATATAGAATATTTCCTTATGTTAAAATTTATGGTGACAAAGTATGGTAAAAAAAAATATAAATTATTAGAGAGAGTAGAATTGATCTAAAAAAAACCACCTGTAATATGTATTAGTGTTAAGTACACAAAAAAATTTATTTGGTTACATTAGTAATATGTTAAAAATACATTTAATACCTACAAATGTTTCATTAAAGTAATTTCATAAAAAAACATTTGTAAAAATGAAAACTCAATTGTGATGAAACGAGGGCTAAGTATTCAAATGTTAACTTTTACGGATTTTTTTAAAAAAAGTTGAAACGTTGTGGTGGCATTTGTCTGCCCTAATCACACCACTGGTTAAAATTATCTGATAAAAGGTCATTGTATCCAAGGTCAAAGTAATACAATTTATTAATGACGTTTTGAATAAAATGTATTTATGGTTTGTACTCGTGAGTTGAGTCTCAAATTTTAAGAATTTGCTTTATTTTTTTTAGGGTATTGGTGAAGTAGTTGATGTTGGTGAGAAAGTTACAGAATTACATTATGGACAATCTGTCATGCACATGAAGTTCGGTTCATTTTCAGAATATGTGGTAAGTTCCATGGTCAATATTATGTAATTTAAAATTATATAAATGTAATTTAAAATTATATAAATGTAATTTAAAATTATATAAATGTAATTTAAAATTATATAAATGTAATTTAAAATTATATAAATGTAATTTAAAATTATATATATCTAAAGAAATTTTAAGCAGTCATTAAAAAAAAATTAAGTATTCAGTAGCAATATTACTTTTAATTCTATCACGATACATACTTCTTCATCACCATTAAATATTTTTAGTATTTATGTTCCAGTTTTTTTATTATAAATTTTATTTTACAAAAGTTTATTTACCCTAAGCATGCAATATGGTTTCAAGAAATGAAATAATTTGTGTTTCAAAGGAACCTGACACAATGATAAAAAAAAAGTACCCTTTATGTTGACCTTTAAATAAATTAACAGTGAAATACTTTTAGTAATTCTTGTATGATTGTCAAAAATACAAACCCATTTTAATACTTGTGAATTTGAATACTTCACAGTCCGAATATATTCCCCAAGAATTTTTTCAATGTATGCTATTGGGCATAAGGGCAATATCCATTACAGCTTTAGGGGTGACATGTGCAATATTAAGACACAATGTTTTAGCAAATTTGTAATTATTTTGGCTTTAAAACAACTGCAATTTTGGAAACAAATTGATATATGTCATTGATGAATTAAGATATAATTAATCTCATTGGAAATGTTCTACATTGCATGAATACAGAGATATAATTTTTTTTATTTTACTCTACATTTGTGACTCATTTGCTTGTAAATTATATCTCGACATAAATGACAGGTATCAATTTATTATATCAAAAATTGCATTTGTTTTAAAGTAAAAATAATTACAAATGTGGCGATAAATGTTGTCTAAATATTACGCTGGAATGCCACTTTATAATATTTGTAGATTGACGTGTGTTCCTTTAAAGCAAAATTTCTACACAAGAGATTTGGAATTAAAAAAATATATATTTAAATTAAATAGTTTATCATTATTTTAATCTTTTCGAGTTCTTCCCTACTTAAATAGTATTGTCAATTTTTTTTTCAGTGAACAGATCCAGAATTTTTTTTTATTAATATTTAAAACTTGTATGTTGATAACTGTTGTAAATGTAATATATGAAATAATTATTTAAGAATTTAAAAATCTAGTATGTACCGGAAGAAGAAGTTATTCCTATTGCTACTGCTGATCCACAGTTACTACCATTGCTTCTTAGTGGAACAACAGCTAGTTTAAGTTTGGATAAAGTAAGTTTAAGATATGATTTTAAACTAGAATTTAGTCTGCAATATTTTTTATTTAATATACAGTTCTAGCAATTTACAAAACATTTTACTAAGTCTACAAATTATATTGTCATTTCCCTTCTCATTGAAATTGCTAATATAGTTAGTTAATTTGCTACTTCAACGTTGAAGTGATTTATTTTATTTGTGAACTTAAAAGTTAAGATTTAGGTCCACATGTCTTTCAGTATTTGAATGAAAAATATATAAAATTTTAACAATTATGTAATCTTACATAAAATCTAATAATGTATTCTTAAACTGAACCAAAACATTATATTAAGAGTAAGACAGAATTTGTATCATTAGATTTATTTACAAATGTGCCAAATTTTTTTATTTAATGATTCTATTTATGTCTTAGTGTGGATTGATATTACCTGGAGAAAAAGTTCTTGTGACAGCAGCAGCGGGTGGTGCTGGCCACATTGCGGTAATAGCTGTTTTTCTGTTTTGTAAAGACTAATTTAGGAATTAATCTACAATATATATACAGGGGAAAATCCTAAATATGGAATTGTTGGGACTATATTTTAGATCATCACAATATCCATTACATTTCATACGCCCAAGTGCAAAAATTCCGGTGTGGAATTGGAATTTCCCACATCAATTTTCTTCAAACTATTCAAAGAAATCGCTAAATTAGAGAAAAAAAAGAGTTAGCAGCCGTTATTTTATTGGAGCCAAAATACATAGAAAATCACTAAATCAGTATGTAATGTTTCACTAAATAACATTAAATGTAGCAGAATTGACATTTCTTAACTTAAAATAGGTTTATCTGTTTTGTGTGCCAAGAAGCTAGGATAACTTCTAAAGGTTTAAATGAATGCAAGTTCATGTGATAAACTTAACCTCTCCCTATAGGCCGATTCGTCACAGAAAATTATTGAAATTCTTAACATTCAACACATTCTGGGTTTGTCCATTTTGTGTGCCAAGGATTGTAGATTATGTATTACTTTTCAGGTGCAATGGGCAAAAAATGCAGGATGTCATGTTATTGGAACGTGTTCTTCTCCTGATAAAGTAAAATTCCTTAAAGTAAGATGTAAGCATTTTATAGAATGCTTTTTATTTATATGATCATGTGTATATTTTGAGAAACATGTATTTCCATTTCTGTATTTAAAAAAAAAAGTTGTCCTGTGTAAAAGTTCATATGCAATTAATCTGAATTTTTTTAAAGATAATATTGTCATTTAAATAGTGTTTTTTTCTCTCCCTGAACTTTAGAGTATAGGTTGTGATAGACCAATAAATTACAAGGAAGAATCTTTAGCAAATGTACTTCGTGCAGAATACCCGGTACTGTATTCTTTTTTTTTGTCGCTTCATTTAGAAAGATTTCTATTTTATTTAAGCTCATATGCAGTGGCGGCGATTCGGGGGGGCAAGGGGGGGCGGTTGCCCCCGCACTTTTTTTGGATGTTGCCCCCGCATTTTTTTAATATTGCACTATTTAAAACTAAGTTACAAGTCAATTGTTTTACTGCATTTCCGAACAAAGGAAACATTTTGAACCCCAACTTTCTCCCACTACCACAGGCCACATATAAGTAGGGGGGGGGGGGGTCAAACCCAAACTCCTCCCATTGTAAGTAAATAAAAACCGAATTATAAAAATAGATTTTTTGGGGGGGTGGAGGGGAGAGAGGGTATTCTGTCTTGATACCCCCTCTGTGAGCATGGGGTATTGGGACAGAAACCCGATGACGTACTGTTAGGTTTAATTTGAAATACAAATAAAGATAACAAAGGGAAAAGATCGTCAAACGGGGTCGTATAAACAAGATGCTCCAAAACATGCTATGGAAACCATATTGTGGTATGGCTGTTTCAGCAAAGACCACATAATTTCGTTAACCTTAAAATACTTCATTATAAGTTGCCAGCTTATTCTAAAGCAAAACCATCTTCCAATCCTTGTTTTCTATAAAAGTTTTAAATTTATTGGCCCGCGAAAACGCCCAGCACCTGCTCTTTGATTATTATCTAACTTTGTAATTTTTTTAAAAAACTTTTTGTAATTTCCTCTTTGATTTAAATCCAGGACCATAGAATCAATCCAGACCAGTCGGCTAATATCGCCTTTTTTTATTTACTTCTAAATATAGTTCAAGATCAGACACCCTTTTTTTTTATCAAGCGACTGTATGAAACTTCTTACATTAATGTAGTATTGCGCAATCTATAGGCGCCGAACGTCTGAGCATTTGACGTTAATAAGGATAATAATTCTTGTTTTATTACTGCTCGTGCATGTTATTTGCGGTTTTGTTTCGCCCCCCCCCCCCCCCCCCCCCTTTCCAACTAATCTGGAATCCTTAAAAGTTGGGAATTTCGTCATCCGTCATTTAAAAATCCCTGATTTATGAAAATGTAAGCCCAAAGAAATAGCAAAAGAAAGCGAGGGAAGGTTAGATCACCCAACTTGCCTTAAACTTAAAATAGACCTCTGAACGGACCTCTCATTGGACGTCGCCGCAGTACAGCATATTGGACTTGGCGACGGTTCGGCGCCCATATTGAAGGAAAGACCCGTGAACAATGCCTCATATATTTGAACCATGGTCAGATAACGAGGACAACACCTGGCGCCGTTAAGTTGGTAAATTTCTTGTTTCTTTTAGATCTTTGAATTAAAATGACCTTTATAATTTAAATTTAATTAATGGAAGTTAATATTTATTGGTAATAAGTAAATAATTTCTTTTGAATTCAATTATGTATATTTAACGTTTAATTTAAAATCAGCAGTGTCGATTGTGTTGCACAATACCATGTAAGTCAAGTCTTTTGACTCCTACATTTCTTTAGCTCATGTAGCCTTTATATTATTCTTTACATTTTTGGTCAACTAAAACGCTTATTACATCTTTAAATTACCATAACTATAAATTATCTAACTAATCGTTCCCACACATATATTATAGGGATTCTCAAACTTTAAATTTGTTCTCTAAATTTATTTCAGAATTAGGGGTGATTTACTAATTTTAAGAATACATAGTTATTGACAACTATTAAAAGTAGTTAATGACAATGCCAACTGTTGCTTCCTCGATATTCAAATGCCAACGTCTTTTTACTAATGAAAATTAACAATTTTTTTGAGAATTTTTTTGTGTTATAGATTTGGTGGCGGGTTGGGTGAGGATTTTGTGGGGTTAAGGATTCCACTGAACCCCTATTAAATCTACACCTACGAGGCTGCACTATTTTACAGTTTGAAACTGTAATTATTTTTCTCAGGGTTCCAAAAGTCGCACCACAAATGCAGAATTGCAAATACTGCAGGAAATTTTCTGGCAATTGGAAGGGTGAGAAGGTAAAATTTTCCTCATTTCTTTTTCAACACTGGCACAAATGGAAAGGATACCTATCCCTTTGGAGGTCTGTCAACAAGTATATTAATCAGATTCTTTGCAACAGTCTATATCCTTTCATAAAAAAAATGGGGGGCGGGGGGGAAGGATAATCGTAAAAGGGTTAGTTAATAATCGACCTGGGCGTCTCGTACCTATTTTAAGATAGTATCCTTTCTTTAAATAATTCAAAACAAAGATTAAATATAAATATGCAATATTCGTTGCTTTGGTGGTCAATATTTTTATTACCCCCCCCCCCCACCCCCCGCGCTCCACACACTCTTGTTTCATCTTGATCTTGCCCCCCCACTTTTAGCACCCAATCGCCGCCACTGCTCATATGAATGGTTCATTAAATTATGTAATCAAAATTGTAATTGTTTCCCCCTGAACGTAATCATTGGTTTTCAGCAAAACTTTAAAGTTTTAAATCATTATAAAAGACTTATTAAGAGTTTTCTTTGAAATTTTTAAGAGTTTAGCGGATGGTAGCAAGTTAAAATTTTTAATGGATCTTGATGTGTGTTTTACTGCTATTATTTGTTTATTGTGCATTATTTTTAATAGAATGGCATTAATGTGGTTTGGGAAAGCATTGGAGGAGAAGTGTTTGACACTCTTTTCAAGAACTTAGCTATTAAAGGAAGAATGATTATCATCGGCGCTGTTTCAAAGTATGCTGATGGCACTTTTGGCCAGGATACAAGCAAAGGATTGACAACAAAGGTTAAATTTTATATATTTATCCAGTTAATATTTTTTTTATTTGTTCTTTAATTTTAAAATATTTCCAAGCCTTTGATTGACTATAGAAATATTGAAATTGTAAAATAGTTTTTTTACTGTTAGACAATAGTTTATATTTGCAATACATATAAAATTTTCAAATAAAAAATATATATTTATAAATAGGTTTTCAATTGTCCTCAATACATAATATTTGAAAAATATTATGCAGTAGAACTCCAATTATCCTTATTAAAACTAGACCCCATCCGGATAATTGGAAAATTCACGAAAAAGTTATTTTTTACTAAAAAAAATAATAATTTTGCTTTAGTATGCAAGACTTTGAAACAATTTTGTTTACATTTTGTATTTACATACTGTATTATTGGAGTTCTACTGTACTATTTAACAAACAATAGTGTGCAAAGAGACACACTGATCAATAGAAAAATACAACTCAAATGCTCAGAATATTTACTTTTTAATGAATAAATTTTGTTAACCACTTTAGTTTCTGATCTCCCTAATGACCATTTAAGACCAATGTAAGAGATAAAAAATATATCTAATATTATGATGCGAATAAGATAAGTGGATGTAAAACCAGAAATGGAGTCCTGTAATTAATCAAAGAACATATTGTTCAAAGTAGTCAATATTAACAAGGATAACTGTTCTATATTTAACATTTGTGACATTTATTCTATCAATAATTCAGCAGGTTAGAGTTCATGTGGGTTGCAAAATCAAATTATAAAATTATCTGTTCTATTCCTTGAACTTTATATTTTTTGTATAAATTTTTGAGTTTAAAATTGTGATTACAGACTGGTCACACATTTATACAAATGTCAACCAACTACAGGCTCTAGACCCAGCAAGGTTGGTCTTGTCTATCTAACAATCCTCACAATTCACCAATATCATTTTTAAACTACCAACTCCTAAAGAATTAACACAATCAGGCAAACTAATCAATTTGCCTATTAAAATAAATACCTTCTACCCTACTGATGAAGCTGTGATTTGTATAACTTGGATCCATGACCTCTAGTCCAATTGAAAATATTAAATCCCTCCATATCGCCCAATTTGATAAATTTGAATAATATCCACTTTAATCCTTCTTTCCTTTAGTGTGTATACATATTTAAGCCTGTCTTAATTAATTCTTGAAGTACCCTGAACCATTTTTGTGGCCTTGTGTTGAACTCATCCTAAATAAATCAATATCTTTTTTAAGATGACCAGAATTGTATTGCATTTTGCAAAAAAATTTTAAATGCACGGATCTATTAAAACAGCTTTTTAAGATGCGATGTGTAGTGTTTGTACTTTTTTATGTTATTTAATTAAATTTTTTTCAAAAGGTAAATTGTAAGGGAAAATATTACATGCACCGAAGAGCTGTAATTTTTTTATTGTACTTTTTAAAGGTATCAAAATTACACATATCATGTTGGTTGCTAAAGTATTTCCTCTTAGTCCATTTAGTCAGTTTAGAAGGTGTATAACTTTTCACCATTTTATTAAAGAAACTGTTGTTGCTACATATAAAGCAGCTGTCTAAAAGCACATAAATATTTTTCAAAGTGTATATCTTATTATCTTAACATTAATAAGTTCCATAAATAAAATTTATACTTTTTGTTTCTGTAGCTGCTGGCACGATCAACTATGCTCAATGGGTTTTTTCTACCTCATTTTACAAATGATATCCCTCATTATATGAATATACTGGTTCGACTAGTTCATGAACGAAAGCTAAAACCTTACATTGATGATGGTAGTTTAGAAGGATTGCCATTTAAAGGTCTTGAAGACATCACAAGAGCAGTTGAGGTAAGATTTTTTTTAAGTAAAGTTGTATACAAAAAGCATGCTATATATATATTTTTATTTAAACTGATTACGATTTAGTAAGCTGTTAATTTATTTACCCTTTCGCTGCCTACGAGTTGTATTTAACTCATGCCTTGTTTGCCCAAGAGGTTCTACGAGTTAAAAACAACTCATATCACAGACTATGGTATTTGTGTTGTAAATTATATAACTTTAGATAAACCATGCAATCTTGATGTAAGCACCTTCTTATTGCCTCTTAGACAAAAAAAACCTTCCTGGTCTGGATTTTTCATTGAAATGTTATTTTTTGTATATTTTACCATTGGGCTTGATGTTCTGTGAGTTACGCACAACTGATGCATAAAAGTCATGGCGTTTTTTTTCTTCAAAATTTCCATACATGTTGATAAATTTAAAAAGCAAATCAAGAATAAAAAATGTGGTATTTTGGGTACCCATTTTTTTTTTTTTTTTGCTATTTTGGCAACAAAAAGGTTAAATTCTTGATATTCTTCTGATTGAAGAATATTTGTTACTCATAAAATTACCTACCTCGCTTGTTTAAAGATTCCTTTCAAAAGCAGAACCACTTACATGAACCTTAATAAAGTACACTTCAGGTTTTTTGAAAGTATATTTGTATGGCTAATGTAGATTTTAAATAAAACAATTTTACAGTTAAAGAATAAGACAATATACTCTATTGTTATAACAGGCAAGAATGTGACATATTGACCACACATTGGTTTTCTCATTTTTAAAAATGCTGTTTTGCTAGATGCACATATTAATTTGATTGTAATGTTTTATTTTTAGTATCTCCATAGTGGAAAAAGCAAAGGAAAAGTAGTGGTATCATTATAAAGAACCAATTGAAGTATTTATACAGCAATAATTGTTTTATATATTAAAATTCTTTAATGTGAACTAAAATATGACATTAATCATTAGAAAACAATCATGAAGAAATTTGGGTTGTAAAAAAAATATTTTTATACTAGAAAATAATTTTATGTTGCCAATTCACGCATCTATATATATACTTAAAATATACTTCTGCATGTCACTAAATTCTGGAGCAATAATTTATGTATAAAACTTTCTGGATGATTTTTATATTTAGATTCATATGTTTAATGTTTAGATCATTTAATCTTGGTTGTTTTGATTTATTATTTGTTTCAAAACATTTTATTTTGCTTAGTTATACATATCAGTTAAAGAACAAATTATACATTGTGATACCATCACACTAGTCAACTATATAATTAATTTGGTTTTACAATTTTTTTTAAAAACTATTTCTTCTGCTATTGTTTATAATAGTATCTGTATAATAAATAAAGTTTGCAATGTTATTAAGTTTTTGTTTTTTTGGTAAAAGCTTTTTACATGCTGTCAGTCTTACCACAGATATAGTTTTCCGGTTTAGGAAATAAGCCATCATTAATACTTCGTTTTGGTTTAATCTTGCAGAGATACAT
This sequence comes from Troglohyphantes excavatus, assembly GCA_963932185.1. Lineage (NCBI taxonomy): Eukaryota > Metazoa > Arthropoda > Arachnida > Araneae > Linyphiidae > Troglohyphantes > Troglohyphantes excavatus. The sequence goes on from OZ010669.1 coordinate 48,274,347, forward strand.
TTGATTGCATATTTTTCAAGTTAATTTATATTTCAAATTCAAAAGTAAAGCAAAAAGAGGATTATGAGTAAAACAATAAAGCAAAGCTACTGATCCAACATTTTATTTACAGTTAAATTCAGTTCTAATTTATTTAAATACCAGATATAAATTTTACAGTAACTATAATGTGCAGTAAAGGCACTTTTTGCAAAATAACTATGATAGTCTTTTTAAAGATACACACTGATTGAACATCATAAGTTCCAAAGGCATACAGTTTTTTTTAACTTGCAAGTTTAGTACTACCATGGTACTATGAAAAAGCAACATATGAACCACCAGTGGCGGCGATTCGGGGGGGCAAGGGGGGGCGGTTGCCCCCGCACTTTTTTCGGATGTTGCCCCCGCACTTTTTTAATATTGCACTTTTTAAAACTATATTACAGTCAATTGTTCTATTGAATTGCCGAACAAAGGAAAAATTTTGAACCCCAACTTTCCCCAGATTTCACCACTACTAAGGTTCAAACCCCTTCCATTGAAAGTCAAGTGAAATTTTTTTTTGAACGAATGTGGTATCGTTATTCTTTAAAAAAAATTCAACATTTAAAAAAAATTCTCTATCTAAATTGAGGAGCTTTGTTTTCAGATTTCCAGACAGACAGCTGCTAACTTAATCCATTGATTGGCGTCTCTTGCCTTACTCATTCCAGGTCCATTACTCATTCTGTTTTTATTTTTTTCGGAAAAAGAAATAGCATATCTTTTCTTTACATAGATAAATGCAACTGTATGACCTTCAATTCTAAAAATAGATCAAACCCTCTTCTTTTATTTATGACTATCTGCAACTTTTTTACATTAAAATAGTATCCGGTCTTAATAAAATGCGTTAAAATGTAGTATTGTGTAATCTATTGGCGCCGAACAATTGCGTAATCTATAAATCTGTAGATAGGATGGAAGGGGTCATGAGTTTGCCATTAATGTCCTTGTTTTGATCTTCGTCTGCTCTGCTTTTTAGCAAAATGAAGCGAATTTTACAAAATTCAGTTTTAAATTACTTTAATAAAAAGAACAAATGTGAATTTGAACATGACAGCAATACAAGCACTACTGTTTCCATTCAAGAAAGCTTGTCTGTTAGCTTGCAATCTACGCCACAGAATTTTCAAAATCGCGCAAGTATACGTTTAAAGATACCATTATCTTGATTTTTAGCATTTATATATCATATTTCGAAATCTTTTACATCATTTATATTATGCGATTGTTCTTCAATTTAATTTAGCATAAATTGTTCAATTTATAATTTAATTTCAAACTATTATTGGAAAATTTATTCGTATTTCAGTAAATTTCGATATTATTGCACTTTACAAAATGTGTAACGAAGGTACAGTTTAATTTAATCGTGAATAGATATATTTTGAAAACTTTTGTTTAAATATGGATTTATTCATACACGGATGAAATGTTTTTACTTTTCCCAAAATATCCATTTAAAAAGAATAGTAATAATTATCCGACAATGAGACCCTATGATTATTATTATGATTTTGGTTTAGAATTTTATAAATCCGTGTTGGAAATCCGTGTTATGTCCGAAGAAAATTAATGTTATTTGCAAATGAAAGCGAGGGAAGATTAGAAATTGCCTAACTTGTAAGATTAAATTTGACCTCTGAACGGATACTGCATTGGAAAATGCTTGCAACAAACCAATACTTTTTGAGAAAACTGTTTAATATTACATAATTTATAAAAATCTTGAAAAATGTATATAAACTGGAACTGGGAATGTTTAGCACTGTTGAGGTGGGCGTTTAAATCGGAAAGTTTGATTTGGTTAAATAACGTAGCACTAGTGCTGCAGATTGGGCTATTGCCGACAGTTCGGGTTCGGGACCCATCTCCAAGGAAAAACCCGGGAACAATGCTTCGTATTTTTGAACCATGGTCATATATAACGAGGACAACACTTGAGCTGGCACACGGCGGCTTCATTGTTCGTTACCACACATATATTATAAGGAATCTCAAACTTTAAATTTGTTCTCCAAATTGATTTCATAATTATTGAGTGATTTATTAATTTTAAAAATAGTTATTGACAACTGTTAAATATAGTTAATGACAATGATAACTGTTGATGTTATTTATCTGCCAACGTATTCATGTTTACTTGAACGAAAATTAATATTTTTTTTAATAAAAAAAATTGGTGGGGGTTTGTGAGATATGTTTGTTAATTTTTGTGGACTTAAGGATTCCCCCCTCTTGGTGAGGGGGATAGATGCCTAAAGAAATTCGTTGCTTAGTCACTGAACCCCCATGAAATAATCAATCACTCAACCTCCATAAAATCTATACCCACGTGCCTGCAAACTGTAAGAATTTGTCACAGGGTCTCAAAAGTCACACCACAAATGTAGAATTGTAAATGGTGCAGGAAATTTTCTAGGGATTGGGAGGGTGAGGAGAGAAAATGTCCTCCATTTCTTTTTCAACTCTGACACCAATGGAAAGGATACCTATCCCTTTGGAGGTCGGTCAATAAGTATGTTAATTAGATTCATTACAACAGCCCGTATCACTCCTAAATAAAAAAAAATTGGAAAATAATCGAAAATTCGAAAATGGATTAATAGTCGACCTGGGCGTCTCGTACCTATTTTAAATTAGTATTCTTTCCTTCAAATAACTCAAAATAGAGAGTAAATATAAATGCGCAATATTTATTGTTTTGTTGTTCGTTCAAAATTTTTATTACTACCCCCCCCCCCCCCCCTCTCCCCGCTCCACACACACCTGTTTCATCTTGATCTTGCCCCTCCACTTTTACCACCCAATCGCCGCCACTGTGAACCACTACAGCTCTCGTAGGCCTAAATATCATTAAATACAAACAAAACTATAATTTGAAACTTGCTAATGACATACAAAAGATGCTTTCATCAGTCACTAACAAATCAAATAAGTTATACTTTTAATTAAGTTGAATATTTATATAGTTTCACCAGTTATATTTGTATACGAATTACAGTTCTGCAAGAAATTAATATAATGTATCTCTTTAATATATATAGTTTATCGATTTTTAATTAAAAAAATTAACCTCACTAAAGACACCTTTTGTATTGAAAGAATTAAAAGTTTTTATCAAAGTGTTTCACAGACTACTTTTAGATATCTATCTTCTTAGACAAATAATTTAAACAATTGAATGTAGGAACATATAAAAGATTTGAAATAAATATTTAAAAAAATGAAAGAATTAAAAGTTTTTGTCAAAGTGTTTCACAGACTACTTTTAGATATCTATCTTCTTAGACAAATACTTTAAACAATCTTATACTACTTTTACACAATTGAACGTAGGAACATATAAAAGATTTAAAATAAATATTTAAAAAATGCCCAATACATAAATATAGAAACTTAAATATTCAATTCTCCTATACAACATATACAAATATAGTACAACTAATACAACTTTTCATTGTCTCAGTATGCTTGCAGCTCCAACATCAACTTTTAGTACTTTTATATATAAATTCTCTATAATGTGTGTTGCATCAGTTCTGTTATCGTCATTCACAAGATGTACTGACAAAATGATGATTTAAAGTTTTTTTCAAAATTTTTCCTTGATGACTGACATATTGATTCAAAGTTTTGTTTATCTTTAGGTACATAGCATTTTGCATCAGAAAGTTAATGTTATCCCAGAGAAAACTCAAACCTTCTCATATGTCTTGTGAGCAATGACATTTGCCATCATATTTAATTACAAACTTACAATATTTTATGCAATTTTTTAAAATATTTATTTATACAAAAATAATTCCTCAAAATATTGGTTTCGAATTTTACCTTTTATTTAAAAATGTGTTGGTTTAAGAACTAGATGGCAATAGTTTTGATACTTCAAACAATGCATTAAACTACTATCAAATAATTCTTTAAGCAAATTTTCGTTTTCAATTTAAATGTCCCTTGATTTATTTAATGAACTTTAATAATTCAATATGAAATAAGTAGGTTAAGAAGCTTGAATAGTTTTAATCAGTTTAAATTTATAATATTTAAACTTAGCAGTAAAAATTAATATTTTAATATTAGTAATAATCACAGGGAAGCCAAGCCTTTCATTCTATTAAATTTTTTAGATAAAATGTTATAATAACGAACTACCAACCAAATGAAAAGAGAAAAGCCATTCAAAACTGCCAATAAAAGATTTTTAGATAATCTAATGAATCAATTTTTGTATTTTTTTTCCAAATAAGTACATTGTATTTTACCCACTGGTTAAAAAACAAAATGTATTAAATTAAAAGTTTATTACATTAGAATTGTAAAAAGTTGGTAAATTTAAAAATTCCTCAATCCTATTAACCGCTTCAACACTAGGGGTGTACCTGGCATACATCATCTTGTGTACAAGGTGCAGGGTGAGAAAATTATATGGTGTGGAAGAGGTTAATAAAGGGTGTTTATTCAATATGATTTTGTAAGTATGCATCCTCCTTCTCAACAAAGATATACACATGCAATATAATTATTCTAAAGGAATTTCAAATTAAATATTACAATGACATTTTTAATGCAAAATATGAAAAAATTACATGAAAATTCTTTTGTAAAAATACACTCGGGAATGTCAAAAACATTAAAATAACATTTTTACAAACATAATTGGAATGAAAAAAAATAATTTATGGTACAATTTTATAAAAAAAAATCACCAATGCCAGAAATAAAATAATTTACACTCTAATATTACAATATGAAATTAATATATTTTTTTATATCTTCTTAAGCTGGAATTAGTTGCCTAAAGCTTATTTTTAAAATATTTTATATATATAAGATAATATATCATTTTATTATATATTTTAAACACATAGGAAATGATATTCATTAGGTAGGATATTTAGTGTAGATTATTGGATGGGAAGAATCCAACTATATCTTTAAAAATAAACTTTAAAATTTCTGTTTAATGTTCATAATTTTCAAAATATTAAATTAAAGTATTTGTTATATGAAACTCATTTCAAAACTAAACCCATAAAAGTGTGTTATTAATATATTAGAAACACTGTGAATGTAAATAATATAACATTTCTCCCTGTATCACACAAAAATATATTTTAAAAAAATACTGAACCATCACAATAATATATTAAAGAGCTCAAGTCTATGCTAAACCAGACCACCGGTGCAGATAACTTCCCCATCCAGAACCACTAGCTTCATTAGGATCAATGTCTAAAAAAAAAATTCACATATTTAATGCATTCAAATTAATACTACATTACAAAATATTACTACCATACTGTAACAATAAAGTTTGGTATTTAATTTAATAAAAAACATGTTTTTATCTAAAAACACTATATTTAAACAAAGAAAAAGAGAGCTGAAAAGGGAATTACATAAAAATGTTGACAATTTATTTCTTTTGCAGAACTAGCTAATTTTTGCTGTTTTTAGATTTTCGTTAATGTTTTTTGAAACCTACTCTTTATTCTGTAAAAAAAAAAATAGTTTTCTTTATTTCTATAATGTAGAATTTAAATTCATTAGTGCTATATTAATTTGTACTACTTTATAGAGAATATACACTAAGGCTAACCACGCACGAGCGATAGTAGCACTGGAATTATCGCTCAGCGATAATCAACCGAGTGACCAAAGAAATACTCAGCAACTGTCTGGCGATTATTTTAATTACATTCGATTTAAGGTTGCCCACGTTTCAGATTTCGGAATCGTCAAAGTAAATATGAAAAATCGACAAACTCGTATTATTATAATTCATACAAAATTGCCAAATTTCAAATATTTGCCAAAGTAGTTAGTGGGTCTCGAGCAAAAGAATATTTTGTAAGTATATAATTGTTGAGTGAGAGTATAGAATGAGTTTTTCAATTGCATGCAACTAAACAGTTCAGTTGCATGTCCGATAGGTGCCAGTGCACGGCTAGCTTAACTATATATAAAAAAAAATTAAGACTTTTTTTTTAAAGTAACCATATTAATTCTCTTTCTAAGATTTTTGTACTATTTTTATAAATTTATATAATTCAAAACACCAAAATATATACCTCCTGCTATGCTTTTCAACTGCTGTTGTTCTGCAGGGCTTAACTCTAACATAGTCGTCAAAACCGGTATAAGCATTGCTTTTTCGCTGCCAGCACCCAAAGTAGCAAACTGTTAAAAAAAAACATTTCTCAGAATAAAATATATAATTCAGAATTAGTTGAAAAGTAAATTTAAATTTAAAACATAAACGTACTTTAATGATGACGTTTTTCAAGTACTCCAAATTTTCTGCAATCTTCTCCCGGCCTTTATTCCGTTCAAGTCTCCTAACTTCCTCTTTCAGAACTCTAACTTGTTCACTAAGTCGAAGATTAGTACTTTCACTATCGTTTAATACCTATAAGTGGACAAAATAACCATTTCAGAAAATTCACTAAATAGTCTATTGTTTAATAGTTCCATTAATAACATATTCTCTATCCCACTTACCCCACTCAAATGTTCAATCTGTTTATTAGCTGCATTTATATCAGCAAGCATCTTTTCACAATCTTGGTAACGAATAAAATTAGTTGGTGCTGTGGAAAAAGGCTCATTTAAGTTTTGATGAATATTAAAACCATGCACTACAATTATTGTTCATGAAATTACATAAAAATGACAGTTATTTTAGAAGAAATTATTCAAATTTTATCATTTAAATCAACATCCACATCGTAAGAGATAGCACACTCAATGACAAAAATTAACATATACACAAACAAAAACTCCTCCATTGTTTTAATCTGTAAAATTTATTAACCAAATGTACAATAAAAGGAAAAAGTTCTGTCAAATTGCAAATAATATTGTAAAAAATTTCGATACACTCAAGGAATTTGAAAGAGTAGTATTCTGGTATTAAATACTTTTCACCTTATTCAATATAAATTTTAATGAACAATATACATTTTAAACATCTTTAAAGGAAACCAAATACAAATTTTAGTAGATAAATTACTCACAACACTGAAAATTTTTACATTTCCATTTAGATAATAATTGTGTAGAACCATAGTCATATTTATATATATACACACACAATTAGATTAGTATTTTTAATAGTTTATCTCCCTAATATTATCATTGTTTTATATTTCTATCTGAATTAAAATTGCATCAGACAACTTTTTAGTATTGAGATTGAAAGTAATTTCGAGAAGATCAGAAAAAAAAAAAAAAACGTATAACTATAGACATGTAAAAAACAGAGAGTAACTAAAAAAATGCTTACTTCCACTCTCAGCTGGTGACTGTAAAAGCTTTTCGAAAGGTAGAAATCCTGAAGTTGGTATAGTTGCAAGTGATAAATGCTAAATATTCAAAAGATTAACATTTATATAATTTAATAATGAATTTATTAAAGTTATGAAAAAGAGGAAGTAGTTTTGAATGTTAAAGATTTACTTACTCTTATAGGTGTATCTAAATCATCAATGCTCTCAGATCCCTACAAAAAAATGAGCATTATATACAAATTCATGCTAAATATTTTCTTCATTCAAGTATCCATAATTTTAATAACTCTTATATTACTTTAACTTTGTTACTTAGAATATAATTTTTCAAACAAATCTCCAGATTTATAATAGATAAATCTTAAATTTAAAAAAAAATCAACTAGATTTTCAGTAAGCATATATATAAATATTATAATTAAATAACAAATATTTGTTATATTTTTTTAATTATTCAAGGAAAAGCACATTAAAAAAAAACTTACATTTCTGTCATGCTAATAGACATTTGATTTTTTTTTAACAAGCAAGTAGATAACAGTAACAGTATTATGAATTAATTTAAATTATAATAATTTCAAAATGAAATAAACCAGTTATTTTAACTGAATTTTTGTTATCTATATTGAGAATAAACATGCACTATTAACAATATATATAACAAATACAAATTACTGTGAAAGTAAAAAAATAAAAACAGCCTCAATCTTAAAATGTCACTTTACTTTAATATCATTACAATTTCTCACAAAAATAAGATTTATAAATTTTAAAGCTTAGTGATGTCTACCTCGCCCTCTTGTCTTTCTTGTGACAGAATATCAAATGACATTGCATTATCTTGAAATGTTGGTGTTGGAGGCAATCCTTGAGATTTCTGTTGATCTCTTTGCAGTCTGGAGATTTCCATATCCGCAGACTCAAGCTGCTTCTGCAGCTCATTTACAGTTCGTTTGTGCTCATCACTCATGATTTTAATTTGTTTCTAGAAATAATAAATTAAATGAAATACCATTTATTCTTCTAGCTAGATATTTGAAGAAGTTATAACATATGTCTTTATACAGAAAATGTATGTTTTTGTTATACTTTAATAATAGAAAAATATTAATTAATTTTTCTGTGCAGAATATTAACTTATTTATTTTAAATATGACAATTCCCATAAGTTTTCTTTAAAAATATTTTAATAAAAAATACTTTATTGATAGTTTAATTACACACACAAAATATCAGTCCATACCTTAGATACCTTTTGTTAGGTAAAAGTTTCAGTTAAGTAATAATTTTATATGTAACTTGCCTTCCAAATACTTTATATTTATATGTGTACAGATTTAAGAGATAAATAGTAAAGAAAATAAAAAATAAAGAAAATGCCTACATATCAAAATTACTGTACTTAAAACCAAAAAGTTAAAATTAATGGATGTTACAAAATTCTAAAGTTATTTTTAACCCAAGTACAGTATAATTAAAACAAATAGCACAATTGCATATTAAAACAAAACACTTCTTACTTTATAAGTTGCAACTAACATCTCATTTTGAAGCATATGTTGGGAAGATTGTTCTTCTTGGGCAGCACGCAACTTGCTTTTCTCAGCATTTATTTGTTCCAATCTGTTTTAAAGAAAAAACAATAAAAAAATGTTTTATGTAGAAAGAAATATACATCATAAACTTCTTAATATATCTATCGATCAAATTTCCAATATTTATTTCTCTTATAATATCCATTAGGACATTATTATGTGTTGTAGCAAATACATTTTCCTTATTAGTAAATAATAAGTATATGTACTAGCACAGGGTTGCTATTTACATTTTCTCAATAGACACTAAAAAAGTGTATTGAGAATAGCAGAAAATATAAAGAGATAATCAGGGTTTTGGACCGCCCACGAATCCCCCAAAAATTGATTTATTTTTATTGATTGTTGATTGAGGTTGATTTAAAAAAAGACCCGATCAAACACATACTCAAGTGGATTTTTTGATGTTTTATTAAATTTAATAAAACATTTCACTTTTTTTAAAATCATTTGTTATTTTTTACTTGACTTTAAATAGTGTGTCATAATTCATATTAGATAACAGTTTGATATAATTATTTTCCAACTTCAACATAAAGAAAAATCACATTAAGCTTACTTAATTCTATCTGCCATATTTGTTTTTAACTGGACAGTTTTTTTTTTAAGATAAGTATAAAAGAACAATTAATATTAAAAATAGCAAATATAACATATTGAACATGAAAGTGTACATTGCAGGCAGGGATTACTTTTGTCTTATATCCTTTAATTAATAAATAAGTTTTCAAACATAAATAAAATATGCAAGTATCAGTGTATTAAAAAAAAATTAATGATGAATTAAAGCAAATAATAGAAAACAACTTTTTTTTTTAATTTTAATTATTATTATTTTGCAATAAAAAATAATTTTAATAAAAGATCAAAAGTTTTAGACTAAAATTATTCTTTTATAAATAAAATTTAAACCCAACAGGACTTTTCCAGGTAAAGTCTAAAAAAACACCTACCTGGTCTCTTTTTTATAAAAATAAACCTGGGTTTTAAACCCTGGAGGCAATGCATCTTTTTAACACACCTAATGAAAATAAAACTAGAAATACCTAGACAACCACTCGGAATCTTTCTTTTCCCTATCTTCAATTGATTTGGAATGTCTCTTCAACAGAATATCATGTTCATCTTGTAGTGCTTCGTACTCCATTGACAATGCCTTAAGCTTTTCACTAATTAAAAAAAAAAGTTACAAATAAATAAAGTGATTAAATTAGCACATACATACATTTTTTAAAAAAAAATTAACATACCTCAAATCCTTCACTTGCATTTTAAGTTTATCAACCATCGTTTCTAATTTTTCTTTTAAATCCTCATCGACAGATACAAGAGTAGGGGTTGATGACTTCTGCTGTTTCAGGACACTGTGAACTCGAATCTATAAGGGTAGTGGATACATTAAACTCAATATATGTATTAAAATTGGGGTTGACTAAAGAGGAAGTATAATAATAAGTATATCTTACTTTATAGTTTTCAAATTCTTGCTTTATGTCCTCTACTTCTTTGTGAGCAAAAGCAATCTCCTGTTTTTGACTAGAAATCTTAGATTCGAGTGAACGCACTATTCGCTGTTGATTTTCAGAAGATGTTTTCAGCATTTCTTTTAAATGCAGCACTTCAGATGATGTTTCCGAGAGTTGTAACTGAAATGTATGAGATAAACATTTTTTAAATGTGTTTTAATGAATTGAAAAATAATATCAATTTTACATTATAAAAAACCCAAATTTCTCTGTCTTTTCCAGGTTTTCAAAAAATTCCAGACTGATAATTATATGCAAAAATATATATGATTTTTCACACAGTAATATTTGAAGCCCATAAAAATGAAGTGATTGTAAATAATAACTTAACAAATCTAGAAATTAGCAGTTTTACAAATTGATATTTTCATAAGAGGAAGAAAATTATGTCAATGATGATGACATTCATGGCACATTGATTTTAAAAAAATCCCCAACATTTCCAAATAAAAAAATTCCCTGTTTTATTTTTTCTGACAATATCAGGTTTGTCAGGTGTGTATGAGTAACTCTGCAACTACCTATGCAATTCTGTAATTAAAGTTAAATCTATTGAAAACAAGTTTCATACTTTGCAGTTCTCCTCTTGCTGTGTTAGTACTTCTAACTGCATTTGGAGACTTGACACACTATCCAATAATTCTGATTTTCTTTCTTTAATTGCCATGAGCTCAAATTTGGTCTTTTCCAAAGCCTCTTTGAGACTTTCTGCTCTCTTTTCCTCTGTTGTTTTTATTGTTTCCGTAAATTCTATAATTAACATTTGAATTAATTCATTTACTTCATATAAAGCAGAACATTTTCCAACATTTATTTCTTATAAAAGATGTTAGATAGAAGTAAAAATAGGAAATTATAATATAAAAAAATATTTACACTTAAAAATGTTACTCTAAAATCTTATGATCAATACAAAATCTGTAGACTGTGATATTTAATTTTTTTGGCACTCTTACTATTAAGATCCAATATAAATTTATATTTTGGACATGTTTTTTTAGTTTGGACATGATGGAACACATGATTAAAAATTAAGATTTATAATAGTCTTGAAATATATTCCGATATTTTATCCTGTAATTCTGGTTAAAAATGACATTGGATTTAAAACAGACAGATGGATTTACTAGCATATTTATTAAAGAAATATGAACTAGAAATTAATGTTTCATGAAAAAGATATAAGTACATATAACTAGTAAAATTTGTGATGAAAAAAGTTTACAACTGCATATGCATATAACTAAAGTGATTGAGTTTTTAAAAAAGATTACTTCTTTTGGTTTGAAGCACTATTTAACACTCTGATGTTCATGGACGTGATATCTCATCCAGAGAGCTACAGTTTTTCCATCAGTGCATCCAGTTTTTAAACTCATTAAAATACTCCATTTTACAATATTTTTAAAATCTAATTTTTTGTGGTATGTCTTAAAAGCAGTCTGTTTACAATGATTTAAAATTTCAGTAAAAGTATCAAATTGCAAGCCTAGGAAAAATATTTAGACTACCAAAGAGTGAAAACATCTTTTCAATTGCTAAAATAGCGTGAGCGTCAGTGAGTTAATAAAGCACAACTTAACAATGCAAAAAAACAAAATTATGCTCACCTAATCGGTATAGATATAACAACACTTTACTCTTACACTTCACTCTTATATTATGTGGAACTTTATATAATTCTTTAAAATGTGAATGTATTATAACTTAAAATAAGAAATATTAACATGAAAAAATATTTTGTTGTAAAATTTCATTTTTTGTTTATAACTACAGAAACATTGCTAAATATTATGAAACTTTCGTAATTAGTAAAAAAACTTTAGTCAACACTGAAAATATTAAAAAATGCCCAATTACAAAATAGATGCATTTTTAATTAAGTAGCAACATGTAAACAAACAGAAAAAAAATGTACATACGAATATTTATATAATTTGATAAATGAATAAGAAACTTAATTACTTATTTCTTCAAGTAAACTTTTATTTTTCTCTATTTCCGCATTTAGATTTTCATCCAATTCTTCAATTTCTTCCTCTTTTTTTAAAATTTTATTATTTAATTCTTGTATACTTCTCTCATAATCAGCCATTTCCAAATCCATAAGGTTATTCTTTTTGCCTTCCTATGATATAAAAATAAAAGTTGGAAAGTAATACTTCTATGACATGCCAAGTAACATGCTAAAGCCCAAAAATACTAATTACTCAAAGATAACAAGATTAATATCATGATAATTTAATATTAAAAGATATAATAAATTAAGTTAAATAAAATAAATGTTTAAATGTTCATAAAATAATAAATGTTTTTTAAAAATACAGAAAATGCACAAACCTTCAATAAATGATCTAATTGTCCTTTCAAATTACTATTTTCTGTATTAAGAACATTAATGTTTTCCACTTTTTGCTTAATGGAAGCTTCAAGTTCTTCAATCTTCAATAATTTTTCTTGACTTTTACTTTCAGTTATTATAAGTTTGCTTTCTAAATCTACAAATGCCTTTTCTTTATCCTATATTGAAAATGACAAATAAGTCAAATTAGTCCAAAGCAAATGCAAAACAAATCTATCCAAGTGATATTTATCCATTTAATAGTAATATAAATTTCATTCCTTAAAAACCATTAATTTCGAAGTAAATAAAATATGGATTCATAAACTACTTATTAATTTTAAATAACTAAAAAAAAAAAATTAATACAAAAATATTATTTACTTTAAAAAAAATAAAACTTTAGTTACCTTCTATAACATTGTGTTTTATTGCTTATTATAAGTTTTGTAGAAAACTGTTTTTATTAGTTTAAAAATTCATTAAAAAACATACTATAACTTAAAAAATATATATGAAATAGTAAAAACTATATTTAAAGTTTCAGTCTTCTAAGTGTAGTAAAAAAGGTGTTTTGTAGTCCACATACAGAGCATCTCTGTTTTATTATTATAAACATACAACATTAAAACATGTTACGATTTAATAATCAGTATAATAACAGTCAGTATAATAACTGACAAAAAAGAACTGCAATAAATTGTAACAATTTCATCTTTAAAATAACATTAAAAAACATTTGAATAGTACTTTTTAAATTAACTTCTTTCATTAAAATTTTGCAATATGAGTTGAGAAAGTATTAAACATTTGAAAACAACCTACCTGCTTGGCTAATGAAATAACATTAATTGTTTGATTTGCTTTTAATAACTGAGATTCCATGTCTGAATACTTTTCCTTAAATGAGTTGAGTTCATGAAGAGTAGCTGAAAGGTCCCCTTCCAAGCCTTTGCCATTTTCTTTTTGAAGATCCAACTCATCATGAATCTTGTCATATTCATTTTGCAAACTCTATGAATTACCAACAAATAAATATCACAAATACATAAATAATATTTAAAGACTTTAATTACATATTTGTTATTGAACTCAGAAGCTTAATAAAAGCAAATGGTAGCAAAAATATACTATTATAAAAATAATAAAATCATGTGCAAACTCATCTGCAGTGGCGGATTTAAGACAAAAGGCCCAGGCGGCAAAAATGTTTGAAGAGGGCCCGTTTTCTAATAAATAATTTAGGAGCAAACATTCAAAAAACGTGTTTTGTTTTTTTAAATTTCTAAAAATAGGATTATTACCTCTTTTGAACTTGCTTCCGAATTTTTAATAGAACTTAACTATTTTATTTGTCCAAAACACGTTTTATCCTTTGAATTTATCTACCAAAGTTTGGAATCTGCAGATCAGTCAATGTAGTAAGAAAAAGTTATTTGCGGTTTTTCCCACGAACTCTTCAAATTCTATAAGCGCACTTAATGTGACAAAACACAATTTGAATGTTTGTTTCTAAATGATCATTTTCTATAATATTAACAAAAATTAATATTTTGCTCGACGCAATTATTCCCCATTTTGAGAACAGCGCAACTGTTCCGCAGCCCCTTGCATCAATTGCGCTGTGTTGTAATCTCGAAAATAGAACTTTTCGATATTTGTAGCTAAATAAACTTGATTCGTCTAATTTAACAAAACAAATAAAATATTTTACAATAAAAGTTCGTAAATATGGCTTTATGCCGTATTTTAGGCCTCATTGTCCAGTTTTAATTTTCTTACAAGGAAACGTACCACATTCTGAGAAACACCGAAAATGAAATTACCAAAAGTAATAGTTTTTTTTTTTTACATTATTCTTATATTTACTTTTTACATTTTTAACGAAGTGTTGTAGATATTCATATAAATATCTGAAATGATGTTTATTTCAGCTACTTAAATGGATACATTTTATAAATAGTTTTCAAACTTAAACTTTTTCTGTTTAGGAAACATAAAAAGTTAGTAATATAAAAAATATATACGATTTTGCATGAGTCAGAGTTTATTGAGTACAAGAAAAGTTTAATTGTATAATGTTTTGAATAAATATAAATTATCAATTTAAATATTAGCAAATGAAATAAATAATAAATTGTTAACAAATGAAATAAATAATAAATTGTTGAATATATAATTATTCAATTGATGCAATAAAACCATTAGAAATTTAGATTATATAAACCGTATTTTCCTAGTATTTACAATAATTCGCTACATTGAAATTGCATTTATTATATGTAATTTATATATTATTCAAGATTAAAATGAGCTTCGACTTATTTCTATACATAAACATTCTTAGTGTTATTGACTTAATGGTGTATAGTAAAAACAAACATTTTAATTAGAGTCACTGCCAATTGATTAACATAATTACAAAAGCCCATTTCATTAGGAAAGATGTTATGATTTGTAATTGATTTTTAGAATATAGAAATATTTACTTACTTGCAAAACAGTAAAATATGCTGATGTAAAAAACCTCCTACATTTGTTATTAGTACTAAAAAAATTACTTCCTAAATTTACCGTCTTACTCTGAAATAAGAAGCTGTGAAATGAAAGCTGTTCGATCTCATAAATTAGGGATTTTTTTTTCAAGTAGTCCCGTACGACCTCACGGGGCAATGTAGTTGTAGTGTAGTCCATTCTAAACCTCCACAAGCATAAAATGGCAATACTCATGTCACAATGGAAAGAGCATCTATCAACCAGTACGGCCAAGTGTCACTAATTACAAACAGAAGAGGACGAAGCGAAGTGGACTATACACATTACAATTCCCCGAAAAGCAGTCCTTTGTGACCCTTGACCCTGACATATGTCTTGAGATGTCTTGCTACAATTCCGACTCACGGATGCCTTTCAAACGAAGTTGGCAACATAACAGGTGCTTTGGACACCTCCCTGTTTGGACAAAAGGGCATTTGACTAATGATACATACAAATCGTCTTCGAAAGGAAACTATTGAAAAAGGTTTGCAAGCGATTTCATTGTCAAAGCTACGACAATTCATTCTTCTCCTGTTCTTTTCAAAACGACCTCTTTCCCATTCCAAGCGCACGTAAAACACGTTTAGGAATAAACAAGGGTTTCCTTTCCAAGGCGGATTTTTGTACAAATTCTCTATTCCTACAATTGGTATTTAAAATGAGATTTATTTTTTTAAAAAAAGGTAGAGGGGATTATTCTATTAGGGAGGGTGACTCAGCCCCTTCAAAATATTTCTTGAAGGGGGCTCTAGACCTTTAGCCCCCCCTAAGCATATGCCCGGGATTGATTAAAAAAATTCATTACTATAGGCACAAAAGCACTGATAGGGGCCATCACTCTCGTAAAAAAATAGATTAAAATAATTAAAAATCCCACATATACAGTTAATTATTCTTTTAAAAAACAAGAAATTACAACGTTTTTGAAAAAATTGCTGCAAAGTTATGCAAAATTGCAGTAAACGAATTTTAAAAAACATAGGCAATTTTTCTACAATAAAAGATGAGGCTTATAAATCCAGGGATCTTAGCTCCAGACTAAGGTGCCTAATGATAAATCAGGCAATGTTCAACCCAAACTTCATAGTTTATTAAATGAAATATTTTCAACGATTTGTCTTACGCTTTTAAATAGACCCTAAAGCATCAAATCGAGTTTCTAGATACGTGTTTGATAAGTGTTATATATTTTTATAGCATAGGGGAATACTATAAAATTGTAATTGTATGAATACTCCCCCCCCCCCCCATCCCCCCGGCCTCCTTAGTGCTGTGACAAAGGGTCCCGTGCTTTGGATTGGTGGCCTTTTGCCAACAAAAAAAAACTTAATCTGTATTTTAATTTCTTAACCCTTTTTTTTTTAAATATTTAGATTAGACCGTTTTGCTACATTTTTTAATTTTAAATAATGATTAGAAACTGCCGTTCTCATGCTCTATGCACTTAAACTCCGAGTTGATTTTTCGAGAGTCGTTGCTTAGCCCCACTCCTAAATAATAATAATCTTAAAATCTATTAAAAATATTATAATTCTTAAATATATATTATAGTTCATGGATTCTCGCAGCTACCTTCGCACAGGGCCCTGCGTCTCATAAGAGGCCCCACGTTTGGTCTGTTTCAAAAGCAGGGCCCCGCCCCCGCGTCGTAGATGATTTGGGGGCTGCTCAGAAACCAAGTACAAGTGTTGTTTGCACGGACTTATTCGATAATGGGGCCCTGTAAAGAGGAGGAGTGGGCCCGGGCCCGTTGAAGAAGGGGCACCTGTCTACTCGTATGCATAAGGATAAAGGAATCCAAACAGATAATTTCAGTGAAAAGTTTAGTAAAATAAAAATATGTTAAAAAATAAAAAAAACAATTATTTCTCTTCCTCCCTTTTCTAATTTTGTGAGTCGGGGGGCCCAAAATGGACCCAAGACAAGGGGGCCCAGGCGGCAACTGTCCATTTGCCGCCCGTTAAATCCGCCACTGCTCATCTGATCAAAAGAATCATAGCTAGAAAATCCTTTTTGCTATTGTTGGAGTTAAGTAATTACATAGAATGTATGTTTCAAACTAAAATAAAAGTCAAAATGATAAAAATCAATATATATATATATATATATATATATATATATATATATATATATATATATATATATATATATATATATATATATATCAAATATATATATATATATATTATATATATATATATCAAATATATATATATATATATTATATATATATATATATATTATATATATATATTATATATATATATATATATATTATATATATATATATATATACATATATATATATATATATTATATATATATATATATATATACATATATATATATATATTATATATATATATATATATATACATATATATATATATATATATATATATATATACATATATATATATATATATATATATATATATATATATATATATATATATATATATATATATATATATATATATAACATATTTTTGAACAATAATTGATAAATTGAGAATATAAATCAAATCATATTAGAAACTCTAACATTGTACTGCAGTTACTTTTTTTTCAATTTAAAATGAGTGATAGTTTAGTATTAAAAAAAATCTAGAAATATAAAATATAAGAAATGCAATTTATTAATTTTGTATATTTTTAATCAAACTAATTTTACAAACACATTCAAGCATTCTTTTTCTTTAATATATAATAAAAACATATTTTTAACATTTCTCCCTACAATGTTAACTTTTTTTTTTAGAAGTTTGGCTTATTGTTGTACACTTATGGCCATATTATATAACTGCTTCTTCCTAACATATATAGCCGCATTGCACATAAACATACAGCAAGTGCATGCAAAAAAAAAACTTGTTAGGGATGACATTACGAAAGCAATATTTTATGTTAATAACTTTAATAATTATAATTCTTTCTGAAGATTGGTCATAAGTTTGCCCATTACAAATATGTAACATCTTTAAAGAACTAATATATACATTTAAATATATGTAATTAGTAGAAAGAAATATATAGGCAGTTTTAGATGTTCAAATAATATTCAGATTTCTGTTAATATTTAACGAAAATGTATTAGAATTTTCGGAAATTGTAGTATAACTGTCTATAAAAAAAAACATTGTTATCACAAACTTCTGTTGTTTTATCCTAGCTAGCCATGATACTATAAATGATGATCGGGAAGAATAACATTTTTAAACTATCAATGTTTTAAACCTTAAACTTAAATCATTTACTGTCCCTTTTGTCTTCAGACAAAAATACATTTAGAGCCATCCACAAATGATGTCACGCTTGGAAGGGGAGGGGGGGGGGTCATGAAGATGTGACAAGGGGAAGGAGGGGTGTTACAAGAAGTGCGACATCAAAAAAATTGCCGAAAAAACATTGTAAATCAAATGAAAACTTAAACAAAAAAAGTAAACTTGAAAAACATGTAAATTCCCGATAGATAAAGCTAGCTTTCTCAATCTTGCATAGGAGAATGTGACATGAAAGGTGTGGAGGGATAAAAAATATGGAGAAAATATGTGACATCATTAATGGACAGCCCTTTTATACAAATAACTATATCTATAAGAATGAATATTCAGTTAGATTTACGATTATAAATACCTGATAGTTCTGCACACTGAGGATTTGCTCAGATGAAATTTTCTCTAATTCTTTTTGAACTTCATTAAATTTTTGCACAAACTTTTCTTTCTCATTTGCAACCTCATTAATCTAGGGGGAAAATTTAAATAATTAAAAAAAAAATTTGAAGTATAAAAGTATTTTAATTTAATGTGTAAGTTAAAATAAGGAGTTTACCTGTTTTTTCGATTCCACTAATTCCTTTTTCATTCTCAGAGCAATTTGCTTGCATTTATTCATTTTTAATTCTGTATCTGCTAATTGGTTCTTAAAGTCCACTTCAGATGATTCTTTAGTGCCCTTTTCTACCGTTTTCTCTTGTGGGGTTTCTTCAATTTCCTTCTTATTCAGGTATTCATCTAACTTGCTCTCTAAACTCCTTATTTTTATTTCTAGATTTGGAACAATGCTTGTCTTGTGTGAATCTAGTTCTTTCAAAATTGAAGAATAATAGTTGGGGTTGAAGTTGTCCATTACACAGGAGAATTGTTGTGCAGTAGTATACAACTGTGCTATGTTTCTGTTTAGAGAACAACAATCATTGCTACATTCAGTTTCTGATAAAACACTATAAGAAAGATCAGTAGATGTTTTATTTACTGTTTCAAAGCTAACATTTTGATCTACATATTCTCGACTTTTTGATTCAATTTCATGAATCTCTTTAATATCGATAAGCCACAATTCTAAATTTTTGACAAACCTTCCAAGATGAGAATGCACATGACTAATAATGTTTTCAAGATGTTTATTTTGACATTTCAAATTTTCACATGTGCTCATTATTTTATTTACAGTTTCAATGGTACTATGAGAAATGTTATGCAGCATTTCAGCTGAAAATTCATTAAGACAGGATATATCCACTCTGATGTTATCTTTTTCTGTTCTCAATTCACCTAATCCATCTTTTATCATAGTTACAATTTCTTGCTTCGAGGTAAAGGCATAATCCAGTTCATGTATTCTTTCTTGCAGTTTTGCTACCAATGATTGACTGTTTTCGAGATCATCAGTTTTGTTTTTTAATTCTAAAGTAATAGTTTCAACTTTTTCTAACAGTGAATCCATCTGGCAGTGTATTCCATCAACTAATTTAGATTTAATGTCCAAATCCGATTTTAAATTTGAAATTTCCATCTTCAATTCTTCAACGAGTGATTTATAATCAACAGCATCACTAGTTTCTTTTTCTGAAATAACATCAGATGGGCCTAGGCTTTGTTGAATAGACATGTCTTTGATTGAAGTTGCTTCTTCAAAATTTATAATTTTCTTTGAAATATCCTCATTATTAGTTGTTTCTGATACTGATGTTGAAGACTCTGCTTCAGTTGCCACAATTCCATCAATAGTATCTGCAGGAATGGATTTTTCATCAATCTCTTCAATACTATATAACTCGGGACTTTTCCCACGATGATAAATATCAACCGAATTCTGTGGAATTTTCAACTGCTCAACTTCGGTACGAAGTTCTTTAGCTTCATCTTCTAGAAATTGGTTTAGTTCTTTAATTTGAAATAATTCATCTTCAAGTGCTTGCTTTTGTACAAACAAGTCTTCCAAGTCAAATTCAACTTCTTTCATTTTTATAGCATTTTTATTTGACAAGATTACTAAATCGTCCACTAGTGTTTTAAGCAAGCTAATATTTTCGGACAAGGGCTTTTCAGCTTTATTAGGATTACCTGTCTTTTGTCTCACACCTTGCTTAATGCCTATAACTAATATTTCAATTTGAAAATTAATATCATCTAATTCTGTGCATCGACTTTCCAATTTTTCGCTTAGCTCATAATTATGTTTTTCTAGTGCAACAGAGTTCTGCTCAAAGTTTTCTTTTAAAAGTTGCAGATTTATAATATCTGTTTTTAAATTCTCATTTTCACTTTTTAACAGCTCTATTTCATCAGTTAAGGAATGGCATTTAATTATACATTCCGACTTTTCATCCTCTAAACAAGATATTTGTTTACTCAAGTTCAAAATTTTCTCATCAAAACTGGAAATCATTATTTTTTTATTTTCTTCAACTTGCATTTCAAAATCTGTAAAAATGTCACTCACAGTTTTTACACAATCATCACGCATATTTTCCATTCTAGTCCTTGCACTGTCATGAGTATCTACAGAAGCCTGGTCTGAATTATCAGGCTGCATACATTTTTCATTCTCATAGTTGTCAATTTTGAGTTTAAGAGACTCATTTTCCAAAAGAGTCTTTTCTACCAGGGCTGCATACTCATTGCATATTTCTTCCTTTCTTGTGATTTTGTCACCAAGATCATTCATCTCTGTTTGAGTATCTATCTTTAACAATTCCAGTTCTTCCATCAAAGAATTATTCTTATTCAAGTATTCTGACTTTTCAGTTTCCAAACACAAAAGTTTTTCATTCAAATCCAATTTTTGTTCTTCTAAATTTAATATCAATGCTCTAAGTTCCCCTTCAATTTTCAATACTTTTTCTTCATGAAAGCTTTTCTCCACCATTTCGACTGTAGTATTTGTACCATTGTCAATAGTTTGGAATTCCACATGTTTCTCACTTTCGAAGACTGCAATCTTGATTTTAAGAGACTCATTCTCGGAAATTGTTTCCTCCACTAAGGCCGCATATTCCTCACAGGTTGCTTCCCTTTTTTCAATTTCTTTAGTTAGTGAATCCTTCTCCATCGTTAATTTTTCAAGCAAACTCTGCAGCTCTGTTTCTTTAGATTCACCAGTTTCAGCTGCTAATTGTTCATTGTGAATTATTGGCACAGTTTCACTTATCTCACCCTTATTAGAAGGGTGCTTTTCCAATGTCGGGTCTGTGTTGACATCTCCTCTTTCAGTATTTCGAAACATATCGCTCACATCCCCGCCTTCAAGAAGCCCAAACTCAAATCCGCTCACTGGTTCAGGAAAGCCCATTTCAAAATACTGATATTCTGTTTTCAGTTTTTTATTTATTTCAGTAGGTGACTCCGAAGAAAGTTTCTCCAAACTTTTATTTCCATATTCCGATGCTGGAATGCTTTCTGTGGGGGCACCTTGTAAAAGAGCATATTCATATCCAGTTTTAAAATCGCTAAATTCTTGAAGAGAAGAGGCTAATCTTTTTACTTCTTCTTTTAACTCTGAATTTTCTTTTGAAGCAGTCTCTAACTCATTCTCTACACTATGTAATTTTTTCATTATACTTTTATTTTCGTTTTCAAGATCTTCATAAGCACTCCTGAACTTGGAACTAGTGCTTTGTGCTTCAATGAAACTTACCTGCAATTCCTGATATTCTTTTCTAATATCTAATATTTCTTTTGTTTCAAATGACTTATCAGAAACTGTGACATTTTCATTTGTGTTACCAATTGAGAGTAGGTTTTGCTTTAATGAGAGGTTCTCTTCTTTTAGTAAATTTACTTCCGACTGTAACTTTTGATTATCAGTAATAAGAAAAGTAATGTCATCCGTGTTTGTCCGGCAACTGCCATCAGATGTTTCGCTAGAGGAAACAAAATTTTCAATTTTGTACAGGAGATTGGAATTTTCATCTTGAAGGTTTTTCATTTCAGTTTCCAAGTTTTCAATAGTAGAGGTTAATGCGCAGTTTTCTTCAATACAAATAGTATATTTCTTTTTCAAATCTCCAGATTCTTCCTTTTTTGTATCCAGAAGTAAGTTTTGTGTTTTAAGAGATTTAAGGGCTGTGTCTCTTGCTTCTGTTAAAACAATTATTTCAGCATCCAATCCCTGAATAAATAAACAAATAAATATACTGGTACATACCATGTTTCAAATACACATAACAATAAAAAATGACAATGACATAATAAAATTATTTTATTACCAATTGTGATTAATTTTTATTAAATAAACTTTTAATAATGGTGTTCAGTATTATGTATATCCATTTATCATGTAGTAGCATTTTATTTTAGCAAACTTTATTATTAAAAAAAAACTTTAAATATTGATACAAAATATTTGGAGTATGTTATTAAAGGCATACATTTAAATTTTTGCTCAACTACAATTTTTTTTTCTTATTAATAAATTTAGAATCTTTGACACAGTCACAAATAGTTATTGAATTACAATAAACCGACTAATGTGTCATGAAATATTAGAAAAAAACTGAGAAATCTGCAATGATGGAGTTCTAATAGAACTTATACTTTCTTCAAATAATAGAACATTATTTCTGATTGTAGAGTAGTTTTCAAAAGTTTCTAAAAAATTACAAAAGAAGTTATGAATTTTGGATGGTTGCCTTAATGTAACAGGAAAAGTTCCTGAATTTAAAAATTCTGCAATTGTATTTGTATATAGTACAAACACAATGTATACAAATCAAAGTGTATATTTGAGAAAACAACTTGTTATGGAAAATATATTTTTCATTTTATTATATTAGAAACAATTTTATCTTCACAAACATAAAATAAATTAATATAGCTAGTCAAATCCTCTTGGAATTTATCACCAACTACTAAGGAATCACATTCCAGTTTAGGAGGACTGGATTTTATAACAAAAATATATAACATGAAAAAATTATATTGCAAACACTAAAACTTATTAATGCATAATATAATTTTATCAGGGAACATACCAGTTTAACCGTTTGGAGTTTTGTGAGTTCATCTTGGAAACAATGACATGTTTCTTTCATTGTGTTTAACTGCATTGACAAACATTGTAACCTTTCCTTGTTTTCATTTAAAGATCCAAGATATTTAGTTTTCTCAGCTTCAACATATTTTAATCTTTCTTCCAGCTGCTGTATTTCATTACTTTTTTCTTCCTTTATTTTATTCTAAAATATAATACAAATATTAAACATATACAGAATTTTTTTCCATTATTTTCATGCAATAAATACTAACAATATACTGCAATTTCAAGAATGGTAAGCATAACTTACTAGAATTAGCAGGCTCAATACAATTTATATTAATGAATAAATATTTATAGCATAGAAAAAAAATATTTGAAATATAAATGTTAAATTAGGAATAATTTATGTGCTTCACTATGGATATGTAAATTACAAATTTACTATGCATTAGTTACTAAGCCATTTCATAGATTATATTTTTATAAGTTGATAAGTTGAAGGGAGGTTTTTTTTTGTATTAATAGTTAAAATAAAAACATCACCAAAATTACATAAATTTTTAAAATTATAAGATTTTTTAAAACCTTTTCTTCAGTTAAGTCAGAAACACTTATTTCCAGGTTTTCTAATTGTTGTTGTAGCTCTATTATTGTAGATGACTGCTTATCTTGGAAATGTTTCTTGTCTTCTTCCAATGCAGCACATTTTTGGTTAAGTTCTATATATAATGATAAATATAATCTATTATAAAAAGCATCTTTATATAGCGGAAAGTGGGGTTATTAAATACATTATTAAACAATAAATAATATGTCTTTTATAAAAACTGTTAGAATTTAAATTTCAAAGTAAAAGTTAGTTTTCTGCTATATGAACATAAGACAGATATTGCAATTTTTTTTTAATTATAAAAAAATTAAGTTTAAATTTCTTAATAGAATAATTACCTTTTCCTTCATGAAAGGGTTATTTATTAAGAGAGTAATTAATACAGCACTATAAATTATATTATATATAAACTAATTTCTGTATAAATAATGCATATCGCTAACTTTTTTCTTATAAAAAATATGTACAAAATTGTTATTTTATTTCTGCAATGTAAGATTACTTATGTAACTGGAATAAAAGCAGAATTGGAATTCTATGAATTTTAAAATTTACAATAGCTTTAGCAATTAACATTTTATATAAAAGTAAATAGACATTGAAGTGCTCGTTGTATCTTACTGATCCACTTTTATGCATTATATAAAAAATTATTATAATCTGAACAGATAAGCACTAGGATTTTTTTCATACCATCGGTTTTGCCTTTTGCTTTCTGTAGTAGAGTTAATTGCTTTTTTACAATTTTTATAAGATCTTCTTTGCTCTTTTCTTCCAGCTGTAACGATATCATCTTATCAGAAAAATTACTGATAATAGGATCACAGGAAATGTTATACAATACAGTTCAAATATTCCTTGTTGTACAGAATAATTTGGAGAAATAAACAAAGAATTTGTAAAAATAATGGAGAAAATTAGAAAAATAAATACATTTTTAAAATTTATTTTTAAAAAAGGCTTATTTTTTATTTTTATATAAGAATTTGTTTCATAAACCCAGTATTTGAATGATAATATAGTAGACTCGCGATAACTCGTACTTCAATAACTCGAATTTTTCGATATCTCGAAAAAAATCGATTTCCCTGCACCTTCATTACTTATTTAATGTAATTTTATCTCTTTATTCGAAGTTTTTCGTCGTTATTTTTGATAACTCAAAGTTTCCTCGCAACTCAAAATTTTGTTTTCCTTTTAAAACTACGGATTTTGAAGAAGCTTTAGCACATATGTAATTGACACGTTCTTCTTATCAGTTCGCTTTCTTATTGTGCATTACTGAAAGGGGATACACAACAATGGATTCCTACTTGTGCCCCTCCTCTTTAACACAGTCAGTCCAACAAAGAATATTAATGTTTTATCGTCTCTCAAGCCAGCTGGCGTTTTCGGTAAAGTGAGTCACTTTTTTGAAACGTTATACCGACCGTCCAGAAAGCAACTCACTAAAAATATGAAGACGACACTTGAACTTGACCCCTTCTCACTTCTGTTTAGGCTTTCGTGTGGTGTTGATTTGTCGCTGTAAGTAATGGCAACAAAACGAAAATGCAATGCACTCTCTATAGCAGCATTTGATGAGAGATCGCTCTCAGAAGAAAAATGATAATGAAGAATGCGAACCTCCTCCAATGATAACTTTGTAAGAGGCTTTATCTTCCATAAAATCTATGCGTGCATTCATTGAATCGAGGCCGGAAATGAAAACAACAGAGACATTTCAAGCAATCGTGAATTTGGAAAATATAATTGATTCCGAAAAAATAGAAATACCCACCAAACTATTTTGGATAGAAATTTAAAATGAAATAGTGTAAGTATACTTGTATTTATTTTTACCAAAACAGCTTTTTTATAGGATTTTCGATAACTCGAATTTTTGATATCTCGAATTTTTATACACTTCCCTTCGAGTTCGAGATAACGCGAGTTGTCTGTATATGGTGTTAAAGTATATAACTCAATTAGTTATAACATTGAAATGTTTCAGTTTAAAACATAACATAGTAATGGGCAATATTAAAGTAGAGAAATATTTGTTCTTAAAAAACAATTAAACAATAAAATTAATTTTACTACTACTTACATTTATTTATCTGAAGTATGAAAAAAAAGTTGTGATATATGAAGATAAACGTTAATCACCGTTTCTATTCTCTTAATAATTTTCGCTTTATCCTCAATAGAAAAAGCTTTTCGTTTACTAACAGGAGCGATTTTAAACCTACGTGTAGTCCGCAAGTCAAACGATAAACAGCAATAGAATGAAAGGAAGGCAAATAATATATGGTGACCAGTTGAACGGAGAAAGGGGAGGAGCTGAGCAGGGGAGTCTATTGTCACCTTTAAGGAAACTGGCTTCGGTCAAAGGAACAAAGGGTAAAGAATGTGGTCGGGGCGAGTAAAATTTTCCATGAAATCATTAAACTAAACTTGGAAAAGTGTGGATTTTAGTTCGCTACATCCGAATTCCTTACTTTTGAAGATTGTTACAAGCATTTTAAAATACATTAGTGACATAGGAGTTTGGTTGGGACCATTTGAAAGGTTCATTACAACCGAGGGATCGTTAATACCGAGGTTTAACTGTAGTTATATTACTAACTAAAATTATCAAACCTTTTAACAGTGTGATTAAAAATAAAAAAAGAAGAAAATACTATATATTTAAAAATATAAGAATAAAAGCAGTATAAGAAAACAAACATAACATTGAAATGTTAAAATTGTGTTATTTTCTTTTGGATAAAGTCTTAAAAGTTCACAAATATTAACTTACCTGTGATTCTACCTTTATAATAAAAATAATATGTTGAGTAAATATGCACACAATCTCCAAATTCAATTATATTTATAAATTTTCCAAATTTCAAAAGAGAGTTTTGAAAAACAAGTAAGTTTTAAAATATAAACATATAATTCAGAATGTTAGGTTAGTTTTGAAAACACTAAAACTAAACGTTTTAGATAATTTTAAATAAATTTCTTGAACAAGTACAATCAAGACAGTATATTTTAAACATATTTTTTAACGATCTTGACCTTACAACATAGAAAAATTGAGGTAATAGCATATTAACAAAAAAATAAATACTCTTATATGGTCCTTTTCATAATATTATAAAACTTGCATGCATATAATAAAAATCTATAATTATATATAAATACCAACCATATGAGCCCTAGTATTGAAACCATATTGATCCATTTAATAAATTTTACAGGAGATGCCAAAACGATTGACATTGACAGCCACATACTTTTGGATCTAAACCCTTGAATATATTTTTAGACTGGATTCATACGACAATATATATTTTTTGCAAAAAAATGTGGATCTATCTGATTTTGAAACTAGATGGTTCAAGTATTTTATACATTTAATGTTTTTATTTACTCATTTTTAAATGTGAAATTATCTGTTAAGTTTATTACAGTCAATACAAAAAAAGTTTAAACATACAACAGTTTTTCTTTTGGCATCTTCATTTTCAAGATGAGAATCGGACGACACACTTGCCATTGTTATCTGCAACATGAAGAATTATAGTAGTACTTTAATAAACTAATCTTTATTTACACTTCCTACTGGGAAGTTGGAGATTATTTTTTTATAGAAAGGGTTAGAATAAAATTTAAAAAATCTATATATATATAAATGCGAAAAACCCCACTCATTCACGAGTGCATCACTCATTCTCCAACTTCCAGTATACCTATGGAGAAGAAATTTGGTAAAGTTGTTTCTTATGCCTTAAATAGGAAAAGTAAGCTATTTTTGTTCCGATCGAACGTATTTTAGGGGGTGTAAAACCCCTTTTGCGATGCTCGTAGAGACGTTAGTTTGGGTATCTACAGATCTAAAAGACCTAAAGTGATGAAATTTGGAGTACATATTCATCTTGGGCCGTAGAGATGCACTACGAAAGGAATTTAAAAAACTCGAACTGCCAATATAAAGATTTTTTAAAAACCTTTCCATAGGAATAACATGGAGAACATGTAATAATGCAATATTTCAAGATTATAACGATGGAAAATTTTAATAGTATGTAAACTATGAGGAGCATTCTGATTGACTGATGACTAAATATCGCCAAAAAGTCGTCAAATAAATAAGAAATGTCGCCAAATAAATAAAAAATTTGCCTTTCTTATAATAATTTATATTACACAATTATAAGAATTGTTCATCTTTAACTTTCTGGGATGTTACTAAAGGTTAAAGTATGGATGTTAATCAATGGGAGGAAAGTATATATCTTTATATATATTTCTCTTATGCGGTGATTGAAAAACACTGTTTTTCTGTACGCTGAGTGGCAACAGTTAGTTTGTTTACGAAATTATGTTGTGCCCGTATTTTCATTTTGCCATTATGTAAGCCATTTTGACGATTAGTCCCTTCAATTCAGTAGTAAATAATTATTTTGTTGATGTCAGCTTAAATTAGGAAGAATATAAATCCTATTACATTAAAAATAGAAGTTTTGAAAAACGCTTTTGAGTTTTCCAATGAGCGGAACATTGACGTGGCGCCATCTATTGCCAATTTTGAAAACTAGATTTCTATGACCTTCATTTTTATGACGTATTAACTTAGTTACGTACACACCTTTGGTAGGCAAGAGTATGGTAAGTTTAACGTCAATTATGCCAAAACAAACTACCAATAATGTTACATAATTTCGTAAACAAACTAACTGTTGCCACTCAGCGTACAGAAAAACAGCGTTTTCAATCACTGCGTAAGAGAAATATATATAAAGATGGTAGAAATAAAATAATAAATAACGGCTTGCCAGTGGTTTCATTGTTTTCATTTGTAGTTTAAAAAAAATTAAATGATTTTATATTGATTTACATGGCGAAAAAATTTATTGATGCCAAGATGAATTATAATTTAAATTTAGTTTCAATGTTTAAAGTTTTTGGTAATATAATTAAAAAAAGTATTGTTACTAGGACACATTGTTATTGTGTCCTACCTTTTAGCGAGCGAAGCGAGAAGTGGTTTGCGTAGCAATCCTCCGGGGGTTGGCGGAGCATTAGCGGAGCAGGGGGCGGAGCCTCCTAGTATATCTATATTATTGTACAGCCAACTTCTCTATAATATCAATCTTTCCAGTTCTTGAGGGAACTTGCTGATAAAATTTCTTTACAAATTGGAACTTTTAATACTTTATTTCGTTCCCCCTGATGGGTGACAAATTAAGAATATTATTTATTTCGCTTATAATTTGTATTTGTATCTATTTTGTAACTTATTTCCTTCCCGTGCGTAGAACGGGTATTTCAGCTAGTCAAGGATATATACTAAAATAATTTATTTTTTTAATTTAGAAGAATATGCTTTACCCAAGGAAATAAATGATTTTTTTTTTAGTTTACTAAGTAGAATATTGAAATAGAAAATACATTACATAAATAAATTTATGGTTTTTAAAATTATTACAATTTTAGTTTAATTACATAGAAATATGTGTCTCTTAAAAAATATAATAAAATTGTAATTAACGTGACAAAAAGCCTTTCCATTATTTTTCATTTCTGATAAATCAAGAAAGGGAACTTTATTGAAATTCACTAGGTGTATTAATGCGTACAGGATATTTTAAAAAAAATGTTGTGGTTTATTCAGAGTACCTATACATTAACACTACACATTGGTTTACTTACATTATTATTAATGTAATACAAATAACAGGTAATACAAATATACATTTTTAATTTCAACATAATTTTATTGTGTTATAAAATGCTGATTTAGATAAAAATCTTAATACTATAAGATAACGATTATGCATAATTAAACTTTTTAAAGAAATGCAAGAACCTATCTTATCAATAGATTTGTGATCTGGCACGCATTTGGAAACAGAGAGGTGTTATTCAGCCAAAAATGAAACATTTATAGGAGTTTGTCCCTTTCAAGTTATGTAACAAATTAAAAACATATTCATAAAAAATATTTTATATATGATATCAATACTAGAGGAGCAGAAACATTAATGTTTTCTTCATAAAAAAATTATATGTATTATATATCAGAAAAAATTTAAGCGGGTAATTCCTTATATAAACTTCAGGTCAATTGGCTCACTATCTAGTTTTGACCCTTCTTAGCAGATTACACCCTAACATTTATACTCTAGTTCAACATATGTATGTGTTGGATCAAATAGTATCAGCAAATGAGTAAATTAATTTAAGATTTCAATATTTCTTTGAGAGAGAGAGTGATAGATTTGCAAAACCCTTTTCATAAATGACATTTGACTGCAAAGGATTACCTAATTATATATTAAAAATTATGGATAGGTGTAGATGGACTAGGTTTGCATTTCTCATTAAATAACACTTTCAAAGATAATATCACCTGCATAATGCTGGATTAAAAATATATTAATAGTATAGTAGAACTCCAATTATCCAGATAAAACAAAGAGGATTGCCAATTATGGGGATCGCTTTGAGAGAGAAAAAAGTAATCAGTAAAATTCACATTTTAAAAGTATCTTATCGAAGAATGATATTGTTTTTAACAGTCATTAAATTACATGATATACTAAAGTAAAATTGTTTTTTTTACCAAGAAATAACCTTTTTTTTTTGTGAATTATTCAGATGGGATCCAGATAATTTGAGTTCTACAGTACCAAGTATTTATTATTTTATTTCTGCAAAAATTAATTTCTCAAAAGTGAAAAATTGAATTAAATATGTATATAGCCATTAAATAACTGTATAAAATAATTGAAATGGATGCATTGTCATACCAATTCATAAAAGTTGGCAAATTTGTGTAATATTATATTCTTTTAACTTATTAATTATTATTAAGATACTATTTTAATTTATTACCAATAATTCTGGAACAACCCATGATCACTATGAGATGTTACAGATTCACATATCACGCAATGTTACTGTAACCTCGTATCCCTGTGTCATGACTTTAAATTTGTAATATGACTGTGTCATCCATATTTTGCCAATGACCATGTCATTTTTGCATTTACAGTATGATTCCAACAATACTGCAGTGTTCTTAAACGAAATGAATGTGACTTTGTGATGTCACTGTGTCATCAGAGTGATGCTTTGCCTGATAACTGTGATTTTTCACAAAGCTCTATTTATTTTACCATCATGAATTGGGTGATGACTAGTATATGATTTTTGCACCTTATTAAAAGTTATTTTAAAGACATTTAAATGTGATCTATAACATAAAAAAAATTAATAATAATATATTTTCTCAACACTTACCAGAAATATGGACTTTGCAAAGAATATTAAGAAGTCAAACGTTATATGATTATAAAAATTACAAAAATGTCAAGATGTGTCAATGTACAATCTTTAAAATGCGATTTTTGTAAAAATAAAAATTTATGCTGAGGAATGTCTATGATATTCTGTGTCATTAGAATTGATAGTATTTTAAAACATATTAGTTAATAAAATAGTTTTCCCCATTCTTTATTGTCCCAACTACTCCCTTTCCAACATCTACTCTGCTATTCTTCATAAATTGTACAATTTTTATTTTTTAAAAATCTTTGTAACATGTATATTTTACAATTCTCTAAAATTGCAGTGAACAGCTACAAATAAAAATAATTCATAATCTATTTTTCTTCAGAAAGTATGTTCAAAGATGAATACAGACTTTTAAATTAAAGTTCTTACAAGGTCGGTAAATGCAATTAATATGCGAATTATCTGGAAATCTCATGCAAATTAATCCCTCAAAAACTTATAGATTTTTAAACTATGATCAAGGAACTATATGATGTATAATTTAAAAAAAAACAGTTGTATAATATCTATTAAATTGATAGTGAAAATGACTGAATAAATTAGTAGTAAAAATAAAAAGTGTGACAAAATAAGAAATTTTTATTACACATTCATTTAAATACAGAAAATATTGGTGATTGCAACTGCAGATGTATGCCAGACAAGCCTAAAACCAATAGTTAATAAATTAAAATTTCATATAAGAGGGTATACACAGATGACATTTAATAACCAGACTTGCAGATATATGGATGTCATTTACAATACCCACATACTATTTTGAATTTACACACATTGGGTCATGTGGGATGATAAAAGATCTTGTAAAAATTTAAAAATTAGTTTCCAAACTTGACACAAAATGAAAATACTCAAATTAAATACATTTGAAAGTATATTAATAAAAAATATTATTTATCAACAGCACAGTTCCATTAAATCAGACAGTGTTCAATAGATTATATAGGAAGAATAATTGAATATTTTCTACATCTTGAAGAAAATGAAATTTTGAAATGTATACAACTTGAGCATCATTATTTATGCAATAAATAGCTAGGGATTGCGAAAATAACTCATTTACAATTTGAATTACTGGACTTTTACTAGAGAAATTGGATAACTATAATATATCTTTTTTTTTTTACATCACTGGTAAACATTGAAAAGGAAACATAGAAGACACACATGACAGATTAAATTTTACATAAGTGTTTAGTTTACCAAAAAAAGATGATAAAACTAGTATTAAAAGCAACTTCTCATGTTTACCCCTTCAAACTTTAAAAATTTACATTATTCAAAGGAAAAACATAATAGTTAGGAAACTCACATGACCCAATAAAATTTAAAATAGTTTAATACAAAAATGGCTTACATCTGGAACAAATATTAACTCAGGTGGCAATAAGACATTTTATAAAAACGGAGTAATTAATACAATTTGTTCAGGATATTCATACAAATACCTTTCAATGAACAAAGCTTTGTTAAAAAGAGCCCCTTTTCTGTATTTTACTAAACTATAGAAATAAGAAATGATAGTTTTATCTTATTTAGCATAGAATATTTATTATTAGAATAAATTAACATTAAAGTACAATATATTATCACAATTATTCTAATCATATTTTGGCCTTCTTTTGTCAAAGCTCCAAAAAATAGGGGCCCTTTTGACAAAACATGATTCAAATAGAGCGATGGAAACTTGCATAATAAACATGTACACAATGGTAAGCAGAAGTTTTAAAAAGGATGTCACATTAGTCCTTCCTGAGACTATTAGAATACAATAAGTTATTAAACTGTTTACAAAAATGTAATGTCAATAAATATGGATGAAATTTAAATTGACAAGGTCAGAAAATGTTGAAATATCCACACCCACTAATCTTTTAGATACAGCTTCAACAGACTAATATATTAAAATCCGATTACTTATTTTCTTTTCAGATATAAAGCATACTTTCTTGTAAAAACACAAAGAGGGAAAAATCTTTACTGAAACAAAAAAATTACTTTAACCAAGTTATCATTTCTAACAAACAACAAGTTAAAGCTGTATCCAAAAGAAACATTTTAAATGAAGATATTGTTTATTTTTCACAACAGTTAACATTTACTTGACAAGGTATACTAATAAACTACAAGCACATTCTATTTTCTACTTCTTTCATTGACTGATAAAGTGATAATTCATGTTGATCCAGAAGACCCTCTTATGTGCAATATCATACAACATACCAGTTTCCCTGTACACTAAACACATTTCCTTGACAATATTCCAATTACATAACAAGATATAATCCAGTTACAATGATAAAAGTCCTACTAAGTGAAAAATACTTGTAAATCTGACAGATAAACCATTCACAACTGCAATTAAATACTGTCAGGAATTATTGTTGGCTTTTACTAGATAGAAGCAATTTTAAAGGAAAGCCTATTCAACACACCATAAGCATTTGCAAAAAGAACTGTTCTAAATAAGTGGACATTCGCATAAAGTCATCTGTAGGTGCTGCCTATGATAAAAAGGAACTATTGATCGAAAGTATAAGTAAGAGATTAGGCAATATCTCTCGATTCTCCTGCTATGGAATCACATTGTGTGCTCAGACTTCCCCTGCTGAAGCACATGCACATTCCTCTAACATAATATAACATAGAATCACCCAACGCATACCAACATGCATGCAACCTTTAGCATAATTCCATTAGCCGCTAATCAGGCCGGCAGGTCAGGGCCTTATTTCGGAACATAAGTGTAAGTACGAGAAGGGGATCGGAGAGTCATCGCAGGGGTCTCGGGGGGCGTACCGTTGAGAAAGTCCCAAATGAGGATGGTGTCGTCGTGGGAGCTGCTCACGATCTGGAAATCGTCAAACTGCAGGCGGAACACTCTTCCGGAATGCTCCACAGATGTACGCAGACAGAGAGAGCCAGCTGGGGCACGAGGATCCAAAGCAGCTGCCAGATCCCACACTTTAATCTTTCCGTCGTACGCCCCGCTGACTATTCTCTTGTTGTCGAACTGTATGCACCTGACAAGTTCCTTATGGCCCTCTAGAGTTCGTAAGCAAGCACCACTTTCAATGTCCCAAAGTCGGATGGTGTTGTCGGAGCTCCCACTCACGACAAGCCTGTCTCGGTACTGGAGACAAGCGATGCCCCGTTTGTGTCCGTTCAGGGTGCGGACAAACTCACAGGTTGAAGTGTTCCAGACTTTAATAGTTCTATCACCGGATGCAGAGACTATGTATTTTTCGTCAAAATCTACGACATTTACAGCAGCACGGTGTCCAACAAGTACTCGTTGGATCGTTATTTCGTTCGGGGAAACCATGTTCCAGACGGTAATAGAGCGATCCTTAGAACAAGTTACCATCATGCCGTTGTTAAAACGTAGATGCAATACAGCCTCACAGTGGTGAATCAGGGTGTTTATCAGTTCTCCGGTCTTCACGTCCCAAACACGGACAGTGGAATCACTAGAGCCACTGATGATGACTCGGTCGTCGTACTGGAGACACAAGACTGATCCAGTATGGCCAGTCAAGACTTGAATGCATTCCAAAGTGCTGCGGTCCCAGATCTTGATGGTGTTATCACGCAGGCCGCTGACAATCTTGTTATCATCATACTGGACGCAGTAAACACCTTTGCTATTTTCACTTTGGCAATTGATTCTTTTCAGTGTGTGTCGCCCACATCGCCAGTTGGTTTCGATATTTTCGATATCTTGAATGATTTTCGGGTAAAGCCTCCTGTAAAACATGTGATCAGGATGGGGCTCGCCAGGTGACGGCTTAAACAAATACTTAATCCAACATCGTCGCTCCATCAGGCCTCTCCACAGCGAATCTGTTCGCACACATCTTTCAATCAATTTCTTCCATAACATCCCTTCTGAAATAACCTGATACCACTCCTTGCATACAAGTTCGGCCGCGCATAGCGATTTAGCGTCTAAGTAGGACAGTATATTTTCAGCTACGTGATCTAACCCTTTTTTAGGTAAAAGGGATATAAAGTCTCTTCGTAACATTGGTCTCAAAAATGAACTCACATGACTATGTTGATGATGCAGCATTTTACTCAAAAGCATTTCCACGAATTCAGTCTGTTCGGATTCGCTCCATTTTTCAAAACACTGCATGCACAGATCGCGTTCTCTGTCATAATCAGGAGAAGATTCTTTATAATTTCCATATAAGCATGTGGTAGAAGCAGGAGCCATAATAGGCATTTCTTCCGACATCATGCCTATTTCCATAGAACTAACGAACAGTTTCAGTTCGCGAAGGTAGTAGTCACCTTACGTGAAGAAGCGATGACAACTGCTTCCACCAAACAAGATGTCCGCCGCGTAACTCGGGGCTCACACTATCATCGCATGACACATAACAACAAATACGTAATTTGGAATGAGGGCGACAAATACTAAGTCCATCGGAATTATTCACTTTCTGCAAAAAATAATTAATGTAAAGTAAATTAAACGTCCGTTATTTCCGATTTCTTGACAGATCAGCGGCAAAAATGAATGCCAATTTTTTAAAGCGAAGTCGAGAGTGAAATTGCGAAAAAAATAATTGATGTAAATTTGGTAGTTATAATTATGAAACAATCAGTAATTATAAAAAAAAAATATCGTACTTACTTAAC
The DNA here is from genome assembly GCA_963932185.1 of Troglohyphantes excavatus. NCBI lineage: Eukaryota > Metazoa > Arthropoda > Arachnida > Araneae > Linyphiidae > Troglohyphantes > Troglohyphantes excavatus. Next base: position 48,310,511 of record OZ010669.1, read on the forward strand.
TAAAGGAAAATACATCAAATTCTTTTAGAAACTCATAAAGTATTTCTGTAAACATAGAACACGTAGTTGTCGATGACGATTAATGCGGATGCGCCACTTTTTCGATAGCATGTGGTTTAAACAAAATTTTATTAGACTAAAATTTGCAAAGATTAAATTTTACAAAATTCAAGTTTTGCAAAAGAAATTATTCACTGCTACTGTAGTGTTTACATGTACGTTACAAATTAAGTAAACTTGTTTTAGGTTAAAACACGTTTAAACAAAATTTGCGATAAAAATCACGGAAATACAATTTTAAAGTGAATTAATACAAAATACAGCCTAATTTCGCAAAATGGGCATTTTTAATGAGAATTTTACTATTTTAATTTCAATAAATGATTGTTCTGCATTTTATAGAAGAGCATAGGTGTTCTGCACTTTTTTAGCAGACGATACTGAAACAAAAGCAGTGCCATCTATTGACAAGATAATGACAAAATTATTTAGTAGGGATGGAAGATGGCGACGGGATCGGGTTGTCCGGCAAATTTATCCGAAAAAGTGAGTTCCGATGCGGTTACTGACGAATCATCCGAAAGTGATGGAGAACCAAATTCAAGTAAACCATTTCAAAGAAGGATATCTACCTCAAAAGCTATTAAAAGTGGAGTAAGTAAATTATTTTGAAATGACTTCTATGGGTCATTGGCTTTTCGCAATGGATAAAATCGTTTCAGTATTTTGTTTATGTTCTTTCTTAAAAACTTAATAATTTTAAAAATCGGTATCAGTTGTACCTTTATTGCCGTAAAATTTAGTATTTTCTATGTATTTCTCTATTTAATAAGGATGTTTGATAGTCTAACGGAAGTGTCAAAACAAATAAATCTTTCTTTTTACTTTTAACCTTTTTAAAATAAAGTTAACTTTTCTCAGAATTATATGATTTTTAAAATAAAATGATAACTTGCAATTTTGAAGTTTTTTTTTTTTTTTGTCATAGATCATTAACAAGAATCGAAATAGTCATTCTTATCAGTTATTTAAAGTGGGCGAGTCCACATTACATTAGTCTATAAATAATATAATTTATATTTTTCTGTATATTTTACACAGTAGTTGTTATTTCTGTTTTATTAAATGCTCAAATTTTATTTTTTATAAAAAGCATTAAAGACAATGAAGGACCTATTCTAAACAAAATGTAACACTGAAAAATTACTTTCTATCTGTCAGTCGAGTTGTCAAAAGCCCCTACTTAAAAGTTGTTTCGACTACATTGTAATCATGAATCCAATTATGGCACATATCAAATGTTGCGAATTAGACGACTGCCCATTATGAACTTATTATTGCCCAGTTTTAATTTAGGATTGTCTGTACTTAATTTACGACTGATTACTATATTGACTACTTTAATTACCAACTATTACTATAAACAGTCGTAAATTAAATATATATTTAATTTATGATTGCCCAATTAAGCCAAGACTGCCCGTTTGAATAGGCCCCGAAACAGTGTTGATGTGTGGTTATGTGTTACCTATAAAGTAAGGCTTGGTTAAAATGCATCGAATGGTCATCCTTGGCATCTTTTCTGAAATGTTCACAAGGTTAACATATTCTTGGCGACAAAAAACAGTTTTAATGCCAATCAGAGAACTCCATTTTCCCCTGCAGAGTTGTCAAAAGGAATTACCAGATTTGGCGAAAAATCAGGGTTACTGGTCAGTGCATTTGAAATGATTGACAAATGAAAGAAATTGCCATTAAATGTGATTAATAATTTTACACTAGATTTTTAAAAATAAGGGGTTCATGGAAAGTATTAAGCATTGAAAGATAACGCACTGTATGGTAATTTTTTTTTCCATTTGTAAATAATCATATTATAAAAAGAGTGCTTTCTCCCTTACTGTTTGATTAGCTCAATTTTAAACTATGATCCTTGCTTGTTGTTTTTCCTCAAATCAGTTGAAATCCACGAATTTCAGTATATAGGCTGATAGATTTTTGCGAATATTTTTTTTTAAAGTTCATTCGCAATTTATCAATCAGTATTTTATGTCAATTAAAATTTATTGGTTATCAAATAGGGAAATTTTTAGATAACTTTAACCATTTGTGGTCAATAAGTGACTTTCTGGCATGACTGTAAGAAATTACAAGAATTGCATGACCAGGGACCGACTTACAAGCTTTGGGGCCCAGGGCAAAAGAAAGTTAGGGGGCACCTTAACGTACCTCAAAATAAAATTGCTAAATTTATGTATAAGCACACATGGCAAAATAACATAATCAATCAGCTTTAATAAAAGTGTAAATACTGCCAAAAAACTTATTTTTTTTAAAACCCTGAGAATTCGAATTAACTTCAATGGTCTCTCAGTACTTCAACAGTTTCTTCATACATTTCTGGTTCTGTTCTTCTATTTTAGTTGAGCCAGATTCGTATGTTCTATCTATTTTATAGCTAGCAAATCCCTAACGACTAATATAAAAAAAATTGGAATAGGTTGAAAGTATCAGTAAACGACAAATCTACGTGCAATTCGTAAACCCAGTTTGTTTACGGTCCTGGCCATGAATTGAACTTTGCAAGTGATTATCCAAAGGGCGTCATGAACATGCAGGATTTGCAAACAATAGATTTTTTTAAAAATTATTAATTTTGTTAAATAAATTAAATTTAATTGATTTAAAAAAATTAGTTTTTAAATTTATTTTTAACTTTTTTGTTAGTTATAAAAAAAAAATTGGGGGCCCTGGGCAAGTGCCCCAAATGCCCTGCCGTAAATCAGTCTCTGTGCATGACTTCTTACAGTCGTGCCAGAAAGTCACCAAAAATGTGAAAATTGTCTCGAGTTTCTGGTTGGCCTAAGTAAAAAAGGTCTTGACAACTAAGGGTTAATTGTAATGCTTTTAGTGTTTTAATATGATTGAATAGTTGCCTAGAATAACAAAATATCTACTTTGGAAGTCAAAAAATTAATATTTTTTTCACAGTTTTCAGAAAAAATTGTCTATATTCTAAATTATCATCCAATTTTAACTTTCATATTGTATAACTTTTTGTCTTTAAAATGTCGCCAAATTGACAATGAATATTCACAAATTGTTTCGATTTTGCCGTGGGATAGCCGTATGTATCTCACAAAAATCGTTATGTTTTTTTCAATACTAACTGAATTATTTTATTTTTGTAACATGGAAAAAAAGATGGAGCCTTTTATTTCTCTTTTAAAATATTAACTTTTTTGTTTAGTTTTTTAAGTAATGTGCTTACCTATCAGTCATTATGAAAATAATTCATCTAATAGTTTGTTTCACCATAACATGTTTCAGGATTTCTCAACCTCTGGCTGAAAATCCCCATGTTTTGAGAATTTGAACAGTTGATAAGGATCTACTCTTTTATTTTGGAGTGAAATATATTTAAATTCTGCAGGTCTCTCTAAAGACCTTCATTCTCAAAATACCTTGAACTACTTTTATAACCTTAATACGAACTTTTAATTAATCTAGTAACTTAATTAACTTTAAAAATGTCCATCTTTATTTTGAAGTTCAAACTATGTCTATGGGAGTGGGTGGAGAGGAAATTTGTACAATAACAAGTCAAAATCTTTTATGAATATTTTTTCAAATAAAGTTTAGCTTGATCTGCACTTACCAGATTTTATTTATTTAAAAGTAAGAAATAAACGTTAATTTATTATGTTGCGCAATTTTGTGACTTTTCGTATCCTTTCTTTCGCATATCTGCCCCCCCCCCCCCCCCCAACCTCTCCACTCCTATGTCATGTTTCCTGTTGTGCACATTTTTCAATTGAAAAATAGAAGTGCGTCGAATTTTGCAATTCTGAATGGCAAAATATCCTGCTTTTTATCGATATATTATATTAATATTAATGACCAGAGCCTCATAAATACATTTTAATCATAGCATTAGCTAGTGTTAAGGTTTCCTAATTAAAAAACACCCTACTAACTGTTGGTATCCAAATTTGAAATCATGTCAAAATTTTAATAAGAAAAAAAATGTGCATGCAATATTTGAATCTCTTCATTACAACACATATCTCACTTTTCAAAGACCTGATTATAACAATGTTATTTTCGCATGATACAATAGGTAAAGGTTCAATTTTGATTAGACTGAAATGATAATTGATAACTATTCAAGGTATAGGCATTGTTTACTTTAAAAATATTCATTTTTCAATAACGTTTTAGTAACTTTATGTTTACCTTTACTTAAAGGTGCCCCAAGCTTGTTAGTAGATGCCGTAGGTGAAGCACTGTGGAATACAGTTATTTGAATTTCAATTGCTTATATCACAATCGTTTTAAAAATGTAATGTTTCGTTTTAATCTTTTTTGATAAAAAGATGTAATGTTAGCTATTATATTTAAAATTAAATTGTTAATCTGCAAATCTAAATGATAATGCAGGAAATGAATGTGGAAATATTCGAAATCAGTTTGAAATTGCTACTGTTCCACTTAAGAAAAAGCAAGATTTTGTGTCAAAACTAAATTTTCTGTCCAACACACTTTTGAAATTCTTTTATTGAAACCTAACTACTTATATCGAGGTTTTATTTATTTCAATAACTGCATGGAACACTTTTATAAATAACTCATTTTTGCCATGCATACAGAAAATAAGGAAAACTTAGGATGTTTAAAATGAAATAAAAATTACATAAAAAGTTTTGAATTTGTCAAGAAAAAAATTAATATAATTTTCTAGAAAAGTCTGAGTATTTGCCTAAATAAGATATGTCTTAATTGTACTCCATCTGTATTTCCCCCTTCTCTCTAATATATTCTATTTCTTCTGAGGCATATAAATACAAATTTTAAGCTCTTTTAAGTTTTAATGAATATTTAATTAGTATGCATTACTTTAACAAGTTACAATATTAACAATAATTGTTTTAAGTATAACTTTTAGTTTGGATTTTTTTTTTTTTTTAATAATCTGGAGAATCTCGGAAATTAATTAATTTTTTATGTTTATTTTGAGTGGTAGCTATGTCATAGGTTTGAACCACTGCTATAGAAACTGAAAAATATTTTTTTTAAAAAAGAAATGCTGTACTTGTTTTTGATGAATCGGGTCCATAATCATATCACGCAAAAGTAACGTAAAATAGAATCGATGTGCATGCTTTTTCTCTCTCTAAATCTTGTTTTACCTACTAATTTTTACCAGAAATGTGAAGCCTTAAAATATGTAATTTTTTTTTCATGACTATTTAATTCTGGTCTTTTCATTTCATTAGTATCTACTTAAAATTTTGTATCAGTATCCAATATGGTAAAATTTTCTTCTTGCTGATATTCTTCAATATTACTAAACTATGAATTTGCTTCTTTTTTTTTTAATTTAGATTTTTTTAAACTCAATTGCTTTATTTTGTGCCTTCTAATATAAATCCCTTAGAATTTTAAATTACGCGCACTCTTGTATTTAATTGTTAAAATGTTCTGCATGAATTGGCCTAATATTTATTTTGTCGGATCGTAATATATTTATTTGTATTCATATCTTATCATTTTTATAATCTTATTTTTCAACTAAAGATACTTTATCTTTAAAAAAAATTAGCGATATTAGGACGATTTGATTAGATCTTGAATTTATTGATTTGATAAGTGAGTATTTAGAATATTTGAACTTAGGGTACATTATAGTTTTATTCTTGGTGGTACATTAACACCTTGAGTATCGACCACGCACCGTTTGCGTGGTCGAAAATACCGACACCACACAAACCTTGCGTGGTCGGCACTCAACATGTTAAAATTTTTAAATTGACCATATATTGCCGATTTCAATTTTAGTTGCTCCAAATAGCCTTTCTGCATGCTCTACATTTAAATTTTTGATGTTCCAACTAATGTAATAGTGCTTTAAAACACCCGAATTCAGGCAACATCCTTCCTATTGTCATTTGTAATACCCTATTTATAGATTGTTTTGTAGAATTAGATTTGATCATTGATACTTAATTGAAATCGGACACTTCAGTGCACGTGTTTATTTCGAAATGAGTGAGTAGTGTTGTAAATGTCTGAAATTTTCAATAAATTAAACAATTGCTCGTTCATTTGAAACTTTCACCTTTGTTCGACATAGCCTTGGCTAACTTTCATATTGCTATACATCATTTTATATTAGCAAAATTTATATAATTTACGAGTGAAATGTCAAATTTTGGACTATGAATACCAATTGAGGACTAGAAATGAAAAACGACCTAAGCACCAAAAAAAATCGGAAATCTTTTTTTACGGAAAAATGTTCTAAAGACCAAGCTAAACAAAGTGGAGTAGTAATAGTTCAAACATTTGGTTGCAAATTAAAATTTGTGCCAAAAATCCGAAAAAACTTTTTTGCTGTTTTTAATACCTAGTTTAATGAACGATATCTAATTTAATTGTGAAGATAAAAATATAATCTTTATGGCATCGGAAAGATGAAGTTTTAAGAAACATTAATATATTTTTTTGAATAAAAAATATATGTATGTATTTTTAAATTACTTATAACAGTTTTAGAAATCGCGTTGCAAAAATGAGGGAGTTCTCTAAATATTGTGGAAGAGACTTGAGGGACCAAATCACTTGTAAGCGAAATTTTATGCAACGACGACTTTATTATTAAATAACTTCTAAACTAATAATCGTATTGAAGCAAAAAAAATATTCGGCTCATTTCCCATACATTTTTTAACAAACTCGTTTAATTTTAGGATTTTTACTTTTTGTAATACGATCTAAATAACAGCGAAACAATTGAAAATTCCCCCTAGGCCGTACTTTTTTTTTAAAATAGAGAATAAAGTAAATTTGAGTGTTACTTTTTTTTACTGCTAAATTATGTATTTTTTATGAAAAAATAATGAATAAATGGAAGCTGATACTAATACCAAAAAAAATTTCAAGTACAAATTAATTAAAATAGTAATGCCTAATTTCACTTTAAAAAAAAAAACTTTTTTAAATGTAAAACTTTATATCTATCAAATGCCTTCTTAATTTTAGCAACTTTTTATTTCAAAACTGTATTAAACTACGCAATGCAATATTTTTATATGATAGAGCCTTAATATAAATTTCTGTTTAACCTTACCAAACATGGGCTCAAGGGCTTTCACATGTTCTGCACGTCCATGCAAACAATAGAATAATTTTGGGGCTCCCAAAATTATTCTATTTAAACCGAAAAATTTTCAGCCAATATTATTCTCTTGCAGTGAGATTAAATCACTTCAAATAACGAAGATTTAGATTTTATAGAAGGAGAAACATTTTTCAAAAACCATTGTGACTAGAAAACTATTGTATTAATTTGAAGCAACACACCGGATAAACGGAATAAATATTAATTTCTATTATCTGATATACGAAATATAAAGTAATTAAAGATTGGTTTCAGGTCAGAATTCCAAAGCCGGGATTATGATGATGATTCTGTGTGATATTGAATACTTTTTTTTTGTCAAGTTTCACGCAGTTACTAGGCATTATCTATATGACGCATAGACGAATAAATTAATCAAAATTATTCTTACTGTGATATATCTAAACAATCAACAATTTATTTGCTAAACTTTTAATTACTTAACAAAACAACAAGTGTATGGGAAATCAGATCTCTGCATTTAAGTAAGCTAAATTTTAATTTTAAATGAGACCTAAAGCTGAATTCTAATTGATAAATACGATACATCCCTTGCAAAAAGAAAAATATATTTTAGTACGCCATAAAAATACATATAAAACTGTTTTCTATCGTTTCGTGCAGTTTATATCAGTTATATGTCGATCATAACTATTTTATATATACGAAGCTGTATCCGAATTTAACACAACGAACCCAATTTCAAATACAGCCTCCCATTTCTAATGATCCTTCAAACTTGAAATTGATGCACAATGCACGTCTAGCAAACGTTGAAGTAACGAAGAAGATTTATATTTAGCTGAATTGGTAGGGGCGACTGGGACTTGTTGGTTGACAGATTAGGTAAGTTGGCCAAGTGCCTTTAATTAATTAAAAAGTCGTATGACGCACTATGCAAAATAGTGTCCTAATCAAATCTGGTTACGATTTCAATTTAATAGACGGAAGTCACAATCGTAGGCATTGTAATAAAATTTCGCTTTTCAAATATAATAACTTGATAAACTAATTAAAGTGTTTAAAAGATTATAGTAGCAAAACATTATTTTTACGCCAAATGTACTTTTTATTAACCTGATTAAAACTTTCAAAATATACTGTTTTTGGTTAATTGACAATTTTTATCATACTAATAATTTAAATTTCTACTTAATTTATATTGGTAAAAAATTTGCAGTATTTTAAAATTAAGAAGGAAAAAAAAAGGGGGAACGGTAATGCGGTGAAGTAAACTTGCCATGTGCAAACACTACCACGACTGTTAAAGCTATTGTCATCTTAAAATGCATAGCTGCAAAAAGTGTTTTATCTTTTGCCATTAACTAAATTACACAGACTACTACAGTAATTTAGTTGATGACAAAACTAATCAACTGAGTTACGGTCGACTAGAAAATAAAGAATTAAAAGCGTTGTCTCCTATTTCCGGTCTACCCTTGTAGTTCTTAATTGCTTTTAAAAGTTTGATTAAAAAACTTTCATATAATGGTTGCTGGAAACTATTTTTAATCTAAAATTTTATTGCATCCTGTCGTATATATTTAAGATTTTTGAAGTAAGCATTTAAAGTTTTTAACGAGTAGTTTATATATTTTGTTGTAAATAAACAAGTTTTCCACGTTTTGAACAGAGCTATAACAAATATTCACATTTGCAGATTTAAGAGACTGAATAAAATCCGCGTCGTAGATTTTTAGATAAAAATTGAATTCTTGTCGGCCAACGTCACTCGACGGAAATGATGTTTCTTTCCTATTTCCTTGTTGACGGCACTGTCATTGTAATTTGGCCTTTGAATGCTACCTAAAATGAGTTCGATCAAAGGAAAACGCGCTGCTTGCATTGTATTTTAACGTTATATAATAAAGCATTGAAAAGTTTGAAACTACATAATTTTTACGTGGTTTATTTTACTGAAGTTGATATTTCCACTTTTTTCTTCTTTTTTTTATATTGAAGTACTGAAGCTAGAAATTATCTCTTTGACATATTTCAAACTATTTTTTAATTCAGTCGATTCAATTTAAATTTATAAAATTATTTTTAATTTTTTTTTTATATTTTAAAATTTGCTTGAAGAGGTACTTGATTTTACTTATTGTTATTAATATTTTTTTTAAGTGAGCCGATTAGTTTCAGGACTGGCTCAATCCACATTTTTTGGAAAATCTTTTTTTATACATTTTCCCCAAATTCTCAATGCCTTTCATCACCTAGCAAAGCAGTATTGTCTGAATCCAGTCTAAAAATGCATTCGAACTGGTGACTTTAGATCAAAAGTGGTTCAATCGCAGTCTGGGACTCTGTTGACGGTGGTTCTAGATAATGTTGTCGGCCGAAGTTCTATTTAATTTTTCGTGAGTAATATAAAAATATTGGTGTATTTACTATTTTCCTTCAAAAGCCGTCTTCTTCCCTCATTTATAAATTTATAATTGATAAGGGAAATGAGTTTTAAAACTCGATTTTTAACATTGAGTGCAATTTCTCTCAGGAAACAAACTGTAAATTTCCAATTATTTTTTAAAAACGTTTACTTATTTATTGAAATATAATCGTATATTTTATTTAATTCTGAGAGTTTTTTTTATGTATATATTTTTTCTAAAGTACCATGGGTGAAAGTTTTTGTTCCAAGACGGATTTCCGCCTGTTTTATTTTTATCCAAGACGAAATGGGAGGGAAAAAATTATATAATTAATGGTTTTATATGACTGACTGTTTGTCAAAGTCAATAAAAGATAAAAATGATCTTGATCAAAACTACAACTCATTCACTTGTTAAATGTTAGGCAGTGATGTCACACAATTAAGAACTAACTATCCGATCAAGTTGTAATCATGGTTATAATACAACTATAGTAGATACATTTTTAAGTGAAGAAATCATATTATCTTCCGAAATTCCTTTGGCATGAGATTTCAAGAATTTAAATTTTTAACTAAAGATAAAGTGGTTTTCAATTTTTCGAAATTGTTTCCACACAAATTGTATTTTTTATTATAATTTTAAATTCAAAGAACTTTCGAATAAGTATGGTAATGTGGCATATTTTCATGCCTGAATTTTAACAATTAGCCAACATTTTAAGTAATTAGTAAAAAAGTACAGTAATTGTTAAAAAGTTATAATAGTTATTTTCAGTTCTAGAACATTGAATAAAGACCTTAAATGCTAATGTCGCATTTTCCGATTTAAAAATGTGCGTTTGTGAATATAACTGAATGTTGAATTTCCGTCTTGCGATTTTTATCGATTCGTTGATGGGGTAAAATGTTTTTTTGTGGGATTCATAGAAGCTCTCGTGTAAAAGTCATTAGGATAAAACAAATGTTTTAGTCAAATTAGTCACGAATAAAATAGCTGAATACAAGTATTCATAAATATTTTAGTCTGGTTGTATGTTTTAACCTTCTGCAAACAAGATGCTTCTGCGTCATTTTATGTGCCCACGCTCGCTTGTTTACAGGTGTTTTTGAATCTACGTTGCAAAATTAAATGAAGTTTACATTCTGGTACCTTTGAAGCTATTATAGTATCGTCTTTTTGAAATAACAGGTGGCGATCATTTTCTATTTACCATTCACCACATGTGTTCACTACCAAAAACATCCGTGTCTTACATTTTCTTTTATCCATTTATACTACACCACATGTTGATAACAGTTCATGGGGTGTTCGCATCTTTTGTAAACATTTTGAATATTACCACCTTACAAAAGGGTTTTACGTAGGGCAGTCTAATGAATGGTAAAACAACTCTTCCTAAGAATTGTTTTTCTCATTACCTTTCCTCATTTTTTTTTTATAGTTAAATCATAGGTTGATCAAAGTCAATCAATAAGCTATCGTTTATCTTTTTTAAATCGAAATTGTCTCTAATCTCAGGCCGGCCGGTACTGCAATATCAAAGTTCTTTGACAAAGTTCTTTTATAAAATAAGTTTGCCAAAGAAATGATAGTGTAATGGTCAATTTTGATAAAAGACATGCTTTGTCAGAGATTATTTTTATAAAAGTTTAGATTCCTCATCTAATGTTTTATAAAAAAATTATGTTGATGTATTCTGCGCTTTGGTTTGACCGCTAGAAGCCGCGAACCTTCGTTATTTTCTTCGTGTCAGATTTGATTCTTGGTTTCGTTCATAATTGTCGCAAATAAACTTTGTTCTCGATATTTGAAGAAACTCGTTTGCTTTGAACAAGTAATTAAAAAATGGGTGATAGGTGGTCAATGGGAGCTACAAAGATTTTAATATACGAATATCAGAAATTCGAATTTCTTCATAATGCACGGCATGTTGACTGCAAAACAGAAACAAACGATTTGATGCTTATAAAGAAATAGAACATGTTTTGAAAGAAAATATATTCCGGTAACACCACTGAAGATGTGAGAAAAAGAACTTAACGAGTTGAGGAGCCAGTTCCTTGGTGAAAAGTCGAAAGCAAGCGCAAGTACCAATGATTAATTGTTAACTATTTATTAGTATTCTTATATGATTGTTAAGCAATAAATTTTAAAATTGAAGCCATTGCAATAAATGTCAATGATAAATTTGCTACAGCAATTGGGTATCCATAGCTACTTTATTAGCATTCAACCATTTGTTTCTGCTTTTGTAGTCAGCATGTCGGGCATTATGGAGGAATTCAAACCTACCACCTGTAACAACACAGACTAACCAAAACTTTTATAAGATATTTTGTACAGTGAAGTATGGTCCATGTATTGTCTTAAAAGATATTTTATAAAATAAATTTAAAGAACTTTTATAGTGTAATACCGCCTCACTTCAAGCTTTGGTGATATGAAAGTTCCTTAGTCGAGCGTTTCCATGAGTATTTTTATAGGAAAAGTACACACGAATTGCCCCAATTATCAAGGTCACACATATTAGGTAGTTTATCCATCTACTCGAAACTTCTTGCAAACTTCCATTAACTAAACAAGTCTTGTGCGATGTTAATATTTCCACATCGTGATATCACAAGTGCATAGATAGCATCGCGATGTCGTAATATACCGCGATGTTACCTATACTATTAAGTACAATAAAAGGCTGAGATTGCTATCAAAAATATGGGATTGATATCCAAATTTATTTGATGTATTGCTGCGAACACGAACTGCTTTCCGAACTTTATACGAATTATTATTTCGGCATCTACCTTTGTTCTGTTTCATTGAATATTGTACCTCTCTAAAACTTCTTTTGAATTAATATACATATTAAACTCGTCGGAGTTAGGATCATTAACTTGCTCATTCTTGATAGAATGACGGTCACGTGGTTTAAATTGTTTCGTTCTCAACTTCATTATATCTTTACTTTACTATCATCCCTTGTTTGTTATCTAGTGACACGAGTGAAACGCATAGTTTACTTGCTTTTTCCTACTTAATCAACATATGAAAAGGTCATTTATCGGCGCATGTGAAATCACTTGTTACAACTACTCAATCATATTAAAAAATATGGATGTAAAAGGTGCATTTGAAAAGTTAGCTATATTTTATCCGAAACGTATCATTTAACCCCGACTTCTATTTTTAGAAATACAGAATTCCACCCACCTCCGAGATCCCACTTTTAGAATACGAATGTTACGCACATCGTTTTAATGAAATTAACGAATAGATATCCGAATTTGAATTGCTACAACCATCCGAAAAAATATTCAGTTAATTGAAAACACTGGTAAAATGTTTAATTTGGATATTATTTACTTAATTCGAATCATTTAGGTTGATTTAGAATTTAAAAAAAATCCTATTATTTCACTTTTGTGGGCCACTGAATTTTGATCTTAAACATTTACCGAAGACTAGTCAAAGTAAGAAGAAAACCTTTATGAGCGTAAAAGCCGTTTCTTAAACTTGTTAGCCTAATACTAAAAGCACAAAAAAGATTCTTGCTCTTGCAATCGTATTTTTAGGTTCATCCTCTTCTCGTACAATATATTTGACGTTTGAAGTGCGGTTCTTCTCGAAGAAGGCTGGGAAAAGAAAGGTATCGTTGTATGAATATCTTAGCACCGCGCTGTCGGCGGCTTCCTTGTGTAATTTATTGATTCTCCGTACATCACCCGTCCGCGCTTGTTATACTAATTTTACCACAAACGTCGTAAGTCCTCGTTGACTTCAAATAACGGAAGAGGGTTTTTAAAATAGGAAGGGAAGATTGGGAAATACGGGATGATGTATCATTTCAAAATTGCACACCTTAGTTTTTAAGTCACATCAAATTGGAAGTGTGTTTTGTAAGCTGAATGCCCTCAGTTTCTCAATGCAATCCTTTCGCAATTCTCCCTGAGTATGCAAAAAATAACTATCGCAAGGATGGTTTCTTTATTTGAGGACTAGTTGTTTGACATATGCGTTGTTTGGCATGAGATTTCAAGAATTTAAATTTTTTGCTAAAGAGAAAGTTGTTTGGCATGAGATTTCAAGTTTTTGGGTTGGGGAATCCGTTAAAGCTTGTACATTAAAAACAATTGAATGACCGTCATCGGGACTTGAACCAGCTACCTATTGCTCCAAAGTCCAGCGCGCTATCGACTAAGCTACAAAGTCGCTTTCTATATATTGGAAATATTTTTTTAAATGTTTCTAAAATTGTTAAAATCATTTAAAAAAACAACTTTATAAATTTACCCTTTTCTAACCGCTCAGAAGGTTAATTGCATCATGTGTACTAAAGTCACCCAGAAGAGAGTAATTTTGTTAAAAATTTTTACTCGGAAGTTTCCAGAGTAGGAATTTAAATATATTGTATTTTTAAGAAACCAGAAACATATTTTTTGTGGATTTAAAAATAAGAACAATTATTTTTTATTTGAATGTCAAACATAAAACAAGAGATGATAGATACATCAAAACATAGAATGTCCAGATGACCAAAGAGAAAGAAATCGTTCATTGGCGTTCGAAAGATAACTTGGGAAGAGTAGTAAGCTGTATTTTGCGTGCCAAAATGCCATCAAAAGATTTCAAGAAAAATAGTTCCCTTAATGGCACTTTTACGAGTGTGGCATAAATACCCCATTTTGATTTCGATCTTGGATGTTATGTAATTAATCTAGTGCTATTATCTGCTATCGATGTAATGAATTAAGAAATAGATCTAAACAGTTATAGTTTAATTGAATTTACTTTTATCTAATTGAAATTATTCCTAAGTGGAAAGTATTGGCTAAACAAACGCTTCTATGCCCAATTCCTTAGCGTAAATAACTTTTCCCGATGCATTGTATTCGCAAGGTTATATATTATGTATAATTTATAAACTAGACAGATCTATCGTTTGGCCAAGCGATGTGGGTCCTACTACAATAGGTTACCCAAAAATGAGTTGAATATCATTCCATTTAACATTATAGTAAAGCAAGTTGTAAACTTCAATCTCTAAACTGGTTTTGGACTTCTAAGGCCGATTTTACACGAACGAGTAAAACGCCCGTGAAGTTCTCGTTGATTCAAAAATTCATACCACGTCGTATGAATTATGGAATCGTTGAGAAGCTACCGCACGTTTTTCCCGTTTATGTAGAGACGTCTATTGAAGGCGTTGGGTGCCAGTTCAGGTGTTTCCTCGTCATCTGACCATGGTTCAGAAATACGAGGCATCGTTCCCGGGTCTTTCCTTCGAGATAAGCCCCGAACCGTCGCCAATAGCCCACTGTGCAGCTCTAGTGCGACGTTAATTAACCAAACCTAACATTTAATTGCAAATCGATTTACAGATTCTTTTCCAGCAACTGTATGAGAGTGAAACACTATCACGTGTTAACGAGTCTTTAAAAATTGTTAATGCCGGAAATAATAGAAGTAATTTCGCATTTAAAAAAAAAATTCTGAAATATAATAGAGCAGTAAAATAATTGTATTAACATAGTGGTTCCCAACTAGTAGTCCGATCCACGAATGGTATAACATGATTCGTACAGCTATTGTTCCCATCACCAAAGAGTTTATCTAATGTTATTTTAAAGAAGTATATGCTCTGAGATTTGTTCCTTTCACAACAAAAAATTTAATCGTGAAATAAAAAATTATGTGCTATAAAAGAAAACAAACTTCATGCATCAGGCATCCATTTTTTACACTTTCATATGCTTGCTTCGATTGTTACAGGAAATTAGTTCTTTATATATTTTTTAAGAATTTTCTTTTTTGATATTGGTCTTTCCAGTCTGTTGGTTTACTGTCCGGGATTGAAATTTAAAATATTGTTTTTAAAAATAAAAATAATATTAAAATATCTTTCTACTAAGGGTGTTATTTTAATTATTTTCAACGTTTTTAAAAAATGTTCTGTCTTATTCAATTATTTCAAATTGTTACAACAAATGCAAGCTGGAATATCCCATTTATTACTTGAAGTAAGAAACATACATACTATTTCATGAATTTGAAATGTTGTATCGAATAATTTAAGGTTAATACAGCGAATTTTTTAACACTTATTGTGCTTACTGAAAAAACACGTTATTTCTAAATCATATCCTATTGATGCCTTGTGTTAAGCGTATGTATTTTTTTACAATGTTTAATTCTAATGCATGGAATTTAAGATATGAATTATATTCAATACCTAAATTTTATTTTTAAAAATAGGTAATCCGTACTTTTGCCTAACTTTAGATGACCACAGAACACCTAATTAAACTACTTTAATGTATATGTAGTAGTTTAAAATCAATCACTGTGGAATGTTGAACTCGCTGCCTGTAAACACTTCACTCAACTCACTCGTATTCTGTAAAAGCTTTTTTACGGCGATGCGAGTGTCAATGCAGAAAAGCAATAGCGTATAGGAAGTGGTTCAAAAGGGACAAGACATGGGTTCATATAGACCATGTTTGGTTAAGGTTTTTTTTAATTTAAGACTGATTTTTTTTAAAAGGATAACTTAAGTTACGAGTTCTTACACGAATAAAATTAAATTTGTTGGTTTTTACCGAAAATGGACACTTTTAACATACGAGGACTTGGGGGCTTATAGAATTGACCAAGACAATGTCTACGTTTCATTATGTAATTTCAGATGAATCCCACTTCCTAAATGCGGTATTTTGCTTCTTTGGTAAGAGAGTTGGGTAGTTTAATTTATAAAACTGTTCTAAAACAATAAATCTTTTCTCAATCTTCAAAATTTTAAAGTTTGAATTGATTCATTAGACATTTTTTTAACGGTAATTAATAAGTTTGTGATTTTTTTTTATTGACTATTTGCTGGCTTTAATCAAGTCTTTGAAATTGCATGGTTTTATACAGGATTGATGGCACCCATCTAAAAAAATCAGCAAAAAAACACCGTAACAGAAACTATTTTTATGAACTTGTTTGTTCCAATTTTTTTTCTTTTTTCTAAACTTTTCGGCATTATACTTTGAAAACAAATTACTTGGGGTTTTCGACAAGAAATTTGCTTGTTTATCTATTTGCTTGATAAAACTTTTTTAGACTTTAAAATATTTGCATTTGTTTGTTTTTTTTGCCGACGTTTTTTAGCTGAGTAACCCCTAATTTTATTTAACAAACAGTTTCCCAGATAGATTTTGAAAATTAACATTGAATTGTTAGAAATAATTTGACTGTCAAATTTGATACATATTAGTAATTTTTTTATACTGCATATATTACAAAATTTACATATTTTTAAATATGCATAAAAAGGAAAAGGCACACAATCATTTTTGTATAAAACACTATTATCATCATTTTTCATTATAGAGTGTAATTAAACTAACTCCTAAAATTATACATGTTTAAAAAAAACTGATAAATAACTTGTATATTAAAAAACCTTTTCTATCCATAATATTTAAGAAACTATTATACATGTTGTAGGAAAAGTATTTTTACAACTTTGACTCGAAATAAGATAGCTAAGTAGTATTGCTTATACATGTAACAGTAACACAGGAAGTTTCATTTGTAAGCATTTTTTTAAAATAATTTTTAATTAAAAAAAAGTTAACTTTTTTTTTAACTGCGTAGAAATTAAATTTCATTTGTTGCTATTACAATTAGCTATCTTATTCCTTTTAGGTTTTATTGCAAAGTTGTAAAGATATTTCTCACATGCCTTGTATTAATTTCTGCCCAATAGGCAGCAAAATATTTTTATGTAAATAAAGTGTACAAAATAAAATTTCACCATGGCTTTTTAGATTTTTTACACATCTACATGTTTAATGCCACTACAACCCAATTACGAAGGAAAGAGAGGAGAGGCGGCATGTTTTACATTTACATTGGAAATAAACAATTGATACGATATAAACCCCAACTTTTAGAATTTTTCACCATTTTTTCATAATAGTATACTTTATTAAAAATAATCAGCGAAATTGGTCCAAATCCGTAAATTCGACGAAAAGAAATAGCTTTCAGTCGCTAAAGAGATTTGGTTTTGTTAAATAACGTCGTACTAGAGCTACAGATTGGGCTATTGGCGACGGTTCGGGACCTATCTGTAAGGAAAGACCCGGGAACGATGCCTCGTATTTTTGAACCATGGTCAGATGACAAGGACGACACCTGAGCTGGCACCCGACGCAACCTCAATAGGCGTCAGGACTTTGGACCCCGATCAGATTTATCGTGCAGTCAGTGGCGGCTCGTCCACTACAGCAAGTACAGTCGGACTGCACCTAAATTCAGTATTATAAAACTAAAATAAGATACTTTACTAATTTTCTACTACTAATTAACTAATTTTACTAATGAAGATTAGAATTGAAAATGAAATTTCTACAGTAGTAAACAAAAACTCCGATAAATAGCAAGCCTATTACCGTAATGAACAATTCAGGAGGGGAAGAACTCCATTCAATCAAAACTGCAACCAAAAATCGAAATTCGAAATCGGCTGCATCGTTGCCATGGCAACCACTACGTAGTATGGAGATTCCTCCCCATGCTAATGCACTGCATTTGTGAGAAGGTACAGCCGAAATAATTTTTTTTGTTTTAGCTGCACTTGAGATTCGATATGCTGATTGGCTCGTCCGTGAAACGATGGGATGGGTGGGTGAAACTAGAACTTACGAGAATATCTCCGTGATGAATTTACTGTGTGCTTTTGTTTCAGGACATGGTCCTGCTGTTGTTTTGTTATTTAAGTTAATATTAAAATTGACTGATTCGCATGTTTAAAAGAAAGGAGAGGATTGCTTTAATTTTCAAAAAATAAGTAAGTGTTTTCTGTTTTTGTCGCATGTTATCATTTCATAAAAATTTAAAGGAAACTTTGATTTGAGTAATAAATAATAAAGAATTTCCGTTCATGTATGGGTTTTGGAAAATAAGGGGGAAGGGGGGGGGGGGGGGGAATTCACATGATTTCGGCTGCACTAACGTTTTCGACCACGGGCCGCCACTGTCGTGTACCAGTCGCGTATACACGCCAGTGTAATTTGTTGGATGTTCTGGACGACTTTCTAGTATTTTTATAGTGAAGCTGGCAATCCTGATTACTGACTGAATTCCTTTTTAAATAAAAACGGCAAAATATAGAAAATATAATATTATATAGTATATATTATACTTCGCCGCCAAAGAGGACTTTCGACTTATAATATATATTAATGTTTATGCATGTTCGTGCATAGCCGTGTTCTTATTCGTACATTTGGATAATTTTTTTTATAAAGAATGTCTCTACTTGTGATTATTGCATTTATCACAAGTAGAGACATTTCTAACAAAAAAGTATTAAATATATGAATAAGAACACGGCTATTCACCAACATATGCATAAAATTAATATATATTATAAGTCAAAAGTCCTTTTTTGGCAACTAAAAGCTTGTTTTATTATTCTGCATTCAATTATCCGGAAATCTTAATTAACCGAACATTTTTTTTAAGAAAATCAAATTTAGACATAATAATAGTTTTTATATAAGTTAAGTAAAAATCCAACTTTGAATTGAATATTTAAAAAAAAAAAATGTCCGGCTTTCAAAAATGCCGTGTTTCACGTGCATTAGAATGGACTTTTTACAGTTAATAGTTTTTTAAATCTCGTTTTAATATTTCCCAATGAAATAGTCAAATTCAGTTAATTTTTTATTGAACTAATGTACGACCGAGATTATCGCACTGAATCATACAACATATTTTTTTTTGTATGAAAATTATCGAGATAGTGAAATTTCGTCCATTCATCTTATTCAAAAAATAAAATGGGAAGGAAATTAGAAACTTGACCGTCAATGCAAAATCCGTTCTATTAGTCAAACCCATTTCGTGACATCAGTAGAGTAGAGGGAAAATAATTGTCTTGGGAAATTATAAAAGTGGTATATACTGTATAATTTCGAGATTAAATGACTTTCATTTTTCTTCATTTATTATTCAACCTTAAACCTCAAGTTTCATCACTCGATTCTTAAGTCGAAATAATTTTTCTAATTTATTGTTCCAGAGAGTCAAATTCTGCTCATTTAACAATGTCCTTGGATTTTTTTTAATTATTAAGTTTTAAAGGGAATAATTATTTTCGTATTGTGCATTCGTTCGAAGTGGAATAATTCATTCTGAATGAAAATTAGAAATGCATTAATAAATTTTCCATTTGCCGATAGCGTACTAAATTATCTAGTCCACTGAAATATCTTTAGAATTAAACAGACTTTTTCCGAAGTGCTTCTAAATCAGCGTATCAAGTTATCATATTTCGCTCTTGTATACTTTCAATTGATTACATTGGTACGAAATTTAATGTATTAATTAGGAGCGACGCCTCGCGTCCTTATGTTTGACGTCACGTAGCGATTTTTTTTATCTCTTCAGAAACACCAAATGTAGGAAACTCGATGCCTTGCTTACCCATAATGCGCCTGAAAGGCAATTGAGTAAAATCATAATGCGTCCCTTTCATCTGAAGGGCGCCAATTACCTCGCGGAAGTCCCACCGAAATCCTACGCATGACGGATTTTGGAATGTACACACGACTTTATTTTGATTTTTCTTTTGCAAGTCCCATTCATTCGTTCAGTTCAACTGTCTCCGTACGGTTTTCAAGGCGGGCACTCTCGCATATAACGCAAGTTCATCACGTTTCTCGCGTCACCTTTGTACTTTTCCCTGATTATCGCAACTCTTGGAAGAAAGTTTTTTTTTTCTGCAGTTTTTCCCTTTAGCTCTCTTTGATTGATAACAACAATGCTGTGACAGCAGCAGTCGACGTGTATGAGGATACTTCACGCAATGCTCCGAGACCGCGTTAGTTTCGTAGATGAAGCGTGTGTCTGTTGCACCACCTCAGCGGATTTGTAAAGCTTTGACTGTTGTGAATCCTTTCATACCTGCATGCTAAGCTGATATTTTGGGAATATTATGTGATTCTTATACATACTTGCGCTAGGTGGTTCAAGTTGGATTACTGAACAAACGATGTATTGTTGCTATGTAACGAACGAGACGTTAAGCAAATCGGTAAGTTGTTGAAATGCTTTATTTAAAATGTAATTTTCGACCCTGATTGCATGTTTTTTAACATTCTACTTTGTAAAGAGGTTCTAATCCCATTATAATTTTGAAAGCTGAGGTGTGAATCTTTGTAATTCAGAAATTGAGTAAAAGGGTTTGTCTTAATTTACAATTCTTAATTTAAAAGCTAATAAATATCTGCAAATGTTTTCCTTAATTATTTACACGCTTTTAATTATATTAGTTGCATTTTTTTGTGGTTAATAAAAAATACATCTTGATACTTACAATGATACATTTCGGCTGTTTTTGTCGATTACTATTGTATATTTGTTTCGTTCAAGGTTTTAAAGCAATCCTATTCATTAATTTATGTATTGCATCATAATAAATCATGATTTAACACATTCAAAAATTCAGCTCCTAGAATGTAAAGTGGCACGTTAAATCAAATATCACATCGCCAACTGTCTCGCGTTGCTTGCGATCAATTCAACTTTATTTTCCCTATATAACAAGATTTAGAATTTTGTTTGGGTTCAATTTAAAATCGAGATATCAATTTCAAAACTATAGTATTAACTTTTTATACAATTACTTTCAAGCATGTTGTGCTTTCTTGCCTTAAAACTGAGATGGGAATGTTCTATAATCGATCTTGTATATATAAAAAAAAATCCGTGATAAACTAGTTGGTACGACGACAGACCGGGCATGTGACTCTTTGGATTACTTCCCTATTACTATTCGATTCCCGCCATGTGTGAAACAATAGGGTAATCGGAAAGTTGTCAGATTCGTTCCGTTGGCCCTCTCTCATTTCCCCCAATCCCCCTTAAAAAACTTATATTTTGGCCAGTGTGTGGCCTAGTTGTAGAGTACTCTACTTATAATCGGAAGGCTGTGGGTTCGATCGAATATCATCTTTGAGAGTTAAAGTGAGCTCGTGATAGGAGAGTTGCCAGTTTCGTTCCTCGCCGTGTATAGATCCACGTTAAATCTGTCGTGATCTGTACGTCGTCATGTCTGTTTCGGGTCTTCAGGTGTTGTCTTTGTCATCTAACCATTGAATGATTTATTAGAGTAAAATTGTACAAATTAAAATCGTAATATATCAATTTTGGAATCATAGTAAAATATAATATTAAATAACACACTAATAAATCAATACTTGTATGTAAGAATGGAGTGTCTGTCTGTGGAATCGAACAAAACCCCTCATTTTGAGTCTGTCTGTCATTCTGTCTGTTTGTCCGGATTTAACTCAAAAACTACTGCACGGATTTTTATGAAACTGGCACCATTTGAACAATATTTCCTTAGTTTAAAATCTGCACTTTGTTTCATGCAGATATCTGCAACCATTTAAAAGTTATAGAACATTTTCTCTAACATTACTCCTATGGGAAATTTACATCTCGATCTTCCCTTCATGACATTACTGTTAAAAATCACCTTGACGACCAAAAATATTTTTCGACAATACTAGGATAAACGATTCATTTTGATTGGCTGATGAGTAAATGTTGCTAAATAAATGAAAAATGTCGCCAAATGAATACAAATTTTCACCAAATGAATAAAAATGTTGCCAAATGAGCTAAAATAAAGGTCCTATATCCGAAGAAAGAAGATAAACCAGCTCTTTCGACTAACGCCATGTGTATTCATGTGCCGAACAACTTAACTTTATGACAATAGTGCTATTTGTTACGGAGTGAAATATTACTATGGTGTTGAAATGGGCCACCCTAAAAGTTTAACTTAAGATTTTTATATTTATACCTACATGTAGCTTATTTTTAAATTTTCACCTCAAAATCATATTGAAATTCAAAAATGAATATTTCATAATTAATTTTTATAAGAAATAGTGTCCGTAAATATTGACCCATATGAAATTATGTTAAAAAACGGATATATAGACTTCGGTCGCCAATTGGCACAAAAAAAAAAACTTCACCAAATACGATAAATTATTTCGATTTGGAAGAATGCAATATTTTTTTTATATATGTAATGGCGACGCCAATATTAAAACTAATGAATGTGAAGTTTACTACATGGGTTTATTGTCAGTACAGGGTTAATTTTTATACAAAAAATCAGCAATGAAAAAAAAAAATAAGGAATTTTTATTTCACAAAGAAACATTTTACAAAAACATCAGTTTCAATAGCAGTCGCAATAGCATGCAAAGTCGTGAACATAAAAATAGATTTAGGTATCTCAAAAAATATTCAAAGTAATTTAATAAATCTGGATTTTGATAAAGTTTATTTTTCACAGTGCACAGAGAGTGCGATGGCTACGCTGACAAGACAAAATTGCGCAGCTCTTATTTCTCAAAGTGACCACGAGCAACGCCGGACCATATTGCTAGTACATAATAAAAACGGTACTCCACAAAATTAAAACCTTAATTTAGGACTAATTTGATTGGAGTTCTGGAAAAAAAATATTTCCTTATAGGAAAAGCAGTATGGCTTCTGAAAGTTAAATTGCACTTCCAGTATAAGAAAGGGTAAAATTAAGATATATTAAGGTACTATTTGCATTTGTTGACAAGTTCTGTATTCTTACAACCGTTGCAACTAAAACGATGCAATTAATGATAAATCTGTTAATCTAAAAAATCTGTGTAGACGGAAGAGTTATTTACTGACTGAAAGCTGAGGAACAATGTGAAAAATCTTGTTTAATGTTCAAACCAGAGACGATTTCTTTATCGAGAAGCATTGAATATCTTTTTGTCCTTTTCCAGGGGCGGCTTAAGGTCCAAGCGACACAAAGAACAGTTTGGGGAGGGCGCCAAATTTTAGTGAAATATGAAAATATATAAATGATTTGAGTTCAAAATTTTTCAACATTAGACATTTTTCTTGATTTGCATTTTTAATTAATATATTATCAATAAAATACTTAATCTATATATATAAACGGCAAATTTGTTACTTTTACTTTATATAGGAAAAGTAAGCTATTTTTGTTCCGATCGAACGTATTTAAGGGGGTGCAAAACCTCTTTTTCGATGTTAGTAGTGTGGGGTTCACTTCATATACCCGATACTCCAGCTTAGGCTGGTGTGATCACTTTAGCCTGACTGACAGAGTGTTGGCGTAGCAAGCAGAAGTTCCTTGGTTCGATACCGAGTGTAGCCAAATCGTTTTAGTGCTACGGTACCAACGTTAGTTTGGGAATCTATTAAAGTATGAATGTTAATCAACGAGAGTATCGTATGCATATCCACATTATTGTACATCCAACTTCTCCATATTATCAACCTTGCGGGACCTTGCTAATAAAATTTCGTTACAAATTGTAACTTTTAATACTGTGGTTCCTTCTGATGGGTGACAAATTAAGAATATTATTTATTTCGCTTATAAATATTGTATTTGTATCTATTTTGTAACTTATTTCCTTCCCGTGCGTAGAACGGGTATTTCAGCTAGTTACTTTATAGAGGTTATATAGCTTGGATTTTATTTTATTATGTGAAAATCCACTCTTGCCCTGCAGACCAATTATTTGAAAATTAAAAATTTTGTACATTTTATTGAAACCAAAGCAGGGTTTTTTTTAGCTTACAAAGTTAAATATTTCGATGTTAAAAAATAGGACCCAAGTTTAAAATTGGCTAAAAAAAATTATGTATATAAGTTAGGACACCAAAATCATGTTCGCTTGTGTCACAAAAATTATTTTAGCTGTCCCTGTGCTTTTCGAATTATTTATATTGTTTCGAAACACTTGAAATAATTGAAAAGTTTTAAACGTAAGAAGAAAGGAACCATATTGGTTTGTCAAAGAGCTCAATTACTACTGTCATAATCTATGCCATTTATCTTGCTGTCAAACACATTTCTAATAAAAATTACAATCATGATAATATATTCTGACTCCAAAAGTGCGCTGGATGAACTTCAAAATTCCTCATATAAGTCGCACCCTTTTATTCTCTTAATTGCAAGCTTCCTACGTCAATTAAAAGACAGTAAATTCAAAATAAATTTCTGTTGGGTTCCGGGTCATGTTGGCTTTCGCGGTAACGAGATGGCAGATGACGCTTCCAAGACTAGCATCTCCATGTACGCTCGCCTGTGTGAGGAAAATCATCTTGGCGCGATAATTGTTCCAGCTTTGGCGATATTGATAAGTTTAGTATTTCGCAACCCTGCTCTTCTTAAATTTCCCGATGTTAAACTGAGCTGTTCATATTCAATTATGGCAAACAGAATGTGACATCGAAATTATGAACAAATTACACTTAATATCTCCTTTAATAAATATACCTGTTATATCCCTACCGAGCATGAGATGGGTTATACTTTCACTCCTCCTCATTGTCATACTAGAAGAACTCATGCGCATCTTCTGCTGGTAGAAGATTAACCCTTGACAAGTGCAATGTTCAAATAACCGTTAAGCCTATTTTAGTATCCTTTACACTGAGTAGACTTGTTATTTTTAACAATTTGAATCCTACTATTCAACACATTTTGTCCTGTCCTCCTAATCGACAATGGCACAACATAGCCTTAGCTGCTCTTACGCCACTAAACACAACCAACCTTTTCGAATTCCAGACAATCTACTCACCTGCTCGTAGAAACTTTCTTTCTTATTTATGTTTAGGGCCTCCAGTTGCCCAGTGGATAAAGGCGTTCGGCTAGTAATAAGAGGATTGCGAGTTCGAGCCCGACTGATGGACTTGACAAAGAAAAGTAAAAATGTAGTGATCTTGCGATCGGAGGGTTGCCAGCTTCGCTACTAAAATACTGGGAAGTCGTCTAAAAATATCCAACGAATTATACTGGCGTATATACGGGACTGATGCACGATAAATCTGATCGGGGTCCAAAGTCCCGACGTCTATTGAAGGCGTTGGGTGCCAGTTCAGGTGTTTCCTCGTCATCTGACCATGGTTCTAAAATAACGAGATGTGTATGAATGTGTGTGTGAATGTGTATGTGTTCCCGGGTCTTTCCTTCGAGATTGACCCCGAACCGTCGCCAATAGCCCACTGTGCAGCTCTAGTGCGACGTGAATTAACAAACCAACCAACCTAACACTGCAACAACCCTGAGCCCCAAAAAAACTGTCAATTATGTCATTGGTCCTTCTTGTTACAAGTACAAGCCAACGTGACAGGAGGAGAGGGAATGTACAAAAGGGTGAAAAATAGCGTGACATAACAAATGAACGCTCTCAAAAGTATGTTAAAAAATTGTGCACCTACAACTCATTTAATTCGTGGGAAGAGACGCAAAACTTTTTATTGTTCACTAAATAAAATAGATCGTATCTCTTTAGCCGTTAGAGGTCGCTGATCAGATAAATTACTCTATTGTTTTCCCGACTCATTTGGAAACATACGAGGGTTTTCTATTGTATTTTTCCATTGTTAGTTTTCATTTGTATGTATCTAGTAAAGCACTATCTTTCGAAATTTAAGTAAAGAAGTCGTTAACTATCTTCATGTGCTGCCTAACAGCATATTCAAAATAGAATGATACATACACCGTCATGTACGGCGGTTGTGATTAGAATTTTTTAAAGTTTGAAGTTATTTAACCCTTACGTGTAGCCATGCGGTCTCTGTGACAGCTAGCATGTAGCATTTACCGGGCATCTCCACTTAAGGGTTAAAAGTCATTTACAATTTTCACATTACTTAGATCTAGGATTTAGCCTATTCGCGCACTAAAACATTAATTACAGTGCAACTTTTGTCGTTTTCAATAAAACCCATTGTTTTATATGCGATCCACGCACTGTCAATTTTTTATTGGGTACAACTAAATCACGCTGTTAACTGTTATTTAATTTATTTAATTGCATTTATTTCTGCCAGAACGAAAACTTCATATAAGTAAAAAATTTATTCATCTTTTCTACTCTATTCGTTCCTCTACTTTACCATCCTCAGTTCCATAATTAAAACTACTGCTGATGCGCATAAAATCTTAAATGTTGACTTACATGACTTTTTATGTAGAGTAATATTTCTTCAGCTCAAATATATTGTATGTAACGATTTAGAGCAATAAATTAATGATTTATTAACCCTGCCGGGATCACACTGAGCTAGGCAGGCTCAGACTTGGAACAACAAGATAATGCATGAGCCCGGCAGAGTTAATACACGTTGAACCAAATTGGTTTTGTAAATCGCTATTTATAAGTAAATATAAGGTCTTTTTTGGAACTTACCACTGGGATCTCTTTACAAATTGTGTTGTCATCTATAGTAAATCCCTGATCAAATAATACGATTACACAATGCAGTAACAGGCTCTTACAATAGAATAAATTGTTGCAACACATAAGGATGTGTTTAGTAATATTTTATCTTTTAATCTAATTTTGATTGGTCACTAGCAGCCGATAAAAAATGATGTTCAGCAAATCTCGAATTTTAGTCATTTTCCATTTTCGGTACGTGTTTTAACCCAAAAAGGGGACAATTAAAATGTTTCCAAAAATCAAAATTGCGTTTTATGATTTTCTTTTCGATTACGGATGTTAGTCAAATATTTAAAAGCGCAAATACAGTGACATCAAAGGTGATGTTCGATTCAGATGTGCCCAAAAAGAGAATTTTATATCTTGTTTTTTTAACTAGTAGTCCTCTAAAATTGCTTAAATTGTTTAGTTCTGAATCGAAATGATAACGTTCGTTGCCCTTGAGATTAATATAGGTAAAATGCATAGATATTTTCCGAGGGTACAGAAGCTTTAAAAATTATTTTTTTCAATTTTATAAAAAATTTGCTAAGAAGTAAAGAAGTTTCAGAGTAAGTGACCACAGCTGAAGTAGAAGATGTCGGTACCAAAACATCAGATTTGTTTTACTCTTCCTAACATTGGATTTTTCTTTCCATTCTCTTGCTAGTCCAAAATGATAGTTTTCAGTCATTATTATCGATTTATCGCCGAAACAGATAGTACAACAAAGGTATTTTCGTTCTATAGTAAGAAGTTTCATTGATTGAAAAGACCTTTAAGTACTTCTATGCATAATGTTAATTTTAAATTATTTTACGTTATGAAAAGCTAGTAGTTACAGGGGTAATATGCTTCAACAGGCTCCCTGCATCGCCACCAAATTCGTATTTAAAATGCAATCTGCATTTTTATCTCCTGAAGTGCTAGTTCGAGCCCGTGCGGTGGACTTGACAAAGAAAAGTAAAAACGAACGTAGTGATCTTAAGATCGGAGGGTTGCCAGCTTAGTTACAGAATTACTAGAAAGTCGTCCAGAACATCCAACAAATTATACTGCCGGGAATACGGGACCGTGCACGATAAAGTTGATAGAGGTCCAATGTCCTAACCTGTTGAGGTTACGCCTGGTGCCAGCTCAGGTGTTGTCCTCGTCATCTGACCATGGTTCAAAAATACGAGGCAGCGTTCCCGGGTCTTCCCTTCGAGATAGGCCCCGAACCGTTGCCAATAGTCCACACTGTTCAGCTCTAGTGCGACGTTCATTAACCAAACCAAACTTGAAGTTGTAAAATAACTATTTTCAAGTATGTTGCGTACAGACGTAAGAATGTGTAGGTGGAGAAGAGAACGTAGGGTAAAGAAATTTTTTTCATAATTTAATTTATGTGGCTTCGATACGCGTCATTCCAGTCATACAAAAGGTGCTGAGTTTGAATAATATGCTAGCTAGCATGTTCGTTGGAATTCGAAACTCACGTTAGGCTCGTTCTACATGTACGTGATAAACGCGTGCATTTTTTTGCGGATGGTTTTGCGATTGGTGGATACAAACCACCTGGTTTGTATGTTCCAATCGGAGAACCATCTGCAAAAGCTCGACACGTTTATCACGTCCGTGTAGAATGGACCGTAATTAGTAGATGTTGGCCTTTTTTAGCCGAGTATCATACCTACGATGAACAGGTCTGCTCTAACAAGTTGAGCTACCCACTCACCTTTCCGGTTTTAATAAAAAAATAGTATTCTGGCTTCACTTGTATTTAGACATGAAAATACTTTATAAACTTAAGTGAATTTTTTAAGAGTAAAATTATTTCTTTAAAATATTTATATTTAATGTTTTTTCTTATGTATTATAACATCAAATAACTGAACCATTTATATTATGTTACATTTTTTTTAGCCATTTCATATATGTACCTTGTAAAAAAGATATGTAACAGATTGCTATGTACAAATTTCTAAATTTAATAGTTTCTGCTAGAATTGTCATATAGAACAAATCTTCACAAGTAACTGTGGTGTGAACTTATATCCTAGTGAGAAGTGTAAATAGATGCAAATGTAGTGCCTCTTTGTGGAGATATAAGACTAATATGAAGTCAGTTTTTCAGAAACTGCAAACAAAAAATATTCAAAAAAATCATTGATTTGAGAAAGATTTTTTTTTAGTGTCCTGTGTATTTTTGAACACATTTTCATGAATCTACCATTTTAGTGTTTCTAAAAATTAAGTACAATGAAAGTAATTCTTTATTTGATGTTGTTGTTTTATTCCTTTTTAGGTTTGCATTAAAGAAGGCTATCTTCTGAAGCAAATTGGATCATTTCAGGTAAGATAAAACGTTATATGAAAATATTTGTTGTAAAAAAATTTGTTGTTTAAAATTTAAAAATAATGTAAAATTTAAAAATATATGAAAATATTTTTATAAGTGAAGAATTAAATAACAATAATATTGTAAAATTATATAAAAATTGTGGTATACTAAATAGAGTTTTATTCTTGCTAAAGAAACATAGATCTTGAGTATGCATTGTCTTTAGTTAACTATAATTTTAGTTTACAATTGTTTTGTGTGAACAGTTTAAAAAGATTTTGAATCTTTCGCCCTTTCTATGAGAATGTGTACTTTTTTTTTTTTTTTTAATGTCTGCTTTTTAGGTAGCCATTTCTTGCATAATCTGTCAAATTTGGTGCAATTACTTCAATTTTTAAGTGTTCACCATTCAATTTCTCCCACTTTAGCCATCACTTTTTTCATAATTTTTTTTTTTTTTTATCAATTTGTCAGTTTTATTTATAAATTAAATTATTTTCATTTACCTCCACAGTAATTTATGCATTGTTATAATCCAACAAGGAATTTGTCTTTTGTTATATTTTGCTTTTCTCTTCTATAAATGTTATAATGAGCATAACTCGAGCAGACCTGCATGTCATTTAATGTATTTATTACTGATCTGATAAATTTGCATTTTACTGCATAATTAGTTTGAATAAATATCTATAATCTCCAACTTAAACTTTTTCTATTTAATTTTGAAGATTTTAATATGTATTTTCTGAATTCACGTATACTGGACTAACTGCACACTAGAAACTTTTAGTTGCTGAAATAGAAGACTATGATATAATGAAACACACCCACATATGAACATAGCAAATATTTTATTTAATGCATTCTAGTATATGCTTACCTATGGCAACTTTTAATTGATACAATTAATTGCCTGTGATTGAAGTTGCTATTGCATATGACTTGTGAATGTATGGAGGCTCCAGATACAGCAAGCACTGCGGCCGGTGGTCTATTGTACTCTGTCTCCTAAAAAGAAAAGAAATTATTGATCACTTAAGAAAAGAGACCCGAAGTTCAGCAAAAACTTTTACTGTTAGTGCTAACCATATTGTTATTAAGCTAAGAAAATGTTTTTAAATATATAAAAGTAGTTGTAATTACATCAACATTCTTCTTCTACCACATAAAATCCTCATTCAATTCAATTTATATATGGTTAAATAGAAGCATTGTGATATTTAATAACAAAGCTGCATATTTCTCAATTTTTATATATTAACTGAGTTTTTGACAGTAATATCTAAAAATTTTGTGTCAAGCTGTCACTAGTATTTTTTTTTAAGTTAGCACAAATTTGATGGTTCTCTCGTATTAAATAAACCTTTATTTCAGCGATGGAAAAGGAGATATTTCAAAATTAAACCTCGCAAATTATACTTTGCAAAAGATAGTAAAGTAAGTTTTTTGTGTTATTATTGTTGTTTTTTAAATATTTTTCTATCTGCATATGTCTTGAATTATCATCCATCCTTAAAGTAACTTGAATTTTAATTTTACAAAGAAACAACTTTTTGTAGTTGAATTTAAAAGAAGGGAATTATATTTCTCTCATCACTTTTAATTACCTATAATATAAAATCTTTTTTTAATATATTACTCAAATTCTATGAGATATATATATTCTTTTAATGCAATTACATAATCATTGATAGTTTTATACCATACCTGTGTCTCTTTTAACTTATTTTTTACTAATCTGGTAAATTTGCATTTCACTGTGATTTGGCGATATGGAGGGATTGGAATTTAACAAGGTGAATAGGAGTATAAATCATAGATTCAAGTTATACAAATCACAGCTGAATCGGGAGGGTAGATTACAACAGTGTAATAGGCAAATGATATAGTTTGCCTGAGTATGTTAATTTTACATTAGCAGGATAGAAGATGGGTTTAGTTAGACAGGGTCAACCTTGCAAGGAGCCTGTAGTTGGTCGACATTTATTTATATTTGCTTTGATGTTCATCATATCGCCATTGTACCTTTAAGAAATAACTTGAAGTAAATGGGAACTGTGCTAGTTGTATGTTGGGAGAATTTGTTCATTATATTTTCTCGTATATTTAATGTATTATTATGTGTTTAATATAAAAATATCAAACACATTGGAATGAATATGTGGAAAGTTACTAACTTTCGACTGGCATTGACAAATTGCTGAGAACAATAAATTAACTTAAATTAACCAGAGTTATTTAATGCAATTTTATCTAAATATTTGTCTGTGTTTAAGCTAATGATTTGAATTACGAAGTTAAGAATATCAAATTTAAAACTGTTTTGAATCCGAATCCATTTATTATGAAGGGCTTTTCAATGTCAGATAAGCATTATCAGAATGGCATCATTTGCTTATAAAAATCATTGAAGCTATTTACTTTTTTTTCCTTTGAATAATTTTTAGAATTGATTGGTATAGATTTACTGACTGAACAATGGTCATTTCAACTTTCAAAACAGTCATTAAATATGTAGCAGTTTTTGATTGTTAGATACCAATTTTGCAAATAACTGGCAATCAAACTCAAATTGATTTAGTATTAAAATATCATTTCAATGCGAGAATAATTTATAGGAATAAAGAACACAAAATTATAATATATTTTCATACTTATAAGAGTTATTGAAAGGCAGGTTGCTTATATATTAATAGATTTTTAATACTTTAACAAAAATTATAATAAAATAAATATTTTGTGAAAAAATAGTTTTAAAATTTGTATGAAATATTAGTTTTAAAATTTGAATAAACACCTGAATGTTATATTTAATTTTGTTTAAACAAGCATATTTTTTGTAAAAACAAAAATTTATTTGTAAATTATCCATTTGTAATAAGTTTTTTTTTTTAATTTTATAAAACCTAACTTATAAATACTGTTTGTACAATAACTATTTTATTTCAGGATTGTCAGTATAAATATTCTAATTTTTCTGTTCTCACTTTTTTCAGTCTGGAATTTTTGAAGAAGTAGATCTTACTGACTTGAGCATTGCAGAATGTAGTATAAAAAACGTAAATCATAGCTTTGAGGTATGTAAAAATTAATTTCTAAAAGGATTTTAATCTAATTTGTCATATTTTGTATCCTATCTTTTAAAATAAATTTAATTAAACTCTATTCTATGGGAACATTTTTAAAAAATAAATTTATTTAGTCATTGATTTTTTGTAAAGGCATTTTTTATAACATTTGCATTATAAATGCCTAAACACCTAAAGATTTCAATTATGTGTTTATTTAGTATATATACTTATAAACCTATTTTTGGTGTAGGTGATTACACCATTCCAAAAATTAATCCTTTGTGCCGAGTCTCGCCGAGAAATGGAAGACTGGATCACTGCTTTCAAGAATGTTAGTAACAAAGACTTTTATGAGGTTTGTAAAAGTTTCTCAAATATTTTTCATCCTACCATTTTTATAGTAAAGCTATTTTTAATTGCACGTATTAACCAAATAAAATTAAATAAATCTTTACTTTAAATTATGAATGTGTCTACTTTTAACTTACTATAGTGCAGTAGACCACGTTCGTTAATGGACCAATTTAAACAAATTGCATACTTTCTCAAAGTCTTGAGGATGCTTAATATATTATTGATTAATGTCAACTTTACTCTTTTATTTTAAATTAACTTAAAATGATATTGGATATTACTTAACAGAAATTTTCATTGTTGCAGTCAAAAATGGATTATATATTTTATGCC
The DNA here is from genome assembly GCA_963932185.1 of Troglohyphantes excavatus. Classification (NCBI taxonomy): domain Eukaryota; kingdom Metazoa; phylum Arthropoda; class Arachnida; order Araneae; family Linyphiidae; genus Troglohyphantes; species Troglohyphantes excavatus. The sequence continues at coordinate 48,343,453 of OZ010669.1, forward strand.
TGAATATATATAGTGCCAGTCACTTTTAACAATGTTGTATAAATTTTGATTGACTTGAAAAATTACTTCTTGCATTATTACTAATGAATGGGATTTGTCAACTTAACAAATAACTTTTGAGCCTCAAGGTAGCCCTCCAGTTCAGAAACCATATTTATTCAATATACATTAATTCAACAAAAGTTTAAACATCAAAGAAATATTTTAAGCAAAGTATAGCATATTTTCACTTGTATACGCTTAATGTCACTTTTATTTAATATAATACATAAAATAGTTTTGAAATATTAAAAAAAATTAATTGATATAAATTTAAAATGGCAATGCGGTGTCATGTCATCGAATAGGTTCTAGACTTAGTTATATAGTAAAAGTAATACATATTAACAAAATCCAGACTATTCTAAATTTTTGTTGCATATATTGAAAATAATGTTATTTGTGTACATTTTCAGGGAACTGACAACCAAGAATTTTTATCAGGTCAACATAACTGGTGCATAACAAATCATGCTCGACCAACTTTTTGTAATGTTTGCCGCGATGCTTTGCCAGGTGTAAGATCTACAGGCTTATCTTGTGAAGGTAAACATTATGTACTGATATTCTTTTAAATGTATATGTAATACTTAGTTCTAATAAAAATGACTTAAAAAGAGATGTAAAGTTAAATTTTAAATAAAGGAAGTTTTATTAGAACACTAAACAATAATATGTAGTCTTATTCTTGCCAAAACTTCAAATTTTCATGTTCAGGTTTTGTCAATAGTCAAAAAGTTTAAGATAGAAGGGAAAATACCAAAAGATTTAATAAAAAATTTGTGAAAACTATTATTTATACTGCTAATTACTGTTTTATTAGAATGGAGCCAAATGTAGGAAATGTGTATTAAATTTATACTATCCAGTAAATATATTGTTTTTAATATGTATCCATTATATATTGTGTCTAGGTTGAAATATTACATATTCAATATCTATGTTGCAATTTATTTTTAGTTCTATGATCCTTCAAAGCAATTTTTTTTCTCTGAATTAGTTTGTAAATTTAAAGCCCATAAACGTTGTGCCATAAAAGCTCCTAGTAATTGCAAGTGGACCACTCTATCTTCTGTTGGTAAAGACATAATAGAAGATGAGGATATAGTAAGTGTCCCACTTTATACTATTAATGATAATTTAAAATTAATTGTTTCCAGATGTATATTTATTTCAAAAGTAAAGTTCTCATCTCTTAATGTCCTTAACACATTTTTAAATCTTTGTTGGTGTTTTTAGTATTTTTTATTATCATAAAATTAATCTTGAAATCAAGTGTTGAAACTGTTCCAACTGCACAAAATTGGGACTTTTAAAGTGATAATGTTAACATTTAAAGCTTTTCACCCTTATAGGTGTAAAAACTGGTAAATGTTTTATGTAAAGTAAATAAATTAAGTATTTTCTTAATGGTTAAGAAATTTTATATTAAATTTACATTGTGTAATTGCTTTAAAATAATTTCTGCAATTAAATATCTTTTCAGTTGAATATTTTCTGCATTCAGCTTCTCCTCATAATTGCATTTGTTTTTTTATAGAATTTAGCCATGCCTCATCAATGGCTAGAAGGAAATTTGCCTGTGAGTGCTAAGTGTAGTCTCTGTGATAAAACTTGTGGAAGTGTGTTAAAATTGCAAGATTGGAAGTGCCTATGGTGTCGAGCTTTGGTAAAATACCCATTTTTTTTATTGGTTTCAGATTATTTTAAATTGATGTTAAGTGTTTTAATTTTATGCTATGAATAACTTCTCAACTAAGGACTGACTATTTTCTTTTCATTTTTTTGATTTTATTAAATACTTTAAATTTCTACATTCAATATTGATACCTAATACTGAAATATTTACTCTTGTATAAATAGTTTTTAATATGCGACATTAGAATTATAATTGACAATTCATATTGTGGGCTTGGTTGAAAAAATACCCATGTCACAAATGTTTTTTAGATTTGTCTTTTGAAAGAGCTATATGACTATTGATTTCAATATATTACAGTATTTTATTTCTCAACCACACTCGTTATTGACTTGGGAATATTTTCCTAACAATTTACTTTAGTTCTATGCAGTACATTAAAAACAAAAAAAATGTACAAATTGATTTGAGAATTTTTCCACCAATCTGGAGATATGTTCAATAAAAAAAATTATCCCCCCCCCCCCTTTTGCATGAAGGAATTTTAATATTTTTAATCACATATAAACAATAATAAAATTTTATATCTGCTTGGAACAATACAAGTATGAAATTTGAGGAAAGCATCCATTTTAAGGAGAAAAAAACCTTTATATAAACATTTCAAAATTAAGTGGGATATTCTTAAACAGTTTTTTGAATATTTTCACTTTATACAGAAAATTTGGTCAAATGACATTAAATATTTACTTGTCACTTTACTACCTTTGTGTTAAAAAAATTCTTGAATAGCATATTTAAAATTTGATATTTAAATTGAAATCTAGATTTTATGTTGGAAAAAATTTTGTTTCTTTCAGTTTTATTTTTGTAACATGGTATATCTTTTCCCCCAGGTTCATCATGTGGCATGCAAGGCTCAATACCCCGTGAAGTGCCCCCAAGGGGTTTGTCGTGCATCAATTGTCCCTCCCACCTCCCTCCATAGGTATAAATTTGCTTAGTTTAGGTACAAATAAATTACATTTTCGAATAATATTTAATCATATGCTTAATATGGATATCTGAACTGTAATGCTTATGTCAGTAGCATATTTAAGATAAAACTTGTTGTATGTAAATGCCTTCATTATCTGAAATTCCAAAAAAAAAAAAAAAAGATTACAATGCATGCAAAATTTTAAATTTATAGGGGGAAAATAAAAAAATAATTAATCTAAAATTGAATTATTTTATAAATGTCGTTTTAATGAAAAGCTATTTACCATTATTGTCATGACTATTCAAATTTTCCACCGTCTGGCTTTTAAGTACAAAAGTTACTTTGACTAAAAAGCTAAAATTTGGAAAGTTATGGAACAAGCATGTTGGGTAAAAATGTATTTCTCCATTTCTAATCATACTTCGGATAAATGCAATTTTAAACCGCAGAAGCATTGATTCTTTTAGAATATCAAAGGGAAGAAATGGCACTTTTAAAATGGCTATCCTGTAAATTTACAGAAATATAAATATGGCTCTAGGTATGTATTGCTAGCCATAATGTATCTACTGAAGCAATAAGGAATATGCATTGAATGCACCTGATTTTCATTACAGCATTGGCAATGATGAATCTTGGGAGGCCACCTGTCCTCTGGGTTGCAGTCCACTACTAGTCTTTGTGAACTCAAAGTCGGGTGACAACCAGGGAGTCATGTTTCTCAGGCGATTTAAACAGCTGCTCAATCCTGCCCAAGTTTTTGATCTTATGAATGGAGGTCCCCGCTTAGGGTAAGGCTCTTTAAGAAATTATATTTTCCTTAAATTACCATAGATTAAAATTTCCTTAACTACCACCCCTTTTTTCAAGGGCGGATCCAGAGATTATTGTTAGGGGGGGGTATTGCAGTATATTGTTATCATGAACACCAAATTTGAGGCGGTTATATTGTTATCATGAACACAAATTAAGGGGGGGGGGTATTGAGAAGTTTTAAAGAGCGTTAAACAATGCATATATATCACGATTTGCAAAAAAAATTCTTAATTCAAAATTTTTCATTGCCTAAGGGGACTTTTGAAAATAAAATCTTAGATGTTAGGAGGGGTAATTTCCCCTTTACCCCCCACCTGGATCCGCGCTTGCCTTTTTTTATAATTTAATTGCATCATAATAATCATCCCTTCCGTCTATAAAACTTTTTATATCCCACATAAGTTATCTACCAAATTCATGTTTCTTTCTCTAATGCAATAGAGTTCATGTAACTTTTTTTGCTGACTACAATTCCAGTCTGTATTTAGTCATAACTTTCTCCATAATTTTCACACAAGAATACTTTAAGGGCTTTTTGAGTGCTCCTACACGAAATGTCACTGGGCCAAACCATTTCGCATCAATGACTGATGCTCTGCTTAATATAATTGAAGATAACCCTCAAAAATCCCTGACTTTAATTATGAAAACTCTTGACAAGAGGACACACTCTCATTCCTAATGTAACCAACCCCTTTTCTGTAACAACAAGACTATCCTCTCTGGAGGAATAAACCTTTTGAACCTAACTTATTGGCCCTTCTTGCTGCACTTTTGTGAGTAACTGACCGCCTTAAAGATCATGATGCATACTAACTACTAGCTATACAACATTTACATATATTTCTAATCATAATTCTATATTTTGTTAACTACAATTATTTTATTATGTTTGCATTCCAATTTTTATCCCTTGTCTCACTTTTCATATAATCGCTACTATTGCATTTAATTAGTGTAACATTGTACATTAGCTATGCGTTCCTGAAGAATTTGGGGTATTTCTGTTGTATTAAAAATGCAGATTTTATGTATTCATAATTAATATATTACAGGTTTTATTTGGTAAAATATGCCAATAGTAATTAAGTTTTGATTGCATTGCATTACCTTAGGCTGCAAATGTTCAGGACGTTCAATCCACTCCGAGTTTTAGTTTGTGGTGGAGATGGTAGTGTCAGCTGGGTTTTGACAGAAATCGAGAAACTAAGTATGAATAAACAGGTAAAAGAATCCTTTTTTTTTTCTTGTAAGATTTTTAAATAAATATGAATTTATATGGGTAGAGCCCAGATACAAAGCAGATTCTATCCACTTTAAATATTTTGAGAAATTTAGGAAAATTCATCAAACCTTGTAACTAGTTTTGCGGCTGTAGATTCTTTTATCTTGAGATATTTTATTAGTAAATGAGAGCTTTGCTGCTTCACTATATGGTAAAAAAATTCATCTAAAGTGATGAAAAATAGCTAATAATACCCAAAACTCATTTTTATTAAATTGAAATATAACCCGTTTTGCTTTTGGTCTACTCGTATTATATACTTTTTTATTCATTTCACTCTTTGTTATAACATTTACTTTGTAATTACAGCTAATTATAATTGATAATAAATAAAAATGAGCGTTTTTTATTGCAATAGTCTGAATTTTATTCTATGAAATAGTTAATTCACTCTTTATATTGTACTCTTTATATTGTTGGTGTTCGAATGCCTTAAGCTTAAGAACTGCAGTTTTTTTTAAATAAAGATATTCTTATAGCTGCTTCCTTTAAAATAATATTGAATGAAAAATAAAGAGATGTTGAAATTATAAAGAAAAAAGAGCCAAGTATAAGTAGTTAGTATGTATATTTATAAGAATTAAAAAAATGTTGTTCTTAAATCATAGACTTAAGCCATAAGATGTATACACTATATAATAAAGGCTTATTACTTTAATTTACATAACAAAAAAAATCATAAATGCTTAAAGAATTTAATTGCACTTATATGAAGAACTTGTAAAGTTTACACTTATAAAAAATGACCTTATAAAGAATTTATTATTGTCTAATTTCAAATGTGGATAATAAGGTTTTATTAAATTTAAGTTTTAGGGAAGTGAACTTTTAAAACTTTTTGTTTGAATTATATATTGATTTAATTCTGTAGAAACTTGGGCTGAAATTAGTATAATTTGTTTGAATTTTAAAACATACATTTATGAATACAATACATTTTAATTTGGTTGCTGTTTCATTAAAATTAAGCGTTTATACATATACTAGTTTTCTTTAAATAGCTCTTGTTTTAATTGGATATAATATATTGTCATTTTGAGTATTTTAATTTTTTTTAAGTGGGTTTTGAAGATAGTTACAAAAGATTTTATAAAAATCTTTATCTATATATTTAAATGTCAGGTTTCCTTTATTATTGGTATCATCACTTAAAATTGTATTTTTAGTGCCAGGTGGGAGTGTTACCTCTTGGAACAGGTAATGATCTGGCACGAGTATTGGGCTGGGGTTCCTCCTGTAATGATGATGCTCAACTTCCTCAATTACTAGAAAACTATGAAAGAGCTACTGTTAAAAGCCTTGACAGGTAAGACTCGTTAATTTTAAGTGTTTCAAAATTGGGTATTAACTTGAAAGTTAGCACAGTTTATTATAGTAATGATTTTTGTTTTATTACCATTCTTTGATAGTATACTGTTATATGAAAAGTTGTTTTTAATATTTCTCTTTAAATTGTGTTGAGTTTATTAGATTTTTTTTTTATTCAAATAGTTCACATATAAATGCTTAAATCACAAAAATTATTATAGGTGAAATTAATTTCATTATATATATACTTTAGTATTTTTATCTATGTGATATACCATGGCAGTGTAGCAGTAGTTTATTTCTGTATTATAAATGTATTACAGGTGGTGTATTATGACTTACGAAAAATCAACATTTGCTCCAAGGAAAAGTTCTATTCAAGTATGTAAAAAGTAACTGAAATTATAATTAGCATTAAAAATTAAGTATATTTTGGGTATTTTTTTATCTGTAATATTATTCAATTTTAGTTTTTGCCTAATTATAATTTTTCCTACAAAGCTTTTTCAATAATTTAGAGACTGTTTCATTGCAAAAAGAAAACATTAGGAATCATTATCATATATGAGTGTTGACAATCTGTTTCCCTTTTACGCATTATTTTGCATTTGAATTATTAATAGCCATTTTCAAACTATTTATGTGAGAAATTATTATTATCATTTTTTAGTTTATGTGCAGGATTTGCATTGCTTCTAAACACAAAATGCAATTATCCAAAATAATAATCTGTATTCTTGTTTTTACCTGTTGATAAAAACCCATTGACAATTTTCTTTAAAAAAAATTCCATAGTTGATTGATAACATATTAGACTAAAAGTTGCACTTTATTTATCTAGATAAATTTAGGAATTAAAAAAGTTACAAAAAAAAATTCTATATCGACTCTACATTAAGTAATAACAATTAGTCTAAAAATAACATATTACCCTAAAACGTTTCTAAGATTGGTTTAAATTGTTTGATACAACTTAGCCATATTTGGCCCTTGTGCCATTAAACCTCACACAACCAACCAACTTAAAGCGTCACTGTTTTGAAATCTAAGAAAAAATTTTACCCTTAAAATAAATGTTTTGAATAAAGATAACTTTAAGACACATTAAGTATTTTCACAAAAAAAAAAAATTCAATATTTTTCATTATAATTTTAATTGCTTAACTTTATTAACATAAATGCCAATTTTGCTAATTGAGATATCTTTTCAGAAGATTGATGACTTGTCACCTTCATCCTCTAGTGATAATGATGATTCTGTTGACCGTTTCATAGCCACTGTATTCAAGTCTGATCAACCGTACTTAGTTATTTCTTCAATCAAGTAAGTAATAATATTCGAAATTATGAATGCGTTTCAAACAATTAAATTATAATGCTAGGTAATTTTATCTTTTCTAAATTATTTTTTTTCGTTATAGATATGGCTAAAACTAAAAATCAACCATTTACTAGAATTATTTAAAATTCCAATTGATATTTTTCTTTCTGTTTACTCTTAATATTTTCAAAATATAACAAGTTTATTGTTAAAGTAAGAGCATTAAATATGAGTGTTGTCTTTATAATAATAATATTTCTACTTTCCACAATAATATTTAAGGATTGATGGATAATGAATATAAAAGTAATATGACAACTAATTGAAAGTTGCAAAACAAATTGTGGCAGTTAAAAATGTAGTTTTCCTGTTAATCCCATTCTTAGAAAAGTGTTCTTACTCCATTAACTTAAATTAACCACTTTGAAGAAAATGGGTTATTACTAATTGATAATTTAAATGATAATCATAGTTTGTTGATCTTTAAACTTTTTATTTTAATAAGTGTGTTCTGATTTTTTTAATTCAGTTTGGGAGCTTAACTGTATGTTGATAGAGAGAAGTGGCAGGATAGCACTTATAAAATGCAATAGTTATGAAAAATATTCAGAAAGTTTTAAATATGTATGTGAGAAAAACTACCATTTTCATTTTATAACAGTCCTATAACTTTTAGTGGAGAGATTATATTGTATAAATGAATATTTCTAACTTTGACAGTTTAAAATTTAATGTGTTCTGGAAACAAACCGTGAACCCTGGTTAATAAAATAAAAGTAATAGTTTTTTTATAGTTAAATAATTCTTAGATTAATTCATTTCTATGAATATAGATATTTAATGACAATTTTATATTTTCTTTTCAGTTTTTTATTAAAAAATGGCAATAAGCTTTTGGCTAGAGTAACTGCAAAAATGAAAGAAAAATCAGAAAATGTTGATGAAGATATATGTTATAAAAAAGTTAGTACATTTTATTACTTTACCATGGCTTTATATATTTGGTTTAGGATTTTTTATAAATCATACTTAAAGTGAAAAATGTATCTGGAAAATTTATGTACAATTTAATATATTTTGAAAAATTATATATATATTAAATTATGTTACTTATAGTGTATTTTTTAAATATAAATTTGGTATTAATATTTTATATATGACTATAACACAAGTAAAATGTTACAGTTCCAATTGATTATGGAAAAGTTAGGCAAAATGTTAATATCAATGACTGCAGATGAAATTGCATCAAAACTTCTTCATGAACAAAAAATTGATGAAAAAGTAGCTGAAGCTCCAGTGTCGGTTGAATTACCAGCAGAAGTACCCCAAGGACAATCTAAAAAGGTTTACAATTTCACTAATCTATGCTATATTTTAAAATGTTTCAATAAAAAAAATTGTTAAATATAAGAAATGCCTTAAAATACAAAGGTGAAATCTTTTAAATGTATACTAATATTATACACTTTTTTTTAAAAATAATTATAATTTACTATTATCAATACAACATTCATATTAACTTTTTATTATTTGCAATTTTTTTTAATCTTAAATTTCTGTTCATTGAAACATTGTTCTTGGAAAGACTAGACATATTTCTGGCATCTCTGTTGCCAATACTTTTTCAGTTATTAAACAGGATAAATTTTAACAGTTCTATAACTAAATTAAAACTAACCTTATTTTAGGTATACTTTTTTTATTATCTTAAGCAATGTTTTTTTTTATTTGGAATGTTTACATTGCATTATAGTAAGCATTTACAGTATTACTATTGCATTGAACTTTTATTACATTAGAGGTTTTTTTTATTTTTGTCAAGAGATATGCTTTGTAAGTAAAAATTTATACCTTACTAAAATTCTACACATTTATTACACATAGCTTTATACAAATATTTTATTATACATTTCAGGTTCCTTTTGTTGAACGAGAAGCTCTAATGTCAAGGACCAATAGTTTAAAAAAGGCAGTTTGGCAAATATTTGACTGTATAGAAACAGGTATATTCTAAATGTATTGATTGATATGCACATCTAAACCTTTAAAAAACAAGATTTTATTTTGGACTACTAAATCACAATTCACATCGACATCTAATTATAATTCCAGTTGTTGATGAGCAGAATGCTGAAACAAGAGAAAGGGCCACCAGCAATAACAAAAGATCTCCTGAATTTGATAAACTAAGTAACCCAGAGTCTCCTTCCTCCGGCAATCAAGAGGAAGAAAAACTCACTAGGCCAGAAACTTTGTGGAATCCTTGGGGCTCTTCAATGGGCCAAAGCATAGGTGCCTCACTGAAAGACACTTTACAAGTCACATTGCCCACTATCCAGGGTGGGGCAAGTGCAGACAGCTCTCCGTGTCCATCCCCTCATCCCACGGCTTCTCCTCTCATGTCCGCATTCTCTTCGCCCAAGAAGGAGAAGCCTACGGTTAGACTAGCTCTGGAATTATCACCTACAACAGACATATCACATTTTTCTATTACACACTCTGGGAATGATAGTTCTTCAACAGCTTGCACAACAGGGACCAAAAGTAGTGAGTGACTATGGATTCTCTTCTCATTTTATTCAATTTTTTTTTTTATCTCTGTACTGTGATATATTATAGGTTTTGTTGACTTTTTTTTTGGTCATCAGCGATTTTTCTCTTATTTATGCTATCTGCTATCTATATATATAAATGCAAAAAACCCCCTCATTCACTCATCACTAATTCTCCAACTTCCCGTATGCCTATGAAGAAGAAATTTGGCAAATTTGTTACTTATACCTTAAATAGGAAAAGTAAGCTATTTTTGTTCCGATCGAACGTATTTAAGGGGGTGTAAAACCCCTTTTTCGATGTTAGTAGTGTGAGGTTTACTTCATATACCCGATACTCCCGCTTAGGCTGGCGTGATCACTTTAGCCTGACTGGCAGAGTATCGGCGTAGCAAGCAGAAGTTCCTTGGTTCGATACCGAGTGTAGCCAAATAGTTTATACTGCTACGGTAACAACGTTAGTTTGGGAATCTATTAAAATATGGATGTTAATCAACGGGAGTATCGTATGTATATCCACATTATCGTACAGCCAACTTCTCCATATTATCAATATTGCGGGACCTTACTAATAAAATTTCGTTACACATTGTAACTTTTAATACTGTGGTTCCCTCCGATGTGTGACAAATTAAGAATACTATTTATTTCGCTTATAAATATTGTATTTGTATCTATTTTGAAAATTATTTCCTTCCTGTGCGTAGAACGGGTATTTCAGCTAGTATTTTTATAAATGTTATGCCTTTAAAAAGTTTAAATGTTAGTTATATTGTTATTGTTAAGAGATGTGTCTTAACGTAAAGGTAATAATCCTGTAATTTTTTCATTTAACAAATATCTTGTATATTATTTCTGTAACATGGATCCCTTTTTTGACTCTTACCCACAACGAATCCTAACAAATGGGAAATCAAAAGAAAAAGATTTTCTTGAACTTGTGACGAATCATATTTTCAGAATACACCCTAGAAAGTTGTAAAGAAATAGGAAACATAGTTATTTTAAATTGAATTTTATGGATAAAAAGCATTTCTGGGAAACGGCTTGCAATTTTTTTTTTTTAAATTGCTGTCATTAGAAAATTATCATTCTTCTTTGTCATGTAAACTTTTTTATGTGTTTGAAAAGATATGAAATTGAACATGGAGCATTATAAATATATTATTCTGTTAACCATTATATAATAATTATGCCCTAATATTATTTGTCACTACCTTTGAAATGAGATGTTATTTAATTCAATATTTTGAGAAAAAAAATTGGATGTGTTTAAGAATCCTCTTTGTAAAAAATTTTATATAAAAGTCTCGTTAAAAAGAAAAGCATTAAACTTTAAAAAATAACGCCAAAGAACAGCAAATGTAGAGCAACATATAATTTAAGATATTTTATAACTTAATTGGTTCTTTACATAAAATTAGAAGAACATCTCTTTAGTGCAAAACTGAGCAGCTGATGAGTCCTTCTATGATCCAACAAATTATATTTTCAGAAGCGCAATTTTTATTTCAACAATACTCAAGTATTGGCACAAATTAATAATTTTTGCAATCAACATCGTTATCAAAGTTTTCTGCAATCAGACAATTTATGTTTCAGTGGGAAAATTAACTAAAAAGCTAACAGTTACAGATGTATACAACAACGGAAAATATATTACTTATATAATAATTTTCGATTTGTCAAAGCAGCCTACTTTTAGACTATATTGTTTATAGTTTGTATTAATTAGAATGGAGCATTAAAAAAAATGCCTGAGGAGTATGTTTTATATGAAATTACATATAATATTTAAGAAACTGATTATTTCATTTGTCTATTGGTGTATATCTTTGAAAGCTAATTCGAAATGATTCGTTTGAAATAGGTAGGTTATTTTTTATCGATTCTGAACATTAGACCAGTTATTTTGCTTTCGAGATATAAAAGGGAAAATATAAACAATGCTAATGAATCAATTGAATTTTTTTTTAACTCATGTGAAACTGCAGATAGACCTTAAATGTTGTATTTAAAAAAGTTTTGTAAAAGGTGATCTGAAGAAGAAAGTGTTGTATACAGTGAATAAATAAAAAAAATTAATATTTTGGATATAAAAAAATTCTTTAATTCTCTAAAGAGATATGAAAGGGAAAATATAAACAATGCTAATGAATCAATTGAATTTTTTTTAAACTCATGTGAAACTGCAGATAGACCTTAAATGTTGTAGTTAAAAAAGTTTTGTAAAATGTGATCTGAAGAAGAAAAGTGTTGTATACAGTGAATAAATAAAAAAAAAAAATTTGGATATAAAAAAAATTCTTGCATTATTTATTCCTGCATTGTCCATGCGAGAATTCTCGCACAGGCATGCTAGTCTAGATAATAGGTAATAAAATGATTTCTCATATGGTTAGCAAATTATACTTAGAAACTGAAACATTACTAGTAATGTCAGAGTAAACAATAGTATATAAATGTGTTACTGTATTTAATACAGAAAAATACCATTTTTAAATAATACAAATGATTAAGAAAAAGTTAATTTTCTGCAGTATAACAATCTCGTTAATGTATTTCCTTATTACCCCTACTCAGGTGAAGCTGCTCAATCTCCTACTGCTTCACGTCGAATCAGTAGTGGTGCCATCCTGAAGTCTTCTGGTACTTCCAATGTCCAAAGTAGCTATGGCCTAGACAACCCCTTGACTTCCTGCCAATCACTGGAGCGAGGCCTGCCAGAAAGCAGTCAGCTGGACTACAGGGAGTTTCCCATCATCAATCCCCTCACTTCCATCCCCCAGTGGTCGGACTCTAATAAGGATATTTCGATCGAAAAGGCCCTCCTGCCCTGCACCGATGCCCTCTGTGCTGCTGCATCTCCCCTCATGGACGTGGAAGAAATATCTTTGTAAGTTAAAGGGAAATTATTTCGTCTTACATTTTTCATGTAGGGGATATTCTAGTAAGTTACAAGCAAGTGGAATAGTCAATTAAAAGTTAAAAGTGCAGCAAAAAAGAACAATGATTCATCTTTGGATTTAATTATGAAGCTTCATATTTTATAGAAATTGAATTAATAAATGTAGTTATAATTTCAATAAATATGTTGTAAATTCATATTTTATAGAAATTGAATTAGTAAATGTAGTTATAATTTCGTTAAATATGTTGTAAATTTAGTTATTGGATAGGATTATTCATATGGAAAATAAACTATTTTAAAGTAAATATTTTAATAAGTTTCTCTTAAATTAGTTACGCATAATTACCTCAATAGAATAATATTCATATATGATTTTAAATAAAATATTTTTCTTTATTTCTGATTTATTTAAAGGCTGTTAAGTTAAAAATATTATTTATAATTCTTTTTTTCCCCCTTCACCATAATCCAGGGAAGGGTTCGACGAAAGATGTGTAATGAATAATTACTTTGGTATTGGAGTGGATGCAAAAATTACACTTGAGTTTCACAATAAAAGGGAAGAGCATCCTGAAAAATGCAGGTATACAAGTTTATTTATTAAAAAAAATAGTACACTTAGAAAAGGTATAGGACACATTTTACTTTTTTTTTTTTTTTTTTTTTAATTTTGCTAACCATTATAATTTTTTTCCGCGGATATGTGCAAAGCATATTAGCATAATCACCTGGTCAAACATTTAAAATATATATAATTTCTTTTTTAAAAACTAATGTTTACAAAAAAGTTACCTTTATTTTTTTGATAGAAAAGAAAATATTTTTTGACAGACTATAATTTTTTGCATTTTTGAAAACAAACGAATGTGGTTAACAAACTGTCTTTATAGGTTTTTGTTATTTGCAGAACCATTTTTTGAAAAAACAGTTGAGAAATTCACTGTTCAAACAATGTTTTTAAACAAACTAAAACAAATATAATTTTATATTACTAACTCCTAAAGCCAAATTAAAGTAATATGTTTGGAAATACACTGTAGTAAATTTGGAACATTTGAACATGTATCAATTTAAACTTGATCAAACATGAAAAAAAGTCATTGCAAGTGAAAAAAAAAAGTTCAAAGTTACATATTCAGACAATCTTGTACCAAAACTTAATATTGATTTGCAAAAAAATAATTAGTTGTTCCCAACATATAATTTTAGTGTCGTTAGATTTAAAATAAAATAAACTATTTTTTAAAACAATAAAATAATTGTTGATTATTTTGTATTCATACTCCCTTAATTTAAATGTAGCACTTATGTTTTGCTTATTAAATATTATAATAAAAGTCTATAAAGTTAAATATATTACATACATATCATAAATATACCATTTGTGTGTGTGTCATCAAAAAACAAGCTTCTTATTACTTAAAGGTCAAGAACTAGAAATTTAATGTGGTATGGAGTACTTGGCGGAAAAGAACTTTTACACCAAACCTACAAAAATTTAGAGCAACGAGTTCAGTTGGAATGCGATGGTAAACGAATACACTTGCCATCCCTACAAGGCATTGTTGTGTTGAATATTAACAGGTAAATTTGTCCACTTGGGCAGTTTAAAGATTATTTCTATAAATTGTCTCTTGATTTAAATTCAACATTAAGGTGTTGTGTAAAAAAACTAAATTTGGATTAAAAAAAATTCTTCTAATTTATTTTTCATACTTGACTTTATTTCATATAAATATATCAACTATAAAATTCATTGAGAAAAATATTTTGTTGATAAAATGTTATTGTTTTAGGTCAAATAAACACAAATCAAATAACTTTTTTTTTAAAGTAATATGTTAGGATGTTTTAATGGTGTAACATGTATTTAATGGTAACATAAGGTTTTCATTTCAATAACTCATTTAAGTTTATTCAAATAAAAACAAATGAAACCTTTTGAACTCTAGTTTACATAAGATGATCATATCATATAACCTATATAATCTTCCTATAATTCTGTGAGTTGTCATGAAATTTATTTATCTTATTTGAATTGTACAATCAATTAAAATTGTTTTCTTTCTGCCAAATCTTAAAAAGGCATTTCATGTACTTCTCAATCTAGAGTTGAACTTTAAAAAAAATCCATTGCTTCTTTGACACAGCAATTAAAAATATTATAGCAATTCCAATATTAAATTAATAATTTTAGCTATGGTGGAGGATCTAACTTTTGGGGTGGAACTAAAGAAGATGATGTAAGTATTGCTTTTATGTTTTAAAACGAACATATTTCTTTGTGTTCAGTGAATATGACTTTCATTTAAATTTTGAGTTGAAACATATTTCTACACTTCATATATAGTGAAAATCATCTTATAGTGTCTCAAAATATTACAACTTTATAAAACTAATTTTATTTGAATTAGTCTGCATTGGGAACATTTTAATTTTATCATTGAATGAAAAAACTTACATTGGCTTAGTATAAGCTGAAAGAAAAGTTTTTCGAATAAATTTACAAAAATCCTAAATATGACCAAAAACATTATAATTGGTAGTCAAGAATTTGTGAAAAAAAACTTTGTTATATTATTTATGTAAATTGTGGCTAAAAATTAAAAAACTTTATGTAGAGCTAGGGTATTGATTGATAGAATACATTATTAATGAAAAGGATGTTTAATGGGTGCTAATGTTTCTTTTTTAGTCCAAACCTAAAATTTTGTCTATACAGTTTAATTTCTTTATTTCAGTAATAGTAAGAAATTTCTGTACTTATAACATTAGACATTGCTAATCAATATATATTGGTGTCTATGATGAATTGCAGGTATTTGTGGCTCCAGCATTTGATGATAAAATACTAGAAGTTGTTGCTGTTTATGGAACTGTTCAGATGGCTGCTTCTAGAGTTATTAATTTGCAGCACCATCGCATTGCCCAGGTTCGTGAGACATTTAAAACTTTTTAGATGATTTATTTCTATTTAGATACTTCAATTTCTTATTATTACCATTAAAACTTTTTATTAACAAAAAAAAATCTCAAACCATACTTAAAAAAACCTTTATATAAAAAAAATTTAATTCCTCCTATCAAAACTTTACAGCTTTGTTCCTTTACAAAAAAAAAAAAAATGTAAGTTTTCTGAAAGAAATTTGCTTTTTTCACTATTTTACTGAATTTTTTTTCTGGGACAAGATATTTCAAAAGTTGTTCTTCTCTTTTTAAACTGAAATATCAATAATTAATTTAGTTTTGGTTTAAAAATATAAACTATTCAAACAAAATATGATATTGAGCTATTGTAAGATAAAAACTTTATAACATTGAAACTTTTAAAAATTAAAAACAATTTTAATAGTAAAGAGTTTAAAAATACTTAAAAGAAGACTTGTCCATATCATTTCATATAAAAAATTATATTTCTGAAATAGTAGATTATTAGTTACTTTATGATGCTAAGCCAGCAATCCAGTTACTTTTTAAACCCCTTGTTAAAGATATTGCATTCTCATAAGCTACAAAAAAAAATTGGACATGTTCAATTAATTCTATGTGCATGAATGCTTTTTATTAAATGCTATACTAAAATTAGAAATTAGTACTGTAATTGTGTTCAATCTTTTCAGAAACTTTTTTTATTTTCCAATGTATTTGCTATCTTTAAAAATTACCTCAAAAAATATCATTTAATTTGTTAGTAGTACCATATCTCAGTTGATTTAAACTCATAACTGTTTTCAATATGAATAACTATCAATGTGATTACAAACTTTCTATGTTTACAAGTATATAATTAATCTTTGTATCAATAGATAATTTTTCATGTATTTACACACAAAAAGGAATTGTCCTCTTAACTAACTACAGTAAACTACTTTTAATCCCAAATTAATACAATGCTACATTTGTTGTATATTATTGCTTTAATAATTTTATAATTAGACTAAACCAATAAATTAAACTTCTAATATGCTAATGCTAATTTTTTCATGTGCTCCTTCAGTGCAGGTCAGTTAAAATCATAATAAAAGGGGATGAAGGTGTGCCAGTACAGGTAGATGGAGAGGCTTGGATCCAACCTCCTGGTTACATATGCATCATTCACAAAAATCAAACTAGAGTGCTATGTAGAAATAAGGTTAGAATAATTTTTGCTCAGTAACTAAATATTTGCAAACAATTATGTATCTTATTTATTTTATTTATATTTAAAACAAATTTATGTAAATTTTTCATAATAGTTTCTATTTTTAGATAAAGTAATTTTCAATTTTCCAATTTTGTTTAATCTACATTTAAAATATTTGATTTGCTTGTATATAAAAAAAAATTAAAACTTGTTTCAATGAACTTTTGTCAGTACCATTTCATATGCATACTGTGAAGGGTGATGTGCCAAGGATATTCTGTATCAAGCTTTAGGATATTCTTAACTAAAAAAAAAAACATTTCAGGGTACCTATTTAGCTTTTAATTACATTTTTATGGGGAAAAACACAACACCTACACATTCTGTAGAAAAGTAATACCAGTATTAGGATTTATAAGTGTTGTAAAAGAAATATAACTCCTGGTTATATTATTATAAGAAAGATTTGTAGGCTTTATGGGAAAATAAAATTAATTAACATATATGTAAAATGTTACCTTATATATATTCTAATATTATATATTGCACCTATTACTATGTATAATTGAAATGTTTCAATGTAGCAATCAGAATCCTCATCCAAAGCCCAGCATGACAAACGAAATTCGAATCGCTCTATGCCTTTAAGTCCTTTAACAGAAGAAGAAACTCAGCTTATAGGAAATTTTGCAGACATAACATTAAATCTCATTAGAAGGTATTTAATGCATAATTGTTATATTTTTAGCCGTGTTCGTATTAAAATTAATTTTAGCATTATTAGCTTCTGTAATCTAACTGCCATTCTCTAATGCAAATATAATTATTCTATTTTCTTAAGGATCATAGCATGATAGATGTATCGTAACTGGCCCCTTTTGTAATAATTTGATATTTTCTTGCAAACTGTGTACCACAATACTTATTCCTGAAGCATGTTGAAACTCATTTTTAGTGTTTTTGCGCCAATTATGATTTTTAAGTTAACTAAAATTTATTCTTAATTAGCATCAAAGTAGCTTCAACATCATATTCAAAAGTTGAAGAAGATCTATTGCCTGTAGCAGCCCAAGTTACAAGTTACATAGAAAAGTTATATCCTAGTGAAAAACTTATAGAAGGGGTAAGAAGAAAACTTTTATCGCCTTTTTTATTTGTTTTTATAAATATTTAAAGATATATGCTTTTTTTAGCTATGAATTAAAGAATTTGTAAATTTATTTTATTCTTAATGTTTCAGGCTGTAACAAGGCAAATTTTGACTGAATTTGTTATTGCTGTACGTCACATGTTACACGATGTAACTACGTTTTTAAAGGAAAAAAGTGATGTATTTGTAAGTTCTTGTTTATAATTCTACATTTCTACCGTAGTTTTCGTAAATTAATTAGGAAATTTGTTAGAGGCATGATAACTATAGATCAAATTCTTAAAATTTCGGGAAATTTGATATAAATTGGAAGTAAATAATAAATCATTCATTAATGAAAAGATTGTTTCAAAGCATTTTTTTTTATCGAAAAGTTTTTCCTTAAATACAAAAATGGAATACCCCTGATTAAAATTCGTAGTAAGTTAAATACAAAGTGTGATCACCTCTAACAAATATACAAGATTAACTTAGAACATAGCTATATCAATTATTTTTTCAAATTTAAAAGGTATCTCATAGTATATAGAAAGTATATAAAATACTTCAACATATCTCCCTGTCTATACTAAATATACTTATTCAAATAATTAACATCTTTGTTTCTTACAATTTAGGATATTTAAGTTAATATTTACTCTTTAATTTATTAAAAAATTAATTCTTCACCATGGTTTTGTTCCATTGAACAACATAATCATATACATACCCTTATGCATAATATTGACTAATATATTGGCTTAGTTAACATTTATTAGCATATTGGATCATTGATAAGATGACTCGGATAATAGTAGAAAGATAATAAGTCCATAATTGCCTACAAATCCAAATGTTTTAAAAACTACCTTACAAATTGTATCTGAATGTTAGACAGTGAAACAGCTTGTCATATCGGGATTAAACAGGGTGAAGGATGGTTGGAACCTATATCAATGGCTAAAGAGTGTGATATTTATTATGACTCCAAAAATAAATCTTTCTCGAAACCTCAGGGCAATGGGTTAAAACCTCAGGTCCAGGAAAACTCACCACGTTTGGGTAGAGACGAAGTTAACCGTCAAACCTTATTGCATATTTTAATGCTGCAATACTTTTTTTCTTGAGACTTTTATTAATTAATAATTAATTCGGTTCCTTTATTGTATGGTAAAAATTGAAGCCAAAGTAATAAAGTAGGTAATTATACAAAAACCAATTTTTTTTTATCTCTATGTATAGCTTATTTTGCATATAGGGTATTATTATTTAAAATGTATCATTCCATAACTTATAAATCTATTTTACAGCAAGCTGATATTGAATTAGAGGACAAACTGGCATCTTTATGCAATCAACTAGAAAAGGAATTAAGGAACTGCTCAGAAAGTCAAGGATGGGCCTTTTTCCACAGTGAAGAAGAAGTAAATAAATTATCAATTTCATTACCAAATTTCCAATGGTGTAATTTTTGTAAAAGCTAGCCTATTCCTTATGTTATTTACCTATTTATAAGTAAATATAAAGAAAATTTGTAAATATTAAATTATTTTTTTACGATTTTAAACATTTTCTGGAGTTTACTACAAATATGTATTTAATCACATATTTTTATAAACTGCATGTTGTATTTTTTGCATGTATATATCTATATCATGTTAGAATAATGTAAATAAAAATAAACTAAAGAAATTGCATGTTCACAAATTAGATTTTAAATTTAAATGTATTTTTAGTGCATCAATTAGAAATATAGTTAGTTTTCAGACTTTTAAATTTATAAATTTTGTTTACTTCTTTACTCAGGATGAAAAATTATTTTTCCTTAAAAACTATGTATTGATGTTTTTAGCTTGAATATGACAACATATTCTTTGACTGATGAAATATTTTAGTTTTAAGTGCACTTTTCAATACTCTTATGTTATACTATTATATCAGTTTTCATTCAATAAATTGGCATGAATTAGTCTTTTGGGTGCCTAGTGTGGTTTTTGTTTTTTTCGGCTAGACTTAGCCCTCGCATGGGGGAGCACAACCATCTGCATCTGCATGCAGTCTTTCCACCACCTGGTCACGACCTCCATTTCACTCACAAAACAATACATTTTACCTCTGGTGCTGTTTGAATTTCTCCACTGTTCACATTCTCTCTTGTACGGGGCACACAATGTCTGTAACACTGCGATCACCCCTCCGTCTCACTTAGCCTGCCAACCCCGAACAGAAGAAGCACTACAAGGGCCTGTTCAAGCTCAAGTTCCTCAGCAAGCAGGCCAAGAGCAAGGGGGCAGACACTGACTGTAGCAGCGGAACGACTTGCGAGGGGTCGGGGTGCGGGACCCCCACCAACGAGGCAGGCTGTCCCTTCGGAGACTCCGTGCTGGCCTGGGGCACGTCCGAAGTGGCCCTCTGGTTGGAGTCCATACAGATGGGGGAGTATAAGGAGAACTTTGTCAGTCACGATGTACAAGGGCCTGAGTTGCTGCACCTGGAACGAAGGGACCTAAAGGTATCGTGAAGTACTGCATATGCATATAAACTAATTAAATTTGAAATGTATGCTCTTTTAATTTTGAGAAATTGGGAATTCCAGCTGTTAATTTATCATGGGTTACTGAAGTAAAAATTAGATATGCTATAAACCTTCCCCAAAAAGACTTTCTATATATTTTTTTTTGACATTTTAAAAACTACACACAATTTAATGGAAATATACATACACGCAGCTCTTATTTAAAAAATAAACCATTGTATTGTAATATAGGTATAATTTTAGTTTAAATGTCAAACTGTGAAAACCTTGCTTACAATTGATGAACTGAGTTTCTTTTGATCGTTGCAATTTTTTTTAAGTAAACTTATACCAGTAGTTATTTTTTGTATTTTAAATGTAAATTTCTTCTTTTTTGCAAAAACTGGCTTTATTTTATAGTTATAGGCTCTGCAGAAATCAATTAAATGCAACAAAAAAAATAACCAGTGGGATAAAATATAAAAACTACTGCTGGCACTTTTTAAACAACATTCTAGAATATATTTTAATCCAGTTATTTCTAGTATATACATTGGTTATTGTAAACCCACAATTCATCCTAGCATTTGAAGAATTTTCTTTCTTCAAATAGTATTGTATGCAACTTCTGCTCTTATTGGTAATATCCTAATACTAAAAGACTTGTTTCCACCTTTATCTTTTCTTACAAGAGTGCAGCCATAGGTGACTGCTAGTAACTTTGATAATTTTTTTTTTCTATGTAAAAGTGTTTTGACAATTGATAAAAGTTCATAAAGTGTAATTTTTATTTTGTTTTACTTACACATAAAAGGACACATAATTCGGGGTCTGAATTTTTAAAAAAATCATAAATTGTCATGTTATATTAGCTCTAACTCTCAAGCAATTAAGTTTTGCAAAGTTTTGTTTTATCCTTATCTGTGACTTATGTTTCTCTACTTATTCAGGAATTGGGAGTAACAAAGGTTGGTCACATTAAAAGAATTCTCCAAGCAGTTAAAGACATTACAGCACATTCAATTGGGCGGAAACTGGCACTATTATGATGTCTTTGCCGACTATATGCACTTGTGTTTCTTCATAGTTTAAACCAATATAACTTTAAAAAAAGCTACATTCCAATTCACATCACTTCAGTGTTTCTTAAAATATTTTCATGGAAACTATTGGGTAAGCGCTGCCAATCTTTCCATTACCATGACATCTCATTAAAAATTGGCTCTGTATACATGCTCATAAAAATGAATATTTGAAGAGTAAAAATTAGTGTTTTCATTTCCTCTTTATGTGTATTTTAAGAAGTATATCGTGCTGTCAATATGGAATGGCAAAATAAATTTAAATGTGTTAAATTAGCATTTTATCATTTAATCGATGTGGAGACACCCTTGAGCTTTCTGCTTTTGTACTTAAGCACTTGCAAAACTTTAGTTGCTAACTTTTAAATGTTTAGATTATCACACGATTAGTAAAACAGATTTTGTGAAATAGTTTAAACTTAGGTTAAATGATCTTAGTGCCTGGTGCAATCAAAACCATATTTTTGGTATTGAAAATTTATATTGTTATGAAGAGAAGAGTAGAAAATTGTAGTGAAAGTAATGAAAACTTGATAGTGCACCTAGAAATTGATATAAAATTATTAGAACAATTTAGTAAAAGTAATTTGAATATTTGGAAGTGCCATATAGTTAAATTAATAGAGAGCAGAAAAAAGTTTTTGTATGAGTTTTCCTAAAAATGGTGACTTTTCTTTCTTGATAATAATTGATAATGAAAGCCAAATGATCAATTTTAACAAATATTCCCATTTGTGAGCTACAAAATAAGTTAAGAAGTTTTCTTGGATAGTTTTATTTGTTGCAGCATTTATTATTTTCTATTTTTCTTTTCAAATCTCACATATTGAAACAAACTCTTACTTATGACTTTATGCAAAGAAAAAACATCTTTCGATACAAATCGAACACGTTCCCAAATATTCCAATATATTTGGGACTTGATTATTCTATTTTAGACAACAAGTGCTTTGCATTTTTACAGTATTGTATTCATAACAAATTAATTTTAACATCAAAAAATTACAAAAATGCAGTAGCCGTACTAAAAAAAATAGCACCCACTCTTAATTTTGTCTTGTGCCATGTCCTTTGGTTTTCATTTTCATATTTTGAAACAATTTTTTCTTTATGCACACTATTTACTAGTCATCTCCACTATTAATCCTAAAGATTTTCATCTGTATTTCCATGACATGTGTGCTAACTATTAGCTTAAGGTATATTTTGCTAACTTAGAATAATCTACATTTAGAATGGGCTGAAATTTCTTCCATCATAAAACATATCTCCTGCATTCAGTGCATCTTAAATTTTTTACCAATGCATTCCAATTTCTAAGCTGAAAGGAGCTTCATTGTATTCATGTAATCTGGGTGCTTTAATCAAAGGAATAACTTGCAGACTTCACATACCAAGAATAACAACTTGTGCCAAATTATTGCATTGTTCAACTGCATTTCATGCTTTGACTGTTTCATTGTAATGCTTTAAGTATTGCATACCTGAGCACAATACACAAAACATACTTTCCTATTTTGCTGATAATAAATGTCCCACTTGTAGCATATTTTTTTTAAATCATGTCTTCAATATTTGGATGACTATGCAAGAATACTATATTTTTAAATCTAAATGTTTATAAAGTCTTTAAAAATAGCATAAATTTTGTATTTTTGAATATTATTTTTTTAACACCTTATCTTGAATTAAAATGTATGAAATTCAAAAGATATATTGATAATTTGTTATAATTTTTTGGTTAAGTGTATTTGGGGTTTTAATCAAAATTGTTAAAATAAGTCAAAGTTATGTTAGTTTATTTTATGATATATTCGTCTGGGGCAACACATTAAGCATACCAATTGTTAACATAAAATACATCTTAAAGCAACCCATTTTGCTTCAAAATTCTATCGTTAGAAGAGATGGTGTTATTTTATAGAACTGCATGTTGTTTAGAATTGATTGCTTATTATTGAAAGTCCCAAACTTATAACCAACTTAATACTATATGCTAAAGATGCTAAGAAAATGATTTTTTTTTTGTTGAATGATAAGCTTTGAAATTAATTTACATATATTTCAAACACTTTAAAACTATTGTGGGAAGGGTGAGTGTTTCCTTAACCAAAACGTTGTTCTTCGCCAAAATTCTTTATTCTTGATTTAAATGCGTTTTTTTTAATTAAAAGTTTGGTATCTAAAACATTGTCCTTTAGTTTAAAACAATACAACATATATGTGGCACAAAATTTTATAGTTCATTTCTGAAAAACTTATTTTTCAAAAACTTATTTTATGTCACTTTTTTATAAACTACTCTAAATTTAAAGAGACGGTTTAGGATTCAGTTGATATATTTTAACCATCTTTTATCAAAACTTTTTGAATACCACGAGTTGGGGATTTATTTTAATAAAAAAAATTTTAATTGAAATAAAATATCGTCATTTTGATTTATTTTTCTTTTAAAAACTTAAATTCAAAAACTGTGCAAGTCAATTTCAGAAGTTTTTAATGTCAAACAAAAACTATTTTTATATAGTTAACACTATTGAAAGAATTTAAATCTATAAAAAAAAATTTAGTTATCTATTCATTGAAAATAAAAATATATATTCTTTTTGACAATGTCAATTGCTTTATGCCGTCACAATATTTTTTTTAAAACTGTGCATGTGCAGTTTTCTTCAGAAATGTCTACAACATTGCTAAGAAATATCTACAACATTTGGTTTATATCTTGCATATCAGCCAAAAAAAAATTTAATGTTTCATAACACCAATCAAATATTTAGTTATCAATGAATATAAAATGCTATTTTATCATACTGTCAATTTTTTTTACAGCTATGAGCAGACTGCATTTGGGTCTGTGCATGATGGGTTAAAGCAGGATACCCCCCCCCCCCCCTCCCCTCCCATTACTACACCAATAGTGTAATTCTATCAGTCACACATATATTTTATTTTGTTACCCACACATAAAAAAGTACTAGGAAACGATTGCATTTTAAGCTTTATCATACAATTGAAATATTAAAGAAAATTAGACAAAACTTTTTGTATTTACATGAAGCTTTTAAATATTATCTATTTTCATGTACATCCCATTTCTATTTAGGTCAGGAAAAGAATAAATTACCATATCAGCATATTTGGCTTTTAACTTTTCTTCAAAATAAGATATAACAATTTATCATGGATTGTATTTTTGAAATGAACAAATTCCTTTTTCTACCATTTAAAATTACAAAATTTTAACTTTTTGTTATTTATCAATGTACATAAATATTTACAAAAAATTATCTTTACATGAATTTATGTAATAATGCTTACATAAAATTAATCCCCTAATACTGAGTTAATTTTGTTTAGCACCCAATTCAAAGCTTTTTTATATATATTTAAAGTTTTACTTATTATGGACATTAATAAAAAAAACAGTTGTTGGAATTTTATTCCATGTAGCAAAAAAATACTGAAAATGTAATTTTAAGGTCTGGTCTTGTGCTTTTCACAAATCATGTAGAATTGAAGACGTAGGTGCAAGAACCAGACAGCTCCACAATTTACACTTTTTCACTTAGAAAGGGGAAAAAATCCTCTATCAATTGGTGCAAGAACAAGACAATTCTAAGCAATGACTGTAGATATATAAAGGAAAAGGAACTGTACTTTTGCATTATACGATGCAAGAACCGAACAGTGTTTTTCATCCCTCCTGAACAATTTTGAAAACTGGAGCTATCTGGTTCTTACACCCACGTCTTTATATGCAAGCAGTTCTTGCGAGTTTCTGTATTTTTTTATTTTACTTTATAAAATTTTGTCCCACAAGTTGTAAGTGTTGAGACAGACTTGATTATCTTGGGTTAACTTAAAAAGGTACATAACTATTTCTATGCAATTTTTATTATATGCCGTTTTTAACATTCAATTTTACATTTGGTGCTATCTTACTGTTTCATTCACTGCCTTAATTATTAACATTTACAATCTTAATCCTTTAAGTATTTACCTAAAATTCTTATTACTTTTCTAACTCATTAAATAGTTTGCTTTTGTAAACTGCATTGAAAACCTCCAATTTTGTGTTTAATTAACTGAAAATAGTAAATATAGACAACTCATCTTTTTAACTCTTTATATGTATATATAAATTTTAAGCTTTTCTTCTAATACTTGATATTTTTCTTTTCAAACAAAAAAAAATCCCTGTGTTGCATGCAATTTTTTTTTAATCTCTTTAACCCCAGGTTTTTTTTACTTAAATTAATTTTTTTTAAGATGTCTTTTTTAATTATATATCTGATTAATAAAAAAAATCATACTTTGATTTTTCTTTCTTAATTTCTACTGCATATTTTTCAGCTTTTTCATATATAATGCTTAATGTTTATAAGCTAATTGTATGCAAATCACATTAAAATGCTTTGTGTATCTATTTTTCTATCTTGCAATACTTGCTCTGAGCACACGCATACCGAGGTAAACTTTGCTAATTTTTCACAAAAAAAGTGCTTTGTGTATTAAACATTCAGTGGAAATTGTATTAACCAAACATACTGTTTTACTCATTGCTAAAGTTGTTCCTACTTGTATTTATCATATTTTTTCTTTCTAGAATACATTCAAATTTTGAGAAGCTTTTAGCTATAAAATGTATCTGACAATACATTTATTTAAATCGGTAACTTGAAAGGAAAATATATTTTTCCTGTTGCCATTGCTTGGGATATAATATTCTTTGCTTTTGAGATGCATAAGTTTCTTCATTAGTATATAGACAATCATTGCATTATCTGTAATTATACACTGTATAAGATTAACTTATATTTATACTGTATATAGACAATACACAACTATTGTCAATTTGTGCTGTGTGTATTTACATATTTAAATTTGATGTTATGTTTTATTGTTTCAAATATATAAAAGTAGGTTGCATATATATTATATTGTTCTTTAACCTCTTATTGCAGAAATTATTTATTCAAGTTAGAAAAAATAATTAAAATTTAGTTTATAGTTACAAGTATTGCACTGAAATAATATTGGCCATGTTCATCAAAGAGAAAATTATAGCTTAATAACGGAATATAGGTTGGATACCAGTGGAATTGACTATTTTAGTTTCCGTTTTAATTAAAACAATAATGTACATTGTAATTTACACCTGTAAGAATTTTACAGCAATAAGCTTGAGATTTGTAAAAGTAAATTAATCAAAACCTGTAACAACATGCAGTTTTCAAATAGTCCAACTGATAATGATGAATATAATAGGCATATACTCTATGATCAATAACATATGCATAATAGGTAATAGTAGTATTACATGTTTCCTTTCCTTAATTTGTAATATATTACACATATGTTGCAACAGGCAATAAGAGGTTAGATATTTGTTGTATTGCTTTTTTTAATTTTATTAGAAAGTTCAATGTTAAAAATATACACATTGAGATACATCTGTTCACCTAGAAGTCTTAGAAATTTAAATAGTTTGTTGAATGACTTTTATGTATTGTAAATTGAGTTTGAATTTTTACTTTTAGAAAATGTTTCAGGTCAGGAAAAGTAGATATTTTTTGTATCAATTTTATATTTCAACATTTAAATAGAAAAGTTTCATCTATATAATGCTGATTTATATTTAATGTCAGTTTAGTATTCTGCACATAGAACAACTAACAAGAAATTAAACCAAGCCTAGTTTTACAATTTTACCTTTATATTTTCTGATGAAAGGATTTCTTTTATAATTTTAATTAACTGTGTAAACTAATGTAGAGTAAACATTATCTTTTGAATTTGTAGATTAGGCTTTTGTTCTAAATTGTTTGAATCTTAAACTTAATCATAATGATAGTTAAAGTAAATAATTGATATGCTTTAAATGAGAAATCAATTGCATTAAATGATTTTCATATAAATAAATCTTATTATCATTTATGTAGAAAGTCGATTGAATTCTCTTATAAATTTCATATTTCCAAATTTGTTTTTAATTGTTGTTTTCATGGATAAAAAAAATATCCATTAAAATTCATATGTGTCCTTAACATTGTGTATGAATATTTATGAAATAATTTATTTATTTAATATTTTTTTTTTGTAATCTGTGTGAACTGTTTTGAGTCTTCAATACATGTAATTTTTTTTAATGTTTATCTTTTGTTTTTAAAATGTAGTACTGTTATGCATAATATGTAATGCACTTGCCCAATGACTGCTTCAAATGTATAATTTCTTTGAAGATATATCCTAAATGGTATAATATTCCATGTGGCTTTATATTTTTCATATTTATATGTATGTGCTGTCAAACTTATTTTTAACGTTGTATCACAGGCAATCAAGTTATGGTCGCTAAATATATATAGAACTATTATTTTTTATTACACCGCACATACAACTTGTCTTCACCTGAAAGTTGTAAAATAGTGTATAATACCCTGCATTTCTTAATAAAAGTTTTTGAAAAGAACTTTTAGCCTTTTTACATACATAATACACATTAAATGTGTGAAACATTACTAATTCACTTCTTTGCTAAAATTATCCTGTTTTTCACATGGACGGTTATGAACAAATCTATTAAAAACTTAAAGCTGCCCATTCTAAAAAGTGAGTGGCAGCTCACAACCATGCATGTAATGATTCACAATATTCTCATCTTGCTGCTTCTAAACGGTCACGTGAACACTCCTTCGATCAAGGGTCTGATTACTGGTTAAAGCACCTTTGAGTTAATATTGGTCAGTTTCAAGGTATGCGCGCCCTCGTGGCTCTTGCATGCCCTGACTATCGAGATAGTGAAGATAACCTGCGAATAGATTGTCTGGCTAAGTCTCGGCCTTCCAAACCGAATTAGATGGATCATGTGCACAGGGTCGGACATACTGGAGTTCGGGAGAATTTCCGGTGCGCCGCCCTAATTTTCGTTGAAAAGACCGTCTGCTTCTAAAGATTAATACAGTGTATACGTACAATTCAACCTATGTTGAAGGCTGTTTATTAATAGATTAATAAACACTTTTTATGGCTAATGACTGTACTTTCAGAGATGAACATCCTGTTGCATTACACCCCTATAAGAGTTTGTTATGCACCGAACTTTCGTTAAAACGGACAACCTTTTGCCCTTATTAGTCCATTATAATGAGGCTCTACTGTATTCAAAATAGTTTTTTTTAAGGAATAAAATTGACATTGGTTGTTCTTGTCCCAAGCCATATTCAATAAGGAAATAAGCGGCAATGTAATTATAATGTAATAAAACGTATATTATAAAGTTACGTGTATCAATAAACTGCTCAATTATGAATTGACAGATATTCATTCAGAAAGAAGTTACTTTCTCATCCATCAGAGTTGTCCGTGTGAGACATCGAGTAAAAGGATGGCCCACTGTGCAGCTCTAGTGCGACGTTAATTAACAAACAAAAACAAAACATCGAGTAAAAGGTGCGTCTGCATTTATCCATGTTCTGACGACCTATTAATCTTTTAAAATACATTTTTTTACAGGCCAATTGATCAAACTTTACTTGTATCAATTGAACTCTAAAACATATTTTAGAATTTTTCACAGCTTCTGCTGCAGATCTGATATGCAAAAGTTCACAAGTATTGGAAGTAAGAATATTTTGATACCACTGATATTAATAAGTATTGATACTTTTCATTCGATGAAAAGATGCGTAAAAAAACATTTCTATTAAAAAAATTATAAAGTATATCTCCAACGACTTGAGTTATAAAGCGCGTAACCACATTCTCGGTAAACCTTTTACAACGTCGAATAAAGTGAACTGCATCAACAAAATTAATATCACAGTTGTTTAATTCAGCAAATTTTTACAATAACAATACTTCCTCAAAACCGCGTCTTCAATGCAAGAAGACTGCGTTCCATACTGATTGATCCTGCTTAAGTCCCCAAGCACCGACACGCTATCGTCATCCTCGCGAAACAGCACAGTTCCTTCGAACAGGGCGAGCCCGGGCTTGGTCTTCACGATGACCCGGAGCTTGTTGAACATCCCGTGCGTAGCCGCTCCGTCCTCCACTAGTTTTCCGAAGTAGACCCGAGAGTTGACGATGACTTCCCGACTGGCCACGATCATATCGGCTCGGATGACTTCGGAAAGGCTCAAGTCGGAGCAGAAGTTCGCATGTTGTTGAAGGAGGGTGTTGATGGTGGCTATAAGAGTGGACGCTGCTTTTTGGGAGCGGGAGTCTGGAAAGAAAGAATGGTTGTTGTAGGCAACAGTGGCGGCGATTGCTTGCTCTCCACCCCCCTCCAATCGGCGCCACTGAGAATCAGTCCAGTACTTAACAAAAAGGAAGTAAAAGACGCACCAAATTTTTTTCTCTTAACATTCTGTCCACACTGAAGTGTTAAAGTATAATTGACAAAATCGGGTGTATTTCAAAAAGGCCTGAGCCGAAAGTAATATAATTGTTCAGAAACTTTACTTATAAAGTATTTGGCAAATTGCATGCGTCGTATTGCACAATAAAATATTATATATGGAAAAGTTATGGTGAAAACCAAAAAAACAAATCTTAGGGCGTCGGATGTAGATGTCCTAAGCAGTCAATCATATATAATTACCTAGTATAAATTGTACAGCACAAAAATTGTCACGTTTCTTATTTATAAATACATTATGATTATTAGTGATATTAATGTCCATCTCAGTAAAAAGACTCATCTCAACTCAGGGCCTATTTTAACATAGAGTTGGTGGGGATTTTTCCCCACCAATGTGTAGAAATGCCCCACCAGTCATGCAAATTTGCCCCACCGGAATTTTGTTTTGTTTAATCAATTTTCCCCAGTAAAAAAATAAACTTGAATCTATGGCATAGGAAAGAATGACGAGACAGATCCCCATTCCCGTGAAAAGGCCCGATTTCGACACTCAATCTCCTAACGAGGGAAAAAAGCTTTCACACCCCTCCCCGGTCTAGCTTCTGGGTCTAGCTAGTTCCCATTCACAAAAATCCTTTTGTTCAGAACTGGGTGGTCGAGCCGTTGACAATATATTTTGGATTGCCTACTGTTCAAAATCGTTTTATTGCCTTCCTTATCTGAGCAGGATCTTTTAAGTGGGCACCAGTTGCTTTTTTATAGTCGGGAAAACTCTTGGCATCTATTTGAATAGGTATTAGGGCAGAAATATATGACCTGGGGGTGTGGGAGGTGTCATATAAGGGGTGGAAAGTGTTCTAATGCATTTTGGTATGGTTCTCTTGAAATGTTGTCAGAAACAAGACGTTCCAGTATCATTCCTTAGGCCGATTTTTCACTTCAATTTTAAAAGATATTTTAACCTGCATTTAACAGCTACAAAAAGTAAGTAAATTACATTTATTTTTTATGTAGATTTCTTTTACGGTGTGTAGTTTAACTAAATGTTATTTGTATAGTTAAAAGAGATTTCTAATTTATACTTTTGGGGGGAAATGTAGTTCCCGATGTTAATAACATTTTGAAGGAATCATTATTTACAAATTTTAATACATATAAATAGAAGCCTAAATTTTTCAAAATTATTGGGGAGGGGTAGCTCTAATTTTTAATAAAATGCATACACTATATGAAATTATAGCCAGTCTTTCAAAAGATTATACAAGATTATTCTTATGAATAAGTTTTTTTTTTCGTTTTTAAATTTTGATTGGTAGTTTTATATGAACAAAATATATCATGGATGTATAATTCTAAGGTAACCAAAATTAGCATATTTAAGTTATTGTACTAAATGTCTAGAGTGAAACGACAGCAAGAATAAGGTTAAAATAATTTAATTGAAAAATATCTTTTTTTCTTCGTTACTTACGTATGATCGAAAAGAGATCACATATTTTTTATTAAAGTTGCTATGAAAATGTTTTATTTTTAGATATTCTCAATATATTGATACCAATATAAATTAATCAAAAAGTAAAAAAAAAATTGGATATATTACTTTTTAACAATGTAATATGCCAGGTTAATGCCAACTATCTTACATAAAAAGCCATTCGGTAATACATTTAAATTCTGGAACAGTAAGTCTTAGTCTCGCGACCAAATCTTTTATTGGATATTTATTTCGTAGGTTCAGAGGCGTAAAGTTTTCAATTTTTTTTTAGGGGGGGGGGGGGGGGGGGAAGCCTCGAGCCCATGGGCCCAATACAAGCTTACGTTTATGCGTAGGTTATATGAGTAACTTTAATAAAAGTTGGTAGAAATGAAAAAGTGTCTGAAATTTTGATTTAAAAAAAATACTTCAAACCGATGCAAAAAAATAGTCAAAACTTTTGTAAATGCCATTTAATACTAGTTTTTTTATTCAACTACTTATCTTAGATTTTTATTTTAGATATGCATGCTTCGGTGAAAACGGCAATGCTTCCAATACTTTTATTTTAATAATACTATTATAAATCTCAAATAACTCTGATTCACAATAAACTTCTATTTCCCCACCAGAATAATTTATTTGTTTTAGTCTTGAAAAAGAATTATTTAATATTTTCAAAAAATGTGGTCTTTAAGGGAAGGGGAGTTTGACTCTTGGTCTCATCACATTCCATGCAAGTGGAAAGGGTAATTTCCTGCTACAACATGTTGATGTCAGATAACCTCGAAACAAATAATAAGAGACTCATAATAGTCTTAAGTGGAAAAGGAACAGCATTTTTCCATCACCTCCCTTCAGTGCTAAAATTTCTGCAGCTGAAGGAACGGCGAAAAAAGTTGTCGGAGCAGCAATTTACAAAAGCAGAGATTATATAAAAACATTTTTCAGAAATGATAACAAGTTTTAAGAAAGTATTATGTTTTTAAAAAATTTAAAACTACTTATTTATCTACATTTTTGTGCTGTCAATAAACAACATTTTGTGGAATTATAAGGTTATGAGAGCGACATTCATCCGCGCCTGATCTTGCTTTAATATTCTTATGCCTATATCTCTAAGATCCCTCTAAATGTCTTTGGAATAATATTTTACATAAAGAAGTTACGAAATAAAATTATAGTTAGTAAATCACTTTTAAAATGCAAGGAGGGATTGGGCAGCTGCCAACCGCTTAGTTAATTTGCATATTCCGCGCCATTTGTTATGTCCTTTCACAGACTTCCAACTTCTTCAAATTCGCACGCACTACCATTTCAAAATATTTTAACCTAATTACATTTACTATTTAGTTCATTCACGTATACTTTATTTTTGTACGCCAATGTATGTGAGGCACTTACTTGTTTCTACTAACTTTAATTTTTAATATTTTGACTTCCGATATTTTGCAAATGTAAGTATTAAAAAATTATCTAAAAATTTTTATAATAATAACTTTTTGTTTTATGAAACCATTTTTTTTTTTGCAAAAGTTGAAATTAAAATAAAAATTGAGATTTCCAATTTTTATTCGGGTATTAAAATTATGGGATAAAACGAAGAAAACACTTATCATAATATTACTTTGGAGAAGCTTTTATACTTCATTTTAAAAAAAAAAACACGTAAATCAAAATATTAAAGTAAGTAGGAGCAAAAAGTAGGAGTTCCGTAAAAATAGCACGAGAAGAGAAAAACTTTGGTTGGTGTTTCACTTAATAACAACTTTGAACCCCAGTTGTCACGCTCCACAGTTTTAACAATCTTAATAGTTCAAGCTCTCCAAATATGTCTTATCTTTTACGTTTGTTATGTTTATAGTGTCTTGTTATTTTATACAATTGTAAATTAAATATAAGATTTTATTTAAATATGACGAATTTCACTTAATTTTTGCAAGCAGTAGTAATATATATCCAATTCTATAACCTAATAATAAAAAAAAATTGATAATGAATTTGAAAATATTTTGCCCGATGTCAATCATATTTCTAAAAATTTTAGTTTTCTGTTATTAAAATAAATTGGATTTAAGTATATTGAAAGTGTCTAATTGAAAGAAAAATTCAATAATTTCAAAAATTAACTACACTATTTTACAAAGAGAACGATATACAGGAGCATGTGAGCAATTTCAATAAAACAAATTATATAAAGAAAACATTGAGTTTTCACCTGAAATATCCAGTTCTTTTTCTGTTTCACAAGTGCAGTAATGATCGGGAATTCCAGCACTCATACAGGTGCGGTTGGGAGAAATGTGACCGA
Source organism: Troglohyphantes excavatus (assembly GCA_963932185.1). Lineage (NCBI taxonomy): Eukaryota > Metazoa > Arthropoda > Arachnida > Araneae > Linyphiidae > Troglohyphantes > Troglohyphantes excavatus. The sequence continues at coordinate 48,377,311 of OZ010669.1, forward strand.
AGAGGGATGTCCCTCTAGAGGAAGTCAAAGATCCAAGCTCTGTATTATTCTCACTAAAACTGAGTATGTCCAGAGCCGTGAAATAAATATCGTAAGGGGTTGTTAAGCGTCCCTGATTTATTTTCAAATTATTGGCTACATTCGCTTGAGAACTTAGAATTGTCTTCGGCACAACCATCGCTAAGAAAGGCATTCGTTCTTCGATTCTTCCAACTAGAGTTGCCCTCATTGGGTCGAACCGATGTCCGTGGTCCGATAAAAACATTAAGAACGTCCTGTTCAGATATCCCGAATGCAGCAAGTATTTCAACCACAATTCAAGATCTTCGTCTGCCGAAGCCACTTGGCTCGCGTAATCGTGACTGAGTTCTACCATAAACGAGAACGCGAAATACGGGCAGTTTTCGTCGCTGTATTTCTTCACAAAGTTTTTGACGTACTGGAGCTGCAAGAGGTGCTTCGGTACACTTCCGAAGCACAAGTTGGAACTGAGACGGTGTAGCTTCGAGTTCTGGACTGCTAACCAGAAGGGTCGCATATAATGATCAGTGGGAGGTTCGCGAAGACCTCCTCGCAGGTAATTGAAGAGACTAATGTCAGGACGGTCTTCTGCATAGAGCGTCGCGTAACCTGACTTGGTAAAGTTTTTCCAAAGACAAGGCCAGGAATCGTAAGGTCCAGTCGGGTTTTCGATATAAGGCAGTTCATTCCCGACAACTGACTTGCCCGTTAAAATAGCTCCTAAATTCGGAAAAGTGTTATCACCCACTTTGGTCATCCCTCTAAACACAAAAGCTTCTAAATTTTTTATCAAAAACTTGTACGTTTTTGGCAAGTTTCGTATGAAACTCAACCTAGACAATGAATCAATGCCTATGATCAATACATTGTACATAGAGTGATTTGTTTCGAGATTCCGCCATGCTTTTACAATTTGTTTCTTTGGAAGGACATGGCAGTGAATGTTTGTATAAAAGGCCATTCCAGCGAAGTTGTAACAGGACACATATACGAAATCGGCCTTCATTCTAGAACCATTAATAGATAGAGGTTCGGTCTGGGCATACTCTACTTCGAAGTCGTCTTTTCGAATTATATCACTATATTCACAATTCAATTTCTCAGGTACATATCCTTGAGATTGGATGGCTGTTAGATTGTATCTTAGCCATCCATCCTCGTCAATGAAGGTAAGAGGGGCAACGCGTTCCTTGCATACGATTGCTTTTGGTTGGGATAAATAGTTTAAAATGGATTGATCGAATGGATGGATTCTGGGAAATTGGCACTTTTGTTCAGGCAGAACGGGCTCTTCTTTGTCCAAATCGTAATAAATAAATTCGTTGTTTCCAATCACTATGGGTCTCATAGTCTGTGTTATCTGGTGTAGAAACACTACAGTAATCAAAGACGTCCCACCGATACCCCATAAGATGCTTCTTCGCCAGGTTGCAGGAAGGAACATAGCATTTGAATGTCTTTTTCTACATTCTGAAAATAAATGTAAAATATATTCTAAAAATTTGCAAATACAGAATCAATATAGCAAATAGTATAACAAAAGGTAATATGAATAAAGTGACTAAATAAAAGTAAGAAACACCCGTTCTAAATGAGAACAACATTAGGCAAGCGAAATATGAGAAGTGAATGAAATGAAAATTATAAGTTTTTCTTAATTTCAAATTATCCATAATAGCAAATTGAACTCTCTTCGGCCTATACTTTAATTGGAATCTATGGAAAATTCTATCAAATTTCAAATTCATGCCGACATAGGGAGAAATTTACTTTCAAAACGTTTTTCGACCCATTTGTATCAGGATTTATGTGCGATGTTAAGTACTCTACCAAATTTTATTTTCCTAATTTTAGAAAAGGACAGAAATCAGATAATTGAAGATAAGGAAAGGGATTTAATAAACTATTAATAAAACTGACGAATTATCCTTTTAAATGCTAATTTTTTTTAATAAAAAACATCTGTTTTTCGCCTATCTGTTTTTTTAGTTCTGAAATATGTTATGTTGAAAAGAGGACATGTCCACTATTTAAAATAATTATTTGTATCTGAGAAAAATAAAATGATGGATATGTATAAATAGTTATAATGTGAATATTTCGAATGTTGTATATATTTTTTCATCATATTAATTTCATTCATTTGCATAAAACATAGATTATTTATGATTTAAATCATCTAAGTACTACCTAGTTTCAAATTCGGCTTTACTCTTAATACATATTAATTAATTTAGAAAATTCATATAATTTCCGCACGTTGGATTTGAGTGCCTGGAAACCTTCAAACAACAAAAGTAGATGTCCTTATCATCCCCTGCAAACTTAGAATATCATTTGAAAATATAAAGAAGCACGCCTTATCTGCTTATCAAACGTTATGCCCTTGGACGGCGAATATTCATTTACCTTATCTGAAAGAAACCTTACCTCCTCCCGATATCGAAAGATGGACGCGAAATCATTTAGAAGAAAAATGACTCTGATAGTTTATATAAAGTTACTACAGCCTTCGGCATTATCCCTTTGAATATTAACAGACTGTTCGTGACCTGTCAGAGCTGTCAGCAGGTGTCCGATCTGTGTCCTGACGTCATCAAAAGGGCGCACCCTTCCCCTCTCCCGTTCTCTAACATAATTGGGTCAAACCTCTTACAGGATCTGAGAACCTCCCCTTTAGAGAGAAAGACAATAGCATTTGCATCCCAAGATCAATGTTACCGTATTTGTTGAAGACTACCTCGAAACAGCATCAGCGAAAGGCAAATTATAGACTCTTGGGTAATAATAATAATAAATGCGATTGCTTTCGTTTAGGTATGGGCATCGATAAGAAGGAAAGTAATTACGTGGCACAGGAAATGACTGTGGCCCCAATATTTGCTTAAATTACGTATCTATTATTATCAGCATCAAAGGGTATTAATTTGGTAAATGCATGAGCGCCGAGTTATTTTGTTATGCATGGAGAAGTTTTTACTAGATCCAACCTTCATGTAGGGGGAATAATTGCGAATCTATTTTTAATATTTTCTTTGTTATTATTTCTGTATTCAATACGACGCTTTACTAATTGCGATCGAAGAGTAAGTTCGTGGGAATGAATTTTTGATCTCCTTAATTAAAGTATTTTTTTATTATATGAAATCTTAAAATATCGGGCAGGCACAGTTCCCACTATACCGTAAGGGTTTGGTTCGTGAATACTTTACACGCACACCTGCCCCGTCTGCTCCTTCTTGCGTCTTCGAAACGCTCGATACGCATTTGTTATTAGTTTAGGCTTCAGGATGTCGCCTAAACTGCTTTTTCAGTCTCTTTAAATTTCCTATGCCGAAATAAACTATAATATGTTGGCTTCATAGTGAAATCTTCAGCAAATCGCATCTTTCCACTGGACACAATTTTTACACAAATGGTTTAAACTGTCAACTACCAAATGGAATTGTAGAACTCGATGTTCTCTTTAATTTAAGCACGCACTCGGCGCTGGTAAGGACTGCCCAGGGGTTAAAACAGGCCAGCGTATGCTCGAAACTTGACCCACCCCAAGTAGTACAAATGTCAGAAGGGGACTGGATTAGTGACCAACGTGGTAGACGTGGTTTATATTTCTCCACACTATGGAAGGACATTTATCTCCATAGGCTGATTCCTCCTGAAGTTATGAGGCTCTGAAATAGCAACGCTTTTTGCGCCGCGCAAGTTTCTGTCATTACCACTATTACCGGACCGATTTTAAAGACATATTCACTTCAAAAATAAATTTACTTCATTTATCCTATAAAGCCTGTAATTTCGAAGACGTTAGTACGCCTTTTAGTCGTTAATACCTTCCTTTGAAAAATTAAAGCATTTTGCGAAATAAATATATAAACAAAAAATAAGGCATATGATTTAGTAGAACTTTACCTAATTTTAATTATTTTTCAGGGGGTCATCATAAGATATACAGAAAGAAAATTAAATATTTTCGAACTTACTTTACCAAGAACGGTTCAAAAAAACTTTTTAGACTCAAGCAAAAGCTTGATGTTGATGCCCTCCTCAAATTGTTCGAAATCTTGAATTTTATGTAATACAGACTGTGGTTTCAATTTATATTTTATCGTAGTCCTCATATAATTGTTTTTGCTTCTAATAGTGTTTTGCAATATAATTCAGCGCTTAAGTGTACATCCAAATGTTAAGCAAGCTTAAATTAATTAAAGAAGAAGATTTGAAGAAAAAGGTAAAATTATCATAAAAAAATACATAATGGTCGAATCTATAACCTCTCGACTTGGCGCGCGATTTGGCGGTTTAAATTTCTGGCGGTTTTATTTTGGAGTTTTGGGTTGCGCGCTGTTCAATCGGTTAAAAATAATCGAATTTTGATAGTTTTTAATAACTTATTTGCCACAATCAGGATAGGATGGGTTTTTTTTAAAATCTTTTTTCATAAATTTCATGCAATAATTAGCTTTATTGAATTCGGATGATCAAAATTGATTCAAATAAATTATTACTTTCCAATATTTACTATTAGATGTAAGCGCCAATCTATAATGCTAGTTATTTGCTAATAAGTTTTTTTGGACAAAAATGCTATATTTTTAAATGTTCTTACAATATTTTTCCCATGCAGAAACAAGCTTTTAAAATTTTAATATTTTTAAATACATAAACGTAGTAAAAGTTCACTTTCATAATGTTACCAACCAGTACTAATAACAATATAAACAGATATGAAACACTTGACATTAAAAACTGTACTCAACCTTATGTGCATGAAGCCTTTGAACGCAGAAAAAACGGTTTTGCAGAATAGATTACGAATAGAATAGTAAAAAACTAAACTTTTTAAATAGTGCTTTCCTTAACTTTTCAATAAACTTCTAGGAATAATTCCCAAAATACACGTCTCTTTTTCAACTATTAAATAAAAAAATTAGAAAGTTTTTGGTATACATGTAACGAAAATAGACGTCGAAATTAACAGAAAAATATTTTTCTTTACGTCCTAAAAAGTGGCTTTATGAATTGGTTTGTATATGAGCAAACTATATAAAAAAACGCATGAATTTAATAATAATGTTACTATTGTCCATGGGTCATTTACCGCGGAATTATAGTGTCGGACTAATTGCACTACATGCGTAAAATGGTGTTTCTCTCCTGATACCCCATAAAACTTACTAGCTGAAATACCCGTTCTACGCACGGGAAGGAAATAAATTACAAAATTCATACAAATACAATATTTATAGCGAAATAAACAATATTCTTAATTTGTCACCCATGAGGGGAAACCACAGTATTAAAAGTACTAATTTGAAACGAAATTTTATTGGCAAGGTCCTGCAAGAACTGGAAAGATTGCTAATATGAAGTTGTCTACACAATAACGTGGATATATATACATTACTCCCGTTGATCACCATCCATATTTTAACCTTTAGTAACATACCAAAGATTTAAACAGGAAGAACTCTTATAAATGTTAATAAAAATTATCTGAAAAAGTTTTATTAGACACCTATGTCAACATTTGTCGTTAAGTTTCACAAATTGGTAAAAATATAAGAAGAAAAAAAAACGAAAAAGAATTTTAAAAGGTTCATTTGCCAAATTCAAGATTTTCATATTTTTTCTTTTGTACGGTAAACCTTATCAATATGCGAAGAGTAGAGAGGTGAAATGTATGTTCTTTTTAAGAAACAGGTGTTCCCTGTTCCTGTTCTTTTTAAAAGAACTGTTCTTTAACCTGTTCTTTTCAGAAAACTGTTCTTTTTTTTTTAGAATTTTTTGTGTGTAGTATTTTTAAACTTAAAACCATAAAAATTACAAATGCTGATTAATTTTATTTTATATAGTAAATAATTAAAAATAAACAAAGGATCTATAATTTTCAAAATAAGAAAACTATTAATAATTAGTTTAAATTTATATCGACATTTCAGAAAATAATACATTACAAAAAATTTTACAGAAAAAACAGAAAAATTAAAAATTTTAATGCTGGCTTTCAAAATCAGATGTAATGGTGATAAAAGTTTTAATATAGCAAATTCCTAGTTTCAATAAAGCACAATTCTAATAATTTAGAGCAGTAATATATATGAATTATAAAGAAAATTATAAGTTCCTTGAAGGGATCTCTAGGACGCAAGCATTTTTCATATATTTATATGTTATTATAATACATTTTATTCCTAAATCAATAAGCATTGCAAATTTGTAATAATTTGCTTGCTAGTTTGTAGATTTAAAGGAAATGAAGGTCAAATTAAAATAATATTTTAATAGCTATTCATTTGTTAAGATTTCAAAAATGAAATCCGAAAATAAAACTAATTTCAAGAACTTCTGAGTGTCTCCAATGTTCACGATATGATAAAAGTTATAGTAATAAAAAGTTACATTCATCGCTTTCAAGTACGGTAAATAACGTAATACACTAATATTTCTATACACCATTAAAGTACAAATATACAAAATAACAGAAAATAATTAGCTGTTTCACCCAAATATCCGAACCATTAATATATACATTTTTTACAAGAACGATTACACTTACATATAGTACATACTGCTATAGATTTAGAGGAATCGGTTACGTTAAAATAGTTACATACAGGTGAAGACCTTTTCAAGATTATATTGAAATCAGAGTTTAAAAATTAACATGATAATCCTATTTAATTTTAAAATAAATAGTAACTACTTTTGAATGTTCATATCGCATAGTCTACAGATCAGCAAGTAAGGAACAGATAAAATGCGTTTTATATACAAGTCAGCTGAAAATGAATTGCCACCGACTCTCTAAATCCCAACAGATCGCATTCCTTTTCTAACTTCACCCACACCAGTGAGACAAAGAACCGAGACCGAGACTGAAACCCTCACAAAAAACACCGACAAGAGTGTTATTTACGTAATCGCATCAACACCCCTCATCCCCACCTCCCTTTTAGTAATAGAAATCACTCCCTCCCCTTCCCGTTTCTAGTTAATCTTATCCTATATCCCGACATCTTTACTAAGATGTCAGTTAAAGTCTTTTGAAGTTCCGTAACGGAAAAAAAAAAACACGCATCTTTCTTTGTATCAAATTCTGTAACTATTTGTAGAAATTAACAAAAAAATACCGCCAAAAGCCGAAAAATGTCCACCTGAAAATTTATTTAAAAAAAAAAAAATAATAATAAAATTAAAGGATTATATTAAGTTATAAAGTTTTGAAACACGACTTACTTGTAACTACATGATCAAGAATCTAGTCTAATAGTTTTTAATATATTCTTAATATAAATTTGCAAATCCTTTATTTTAGCTTTTTAATTTAGTGCATGTTAAAAATACAAATTACAACATAAAGATATAAATAGAACATTCCTTCAGGGTAGATAATATATATTTTTTAATTTATATAAATTTATCATTTTTTACTAAATTTTGTTTTTTTGTATACACATTTAACATAAGAAATTCGGATCAAAATCATTTGCATAATTTTTTTATTACACAAACAACTAACAAACACAACACCAGGGGCGGATTTAACGGGCGGCAAATGGACAGTTGCCGCCTGGGCCCCCTTGTCTTGGGTCCATTTTGGGCCCCCCGACTCCAAAAATTAGAAAAGGAAGGAAGAGAAATAATTGTTTCTTTTATTTTTTAACATATTTTAATTTTACTAAACATTTCACTGAAATTATCTGTTTGGATTCCGTTATCCTTATGCATACGAGTTGACAGGTGCCCCTTCTTCAACGGGCCCGGGCCCACTACTCCTCTTTACAGGGCCCCATTATTGAATAAGTCCGTGCAAACAGCACTTGTACTTAAGGTTTCTGAGCAGCCCCCAAATCATCTACGACGCGGGGGCAGGGCCCTGCTTTTGTAAACAGACCAAACGTGGGGCCTCTTACGAGATGCAGGGCCCTGTGTGAAGGTAGCTGCGAGAAGAATGCTGAACTATAATATAGATTTAAGAATTATAATATTTTTAATAGATTTTAAGATTATTATTATTTAAGAGTGGGGCTAAACAACGACTCTCGAAAATTAAACTAACTCGAAGTTTAAGTGCATAGAGCATGAGAACGGCAGTTTCTAATCATTATTTAAAATATTTATTTTAAATTAAAAAAATGTAGCAAAACGGTCTAATCTAAATATTTAAAAAAAAAAAGGGGGGTTAGAAATTAAAAGACAGATTAAGTTTTTTCTTGTTGGCAAAAGGCCCCCAACCCAAAGCACGGGACCCTTTGTCACAGCGCTAGGGGGGGGGGGTAGAGTATTCATATATAGAAGTTACAATTTTATAGTATTCCCCTATGCTAGCTATAAAAATAACAAAATCACACTTATCAAACACGTATCTAGAAACTCGAATTGATGCTGTAGGGTCTATTTAAAAGCGTAAAACAAATCGTTGAAAATATTTCATTTAATAAACTATATGAAGTTTGGGTTGAACAGGGCCTGATTTATCATTGCACGTTAGTCTGGAGCTAAGAGCCCTGGATTTATGAGCCTCATCTTTTATTGTAGAAAAATTCCCTATGTTTTTTAAAATTCGTTTATTGCAATTTTGCATAACTTTACAGCAACTTTTCCAAAAACGTTGTAATTTCTTGTTTTTTAAAAGAATAATTAACTGTATATGTGGGATTTTTTAATTATTTTAATCTATTTTTTTGCGAGAGTGATGGCCCCTATCAGTGCTTTTGTGCCTATAGTAATGAATTTTTTTTATCAATCTCGGGCATATGCTTAGGGAGGCTAGAGGTCTAGAGCCCCCTTCAAGATATATTTTGAAGGAGCTGAGTCTCCCTCCCTAATATAATAATCCCCTCTCCCTTTTTAAAAAAAAATAAATCTCATTTTAAATACCAATTGCAGGAATAGAGAATTTGTACAAAAATCCGCCTTGGAAAGGTGTTTCTCACAAAAGGGGACATATGACTAATGATATGTACAAGTCGTCTTCGATTGGAAACAGTTGAGAAAGAAACTCATTGTCCTCTTGTACCTTTCAAAGCAAATTCCTTCCACTTTAAAACACGTTTAGAATAAATAAGAGGTGCTTCCTTTCGAATGCCTCTTTGTAGGAATTCTCTCTTTCTACGATTGGTTTTTTCAGTATTTTTTTTAAAGTATAATATTAGGGGGGGCTGAGCCCCTTCAAAATAATTCCTGGGGGGGCTCGAGCACCCCCAGCCCCCCTACTTCCTACGCCTATGCCCTGGCCCCTAAAAAGAACAGCCCTACTCCGAAAAAGAACACCCGTTCTAAAATAGAACACACGTTTCAAGAAAGAACACCCGTTCCAAAAAAGAACACCCGTTCCAAAAAAGAACACCCGTTCCAAAAAAGAACACCCGTTCCAAAAAAGAACACCCTGCTCTTTAGAACAGGGTTGTTCTTTAGAACAGGGTTGTTCTTTAGAACAGGGTTGTTCTTTAGAACAGGTTGCTCTTAAGAACAGGTTGCTCTTAAGAACAGGTTGCTTTTTGGAACACCCTGCTCTTTGGAACACCCTGCTCTTTAGAAGAACAGGGGCGTTCTTTTAGCTGCATTCTGAGCAGAAAGCATATCAGAGTGAAATATTCTTGCAGCACAGTGCGAAAGCGCTGGGCACGGTGGCTCTTAGGGGTGTGCGACGTGTGACATCGCACAGGGCCCTCTGTTAAAGCGGCCCAGCGACTAGAAAAAAAAATTATAAAAGTAAATAGTAAGAATGGAAATGAATTTCTATTTTTAAAATTGTATTTGCATTATGGAGTGCTCTGGAGTGGAAAGTCGCAACACAGATGTTTTTATATCTTAAACACTGATATGAATTATTGCTTTACTTTAATTTTTAAAAAGTGAAAGGTATATTCATAAGAGCTGAAATATTTAATTTTTAATTTACGTTTTCGTTTCGATTTATAACAAATAATTCAAGGCTTTATTTACTCTAAAAATATCTTTTTTGTCAAAGAAATGTCATTTAATACAATTTAAAATATATTCTGAACAGATAATATTACATTATTTTGTGATAAAAAAATAGTTTTAAATTATAATAAATTTTAGGCCCTCTTATTAATATAAATTATTTTCTTTCATAAAAAGTTCAGAAATATTCTTTGTATTACTTCATACAAATAATTTGTTTTAGAACGTTTTTAATAATTTGTTTTAAAAATTGGTTTTACATTACATTAAAAATCCCCGCTAATAGAAAATTTCATTTTAATATTTCTGAAACATAATTTGAACACTGAAATTTCTACCATGATATGTAAATAAATATTCTCTATATCAATGACATATCCAAAATCTAACTTTTCACACCAAAATATACATATTATAGTGAAACTAACTATTTTCAGGAATTATTTAAGCTTTTGTTTAATGTTGATTTTCTTAAAGTGTTATCGCATTAAAATATTCTTTGACGGATTTTATACCCCTTTCATTACATATATTTCATAAACGCAACTATTAAGCAATTCGATTGTTCGATATAAGTATTAAATTAACTAAGTACTATTAAATTAATCAAATTGCAGATATTGCAATGAAAGTGTTCAATCGATAAGAATCAATGAAACCGCGTAATAAACACAAGTTTTATGAAATGTTAAAAGTTTTATAAAATTTAATACATTTTTATTAAAAAATAAGTGCCTTCTTTTAAAACTAAATTATTGCAAAACACCAAAAGCACTGTTTGTCATTTGAAGTGCTTAAAAATACAAATCTTTAGACAAGACATGTTTAGGATTAGCGATACATCAAGTTAAGATAGAATACATCCGAAAAAAACAGATCAGAAAAAAGAACAGGGTTTCTTTAAATTGAAGAACAGGCTGTTCCTGTTCTTTTTAAAGAACAGGTGAAAAAGAACAGGGTATTCTTTTTTTTCACATCCCTAGCGAAGGGGGATGGTTCCCCAGCACTTTTTTTAGATTTTGTCCCCGCACTTTTTAAATATTTAACTTTAAAAAAAAAAAATCATATTTTTTACTTCATTGAACTTCAAATAAATTTGTTAAAAAAAATCGTATCAATCTCCTACCCACTACTACAGAAGATTTACGCAAACCCAATCCCCCACAGACACTAGTACCACGTGGGGGAAGAGTCTATAACAACAGTTTTCGATTCCACCACATAACTACTCGTATAGGCATACCTTCATATAAAGAAAGGTAGGCCGCATCGATCAAGCCGATTATTAACCCATTCCGCGGCTGACCGTGAAGGGAATGTCGCCCTTAACTGCAGGCTATTTCGTTCACATTACACCCAGGGGTATCGTGTTATGGGCTATAAATGACCTACCAAGGTATAGGAAAGTGAGTCGCGTCGATCAGGTCGTTTGTTAACCCATTTTACCCTCTGATCTTTATACCGCATGAAGGAGAATGTCACCCTTGGTGACAGGCAGTATACACTTCCACTCCAATAATTCTATGGAAAATCAGCCTTCGTGGATAAATGACATAACATGGAGTAGAGGAAGGTAGGCCGAGTCAATCAGATTGACCATTTATACACTCTCCCTCTGACCTTCCTACCACGTGGGGTCCAAAGTGTTCATGAACCAATTATTACGGTACAGAGCTATCTACCTACCAGATAGATTATTTTTCTATGTAAGATATAAGTAACAACTATGTCAAAATTCATCTTCCTGGGTATACAGAAAGTTAGAAAATTAGTGATGAGTCAGTGGATAAGTGGCAAGAATTTTTACTTTTGACAGTTAGAGTTTGAATTTTTGAAAATGAACATCCTTTCTTAGTGAGCAATTTTGTCTTAAAATGCCATGCTCCATGCCAAATTTAATTTTCAAAGTTGTTGTAGTACGGAATATCCCGTTATCCAATCATATTTTCACCATTTTGACATATATTTTATAATTTTTTGACACTAATTTCGACATTTTTATGTTATTTTTACAAATATGATCATATTTTAGTTCATTTGGCAATATTTGATTCATTTGGCGAAAATTTTTATTCATTCGGTGAAATTTTAATTTATTTGGCGATGTTTTTATTAACTTGGCGTAGGTTTTATTTATTTGGCGATATTTAGTCATCAGCCAATCAGAATGCTCCTGATTACATAATATTAAAATTTTCCATTGTTTCAATTTTATATTTTACATTGTTACATGTTCTCCGTGTTAATCCTATGGGAAGGCTTCTAAAAAATCGTTATTTTGGCATTTCGAGTTCGAATTTTTAAAAATCCTTTCGTAGTGCATCTCTACGGCCAAAGATAAATCTGTGCTCCAAATTTCAGCACTCTATGTCTTTTAGATCTGTAGATACCCAAACTAACGTCGCTACAAACATCGTAAAAGGGGTTTTACAACCCCTTTCAAATCGAACGTATTTACGTTCGATTTGAACAAAAATAGCTTACTTTTCCTATTTAAGGTATAAGTAACAAATTTGCCAAATTTCATCTTCATAGGTATACGGGAAGTTGGAGAATTAGTGATGAGTGAATGAGTGGGGATTTCGCATTTATATATATAGATTTTAAAGGCGTTTCAAGTAAAAAAAAAATTAACATTCTTTTACCATTTTTCTAATTGTTTATGTGTTAAATTTAAATATGCTTTGGTGGTTTAACTCCTACAGTGAAAATATACATTTTATTAATACTATATTATTACTAGCAAAATTACCCGTTATTCGTACGGGGATAAATAAAACAATGACAAATAACAGAAATTATATACATTTGCTCTCCTCCCAGGGAAATACCAGTTAAGAATTACATCCTAAAAAATTAGTATTTTTTTTATATAAATTAAAAATTAAAATATCTTTTTTTTAATAAATTAGAAGTTAAAAAAGTAAAAATATATCTATATTACTTGGTTGCTAAATAGTTCCAATAATTTCTATATTGTTTCTTATAAAGTATGGAGTTTTAAAACTAAACATTCATGCTCAAAAATATTTTTTGAAATTAATAGGTATTTCTTTTCAGTACAGGTACATAGTTGAATGAAATCGCATAATAAAAAACGACATTTGTAAAATCCTTAACTTCACGTAGAATCAGCCTATGGGTATAAACAATATACTATCGTGTAGACGAATGTCAGACATTTCGAACATGCAGATTCTTAACCCATTTCCCCTCTTACCACGTGGGGAGGAGTGTCGCGCGCAACTGCTCTTCTGATATCATAACTCAACGTGGAATCATCCTATATGGATAAATTACATACCATCGTGTACATGAAGATCTACCGTTTCGACCATGTTGGCCATTTATCCTCTGAACTTTGTACCGAGTAAGTACCCTATACAGCGCGGACTGTACCTACCCGATTTTTGCCTTCCCGACTGTACCTGTCGCAATTTAATCGGGACATAACTGTAATTATATTATAGTTTTCAGTGCTTACTCTAATTGATGAAATTTTAATTACTGTTGCCATTGTTATTGAAGCATAATGTGTATTATCACATGGTTTTTTTATGAGTAAATATTTAGATAGAATTATGTTTTTTATATAATGAAAAAAATTAATAAATTAAATAATAAACAAAGCGCTATAATCTTAATTTTTCTATTGTTTTTAAATAAAACTAGCATCAATAATAGTTTAATTAAATTGTATTAACTTCAAATGCAAAAATAAAATATATAACTTACACAAACAATTATAAATTATTTATTGATAAAAATGTATATATTTGAACTACTTAGAGCAGTTTAATTTTTAACTTTTGAAAAAACGTAAAAAATTGTCGATTATTTTAGACATTTCGTCAGTTGTTTAAAAAATTATAACTACAAAACTAAATCGAATTTTCAAAAACGCTCTGGATTATTTGTAGCCAATAGTTTAATCTATATCCTAAATTTTTAATTAATTTTTTTGTTGAAAATTGGAAAACAAATATTCAGAAAGATATGATTTTTTTTCGAAATTTTATAAAATTATGACTTTAACATTAAATAACGTCTATAATACAGAGATGCTATAATACTGATTGTATTGAAATAAATATATATTCAACTTATTGCTTTAACATTTCTTAACAAACTGGCACAATTTTATAATTTTAGAACATTTACTTTTTGAGATGCAAGCGGAACAATAAGAAAAAAAGTCGCAAATAAAAAATTGCTTGAAATATCCGAAACAATCTTGCTTCTTCACTATTTTTAATACCTAGCTTAATTAACTACAGTGGCTCCCATAAGTGTTCGTACACTTACGAATTTCAAAGAAATACTGCTCTATTTATTATAAAATTTAACATTTCAGAATGGGAATTTTTTAATAAGATATATAAATTGTTCTTAACAAAACTATATAAACTATTTTAAAAACATAGTAAATTTTTTTTTTTTTTTTTGAAAAATCAATAATTAAAAAGTAACAAAAAATTATCTCACAAAAGTCTTCGTACACTTTAAAAAAATGTCTACACATTAATAAATATTGCAATATTTCGGTAAATTAGTACTTAATAGGATGTCCTGTAACATCCACAACAGCTTTTAAATGTCTGGACATAAATTTCATTAGTTTTTTTTTTTAATTTTTGTATCATTTTCTTCTATACTTCGATTATTACTTTTTTAAGTTCGCTTTTCGTTTTAATGTCGTATCTTCGTACTCTAACTTCTAGTTTTTTACTTACATACGTGTTTTATTTAGGGATGAAACAAATATCCGGTAACTATCCGGTATCCGGCTGATTTTTAACTATCCAGTAACTATACGATATCCGGAAGTAAAGTGCCGGATATCCGATTTACCAAGCCGGATATCCGGATGAATAAAACATCAAAATTTTTTTTTTTTGTGGCGATCAATTATCTCTGTTCTTGTTTTAAGTATTTTCCTGACAATTCTACCAATGTATTCTCAGTTTTCATGTTTGGGATGAAAGGGCATATGGTAAAAATAAATTTATTCAGAATTGAGTTTAAAGTGTACGAAACATATGCCCATTGCTATAGCAGCACCCTGGAATAACCCTTTTTTAAATAAAAAAGTTTTTTTAATGTTTATTCAATCTTGGTATCACCTTAAAGGTAAGGAATTGGAGAATATATAAGAATAAAACAATATTTTGTATTTTTTAACCAATTTCCGTTTATTCTAGCATGTATGAGAAGAAACTGCCGGATATCCGATCGGATATCCGGCGAAATCCAGTTGGGATATCCGATATCCGGTTTGTAATATGCGCAGGATATCCGATATCCGGCAAAACCACCATCCGGTTCATCCCTAGTTTTATTAGGTTTAAATTCAGCGGCTGATGTGTTTTTTCAGAACTTGTGGGCAATTATAGAGACAACAGAGGCAAATATTAAGAGCAGTGTGCTAAAGATAGTATTCTTGATAAGAAACAAAGTTGATTCCGATACCCAAATTTTGTGCTTATAATTTGAAATTGTGTGTTAAAATATTTAAATAAACATACTGATTCTTTATGTTATCATCAAATACCAAATTACCTAGTCCTGATGCTAATTTGCACCCTTGTACAAGGACACATCCAAAGCATGTTTTACTGTTCCGACTAAGTTCTTTGGTATTTGCGAAGGTAAGCCTAAACTTTCTATTTTTCGCACTAACAAGAACTTTTCGTCGGCAGAACGCTTTTGTAATTCAGCTCATATGAGCACTTGTCGAACAGTTTCGATTGAAATTGAAGTAGAACATGTTTCATTAAATTCTGTAGATATTTTTATAACACTCAAATGTGGAATTTTCATAAATTTTCTAACTATAAATCTTTAGTCACGTTGAGTTAACTTTGCCGGATGACATTTCCTTACCTTGTTTTTGATCCGATTTTCTTCTTTAAAGCGTTTTATCACATACTGCACGTAGAATTAGATACATGTATTAATTTAGAGCTACTCCGAGATGATTCACAATCATTACGATGAGAAATTATCAATATTCGAATGCTATTCTTGTTTCCTTACGCCTACAATCCATTTTTAAATAATAAATAGAATATTACGACGTAAACAAGCAAAAATTAATACCAAACGAATATTAAATGTCATCGCAATGCAAAAATAAAAAAAAGCGGCATACGATAGTTTTATTTATGAATTTTTCGAAAATGTTTTGGTGTACGATGACTTTTGCGGCGTTTTTTTTTCTATTTCCTTGCATTTTCATTTTTATAAAAACAAAATAATTCAATATTTAAAATATATATATTAGGTTTTATTCAGAATAACATGGAGATGATGTGAAATAATATTGTACTTTATATTCGAATTCAATTCCAGACAACAGCGCTTTTTCTACAAATTTTTAAAGTGTACGAACACTTTTGGGAGCCACTGTATATCTAATTTAATTGGAAAGATAGAAATATAATCTTTATGACATCGGAAAGATAAAGTTTTAACGAACAACAGTATATTTTTTTGAATACAAAAATATGTAATTTTAAATTACTTATTGCAGTTTAGAATGTACGTTTCAAAAACTTCAAATGAGTGGAGCGTGTTATAAATTCAAAACTAATTCGAAATTAAAAAAATGCTTAGTTGGATTTCCAGTTCAAACATATTCCTAAAAAAATTGGATCTCTCCTCTTCATAGTGTGTCAAAATTACTTGTAAGCGAAATTTTAGCAACGACAATTTTAATATTAAATAACTTCTAAACTAATAATCGTATTGAAACAAAAATATATTCTTCTTATTTCTCAAACATTTCTTAACAAATTAACTTAATTTCATAATTTAGGAAGTTTTTCTTTTAGAGATAAGATCTAAATAACAGCGAAATAATTGAAAATTCCTTATAGGACTTACTTTTTTTTAGAATAGAGAAATTGGCAAACATTATTTTTCTAACAAAACCAAGCATCAAACCCATGAGGAGGATAAGAACAATCAAAAAGAGAGTGCGATGCAACGCGATGCCAAAATGACACTTAAATGGCAAAATTTAATTCAACTTGCAAACGATATTTCTGAAACTTTTTTATTAAAAATATTAATATATTAAATATTTTAAAAATATATTATTTATTATATTAAATTAATTAATATATTAAAAATAGTAATAATATTCGAATTGGGACATATCACAGAGTTAAAATATGCATTCAACAATTGTAATTCTTCTTCTACTTGTTCAGCATTTATTGTTCGAATAAGAAATATTCATTGGCATATTATATAAAGTATTATCTACATTAATAATCGATATCGGTGAAATTTTATTCTCTTATTAACTTCGAGCATTAATGGACCCGTAGTAGAGAGAATATGACGTCATAATCGTGAGGTAAACATCTCAGACCAAATCGCTACAGACACGTGACTACCTTTCAAAATTTATGAATGAAAAAACGTTCGCGATTGACTTTTGTAGAAAAAAGTGGAAATTATAGTAAATGCGTAAAAATTTTACGCACAGTCAACATCACCTAGACGGAGCCATATTTAGTAGTTGTGTAATTGTTAAGTAGAACATTGACCATAGAATCTTAATACATCGACATACAAGCGACAAGCTGCACAGTGGCCTTTTTGGCGATGGTTCGGGGCCTATGTCGAAGGAAAGACCCGGGAACGATGCCTCGTATTTTTGAACCACGGTCAGATTACGAGGGGTTTTCTTTTGTTTTTGGTTTTTGTTAATTAACATCGTACTAGAGCTGCATAGTGGGCTATTGGCGATGGTTCGGGGCCTATGCCGAAGGAAAGACCCGGGAACGATGCCTTGTATTTTTGAACCACGGTCAGATGACGCGTTTTTTTTCTTTCTTCGGTTTTTGTTAATTAACGTCGCACTAGAGCTGCACAGTGGGCTATTGGCGATGGTTTGGGGCCTATGTCGAAGGAAGGACCCGGGAACGATGCCTCGTATTTTTGAACCAGGTCAGATGAGGAGTTTTTTTTTGGTTTTTTTGGTTTTTATTAATTAACGTTGCACTAGAGCTGCATAGTTGGATAATGGAGACGGTTCGGGGCCTATGTCGAAGGAAAGACCCGGGAACGATGCATTGTATTTTTGAACAACGGTCAGATGAGGAGTTTTTTTTTCCGGTTTTTGTTAATTAACGTCGCACTAGAGCTGCATAGTGGGCTAATGGCGACGGTTCGGGGCCTATGTCAAAGGAAAGACCCGGGAACGATGCATTGTATTTTTGAACCACGGTCAGATGACGAGGTTTCATTTTTGGTTTTGGTTTATGTTAATTAACATCGTACTAGAGCTGCACAGTGGGCTATTGGCAACAGTTCGGGGCCTATGTCGAAGGAAAGACCCGGGAACGATGCCTCGTATTTATGAACCATGGTCAGATGACGTGGACAACACCTGAGCTGGCACCAACCTTTGATCACAAGATCACTACTTTTTTACTTTTCTTAGTCAAGTCCGTCACACAGGATCGAACCTGGAACCTTCTGATTCCCAGCGAACGCCTTTATACACTCAGCCTTTAGTTCATTAGATTTGAATGATTGAATGAATTTATTTGATATCAATTTGTTCGATATTTTTCGATATTTTTTCGATATTGTTTATTTGATATCGATTTGTTCGATATTATCGATTTGTTCGATTTCATCTATTTGTTCGATTTCATCTATTTGTTCGATTTCATCGATACAATCGATTTCATCGATACAATCGATTTCATCGATACAATCGATTTCATCGATACAATCGATTTCATCGATACAATCGATTTCAGCGATACAATCGATTTCAGCGATACAATCGATTTCAGCGATACAATCGATTTCATCGATACAATCGAATAAATCGAACATCGATGAAATCGAACATCGAATAAATCAAACATCGAATAAATCGAACATCGATGAAATCGAATAAATCGAACATCGATGAATTGAATAAATCGAACATCGATGAAATCGAATAAATCGAACATCGATGAAATCGAATAAATCGAACATCGATGAAATCGAACATCGATGAAATCGAACATCGAATAAATCGAACATCGAATAAATCGAACATCGAATAAATCGAACATCGAATAAATCGAACATCGAATAAATCGAACATCGATGAAATCGAATAAATCGATGTAATCGAACAAATCGATGTAATCGAACAAATTGATGAAATTGAATACCAAATTCAAAACCAAAAAAAAACCTCGTCATCTGACCGTGGTTCAAAAATACGAGGCATCGTTCCCAGGTCTTTCCTTCGACATAGGCCCCAAACCCTAGCCACTAGCCCACTGTGCAGCTCTAATGTGGCGTTAATTAACCAAAACCAAAAACCCAGAAAAAACATCGTTATCTGACCATGGTTCAAAAATACCGAGGCATCGTTCCCGGGTCTTTCCTTCGACATAGGCCCCAAACCCTAGCCACTAGCCCACTGTGCAGCTCTAGTGCGGCGTTAATTAACCAAAACCAAAAAAAACCAACTCGACATCTGACCATGGTTCATAAATACCAAGGCATCGTTCCCGGGTCTTTCCTTCGACATAGGCCCCGAACCCTAGCCAATAGCCCACTGTGCAGCTCTAGTGCGACTTTAATTAATAAAAAACCAAAAGAAAACATTTCCGAAATTATTTTACTATCTCGAAAATCCACTTACACCTCATCCTAAGCAATACAACATTTATACGACATATAAAATTCATTCATAAAGTACGAGATATTTTCATGAATGAACTTGAAAAAATTTATGAATGGAATGACGTCATTAGTCATGTGTGAGGTCAACATGTAGCGATACATGTTGACCTCACTTTGATGTCCGCGAGATGATTATCCCGTTGTTTGCTCTACTATGAGGAATCCATGCTCGAAGCTTAATAACGTTAAAAGTAATAAAGAGTTGAAAATTGAGAGAGAAACTTTAAACTTGACAGATTGGAATTAAATTAAAAAGACACAAAATAATTATAATACTAAAACATTTCTAAACAAATTTTCTAAAATAAAATTCTAGCTCTTTTATTTTTGTAAAAATCCATAGAGTACATGAAAACCCAATGTGCAAATGTTTTTCAATAATTAACAAATAAAATAACACTTATGACGTCATTTCCACAGTGTCAATAACGAAATGAAAATTCTTTTAAATTGCAAACGATATTTTCATCCACGTTAAGTCAATGACATACATTAAAATAGTTATAAAATACGAATGGTGCATTGTACAAACATAAAAATGATAACAATCACATTTTTCAAGTAAAGTAATTCGTAAATTTCATAAAGCTAAGTTTTGTAGTTATGAGGTATTTCGTGTAAAGACCGGCATTCGAATCTATTTATAATTTTTTATGTTAGATTTTCACTTTTCTCCATTGAATTTAACTGATATTATTGTTGATAACTGATATTACTGTTGAACTGATATACTGAAGTTGTTCGTGAAACTTCGCTGAGATACACTAAATTTTTTTATAAAATTCAAATGGAACATTGTGGAGGCTTGAAAATAGTCACGTTAAAATTCTTATTTTTTTAACTAACTATTCTGTAAATTTCAAAGCTCTACGTTTTGTAGTTACTGCCTTTCTTGTACTGACAAACTAACAAACAAACCAACAGAGATCTAGACACACTTTGAGAATTTTTAGCTTTATATATAAGATGGCTCCCAAAAGTTTTCGTACACTTTAAAAATTTGTAGAAAAAGCGCTGTAGTATCGAATTGCATTCGAATATAAAGTCCAATATTATTCCACATGTTCTCCATGTATTTTCGAATAAAACCTAATATATATATATATATATATATATATATATATTTAAATATTGAATTATTTTCCTTTTATAAAAATTAAAATGCCAGGAAGCAGAAAAAAATATTCCACAGAAATGATCGTATACCAAAACATTTTCGAATAAATTCATAAATAAAATTATCGCCTGTTGCCTTTTTTTATTTTTGCATTGTGGTGACATTTTATATTCGTATGGTTTAAATTTTTGCTGGCTTACTTAAATATTCTATTTATTATTTAAACTGGATCGTAGTCGTCAGGAAAGAAAGAATAGCATACGAATAATGATAATTTTTTATCATAATAGTGGTAAATCATCTCGGAGTATCGCTAAATTAATAAATTTATCCCATTCTACGGCAGTATGTGATAAAACAGGATAAAACGCTTTAAAGAAGAAAATCGGATCGAAAACAAGGTAAGAAATGTCATCCAGCAAAGTTAACTCAACGTGATCAGAGATTTATAGTTAGAAAATTTGTGAAAAATCCACGTTTGAAACATGTTTTAATTAGTGTTGTAATCGTAAATTATTTTAACTGACTATAAGTATTGCTTATAGTTTTTCATTTATAATACAATATATTTATTGCATTATTGTAGTGTGGATACTCTGTTTCTATAGTTCTGAAATTATCGTCTTATCATATTAAAAAATTCCCATTCTGAAATATTATTTTTTAGAATGAATAGAGCAGTATTTCTTTGAAATTCGTAAGTGTACGAACACTTCTGGGGGCCACTGTATAAAGATTAGTATTTTGTGTGTTTTCTTTATATTATAAAATTATTTTTCTTTACTTTTTAGAGTTTTCCTTTTTGAATTTGGTGTACTTTTTATTATTATTATTTTCTCTTTAAGTTTCTATTAATTAAAAGTGTGTGGCTGGTGCTGAGGGATATCCTTTTTTTTTAACGTATCAACTGTGTTTCCCATAACTCAATTTCTTTCAAGAGTTTAACACTTGATAAGCAAACATTCAAATCGCTCAAGAATTAGAATATTACATTAGTGAATATACCTCCTAATTTTCTATAGAACAATAATAATTAATTAGTCTAAAACAAGTTTTGTTTTGTCTTGTTGAAATTAACTTGAAAAAATTTAAATCTGTATACGAGTCAATTCAGAAGAGTTATTTGCGTTATCCCACGAATCACTTTAATGTGTGACAAAATACGTTTCGATTGTTTGCTACTCACTTATGATTCAAGAAATACATAAAAAATATTAAGAATGCATTTAGTTCCAAATCCTCGTTTATTTCAAATTCCGTTCAGTGGCGGCCCGTGGTCAAAAATGTTAGTGCAGCCGAAAACATGACCCCCCCCCCCCCCCCCCCCTTCGCCTTTTTCCACAACCATACATGAACGGACATTCTTTAAAATTTATTGCTCAAACTCAAATCAAAGTTTCCTTTCAACTTTTATGAAAGATAACATGTAAAAATAATAGAAAACACTTACTTATTTTTTGAAAATTAAATCAATCCTACTATCAAACTTGCGAATCGGTCAATTTTAATATTAATTTAAGTAAAGAAACAACAACACACGTGCAAGCTTATCGGAAACTATTTCCGTTTGAAGAGATTCTTCGAAATTATCGTTTTCCTCCACCCCGCCTCGCCGATTCAGCAATGAACCAATCATTTAATTCAAATCCCTAGTACAGCTAATTTGAAAAAATCTTTTTGCACTACGTTTGTGTCGTCACATCCAGGGACCGACTTACAAGCTAAGGGGCCCAGGGCTAAAGAAAATTAGGGGGCCCCTCGACGTAACGAAAAATAAAACTGTTAAATTTATGCACAAGCACATTATACAAAATGACGTAATCGGTCAGCTTTAATGCAAATATATATATATTTTTTTTAAACTACTAATTTTCTTCTAAGTTCTACCCATTTTATAGCTAGCAAATCCCTAATGATTACCATATTAGGAAATTTGGTATAGGAAAAAAGTATCCGTAAACGACAAATCTATGTGCGATTAGTAAACACAGCTTGTTTATGGTCTTGGACCTTGCTCATTAATTTAATTTTACTAGTGATCCAAAGCGCATATCTTTGAAATACGCAATGCAAAAGGTGACATACATCATGAACGTGCTGAAAAGTGATTTAATTGGGTAAAATAATATAAGTTTTGCAAAACAATTAACGATTGATTTTTAAAAAAATTATTAAAATAAATTTAATTGATTTTTAAAAAATTTATTAAAATAAATTTAATTGATTTTTAAAAAATTTATTAAAATAAATTTAATTGATTTTTAAAAAATTCGTTAGTAAATTTATTTATAACTTTTTCACATATATTTAGCATTAAATCATTTTTGGGGGCCCCTTTAAAATGGTGGCCCTGGGCAAGTGCCCCGAATGCCCTCCCGTAAATCAGTCTCTGGTCACATCCAATCCTCCATTCTCCATTTTAGCGTGTTGGGGAAGTCATCCTACGTAAGGTTGCCATGGCAACGATGCAGCCGATTTCGAAATTCGCTTTATGGCTGCAATTTTGATTGAATGGAGTTTTTTCCTCTTCTGAATTTGTGCATTACGGAAACTGGTTTGCTATTTATCGGAGATTTTTTTTACTTAGAGTTGAAATTTCATCTTCATTTCAAATTCTAATCTTCATTTAAGAAAATTTGTAAAATTTATAATTTGAGTTTTAAAGTACACTAATAAAATCAGGTGCAGCCCGGCTGCACTTGCTGTAGTGCACGAGCCGCCACTGATTCCGTTAAAAGTATTGTATATTTCTGCAAAAAAACTCCTCCACTTCAATAACATTAAAGATGTATCGAAAATGTAGCATTACAAAAATCAACTTAAAAACATATTTTTGGTTGCTATTCGATATTTCAAGTATTTACTATTTAAAACAAGTTTCGATTGTTTTATTGTAATTGAAAAATATAATGAACAATATTTTGTTTATATAATTATGAAAGTATGTAAAACAAAACACCATATTCCAAATAATATCTCGGGGAAATTTGGATCGGTTTTTTTTTTTTGGTTTTTTTTTTTGTAGTCTGGCGCCAGAAAGATGGCTTCTCTTTCTTTAGCCTGTTGCTCAGTTCTCCGATCTATCTTTCGCGAGATTGCTGTTGGTATGGCAACGGACACTAAATGGGAAAGTTTATAGCTCCATTGAAAACGAGTAACCGGCCGATTGTGAACAAGTGGGTCAAATTAGGAGAGGGATTTGTATGTCAAAGGGTAGAAATAACGGAAAGTGCTTATTTTGCATTGACTGTATCGTATTTACGATTTAGTTCGGATATCTAAAATGAAAGTATACAAAACGATCTTTATTGTGTACATTTACAAATGAATTATTATCTTTATTGTGCATCTACAATTAATTACTTAAATGTATTGCTTAGACTTCAGAAGACACTAAAATATGTAGAATAGTCACAATAAACGCTGTAAATAAACTTAAAGGTACAGTTGAGGGAAGGGAGGGAGGGAGGAGGGGGCATAAATATACCGTCTTGTAGCGAATAAAGCTTTCTATAAATTGATATACAGGAAATTTGCAAGAAATTGCAATTTCATATTAATATTCAACTTTAATATGCCAAATAGCAACACTTAATTTTGCCTCAATATTTCAAATTTACCCCAAATTTCATAGTAAGGATATCAATTCTCAAACATTTATTAAGTTTTAAATATGGAGAATTTTTAGAGCTCATAATGTGTTTCCCAGATATTTTATCAGATGATTGATTTTTTTACTATGCTACTTCTTTATGGCTCAAACAAAATACACTTACTTTCATCATATTAATATAATTTTTTAATATAATTTATGATATTTTTCTCCGAAAATTATAATTTGACTTGCTATTTTGTGAAATGGGGACATTCTCCTATACATATTCCGGGAGAGATGATGACCTTTGTATCGAGGAGCGCTTGATAAGAGGTATACCGTCTCTCCCTCGGAAAGAGAAACATGGATTTCTTATAATGAATTCGAACTCTGACGTCTGGTGTCTTTGTCTTAAATCTATAAGGCAATGGAGTGACGACTTTTAAATAAAATGTACTTATATACTTTTAAAAGCTTTCAGAGTATGTAACGATTGCTTTGCTATTGATAAAAAGTATTTTTACTAATGTAAGCAAACTGTTTTAAAGTATGATATATAGCAAAAAAAACGCGTATATTAGTTATTTCTTATTAAATAATATAATTGTTTTTGATAATATACATGAATTATATGTATTGTTAAATAATTATTTATAATATAAAATATTTTAAAGTGACCTTCTTTAACCGGCGTTGCATGTCTTGCGTCCAACATATATTTAAAGCAGACAATGAGTAAAATAAAACAGAAGGATAATTAGCAAGATAGACCCATAGACTTACAGGCCAGACAATTAAAATCCACGATGGAATATATAATAAAAGTACTTTTTTTTAATTTTTCAACAAATGTAACAAAAAATCTTTAAAAAAAAAGCGCCCAAAAAGGAGTTAATTACTTTTCCTTAATAATAAGTTAATGTACGACACGTTTTCTTCTGTATAACCTCCTGAGGCCTGCCATCCATTAAAATGGATGTTTTATTGTAGCAAACAAGAACGAGTGGCATCATAAAGAATGAATCGGAAATCACTTATTAGCTTTTGGAATATGGCAACGGCTGATTGTTTACAATATGGCGAAGTACGTGTGTCAAGTAGGAAGAGGACGCTATCAATTTTCATATTTTTTTTAATGTAAATTTATTACTAATTAAACTTCGCAAAATTTATTACATTCTTCTACAGTGCTAAAATCTGAACATCCATTCAAATGGATGTGCTCTACATCAAAATTTAAATTAATTTTTTAAAACAGCAATTTTCATGCTTATCTGCTCAGAAAACCTAGTACTAATTGAAAGAAAAGATATATATTATTTTGCGGAGGTCTCAGGAGGAAAAAATAACCCATATTTCAAGATTGACTCTCATAGATGTTTGTTGTGAACACTGAGTAAAGAAGAAGGCCTTTTTCTTTACTCCGTGGTTGTGAAGCATTGTATTTTAATCATCTGTAGATTAGGCTAAACTTGACACAATAGCGCAGTATCGGAAAAAGTTGATAATGACTAGTATTTCCTTAAAAAACACGTATTACTATTCTAAAAGAAATCTTTCATATGATAGTCCAAGATACATTTGAAGTTTAAACCTGAAACGTGATATAGTTTTTGGTGTTATTTTTGCACACATGTCAAAGTCTTATGCTGATAAACTTGAGTTAGATTTGAGTTGATTCTTTGAAGTGAATACTGCTTTAAAATCGGTTCGTGTATAGTGGTAGTTGTGTATGGTGGAAGAAACTTATATAAAATGTTAATATTTCAAATCCTCGCAACTCCATTCAGAATCAGTCTGGTGAAAATTACCTACCCTCGTGTAGAGGAAAGTAGTCCGTGTCGACCTGATCGACCATTAATCCCCTGTGATTTTTGCACCACTATTGACCTTCGTGTGTGGGACAGGAGAATGAGTAAAATATCGGGCATACGTTGATCTGTTTAACCACAGTAACTTCAATTCTAATCGATGGGTCGTAGAGGGTGCTTGCTTAAAATTAAGAGAACGAAGAGTTCTATAATTCCAATTGGATAAATTGACAGGTGCGAAAATTGTGTTGGTTTTAAGCTAGCAATTTGTAGAATATTTGACTATGAAGCCAATATATCACACTAAATTTCATTGGCAGCATTGGAAACTTAAACAAGTTAAAAGAGCAGTTCAAGACGAACACAATTATATCAAAAGTCTAATTTTGTGAGCGGTTATTTTTTTTTTGTCTAGAGCTTACCGAAAATGCTAGAACGATCAGGCGCACGTATAAAGTATTCATCAACCGAACCTTACGGGTATAGTGAGTTTTGTGCTTATCCGATTTTTTTTTACTTGGAATTTTACAATATACCTACATTAAAATCCTATTCATAAATAGGCATGGGTTCTTGCTTCGACCTTCTTTAAATAATTTGTTATTTTATTTATTACATCCGTAATTGAAAATCTTGTTTAAAATATGCAGGTTTCCTAAATATTATATGACAATCAAAAATTATAAGTAAGTTAATTCAATAAACGTTGTTTAATGAAAAAAATAATGGGAAAATAATCTTGTTTAAAATATACAGATTTCCTAAACTTTATATGACAATCAAATATTAAAAAATATAATAGTAGTTAATTCAATAAATGTTATTTAATGAAAAAATGAGTTAGTTGAAAAAGCGTCGCCATAGAGCTTACACATAGAGCTATTGAAGACGGTTCGAGATCTATTCCGAAGAAAAGACTCGGGAAACTGCCTCGTAATTTTTTAACCATTTTCAGATAACGAGGACAACACCTGAGCTGGCACCCCTTATACCTTGATGACTTTTTAACCTTGATGAGTTTGGACTACGACAGATTTAATGTGCACCAGTCCCCTACATTGGTTGAAAGTTTTGTGAACGACCAGGAAGGAAACTAGCAACCATCCTATCACAAACTCGTTACACTGTTCTATACGACATTCGAACTCGCAACTCATCGATTATGAGCCGAATACTTTACCGCTGCTGGTCTAATGAAAAAATTGAACAGTAATGTATCTTTAATTTTAATTGTTATTTTTACAAAAAAATAGTTTACATATTTCTTATTATTAATATTGTATAGCATTAAGTATATTAAGTATTAATATATTTAATGTGCACATAATTTGTGTGTTTTTGTTTTAAAAGTGCTGCTTCTCAAAAACCGTAAATTAGCAAAAAGTGGATGTATTCATTAAAAAACAACTTTGCAAGAAAAATTAAAAATAATTTTACTATTTAACATACTGATTTGCCAATTAAGAATACGGATTTATTATTAAAATACTGATTTACTAATTAAATATATTGGTTTACTAATGAGTTTTTCAATGAACTTTTTCAAAATATCCCAGGTTTAAAATGAACCAATTGTTAATTCGAATTTTTTATTTGATGAATTATTGGTGAATTTGTTGAATATATTTTTTACTGTTTATAATGCGTCCACATTAATAAGTAGACACTTTGTGTTAAAATGACTGCATTTAATATAGTACAACAAAATTTGTTGAACTCATAGATGATTCTCTACATTTAGGAAGTCAAATACAAATTAACAAGAAAATCAATGGAAAGGAAAGTTATGTATTTCAAACTGAAAGAAGCTACCCCCCAAAAAATATTTATCTTGGCAATCTAAAGCCATGTTACTAGTAGATCTAGGAACAGTAAACCTTGCGAACAAACTAAATTCAAAATAATAACCATATATGTCGATTTTAATAACTTCAAGCAGCATTCATGGCAAATTAGAAGAAAATTGAACAACGCGTTTGATCGTGACTGCATAACAAATAAACGGAATGCCGAACCCTCGAGTTTAAACAGGACCTCGATAACACTCGGTCAACAACTTTATTTATTTTTTATCGTGCGTTCACTTATCATATGCAATGCTAACAGCTTGAAATGCCCACGTGCTGATAAACTGAATTGGGAATGGTGCTTTCATAAAACAATGAAAGTAAATAAAACCCACGAACCTCTTTATCAAAATAAGAAATCCAGCTGCATCAGGTGCGGTTTCTCAGATAATACGCTGCTAATCAGAAAACAAAAAAAATGAAAATCTTTTTTTATACTTTTTTTAAGAAGTCTTTCTAAGCTGTTTAAAATAAAAAACATTCGAAAGTATTTAATCCGGAAATCTTACATTGGAATTTACCTTTTGTAATCTATCTATAAAAATAAAAAGTATGTCTGGACATGCAAAACACTATCTTCCACCGCTTGGACATGTCTGAAAATTTAATATAGATACATTGTAAAAAAAGGTACTTTAAAATGAGTACCTGAACATACTCGTTTTTCTTTGAGTACAATTGCATCGTATATGAAAGATGACGTACTTGAATTTTAGTAATCGCACTTTCTCAAAAATAAGCAGTGTACTTTAATATTGCTAATCTCAGCTTCTGTTCGAACCATCTTAACAAAGCGACCTGACAAACTTAAAGCAATTGTTCAGAAGATCGTTTTCCACATCATTTGATGTCGTTTGCTTAAATGGAAACTGAGTTATTACAACTCAATTAACTTACTTCCCAATCTTTTGGCACACTTTTTTTTAACATTTCTTCTGTTTAACACTTCTTCGCCCTGGTAGTTTAACGGATAAGGCTCTGGATTTCGGTGAATGATGATCTGGATTCCACTCCCGGTTAGTCTTGGAATGGGAAGTAAAAAAAAATTTAACATATGTAAAACCGCTGGTAACAGTTAGTTACCAATAAAATTGAAAAGGGTTTTTTGTTTAATTACTGATATCTCCGTCACTAATGTTCCTATTTAGTATGGGACTGACTAATAGTAAAATCGAGTAAAAAATATGAGTAATAGTAAAATCACAATTCCTACACGTAAATACGTTTTAACGCTGAAGTTTTTTTGATAACTCGATTAAAATTCGATTTTAAATCGCATGACTCTCAGCATGTGTTGAACGTAAATTTATTTAACCTGACAAGCTTAAAAAAATAGGACAGAAAAAGGCTTTTTACTTAATTTTGCAACTATATGTTAAAAAGGAAAGTGAATTATTTAAAATTACTTCCCTAATTACCATTCTTTGACACACCTTTCCTGCATGTTAGTCCGAATATAGCTTTGCGCTCACTGATAAAAAAAAGGTACTTAAAAATGAGTACCTGAATCTACTCGTTTTTGTTTGAGTACAATTGCATCGTAAATGAGCGACGACATAATCAAATTTAAGCAACCGTAATTTTGCAAAAATGAGCAGTGTGTTTTAATATTGCTAATCTCAACTTCTGTTCAAGCCATTTTAACAAAGCGACCTGACAAACTTAAAATAGTTGTTCAGAAGATGGTTTTCTACATTATTTAATGTAGATTGCTTGAAATGATTTATTACAACTCAATTATCTTACTTTCTATTCTTTCGGTACACCTTTTAAACAAGTCTTCTGTTTATGACTCCTTCACGTCGCCCTGGTGATACAACGAATAAGGAACTGGACTGTGTTACCTTAGGTTCTGGGCTCGATTCCCGTAAGTCTTGGTTATAATTGTTGACATTTATTGAATGTGATTTATGAAGGCAGCCTATGTAGGCTAGCATCTGCTCTTTTGTTTTATTTTTACCCATTGTACTCATTTTTAAGTACATGTCTTTTTCAAAATTGAAACTTATGTATTTCGGAGCCATGATAAGCATCGAATGTAATTAAAATGAGTACATTATTTTTTTTAGTACCTATTTTTAACAGTGCTGTGTGCGTGTTTTAATGACAACTTTTAACTGATAGAGGGTGATGCCCATCACTATTAGAAATAAAACTCTCAATTTTGAGAATTCTGCGATCGTCAAGACTACTTTCGTTATATTTGACAATCGTTTCGTGAACGAAAGTCATTTACTTTGATTCTTTTTCTTGGTCATCAGCTCATGTTTGGTTATCATACTTATATCGAGTCTTCTTGGCGGAGTAAATAGAGCGTTGGACTCTGGAACGAGAAATCATTTTAGACGAAATAAATTTCTTTAAAAAAAAAAACGACAAAATGAATTTCCTCAGTTTGACGAAATATTTAATCAGAGCATCTGTTTCGTCAAAAAGGACAAAAGTTTCGTCAAATATGAGAATGCATTTTTAACGGTGATAGGGTTCCCATCCTATTGATTTTTTTTTTTTATGAAAAACCGTTTTGTTTCTAGAAAAAAAAATTGAAAAACACCTAATATAGCTTTATTATATCTTTTTATGTTTAAATAAGGCATAAGCTTATTTATTTGCTGTGCGTTGTTTTAATTAACCTCTTGTGACCTTCACTACTTGGCGAAATAAAGTATTGATAAATAAAGCGCAATAAAATAGCCAATCTTCAAAAAGCTACTTATGTGTACGCCCACATAAGACGCAATCTATTTCGAGACTTCAGAAGATAAAGCGCCATTTTTTCTTTTTCATCTGCCCCCCCCCCCCCCCCCCTTTTTTTTTTATCTTCTTCAAATCCAAAGAAATCTTGCTACATAGTGGAAAGAAACCTTTGATTCAGCAAGCTTTTTGTTTTGGGTAATAATTACAAGATTGCGAAAAAGCACAAGTTTTGGCTCAAAGTCAGAGGTGTTTTTTCACCAAGGTGTTTTGGCAATAGTGAGCTAATCACCATCAGGCAAGAAAAGGTTAACAGTTCAGTCAGCACTTGAGAAAGTTGTGAGAATTAAAAGATTTCTAAAGTTAGATATACTTTTCTTAAAACAGTTCCATAGATGAAGTTAATGAAAGTAATAGGAATCTTTATCAAAACAATACCTGTAGAATCTGAAAAACAAATATCCATCGAGTGTTTTTTCTACAGATATTTCTTGCAGCAATGAAACTTCACATATGTAGACTGTAGCGTCTATTTCTGTTAAATTTAATCCAGATCGTTTACCAAGCTTTAAATATACTGATTAAAGCATAATTCACTTTAAATACAACCCAATTTTAACTAATTTCGTCGTCTACAAATTTTATAAATGTAGTTACTGTAATTTTTTCAATTGCTCGATTAATTTTTCGGTAAGTTAAGAATAATTAAGAATAATATTTTAAGTAAATTATTAATTAATGTATAATTTAATTACTTTTTAATTAATAACTAATTTTAAATGTAACTAATTTGTAATTTAATAATTTATAATGTAATTAATTTAAAATTTTAATTAATTAAAAAAGTTAGTTTATAATTGAATTAATGTATAATTGAATTAATTTATAATTGAATTACTTTATAATTTATTTATTTTTTAATTGCATTAATTTGTACTTGAATTACTTTATAATTTATTTAATTTTCAATTGCATTAATTTATAAAGTAATGAATTTTTAATTAAATTATGTTTTAATTAATTACCAATTTACGATTTAATTCATTTTTAATTAATTACTAATTTACGTTTGAATTAATTTATAATTAATTATTATAATTATATATAATAATTATATATAATAATTTATATTTAATTATCTAATTTATAATAATATATAATAATTTATATTTAATTATTATAATAATATATAATAATTTTATATTTAATTATTATAATAATATATAATAATTTATATTTAATTATTATAATTATATATAATAATTATATATAATAATTATATATAATAATTTTATATAATAATTATATATAATAATTATATATAATAATTATATATAATAATTTTATATAATAATTATATATAATAATTATATATAATAATTATATATAATAATTAATTAATAGGTTATAATTTAATTTCTAATTAATTATTATAATTATATATAATAATTTACAATTTAATTATTTTATAATTTAATTATTTTATAACTTAATTATTTTACAATTTAATTATTTTATAATTTAATTATTTTAAAATTTAATTATTTTATAGTTTAATTAATTTATATTTTAATTATTTTATAATTTAATTAATTTATAATTTAATTAATTTGAACAAATTTTTAATTTAATTAATTATTATATAAAATTTTTAATTTTTTTCGAATTTGCCCAAATTGTTTTCATATTTAAAAGATATTAAAAATCAAACTCCCGAAAAGTCTAACTTAGAATAAATAATGGTAATTATTTAATCAGTAAAGTTTTTTTTAATGGAAAAATGAAAACATATAATGACGATCATATGCACAAATACTAAAAAATAAAGTTTTTATTAACAAAGCCGTGATATCAATATTATTAAAAAATTTTGAGTTATTATTTTTATTCTTTTTCTCCTAAGTCATCATATTCCCGTCAGAATTTAAATTACAGATTTATTTTTCAAGTTTAATTAATAATGCATCTTAAATGAAAACGATAAGTTAAACGACAACTATTTATAATAATTAAAGTCGAATTTAATATACGCACTGTGATCGGACCTGCTATTTTTTTTTTTTTAAAGTAGGGACATTTTGATTTTTTTTTTCTTCATATGTTTACCCCAGCCGATCTATATTTCTTATTTTAAAATGTCAAACAAATTCATTTGAATACATTCATAAATAACACATGTGCGTTCAATTTGCCTTAGAATCCTTCAAAATAAGAATTGTGACTTAAAAGTTATACTGTAGTTATACTATTACTTGCTTTTCCCGTTGTACATCCTTTAATGTCTATTATAAAAAAAAATACTGGAGAAAATATATTTTACTGAATTGAAGGTGTTGAAATAAAATTGATAATTTTTATAAATGAACTAAATTCAAATAAAAAAGACAAAATATTATTGTTTTTTATTACTTCAAACCCGGACGATTAAAGGAATTTTTGTGACACAAGTGAACATGATTTTGGGGCCGCAATATGTACAAATACATTTTAAAGCAATTTTGCCACTTGTGTCAAGTTTTTTTTAATATTGGAATTTTCTAACTTTGTCTACTAAAAACTATATTCGATTTACTAAGATGCAAAATTTGGAGGAAATCACAGGTTTTCAGAAAATAAAATAAAATCTAAACTAACATCTATAAAATAAAATACACGTAAAAATAAAGTAATAAATGAATACGAAAGTAATAATTTAATTTAATTATAATATATAATTTAATAAAAATATAAACCTTGACTATTTTTTCAATGTTAACAACAAATTTCCAACTCAAATAATTCTCCCAAATTTTGGCGCCCTTATTAATCCGGCCCCCCAAGCGACCGCTTGTCGCTTGGGCCTTAAGCAGTCCCTGCTTCGAACTGTGGCATATGGGCTATTTTCATTTAAGTGTTATCCTACCAAGTGAAATAAAATATTTTTGTACTAATAGTAAAAATAACTTTTATTATATACACACATTGAATAGATTTGTTTTTAATACTGTAAATACTTGTAAAATAAATCTAGTACTTGTCCTTGAAAACTTGTAAGAGATACTTAAATCTTGTCAAGTCAAAGCAAATTAGTCAAAGCAATTTTTAGTCAAATCAATTTAATTAAATACTGGTATTTATTATACTGTCCAAATTTTTATTATACTTGTATTTTTTAAATTCGTTGTTAAGAGTTCTTTGAGGTTCAGTTAATTATCTGCATAAAAACTACTTATCTTATTATTTCATGTTCTGTATAAAATACCTTCCAACATTCCAAAAAATCAAATCTTTTAAAATATTTTTTTCTCAACAAATTCACATAAATTGTTTTTTATATCATTCCAAAAGTTTATAGACATATTGGGCTACATATGAACAATAACTATTTTATTAAAAGTTTAACAACAAAAAATTTCCCTACCGGATTTTAGTTACTGAATTTCTAAAACTTAATACTTATATAAAGTAAACTCATTAATTGCTTTAAAAAACGCACATTTAAAAAAAACTCAAATCATTTTCAGCAAAAGAAATATTTCATGAAATGTTTCAATTTGACAACTAAGCAACATATTTTCGAAAGATTTTGCTGTATTTATGGCTTTCAATGCTCTTTTGCCAGTAAAATTATAGTCCGACTCCTGTTAGTTGGCGGTTGGATAACACCCATCAATACCAGCTTTAGCAAATCTACAAACGAATTTCAGTCAGTTAACCTTATCGAAACAATTCAAACAAAGTGACATCACAGAGGCCATTTAGCCGGAGCCGAACCATAGCACATTTTTCTAAAGTTGGAAAAAATCCCTTCAAATCCATATATTTTCATAATCTTACAACATTATTCAAATGACGATCCATACAAGTTTGCTGATACTATATAACGCACAACATACTATTGCAGATGAACAACCGTCGACCTTAAAGGGTTAAAACCAAAAAATTAGGATTACCTGAAAGAGGCAAAGTAAATAAATGAACTTACGACCAGAAGAAGAAGAAGAAGTGAATAGTTCCGTTTCTGTGGGAAGCGCTACGCGGAATAGAGACCACTTCCACCTCCCTCTCGCATCTTTGACAGATGCTCTCTCCTCCAAGTGGATTGACGTCACGCTCGGGTTTTTTCTTCGCCGCCCCATACTCACCATTTTGCGAACTCCATATCGGGGTTTTATCACTTTTATTGGGATTGATAGCGGGGCGGTTTTTATGTTGGTCTGCTTTTACCCGTTTACTGGAAACGTTTCGGGAAGGGTTTGAAATGTGGTATTCAACTGAAATGCTCCAGGAAGGAGTCCAGGGGAGTTTGGGGCACCAACAGGGGCGCAGTGGCGGCCCGTGGTCGAAAATGTTAGTGCAGCCGAAATCATATGAATCCCCCCCCCCCCCTTATTTTCCACAACCCATACATGAACGGAAATTCTTTATTATTTAATACTCAAATCAAAGTTTATTTTCAATTTTTACGAAATGATAACATGCCAAAAGAAAATAGAAAACACTTACTTATTTTTTTTAAATTAAAGCAATCCTCCTTTCTTTTAAACATGCGAATCGATCAATTTTAATATTAACTTAAATAACAAAACAACGGCAGGACCATGTCTTGAAACAACAGCACACAGTAAATGTATCACGAAAACCATTTCCGTTTGTAGATATTCTCGTAAGTTATCGTTTCACCCACCCATCCCAGCGTTTCAATGAACAAGCCAATCAGCATATCGAATCTCAAGTGCAGCTAAAACAAGAAAATTCATTTCAGCTGTAACTTCTCACAAATACTATAATTAGCATGGGGAGGAATCTCCATACTACGTAGAGGTTGCCATGGCAATGATGCAGCCGATTTCGAATTTCGCTTTTTGGCTGCAGTTTTGATTGAATGGAGTTTTTCCCCCTCCTGAATTGTATATTACGGCAGGCTTGCTATTTATCGGAGATTTTGTTTATTACCGTAGAAATTTCATTTTCAATTCTAATCTTCATTTAAGAAAATGAGTAAAATATCTGATTTTAGTTTTAAAATACTGAATTTAGGTGCAGCCCGGCTGTACTTGCTGTAGTGGACGAGCCGCCACTGCAGGGGCGGCTGAAGGCTTGGGGCGCCAAACTAAGGAGGGCGTCAAATTTATAAAAATGGGGGAATATATAAAAGACTAGCATGCCCATGCGATAAATTGCATGAACAATCCCCCTCCCCACACACACCGCACAATCATTCGGGTGACAGATATTAGCGAATCTTTTATGGCCAAAAAATCAAAAGAGTTTGTTCGTAGATGACAGCATTATCAACGGCTTGGTTAAAAAAAACTTTAAAATGAATTATTTTAAATGTATTTTTAAAAAAACGTTGATATTTATGAGATGAAAGTACAATTTGTCAGTGGTCCTTGAAATTCTCTTTCTTTTGACACCGCATGTGCTAAGATGAGTTGCGTAAAAAGGGATCTTTACAACAGAAATAGGAATCAATTTTACATTTTTTCTACCTATATGTGATTTTATAGGTGTTATATAGCTTGAATTTTTTATTATTATTATTATTTTTATTATTATTATCTAAAAACGCACTCTTGACCCAGCAAACCAGTGATTTCCTTCATAAATTTGGAAATTTTCCACTTCTAAAAACAATATAGTTTTTATAAACTGACAAAGTTAAACAATTCCAAAAAAAAAAAATTTTGACCCAAGTTGAAAAATTGCTTGAAAAATTAGTAGTCGCTTGTGTCATAAAAATTTCTTCAACCGGCTGTGGGCACTAGACTCAGGTGGGCGCCGAATTTGAGTGTGAAAAAAGTGTTAACCACATAGACTGCTAAAGAACCGCTGTCAGCGGTAAATTATTTGGGTCATAATCGATGGATTGTGAGTTCGAATATCGACTTGGACAGTGTAAATAGTTCATGATCGGAGGGTTGCCAATTTTGTTCTTCATCATCCGAAAAAATATCCACCGTCTATAAGGGATGGTGCACGTTAAATCCATCGTTGTCTGATGTCTTCACGCTTATTCAGATTGTGTGGGGTGCCAGCTCAGGTGTTGTTCTCTTCATCTGAAAGGATATATAGTTTAATATAATTTTCTTACGAGAAAAATGTCTACGTTAGAATAGAGTTTGAAAATTTAGAATTCAAAGATTTATATATTGAAGTGTAACTTTAAAATATACAATTATATCAAAGTGCAAGATATTTTTTTTAGCGTAACCAAACAAGAATGACATCAGAGAGCAAATGTAGACTGACTTTGGCCAAAATCCACTGTCCTTGTTTGTGTGCATGTCTGTAACCAATATGATACGATTAATATTATGAGAATTATACAATGATACCCATTTCCTGAGTTAGGCTTTATGGACGTATTAACAGTCTTTATAGACGTGCGTTAGGCATTATGGACGTATTAATAGTTTCATCAGTAAAAGGTTAAATATAGTCAGTCTGCACTTCCTGCCACTTAAACTTGCATTTGAAAACCGCGGAAATGATACTACTGTTTCTAAGAAATTCAGAACTTCCGTTTTTGTATTAAATTGGTTCATTATTTCCAGTCATTTCTAGAAATATTGCAAAAGTAACATGCCATTTTAGATGGTCGATCTCATATTTCCATTAAAATTGGGCGTCATCTTTGTTTCTTGCCAATGATTCTGCATTGGCAGAATTTAACGAATTAAAGGATACGAATGAAACATTTTTTTAAACAACTAGGGGGCTCCGCCCCCTGCTCCGCTGACGCTCCGCCAACCCCCGGAGAATTCTTACGCAATCCTCTTTATTTTGCTTCGCAAATCCATACAGGCTTCATACACTGTAGACAATAACAATGTGTCCTAACAATACTTTTTTTAGTTATATAAATTATTACTGGCAGTACCGTCACACAAATTTATTTTTCGTATGTTGAGACAAGAAATTTCCCAACTTAACGATCCGAACTTGAACGATTCAAAATTCCCAACTTAAGGACATCGGGTACCAGCTGAAGTGTTGTCCTCGTTTTCTGACCACTGTTAAAAATATGAGGCATCGTTCCCGGGTCTTTTCTTCGAGAAAGGCCTCGAACCAAAGCGTCCTTGATGTAGTAAGTAAATACGTACCAATAACAAATCAAGGGCGCTTTGCTCGTACCAACGCCAGTAGTTCAATGTGCAGCTCTAGTGCGACGTTAACCAGACCACACTTACCGATTCGAAATTCACAACGCAACAGTGCTAAAAAAATTCCCAGTTCCAACTTATAAGAAATTTTTAGCTTTTTTATAGGTAACTAGGGGGCTCCGCCCCCTGCTCCGCTGACGCTCCGCCAACCCCCGGAGAATTCTTACGCAATCCTCTTTATTTTGCTTCGCAAATCCATACCGGCTTCATACACTGTAGACAATAACAATGTGTCCTAACAATACTTTTTTTAGTTATATAAATTATTACTGGCAGTACCGTCACACAAATTTATTTTTCGTATGTTGAGACAAGAAATTTCCCAACTTAACGATCCGAACTTGAACGATTCAAAATTCCCAACTTAAGGACATCGGGTACCAGCTGAAGTGTTGTCCTCGTTTTCTGACCACTGTTAAAAATATGAGGCATCGTTCCCGGGTCTTTTCTTCGAGAAAGGCCTCGAACCAAAGCGTCCTTGATGTAGTAAGTAAATACGTACCAATAACAAATCAAGGGCGCTTTGCTCGTACCAACGCCAGTAGTTCAATGTGCAGCTCTAGTGCGACGTTAATTTAACCAGACCACACTTACCGATTCGAAATTCACAACGCAACAGTGCTAAAAAAATTCCCAGTTCCAACTTATAAGAAATTTTTAGCTTTTTTATAGGTAATATATTAAACAGTTATTTCGAAAGTATTGATTTCTCGCACGCTCGTTCCAATGCAGCGGTCCGTTTCGAGGTCTAATTTAAGTTTCATCTTAATACAAGTTGGGCAATTTCTAGACTTCCGTCGCTTTCATTTGCTAATAATATTAATTTGCCTAAGGCATAAATTTTCCCAACTCAGGGATTTTTAAAACTCGAAATTCCCAACTTTTAAGGTTTCAAGTTTACAGAAGGGAGGGGTGGGGGCATGCTTCCCCGCAATCCCCCCCCCCCCCCCCACACCCGCCGTTGTGATGGACCTGATAACTGGAAAAACTCAACTGTAGAACTGCTTCAACGCAATTGTGCTCATTGAAAAGCGAAACATGTGTAAACAAACAACAGCATAAACGCGCCTAGCATAAATAGGCTTAAATCGCCAACTTATAATTATAAAAAGTAAGATAATTGGGAATTGGCGCTAATAATAATTCGCCGTTGGCAGCCAAATACACGTTGGCATTTTGCCAATGTTGGCATTTCCTTCCGAAGTATCTTTTAATAATATTTATAGTACTTCACATAAATAGTTACACCTAATTTATTTTTTAAGATAGAATTTCAGTATTGATACCATTCAAGAAAGAAAGATTTTACGAACATAACTATATTTTTTTAACGGGGAAAAAGTATACTTTTGAACTACTTAGAGCAGTTTTAATTTATCACTTAAAATTTTACGCGTAAAATTGACGATTATTTCAGACATTTCGTCAATTATTTAAAAATTTATAACTACAAAACTAAATCGAATTTTCACAAACGCTCTGGATCATTTGTAGCCAATAGTTTAATCTGTATCCCTAATTTTTTATTTATTTTTTTGTTGAAAATTGGAAGACAAGTATCTAAAAATGTATGAATTGTGTTCAAAATTTTCTAAAATTATGACTTTAACATAAAATAACGTCTAATATACTTATCGTATTAAAAAACAAATATATTCACCTTATTTCCCAAACATTTCTTAATAAACTGGCATAATTTCATAATTTTAGGACATTTACCTTTTGAGATGCAAGCGGAACAATGAGACAAAAAGTCGCAAATTAAAATTTTCTCGAAATATCCGACATTTTTATCCTTCTTCGCTATTTTTTATACCTATCTTAATTGACCACATCTAATTTAATTGTAAAGATAGAAATATAATCTTTATAACATCGGAAAGAGGAAGTTTTAACGAACATTATTATATTTTTTTGAATAAGAGAATATGTAATTTTAAATGACTTATAGCAATTTAGAAATCACGTTTCAAAAATGAGGGTGAAAAAACTTCAAAAAGTGGAGCGTGTTTAAATGTTTAAAAAATTTATAAATCCAAAACTAATTCGAATTTAAAAAAATGCTTACTTGGATTTCCAGTTCAAACCTATTTGTACACTCCCTAAAAAAATTGGATCTCTCCTTTTAATAGTGTTTCAGAAACTCGACGGACAAAATTACTTGTAAGCGAAATTTTATCAACGACGACTTTAATATTAAATAACTTATAAACTAATAACAGTATTGAAACGAAAATACATTCTTCTTATTTATCAAACATTTCTTAACAAATTCACTTAATTTCGTAATTTTAGGACTTTTACATTTTTAGATACGATCTGAATAACATTGAAAGAACTGAAAATTCTCCCTAGTGCTTACTTTTCCCCCTAGGGCTAATTTTTTTTTAAAATAGAGAGATTATTTTAATTTAAATAAATTGGAATGAGTACTTCGAAATAATAATACCAGAAAACTCAAGCAAGAAATGTAAAACTTTTAGTAGATGTTTATATACATGGTGATTTATACTGATTCCATGTAAAAAGAATTAAACCCAATATTAAATTGAGTGGCCGATAATTAAACAATTTATGTTTCGAAGTGAAATGGAATTAACAGACATTTTTAACAGTTTACTTTACTTATTGCAGGAAATTACTTTTCTAGTTTATGAAGTCACCTTTTTTTTCGATAAAAACCGAAATTGGTTAACGAAATGGACATTCTCCGTTTTCATTGAAAAAATATTTTTTTTAATGAAAAATTTAGGAAAATTTACTGAAATAAAACGAATATTTTAAACTTTGAGTTTAATTTAAATAGGCAAATACCTTTTTTTTTAATAATAAATATATCTTAAAATATTCAGAAATTTCGGAAATAAGGTTGATTACTTAATAGAAAAAATTTAAGATCGTTTAATAAGTGTTTTTTCTACAAACGATTTTTATTTTAACTCCATGAAATATACACACGTGACGTCATCTAGTGGTATAAGTGACGTCATGCGCTGATCATTTTAGTATATTTGTATACACCCCACTGAGCTAGAATAACATAACTATAAGCACTGCAGCGATTACTAAGCGTGGACGACCACTTGTACTCTTTTTTAAGTGAAGGTGGAAAAACTTACACCTTTTTGAGCGAAGGTAGAAGAAATAGTTTTTTTGCATAAGTTTGCGTAGATTTAAAAACGCATTTCTGTCTTTCAAAAATATAATAAATGTTGCACATTTAATGTTTTTCCATACGTACAAGAAAAAGAAGACAAAAGGCACAGAAAAAAACCATTTTAAACACTTTTGTGACGTCATGAGAGACTCCGGCATTGCCAAGGACGAACGTTTCTCAACCTTTCTTCCAAATTATATGCATTTGCGCGGTACAGTAAAGTACATTATCGCTCAATGGAAGTCCTCGGTCCAGTGCTTATAGTTATATTATATTCTAGCTCAGTGGTCTGACCATGTGGTTTGTCATTGGACAATCACAGAGAAAAATGACAAGTATTTTAATCTCGACAAGAGGCCATGCATAATGTACATACAACTCAAATATTATATTATTTGACTTAATTATCGTTAAAAACTCTCAGCTTGTTAGATAAAACAAATTTCGAGATCAAATTAGCATTAAAAATTTTCCTGTTTAATTATCATGGAATGTAAACTTTACTAAACGATAAAATTTAGAGAAATAAACTGCTCTGATGGAATCCCCACTTCCACTTAGGAAACTATTTTTAGATATGTGGTGAAAATTGTAAATTTTGAACCGATTCACTCTAGTTTGATCAGAATTTAAAAGCGGAAAATGTTGACATATTTGTTTACACAATTTTCAATAACCATATGAATAGAGTGAGATATTTGCATATTTAATTGTAACATTCTGATCATATTTTTACGTTAGATAATATTGTCAGATGATATCTCTGTACTGAATGATTTATTTCACATAAAAAATTATTTATGCCGCTTTTGAGGTAGGACTCTTTATTTTTTATCTTTATTTCCTATTGAACTTTGAGTTGTGTGCGTGAAATTGACTTTTCAAAAGGATATGCAAAACTACTACTTATTTTAATCTACTTCGAAAAAGATTATTTTAAAAAAATATAACTATTGATGAAAAAGTTTACCTAAGTAATATACAATATATTGGACAATGAGTATGCCTGTCAGCTCGCCGATTTCGTACAATGTGTGAACAAATGAAATTTGAAAGATAAATTAAATTCGCTTTAAGAAAGTGAAAAACTTTTATTTATTAGTGTTCTGTACATATATAGCCCAGTACAATTAGACCCAAAAGGGGCCGAATCCGGTCATACCATAATCCGGGATAACTTTGGAACGCTTTTTCCAATTTTCTATAATTCATGTCAACAAGTATTAAGTTAGATTTATGAGACTATGGCAAAATATGAAGTTAACTTTCCAGTTACCTAGTTCCGCACTTAGGGTGTACGACAGGTACCACTGCACAGGGTCCCGCGCTTCTAAAGGGGCTTCGCGCTCATTAGAGAAAAGTGTGCTGTTCAAATTTAAAATTTTACCGATAAAATAAATGTTTTATATTATTTTTTTTAAGTAAAATTTCTTTAAAACAGCTACATAGGATATCAGAAAGAAACACCACGCTTTTAGGGTGATCTATTCCGATACTATAACTCCGTTCTAAATAGCTGTATTGGCATAAATCTGGTCACGTTCGATAGCAAAAAAGGCGGATTTTCAATTTTCAACACAGAGAACAAAATGCCGACTTTTTTTTGTTTCGAAGTCATTTAATAAATATTATATGCAAATGAAATGTAGTCGCATCAAACGTTTGTAGTTGATTGCCAACTATATTTGTCGTTGGTAAAAAGTTCGGATTGGAATTTTAAAAATCTAAAATTTATTCTTCTGTTTTATATATTATTCATACATTTCATTTACACTTATTCATAAGTATGCGTGGATGATTAAAAGCTGCCTTAAGGCTCCTTTTCAATAGGAAATTATCCGCCGATGCGTGTAAAAGCTTGAAATAAACAAAGCTTTTATCCTTTAACACATCCTCACTCCCCCCTTTCGGGTAAGTAAAAGCCG
Organism: Troglohyphantes excavatus; assembly: GCA_963932185.1. NCBI lineage: Eukaryota > Metazoa > Arthropoda > Arachnida > Araneae > Linyphiidae > Troglohyphantes > Troglohyphantes excavatus. Next base: position 48,420,267 of record OZ010669.1, read on the forward strand.
CACTATTCCGCAAGGCTTGGTTCGTGAATACTTTCACACCCTCGCGGTACAAATGTGAGAGGGAATGGGTTAACAATCGGCCTGGTCGACGCGTCCAACTTTTCACTATACGAGGTATGTCATTTCGCCATAGGCTGATTCCACGATTAGTCATGTGGCTGGAAGTGTACGATGCAGTCAACGGCAAATTTCGTCCACGCGGAACAATGGCCAGAGAAGGGAGAATGGGTTAATAACCAGCCTTGTCAACCGCGCTTTACTTTCCACTACTCGATGGTATGTTATTTATTTCCATAGGCTTATTCCTCGTGGAGTTATAAGGATTTTAGAAATATAATTTTTTAATATGCGACTCTGTGCAACTATGTACCCGTACTGAAAGGATAGACGCATTCACGTCACATAAAAAAATGTTGGTCCAATATGTTTGACCCACCTGGTATAGATCGCAGTGTTGAAGTTTGAGCTTTATTCCTCTTTAAAAAAATTCTTATTCGCCCTTAGCTTGCATTATTAGTACCTATGCAAACCTCTAGCACAGTGATTCTCAATTAGCATTAAGCCACGGACCCCTAGCTAAAACTAAAGTAGGACAGGAGACTTTTTTTTGTGTTTCATACATGCACATGGAAGTCTTCCCGCTTTCTGAGCATGAACATGCTTTAATTTTGTTTAAACATGAAAATGAAGAAAAGAAAAAAAATTAATTTTATAATTTCATTTAAGTTTACACAGCTTTTACTAAGAATATGGGCACAAATTTACACAACAAACACATTGAAAAGCAAAAGATAACACCACAATCGGAAGTTTCGTTATTTTTATTCTTTTACTTGTACTTTTAACATCCATTCAAACTCATAAAAACATAGTAATTGTCACTTAAGTTAGTTACTGCACTAATATTCCTGTTTGGTTAATTATTTCGTTTAAGTTTAGCTGCAAGCTTAATAATTTCGCTAAAATAAATCAGGATATTTTAACAATTTTTTCTTTATGACCTAATGTACCTCCTAGCCGTGGACCCAGGGGGTTCCCGGACCAACTTTTGGCAGAACCACTGCTCTAGCATACAAGCAAGCATCCACGTATCTCAACAAAGTGCACCTAAGCGTGTAAGATATCTGATAAAAATCTTCTGTCCTAAAGACCAAGCCAGGTTGTTTCTTTATCTAAATCCATACAATCCTTTCTAACTATACAAACTTCTATGGAGATCACTTCTGGATTTAAGGAGTTGAGCTCACTTATCTCTTATCCTATACGTAAGTTTCTTTAAATGGGAAACTTAAGAAATTGTCCAGTCTCAGTCTTGGGAGTCGAATACTGCTGAACATGATCTACCTCCAGACTTTCTGTTGTTTCTGGGACACGCGCATGGGATGCATTGTAATCGGATATTTAACTGGAGTAAGCACCCCCTTTGTATTTGAATCGATTCTTGTTGTGGGAGTTATATATTCTTAGGAATTGCAAGGATTCTTAGGACTTTGCAATTGTGTAAAGCTTTTATGCTATTCCTTTTTAAAGATTTGTTATAGTGTTCTAAAATATTACACTTAAAAGCATTAGAAAAATGGATTTAATGTATAGGAGATTATACATGCTTATTGTCATGTTGTTGGTAAAAAAGGTTCTGTTAGACCCGAATTCCCGCGAAGGAGCCTAAAGCGATCCTTGGAGCTTTCGTACAATCACAAATATATGGTTTTGTTTTATTTTAATAATTCAGGAGTTACTTGAAATGTATTCTTTTTGTAGAAAAAAGTTTGACAAAAAACTCATGTGCTATAAAAGAAACAAAATATGTACCGGAACTTCGTTTTTGTCCTTTTATTTTTATTATTACAACGATTAAGTAAAAATGAGTTATTTATATTTGCTAAAGAAAGTCATTTTTTAAAAATATTATTATGCCGTTACCAGTCTGTTGGTAAATGTTATGGATGAAAAGTGTGTTTTTGAAAATCGAATGAATGTAAATGGAATAATTTCACTTTCACTATCGAAGGTGTGTTACTTTCATTTTAAAATAGTTTTAAAGTGCATTTTAATCAACAAAAACGTTGAAGTTTGTAAAATGGATTCTATTTTAATTTGCTACCACAAAGAACATGGATTCATCGATTATCAAAGTAAAGATGTGCCTATTATTTTTAAAAAATAATTATAGTTTAAATATATTATTTTTTATGTGAATAAAAAGTTTTAACTTATGTTAATTTCTGCGTTTTACTAATTTTTTTATAACTAAAAAAAGTTGCGATTTTATGTAATTTTGTAATATTCATTATGATATGTTTAGAATATTCTATAACAAAAAATGTATATAATTTTATTCCATTTCAAGATGGTGGCCGATTTATCAACCGTTTTTTTTTGTCGCGAAATCTACTTCCAGAACTACTGGTTTAGCCAAGGTAATATTTAAAATTGCTGAAAATATGTGTGTCTGTCGCACAAACGGGATAATAAATGGGATATGTTTAAGTTTGTAACTTTTTATTGTACCAATATACAAATTTAGATTTCAATAATTTAGATATATTTGGGCACAACAAAATATATTTATAACAACAATAGAAATAAGAGGTGCGCACTATTAAAAATACAAAAGAAGGGATTCTATTTAATTCTTTTCTTTTCAAAATCCATTTTTTATCCATAATATTAGAATGAAAATGGCACTATCGGAAAGCTAAAACGAATCTTTTCTCAGACAAAATATGTTTATAAATAATTTTTGCTAAGCAAATCAATTTTCGTATTGCTCACATTAATTACTTGCCTTTCCTACGTTTTAGTTGAATTCACCTTTTCAACAAAGTCATTTAGCTGCATTTTGAATTTTAAGATATATACATCTTAAAATAGAGTAGAAGATTTATTTTATACGATTAGGTTGAAGTTGAAAATGCATAAAAATTCGTATGAGGAGGCAGAATCCATGTATACCTAATCAATGTAATAATTTTTGATGAATTAGTATATAATATTCGAATAAAAAATAATATTCGATGAAAGAGAGAGAGTTGTAAAGTATTGAAATACGTTCCATTTCCTAGTTACTCAAAACAATGAAAGTACCTCACTTGAAGAATCCTCACTTGTAAGTATATTTACGATAAGACAGGACAAATGAGTTGAGATTGTTGCTTATCAGTCTTATCTCTAATTTTAAAATAAACGTCTCGAGAGGTTTAAAAAGCATTTATACGTGACGTTTCAAAGGGTGGCATGTTTTTGGAGACCTGACGTGAAAGTGTCGACTGTTTGCGTTATAGAATTTATACACTGCTGTAATATAATAAATATAAACAAACACATGCATAATTATTTATTGTCTTAAACCTTAATTGGACAAGAAAACAAAATGTTCAAAAAAATACCAGCTCAATTGTTTTATTTTAAAATACAAATACAACGTTAAAATACGCAATAAAAATCCATCAAATCTGGACATGTTTCGGGAGATACGTCTCCCTTCATCAGCAGAGAATGCATCACACTACCGTATTATCCCCAGATTAGCCATCAAATTTCTAAAATTATCGGTAGGTTCGACATACGTTCCATTTTTTCTCATATCAATAAGATCACCTTCACACAACTTGAAGACCCTATTGACGACCTTAATAACTGGGGCATATACAGTATTTCATGTCAATGTGGCATGTCATATATCGGTCAAACAAAGAAAGCATTGAGATTTCGTATTAAGGAGCACTAAGCACATACTGTTAAACAAAAAATAAAGAAGTCCTCCATTGCCAAGCACTCTTGGGAACATGGTCATATATTTATTTTTTCTAACCCACATTTAATTTGCAAACCCAAATCTCCAGTTGAACTTGACTTCCTGGAGGCGTTTCATATTTTTAGCAATATTGATTCGATTGTCAACGAAACATTTGCAGTCCCAGTATTTCCCGCTTGTTGGCACACAATAGTTAACTCCAACCGATTGAAATAGTCTTTTTTTTTCTTTGGCAACACTTTCAATTTCTGGGTTTATTTATATTTTATTACACAGACTTTTTCATTCTCTGCTGATGAAGGAAGACGTATCTCCCGAAACATGTCCAGATTTGATGGATTTTTATTGCGTATTTTAACGTTGTATTTGTATTTTAAAATTCTTAACGCAATGTTCTATAAGACGAGTTTTTATCTTATCAATAGTTTTAGGTTTAGTGCGTTTTAAAAATTGTGAACAATTCATTTTCAAGTAAATATTATATTAATTATATTAACATAAAATGAGTTATCTTGACGTACTTTGACAACCTGTTGTCAAAATAATAATTATAAATCCTAAGCTTCTGATGAATGCATTAGTAAAAGAGTTGACTTTGAGGAAATATTCAATCTCCTACCATTAAAAAAATCAAAATCTTACAACAATACTTCTAATCAAAAATCTTTTGCATCGAAATGTTTTTTTTTGAAGAAGGTCAAAATTAAAAAACTAAAATATTATTTTCATGCACATAAAACTCAAGTTTAAAATTCGAAAAGAAAGTTTTCATTCTATTTCGAACAAGAAGATTTCTTTTTCTCAATTCCAGAACTAAAATCTTCTTAGTTTCGGAGAATCAACAAAGAAAGAAGTGTCTAAGCCAAGGGTTGGAAATAATGGTATCTATACTCCTACCACTGAAATATTTTATTATTGATTCGCAATATTTTTTTACTTATTCGACAATTATACAAAAACATATGAAAAAAATTAAAAGACAAACACTTTAGGATGTCAGGGGAATGAGGAATCATACAACTTTCCTCTTTGGTAAAATAAGTGACAAATGTACGCATTCGAAACATGTTTGAGAGATTTTATGGCCTTTAAATAACAATTAAACTGTCAACTTTGAAAGGAGAATCACTACATATCTTTTAAAATATGTATCTAATAAAATTATTATATTAGATCATTATTATAATTATCATATTTATTTATCTATTATATCTAATAAAATATTTTTTAAGTAAATGAGACTCAGTGTTCATTCTAGGCGTTTTTTGAAGGGCGGTCCGCCCTGCCCGCCCTTTTTTCATCTCAGTAGCGCCCTCAATCCCCTTTTTCAAAAATGCCGCCCTCTTTCGAAAGAAATTCCGCCCTTATTGTCCTTTTCAGTCAAACACAAGCATCCTTGCTTTCTTTAAAAAAGGCATCGATTAAATATTTTTTTGTATAAATTGTAATTAAGAGAATTATGACAGTAGAAAAACAAACTTCTTTTTAAATAACCGTGTTTTGAAATCGCGATGATTCCGCAGTAATTTCGAGCACGGGGCATTGCACGAATCTTATTGGTTGCCTGTAAGATGGTTTGGGGCGAGATTACAAGATTAGACATTTTATTACCAAATTTTGGATTTTAGTAGCCTTTTCATCAGTTTTGTAAGGGGCCTAATTCGGGCTACTTGCAGATTTGGTTTTTAGCGAAAACATTAATTTTAAAATGTCAAATTTTGGATTTCAAGTAGTATTTCCACAAAGTGATGTCAATTTTGTACTGTTCTTTCCTTCGAGATAAGCCCAGAGCCGTCACCAATAGCCCAATATGCAGCTGTAGCGTAATGCCAACCAATAAATATGATTTTTTTTATTTGATCACGGGTCCCATGTGTCCACGGGTGGCCACGCCCACCTTAATTTTTATTTTTAAAGTGCCCTTTTAAAAACAACAAGTGCCTTTCCGGAAACGGGGTGCCCTTTTACTGCTAACAGCGCCCTGCCCCTTTTTATTTCTAGAGTGAACACTGGAGACTCATACAAATATATCATTATCATATCGCAAACAATTCTTTTTAGACTTTTTCTGATATATGCATAGTCTTTAAACAAATATTAATTAATAACAAATGAGATGATGCGGAAACGAAGGGCGAACTTAAGAAACGGTGGTTTCGGGAAAATGCGCTTAAACATTTTGCATCCAGGACGAACGCAACAAACGCTTTTTTTTTCATCTTTACTTTTATCAGATTAGATAGAGCGAACACAATAAAGCAACAAAAAACTTACCACCTTATATTTGAAAAACCCGAAAGTTCAGGTAGGTACAGGCTACACTGTACCGCAAAGTATATTTCGTGAATACTTTTAGGCGGTAGGCATTGTACAAAGGTCAAAGGGGAGAATGAATAAATGGTCAACGAGACTCACCTTCCTCTACACGATGGTGCGCCATTTATCTCCATAAAATTATTTCACGTGGGGTTTTGGGGACAGAAGTGGTACAATTGTTAAAGGGGTGAATGGGTTAACAATCGGCCTGTTCGAAACGTCCCACTTTCCTCTACACGACGATATGTCATTTATCCCAGTAGGATGATTTCACAAGGGCTAACTCAACATTGCATTAAGGCAATTTTTATTTTATACGTGTCGTTTTTTATTATACGACTTCGTATTAACGTTAAAAATAAAAATTGGCTCAATGCAATGCCTCATATGCAATGTGCCCTGTGAACACCGCCCATAAAGATGTTTATTTCATTTCTCAATTCTGTTCAATTAGTTTTATGATAAGGCAAGAGAACGCAAAATTTTGAATTTTCGCATATATTTAAATGAATTTTTTTTGGCAGGCTCTGAGCATAATGTGCTGTGTCGGATCAGTTCTGCGGCTTTTTCTAGGATTCCCACTAATCCTCCAAAATGATGACTTCCAAGGAGAATTTCCATGTATGTATGATGAGTATCACTTTTTACATATATGAAATATAGAGTTATGAAAGTATTAATTTCAGGTAAACATGTCGATGACGAGTATTTTGTTTTTAAGCATTTTTAGGATGTCTGAAACTCAGTAAAAAAAATTATATTGGTTTACGTGTAAACACTATCACTTTCAGGTCTAAGCCCTAGTAACATTGGGGTTGACTTCTAATTTTTTCAGTTAAGACACTAATCAGGGCTGGATTTAGGCATAGGCTGCAGCCTATGTAACCTAGGGGCCCCGCAACACGCACCAACAAAAAAAAACAGTCAGCTTGTGGGAAAAAAAATACTTGGAAAGATGATAATCCAATTTCTAATGAAAATAGTATACAATCTTTTCATGTGTTCTTTTTAAAAAAATCTGTTTAATTTGTGATAATTATAATAGCATTTTATTATCATTATTATTATTTTTTTTTTTGGGGGGGGGGGGGGATCCGTTGTTTTTATTTCTCGTACATAGTTATTTATCTTGTTTTTTTTCTCTTACATTGTTATTTGAGCCATATTAGGGTAATACAAAGACGAATGCAATATTTTATTATCATTATCATAAATTCCAGAATGCCATTGCACATTGAAATTCCTTGAAACTGTTGAAATTGTGTAACATAGTATTGGAAATTTACGAAAAGCAGTGTATTCCAATTCCGTTTGTGCACTTTAAAATGATTTGTAGTTCTAGAATATATACTTTCCAAACAAAATCCGATTCCCCCCCCCCCCCCCCCCCCCCCCCAAGTTTTAATGGGGATAAATCCCCCAACTCATCCCGTGTAGTTAGGGGGGAGGGGGGCTGCATCACATATTCAGCCTAGGGGCTCATTAACTCTCTACATCCGGCTCTGATACTAATGATGACATGCGTTTGCTGGAACTATACCTATTGCGTCCGAAGCATAGGTTTTGGGTTACCATATTTTCCGAAATCAATTGTTTTATCGTCCTTAATAAGGGCTTCCGTTGGGGCGTTATCGGTATAATGTGCAGAGTAGTAGTAACCCGACGTAACGCTCGCAGTTTTAAACAAATCCTTACATCAACTTTTTACTTTCTATAAAAAAAAATACAGCGACACTCCTATTTTCTTGATTTAAAGATTAGTTTCGAACTATAATAATACAATTGCCAATTTTACCATACGATTTTTGTTGTAAAACTATCTGCCTATATTTTATTTTAATTCTGAGCAAGTTTTAATTTGGAATAAATAATAATTGTATCTTAAAAATGATGTTTTGTTATGGAAAACTTTTTTATGCAAAAAAAAAAACGACTTATTTAATAATTATCTTTAATCATAGAATAATTAAAAGCTTTGTATATAATAAAAGAAGGTTTCAAATTTTTAATAAAATACATTCTATTACGATATACTTATTCTAAGTATGTTTAAAAAATCATGAAAAGTAACTTTGACTGGAAAGTATTAAGATCGGATGATGGATAAAAACAGATTTCGGTTCCTTTTTTTAATGTTGGATTATGATTCAAACTTGACCATCCCTATCACACCCAATGAACATCAGCAATTTGAGAAAAAAAAAATCTGCCATAATACAATTTTTACTTTTCATAATAATATTTCATTTTTTTCAAAGGTAAAACTTTTTAGGGAAATAAAAATCCTAGGAATGTTTGGATAAAAGATAAATTTACGACTTTGTTTTTGTTTCTCCTTTTCTTCGAAACGTGCAAAGTTCAAGATAAAATAGCAAACAGGGATGGGTGCTTAAAACGAAGATAACAGTTTATTTGCTTTAAAATTTCAAAAGTTTTTAAATTACATTTTAATTCAAAATACGTAGAAAAATCGCAAATTAGCATTTACAAAATTAAGCAATACTTGTAAAATCAAATTAAAAAAATATGAAATCTGACCGATCACATTAAATGCGATAATATGTATACTTTTTTAACTTCAAATGCAGGTTCAATATTACTTATACATGTTTAACTTTTATTTAAAAAAAATTTAAAAATTAACTGATAAAAAATTTGAATAAATATAAAACTTCTTATATTATCTCAAAAATATTAAAGACTTTTCGTGTTATTCGTTTTAATTATTAGTATTATTTTTTTTCAGTCAACCCTCTATTTTTCGTGTTCAGCGCCATGTTCTTTGGTTTTCACTCAGTCACTTCGTTTTCTCTAGTTCCTGCTACAAAAGAAGTAAATATGCGTTTTTATCATCTCAATTAATAAAAAAAAGTGTTTTACTTTTCTAAGAAATAAGTTTATGAACACTTTAAAAAAAATTCGGGTTGTCTACCAAGGGACGTAAGTAACAAAAATTCGAAAATAAACACCATTTTCCATGACTAGTCAGCTTGATCTATTATTTGACCATGTGATGTGTCTCCAAGTTCAATAGGTTTCTTAACAGTAATGAGTATCATTTCACTTAACATGATAGCCATGGCGAGTTACAAATTTTAAACGCTCCTATTTAATTGTAGAAAACACTATTTTTAGACGTACACCACTTGGCAACCAACCTGTCATAATATAGACATATAAAGATTAAAAAAAAATCGCGCACATGGTAATACGTATGTAGGAATTCAAGCATTTCACACAATTAGTAAACTGGCTGATATCCGTGTTCTCCTTTTTAAACAAAAGAAAGTTTTAGTTTTGCAACGACATGGAAGGAAATAGATTCGCGGAAGGTCTTGTATTTTAATCAGGCACGTAGGTGAGGGGGTGGTTCAAACCCCTCCCATTGAAAGTCAAGAAAAAAAATTAAAAATCTAATTACTGTAAAAATCATAAAAATACTTTTCAATTTCTCGTACAACATTTCTTGTTGAGTAACATAAGGGAAAACCAGGTATTTTTCGGGGTCTTTCCTCGGAAAATAGCTTTCAAAAGGCGTCAAAAACATGTTTTGAGGTCATTTTTATCTCAAACTAAGCCTAACATAGACGTCATCGTGTTTCATTATTTAGTATTTGAGTTTATGTTACAAAGGGAAAATATCGTCAAACTGGGCGGTATAAACGAGATGCTTCAAAAATGTATTATTTTAAACAATTCTGTTCTCCAATTTATTTCCTAATTAGGAGGGATATTTACTAATTTTAAAAATAGGTAATGACTGATATTGGTAATGATTCCATAAAAATTAAGTGATGTTGCTGTTTCGATATTTATATGCCTATGTATTCCTGTGTACTTCTATAAAAATAAATAAGTTTAAAAACAAAAATGGGGGGAAGTGCGAATTTTTTTGGGGGACGCGGGTTTGAACCTACCGAATTTTTCTTCCAAAATATTTTGCATATCAGCATGATGCGAAATCAACAGAAAAATCACAAACAATATTTTCAATAAAACAAACAAAAAAATATACTAAAGCTTAGGAATGTGTTTGTAGGATTTTAAAGTTTAAAGGATTAGGTACATGACCTTGAAACTCGGTTTTTCTTATTTAGAACGCAGTCCACTTAAAAAAGATTTTTTTTTGAAAAAAGTATGTTCACATCGTTCTCAACCTGTGGTTCATACCAGTGGCGGCCCGTGGTCTAAAATGTTAGTGCAGCCGAAATCATGTGAATCCCCCTCTCCCTCCCTATTTTCCAAAAACCTTACATGAACGGAAATTCTTTATTATTCATTACTCAAATCAAAGTTTCCTTTCAATTTTTAAGAAATGATAACATGCGAAAAAAATAGAAAACACTTACTTATTTTTTGAAAATTAAAGCAATCCTGCTTTCTTTTAAACATGCGAATCGGTCAATTTTAATATTAACTCACATAACGAAACAACAGCAGGACCACGTCCTGAAACAACAGCACACAGTAAATGTATCACGAAAACCATTTCCGTTTGGATATAATCTCGTAAGTTCTCGTTTCTCCCATTAGCCAATCAGCATATCGAACCTTAAGTGCAGCTAAAACAAGAAAACTCATTTCGGCTGTACCTTCCTACACAAATGCATGGGGGGAATCTCCATACTACGTAGCGGTTGCCATGGCAACGATGCCGCCGATTTCAAATTTCGCTTTTTGGCTGCAGTTTGATTGAATGGAGTTTTTTCCCCTCCAAAAATTGTGCATTACGGTAACATGCGTGCTATTTATCGGAGATTTTGTTTACTACCGTAGAAATTTCATTTTCAATTCTAATCTTTATTTAAGAAAATTAGTAAAATATCTGATTTTAGTTTTAATATACACTAATGAATTTAGGTGCAGCCCGGCTGTACTTGCTGTAGTGGGCGAGCCGCCACTGGTTCATACAACTATCATAAGTGGTCGTTTGTCCAAAAGCTCAAATTTGTAGCTAGCTAGCTATAAGCATAATTTAGTAGTACATTCAGCAATTAAATACATTACTTTATAAATAATTTTGTCTTTCGGTCTGTCATCTCAATGTATGCGATATACTTTTCGTTATTTTAGGGGCAAGGAATGTTTGTAGTACCAACTCTAGTCATGCTTTTCGTCGATATTTTGTTGGACTGTACAGCAATTATTGTCTTAGGGACAATGTTAGTAAGTTCAATTTAATAATTTTTCCTTCGTGGCCATTATAAATTTCTATACACAGCATATACAAAAATTTATAATCATAGTGTTTGACAATTGCTTTTAATGCCAAATCCAAAATGGAAATCATTAAAAACGTTTTATGGGCAATTACCAAATAATTTATTTGCTTAGAGTCGCATTTAAATATTTCCTTTGTAGTTACTAAACTTTACAAAAAATATTTTTTTTTTACTCTATTTTCAATTTAACGACTCCAAATTGCAATTTTATTTTTAAAACTATTTTTTAACAACGTATTTTCAGAACTTTATTTCTATAGTAATAAAAAACAGCACACACAAAAAAAATAACCTAAGGATTTATGCACACGGTTACGCTTATTTTAACCGACTTTTATTTTATTAGGCAGCACTTGAGAATTTATGTCAGTTATAGATATTCTTAGCTTAATATTGAATGCAATTACTGAAGTTTAAGAGAAAAGTTGTAATACAGAGGAACAGAAAATATTGGCATCTGAAAACTTACACAAAACTCTCAACTCTTTTCCCAACAGATTTGAGAGCTTAAGTATTACCACTAAATTACTACTGTAAAGCTTTCTCTATTTCAGCACTAATTAGAATCAGTAAGTATAGTTATCAAAAATTATTTCATGGTAAAGAGTTAATACTATTTTTTAACTCTTATTAACCTAAAAAATACAGAATTATTTCATTGATAATTCTTAGTTTCACAGATTTCCCTGTTAATCATTTATTAAAATGTACTTAAATTCAATTATGTGCGAGTGGGTGAGCTATAAAACAAACTAATTAACCACATTTTCTTTCATTTCTCACTTGAGTAAAATTTACCTAAAACAGTAAAAATTTCTACCGCTCATTTGCAACTCTGGTGTATTAATGACGAATATTTTTTAAATAACTTTAAATTAACTGATAAAAATATAAATAAACTTCTTTCAGATACAGCATAATCAGGATGTGTTCCTATTGGTTGGAATCTCTATAACTTCCTTCCTCTTACCACTCCTAGTAAGTACTCATTTGCAAAACATTTAATGGAAAGGCTACAGCAAATTTAAAAATACAGGGCTGTAAAATATATTCCAGTAAAATAGAAATTAAAAATTCTCTTTAAAATAAAACGAAATGCTTTAGGTTTTATCGCTTACAGAAGTAATGGGCGTATCGCAAATGTATGTAAATAGCAGATTTAACCCTTTGCACTCGTCGCCTCTCAGGCGCCAACATAACGATTTGTTCTTTTGGTTTCCTGTTCTTTAAAATAAACAAGAACGACGTGATCTTGTGTTTAAAAAACATCATTTTTTTTCAAATTGTTCTCTTGCAGATCCGAAATATATTACGATTTTCTCCCCTCTATGAGCATAAAAAATTGTGGGAAAAAGAACAGAGAGGAATAACTGTTCCGTGGAAAGAACGCAATGCAAAGATGTTCGCAGAGTGCAAAGGGTTAAAACAGTAGCTGTTCTTTTTTTGGGTATCACATATTACTATCATGGTTTTGTTTTGAATAATTGTTTTTTTCTAGAATCCAATCAATAGAGGGCACTAAATAGAGCCCCATGTGAAATTGACAATGCAGAGTAATGTCACTGTAACAGTAGGCAATGTTAGCCTGTAAACACTGTCAATTTCTTTTAAAACAGTTTCACCCACCACTTAACGGAATTCCTGGACAGAGTTTTACAACCATATTCTAAATGTAGTCTTTTAACTTGGGCGATGATAAGCAGTGACACACGCATAGCTTTTCGCTATACAAATGACATTACAATGCAATGTGAATTTCTTGTAGTGTTCACACCCTCTTTTGGATTATGGGAATAACAATTGTGCGAAACAAACATTTAGAAACACTTAGTAGTACATGCAATAAACAACAGCTACTGCTCATAGTTTTTTCTAACTTTACATAAAATCCGAATAGCACAACACACAGCCAATAGGAAAACTCCTTCATACTGGGAACAGGAACATAATTCCCAACTCGACGTTTGTTTGGTACAGCGTTTCACGATTTTTTAATCAACGTTGATTTATAAATATCTGTTATTCTAATTGGGGGATCGAGTACAGCTGGTCAGTTCAACTTTTTCAATCATGAATATTATCAGCAGTCTGATTTAGACTCTGCCTTGCATGCTTCAGAAACGGGGGTTATCTCTGGCTAATGCCCTCTTTAGTAAAAAAAACTGCTTATGGGTGCTAAATTACAACTGCTATCTTTTCTGTAATTAAAATTGGTTTGTACAGGAAATGGAAAAAAACTTAGATATTTGAAGTTTTCTTTATCTGAGTGCAAAGGCAGCTTTAGTTTGCAAAGCAAATGGCATGAGATTACTTAGCCCCTAGCATTTACATAATTTTGTAATGGGTCTGAGATTTGTCGTATTCCTTTTATTTACATTTATAAATATCTCAGAATTTTTAGATACTGTTGACATTCTGCATATTGACTTTTCAGGGGACTAGTAGGAGAAAAAAAAATTAGTTTTAATAAGTTAAAAAAATTATTACATAATAATTAATTAGGACTTTCAGTAATGGTCGTTACAAGGTAGGAGTTGCCTTGCTGTATAAGGAGTATTTACTATAATAATATATAACGATTAAAATTTAAGTAAAAGAATAAAAATACATTTCATTTTTAGGTATATGCAACAGTGATAGTAATGTCTCATTTCGAAGAAATTTTTCGGAAAAGTGACCAGGGTGAAACTTCTTTGATATATTTAACTTTTCATTAAGTAATAGTAATTATACACTATATATATTAGATTTTTTTTTAATGTTTCAGTTCCACTTCGAAAATCGAAAACGTGGAAAAGTCCACCGACAGACTCATCAGACACAAGCGTTGGTACAGTCGTGTGAATTTCACTGCAAGAACATTTGCCTACTTATGGCAGGAGTACAGATTATAAATAAGTTGAAAATGCCTTCTGAACAAATGCAAAAATCATTGTTAGTGTAATTCTTCAAAATAACAATGGAATTATTTTAAACTAATCAATTTAGTCTATGTTGTTTCAAATGTTTGCCATATTTTTAGTTTCATTTGACAAATTCAGAGTTACTTGGCATTTAAAAGAATTTATTGTTTAACAGTCTTGTTTTACACCATGTTTGTAAAGTGAAATGAAATTACAGCACTCGTAGATATGTGAAACACAGTTTAAAATTTTTATCTAATGTGATGAGATCAAAATTTACAAACAAATGCTGTTTAAGATTAGGTTTACATATTCAATAAAAATAACAGATATCTTTACAGATTTTTTTTTCTAGAAACTTTCCATTCAAATGTCACAGAATATAAATAACAGCATGAACATATCACATAGTTGTTACTTGGAAGGTTATCTCTGAAAAATAAATCAAAAAAATATTAAGAATTAAATTATCGCAAATATAAGATTAGTTAAGATTTACATATTAAAGTTATTTAAAACAAGATTTTCCTGTCATTAAACGCAACACAAAATTTTGGAATGCTTATAAGAAAAAATTATTTCCTTGTGCATGCTCTTATCCTGATTTGAAACCAGTTCTTAGTCATACACTAGCTGTATGGTCCAGCGTTGCTAGGAACCTGTTAAGGCATATATATTAAAAAATACAGTTAGCCCTGTTTGGTTTAGAACCCTTGACCATTCCCTAATTATATAATTGTTTCACTTTAGACTTCGTAAAAAAAATCAACGAAGTAAAATAAAATAAAAAACACATAAAAGTATTTCTACTATTTAATTAAAAAAAAATCTTGGAAATATAGTTATTGGAAAAAATAAGTGCACATATGATCAGTGTTATTGGTTTTTATATATAATTAATATAAAAAATTAGTCATTTTGATGGAAATTAAATAAAGAGAAAAAAAACTTCTACAAATTTTTTTTTAAAGAAAGGTAATAAAAATTAAAAAGTTTTATCTGAAATAATTTTTAATGAACTACAAAAGAAATATTAGCAAAACAGAAAAAAATACAGAGACCAAACATAGAAAATGGCACAATGAATACCCTCGCTACTATTTCTTATAGATGGAAACTTTAAATATTAATGACTATATTTACATTAACTGACATTAAAAAATAACTAACATTTTAAAATTCTGGCTCGCAGGTGAACAATTAGAGGCTGAGTAGTACTTAGGTTGAAAATTTCAGACATTTCTGTGCACAGGATGTAGGGGTTGGTTGGTTGGGAAATGGTTTTCCACATTATTTGATGTTGATCGCTTAAATGGAAATTGAGTTATTACAACTCAATTATCTTACTTCCTATTCGTTTGGCACACCTTTTTGACATTTCTTCTGCTTATAACTTCTTTTGGTCACCCTGGTAGTCTAACAAATAAGGCTCTGGACAGCGGTGTATGAGATTCTGGGTTCGATTCCAGGTAAGTCTTGCTTGTAATGGTCGATATTTATTGAAAGTGATTAATGTGAAGACAACCTATGTAGGCAAAGTACTGCTCTTTTTATTCATTGTACTCATTTTTGACTGCATGTCTTTTTCAAAAGTGAAACTAATGTACTCAGAGCCATGAACGTGTCACAGACAGACTTATTATTGCAGATTTTAAATAAACTTTGAGATCAGAATGTAAAAAACAAACTATTTAGAATATCATTTATGACAATTGAAAGTGGATGAAGGATGTCAGAGTTTGCCTGTTTTTTTGACACTGACTGCAGCACTGTAGAAACCTTATTAACAGATATTAATGTCATGAGAAGGTAAGTGATCACATCCAAATACAAAATGGAAACTTTCAGGTAAAATATTTCGAAACTTAATTTCTGTTAAATACCTCCTTCATCCACTTATCCCTGCATTTATGAAACATAATGAATTTAGGTATGATGAAAAGATTTGCAAACTGTATATTGACTATTATTCAAGTTACTAAAATTTTTAAAAAGTAAACATGTTCAATGAGACACAGTAAAAGTTTGTTTTACAATTAAAATTGCACAGTTGGAGAAAAACACATTTTTTTTTACATATTTTACAATTAATAAATATATTAACGATAATAACTTACCAGAAAGAATCAAGTTAATCAGATTTTTCTACAATTGGAGATTTTATTGCGATTTCTTTACCCTGCAAACAAGTTTACAATTTTAGTACAAATCCCACACGAGATAATTATCTGAAACATTTAAAAAGTAACAATAAAATACGTTAAGCTCCAGGAGAAATGCTTACTTCTTCAAAACATTTACTGAATTCATTTAAGGCGTCCAATGAGCTGAAGGTTACGCGGAATTGCCGCCGAATCACAGGTTCAACAGCCATATCTATAGCAGCCCAAACGGCCGACTTGCCATCAGTTCTTAAGCATGTTTGCACAGCAATTAGATGGTCACACAAGATAGTCCCCTTATCGCTTTCCATGTAGACACGATAGCCGAAAAAGCTGTCGTCGTACACTATCTTCAAGCTGCCCATCCCTTCAGTCTAAAAGGGGAAAAAAAGACGGTTTAATCGGTAAATATTATTTAAATTGGGAAAAAATTATTTTTTCATTATTTCTATTTTCAAAGGAGCCGAACAGTGAAGTTATTATGAACAGCTACTTAATGTTCAAAATTTAAATACATTAATAAGACATTCAAATGGAACATAATGATAATTTTAACAATTTTATTTGAATAAAAAAAATCATTTAGATGTTTAAGAAGTTCATTGGAAAAACATGTAAAAATAATTTAAATATTCTATATAGAGTTTGGAAAATTTCTTAACATATCCATTTTACTCTAATTGAAGTGACTTTACAACTATTTTTAGATTTATATAGTTAAGAAAAATAAAACATATTGGTTTATTTAGCTATAATAATATGGTTGCTAAAATATTTTTAAAAAACTAGAATAAAATTAAGGACTTTAAAAAAAACCATTCTTAGTAAATTTTTAAATCATTACACAGAAATCGTTTCTCAAAGCATTTAATTGTTTAATATAATAAAACTGTATATTAATAAAATTAAGAAGGGATTATTAATTGAATTGATTGGTTTGTTGTTAACACTTTAAAAAGACTAAGGATGCTGTAAAACAAAAAATAAATTTCTATATTTCAAACTACGTTTTTAAATATGCATTGGCACTTATATATTTAAAATTTTCAATCACAAGTAGTCCAGTCAGCAAAGCATGAAAAAAGAGCCAATTCGGAAAAAAATCCGGGTAAGCTGGAAACAATTTTAATCTCTTCTAAAAAGTGTTCTATATGATATATTGATTTTGCACCCTCGCACCACCTCGGCGTTGGCCGCCATCTTGGAAAAATGGCGGCGAAAATCAGTTTTTTATAATTATCTCCCTAGGTATTAATTATAGAGAAAAATTTTCAATTACAAAATTATTTGTCGAGTCATTTCCAACAAAAATGCTATTTACACTTTTTTTCTGTAACTCTCTATTCAGACGCTAGACGAGAATTAAGTTGGTATCAAACCACTACGTAGCATGAAAATTCAAGAAATCGCCCAAATATGACAGTTTTTTGCCCTTACTTTTGTTTCAAATATCTATTTTTATCTTATGCACATATATTTCAGTAAGAAAATTATATTTGCAACGAAAAATTAAGCATTGCAATTCATGATTTCGTTATTTATAGAAATTAAAAACCTTTCTCAGTTTAATTAATATATCTAATATTTTTCTACTTATTTACTGTTTGCTGATAGCTCTAAATTTCTTAATTTACACTTCAAAAATTCTTCCCTACAAGTCAGATTGTATACAACACCTATTCCTTAAGTATATACAGCTGTGCTCAGTATAACAAAGTAAGCCGCTTCTATTCACCGCAGCTCAGCAGGAGTACTGTGTCTGCATGGTTGAGTGATCATCTTTTGTGTAGTGTAGTTACGAAGCGATTCCCCAGTTTCCTTCACGCTTTAAAAAGTAAAGTGTTAGTCTAAAACCTTTAACGGGGCACACAATAATATAAGGCATATGTTTACAATGTGCAGCAACAAGGTTTTGTTATCGACTTGTAAATGTGACACTTAAGGTTAATTAAGAAATGATGTCTTGTTTGCCGTGCAAACTATCCTTTGTGGACCTGTAGTGCATTTACTAAAGGAATCAATAGTCACCAGAGTTATATTAGCAAGTGCTTTTTAGATAATACTTTTAAATGGTCAAATGTTCTTTATTGTCCTTCGATTCTATGAAGATAAACACTGGACATGAATACGTACAAATAAACATGTGTTTTCACGTAGTCACGTAAAAGTTCTTTTGTATTACTGTAAAACTAGAATGTGTGTAGAGGCTAAAATTAAGCGTGCCCTGCCTTTTAAAGTAGATTTATTTTGTGTGTAATGTTTACCAATTGGATTAAACGGGATTAATCAGTTATGTCGTTATCAGAAAAGTGTTTTATTTGCGAGAAATTGCTATCTGCTTGTAATGTTCGAGAAGTAAAAGAAAAGGGACTAAAACCTTTAATCGAATATAGTTTGAAATGGAATGATGGGAAGCCTGCTCAATTAAGTGAACATTAAAAAGTTACTGTACATGAAAAATGCCGAAAATTCTACAAAAAAAAAAAGGAATTCAGTAAATTTTAACTCAAGAGAACAAGAGCCTTCAGCAACTTTGAAGATATCTCGTAGAGCAGCTAGGTTTCAATTTTCGACAATCGTGTTTATTTTGTAGACAAGATGCATCTGAATTTTTTTTAAAGAATCAAAGAAAAAAGCCTTTTAATGAACGCAAGGCTGTACAACATGTCGACATAATTGAACTTAAAGAAAATATTATGGAAGCAGTAGTGAAAAGAAAAGATGACTTGGGAAAACTTGTCAGCATTAGAATCAGTAACGTTAGTGATTTAGTTGTTGCTTAGAAGGTAGATATCATTCTTCTTGCATGAAACATTTTTTCTATGTTCCTCCTGAAATGGAGCGGGGTCGTCCTAAAGATAATACAACTGCAGATGCAATGATACACGCGTGCAACTATCTCGAAGCTAATCGAGAGGAGTGACAATTTTCCTTTCAAGAAATTTTTGAAAATTATGATGGGATATTATCAATTGAAAAAACAATAAAAACTCAACTTAAAGAAAGGTATGGAAATGATATTATTATATCATCGAGACAAAAAACCGAAACCCTGTCGTATGTTTCAGTGACAGTGGACATAGAATTGGTATGAACGCCAAAAAAATACAGATGAAGGCAAAGAAAGACTAAGTACAATAATGACAGCAGCTGGGAAAATAATAGCTGAAGATATCAGGTCACAAGTGTATTAAACTAACCAGTATCCATCGCCAGATCATTTTTTGAAGGAAGTGAATTCTCTCGTACCCGATACCTTGAAGTGTCTTATTGATACCATTGTATTGAAAAATAAAATAGGAGATACTTCGCAATGGGAGAGAAAAAGCACAGCAATATGTCATTTGGTTATCTCTGCCTGTAAACCTAAATCCTTTCTATCACCTTTGCAAATCGGCTTGGCCATGGCTAAATCACGAACTTTTGAAAGAATATTTTAGACAGTGTTTTATTTATTGATAAAGTACTTAACGTAAGCATTGAATGACAAGAACGTGAGTGCGATTGTTTATGAAATACAGATTAATAATTGACATAATAATCGACATTCTTCTATATTCCATACAAATTAATATGCAAATTATTAAAAATTTATATATTTTGCTTAAATACTAGTTACAATGTATTTTAAACAAAAAAAGGGGCAAAAAAGGCCATATTTAAGCGATTTCTTGAATTTTCATGCTACATAGTGGTTTGATACCAACTTCATTCTCGTATAACGTCTAAACGGAGAGTCACAGAAACAAAGTGTAAATGACATTTTTGTTGGAAATTACTTGAAAAATAATTTTATAATTGAAAGTTTTTCTCTATAATTAATACCTAGCGAGATAATTACAAAAAACTGATTTTCGCCGCCATTTTTCCAAGATGGCGGCCAACGCCGAGGAGGTGCGAGGGTGCAAAATTAATGTATCGTACACAACACTTTTTAGAAGAGATTAAAATTGTTTCCAGCTTACTCGGATTTTTTTCCGAATTGAATCCTTTGCTGACTGGACTAAAGGAGCAATTTAAAATTCTCAATTCTTCGAAAGCTGCCATTAAAAAAAGTATGATTTCACCAGAAAGTGTAAATTTTACATGGCTATTGTAATTACTGAAACTCAATTTTCCAAGTTTTAGCAAATCCTTAAAGGAAAGAGAGTAAATTCTGATAAAGATTGCATACTAAAAAATGGGAAAAAAAATTCCCCCAAGTCACTTGAAACCAACAATCCTACCTTAAACTTAGCTTCTGCCTCATCATATATCTCTAGAGACGTTCTCTTTTCAAATAACAGTTCCTCAGCCTCTTCCTCCTCATCATCGTCAGACACAGACTCTTCAGCAGCTTCGGCAGAGGCACCCCCACTAGCTTCGTCAAGCGTGGAAATCGGCGCAGCTTCTACATTTGGCAAGGCTGCAATATACATAAGAATTTTAAGATATGAACATGCAAACTCATTTAAACTAATTGCTCATGGATGAAATTTAGAGGGCACAGTAGTGATACATGCAAGCCTACTTTGTGATTGAGTATAATAATATGTAGAAGCTGTGTTATATATAGAACCAGATAAGAAATAATATGTAGACCAGAGAAGAACAGGCTATAATTACAGGGTTAAGACTGAAAATTAAGGCGAAATATCCCGACTTGCACACAAAAATATTAATTATTTGATGTTTTTAAGCTTGTTGGCATAAAACTTACTAGGTGGTCATTGCAGATTAAATTGGTCACAGCAGTTTCGGTAATTTGACAGTTTTCATGAGCAACTGTAAAGTTCATACTTATTGAACCTGCGACTTTTACAATTCTGCTTAACCTTCAACTTGTTTGAAGTCTCAACATTTTTAGTGAAAATTAAACATTTACCCTGGCACTTAATTTCAATATATTTTTTTTTAATTCTGAAATATTAAAAGCCTATGATTTTTTTCTTGTTCTCTTCCTATTACTCCACATGTTAAAAATCTTCGTTGAGTATTACAGTAATATGGGTAATGATTTCATTAGCAACAATTTTATGAACATGAATAATTTTATTTTTCTCAAGAGAATATAGCATTAAATTATTTAAACCGAAAGTTAATTAAGTTTGGAAAATATTTTATTTTAATTATACAATCAGTGTTGCTAAAGTGTTTAAAAAAAACACACTACATTTTGATATTGCAATCTTTTTCATTTAGGATAAATATAAGATTTTTTTTATTCAGGTTTTATTTCAGGTGTCTTAAAAAATAGATGCCATAAATTAACATTCAAGAGAAAAGTTTATTCTTAATACAAGTTTTATTGGAAACACATGTATATACTTTTGAATATGCAACAGTCTTATAGTACAGAATAAGTTAAAATATTTTTTTTAAATAAATCATACCTGAAGACAATGATAGTTTAAAAGACACAATGATAGAAAAAAAGGAATGATGTATTGAGTTTTTGAAACCCATCCACAAATTTTAAAGTAAAACAAAAATAAATAGCTTTTCAAATTGAATTACCAGCTGAAGCTTCCTCATTTTGAGCACCACTCTGTTTATAATTCCTTAATTTATCTTGGCAATCCAAGAATATTTCTTTGAACTGAGCAGTCTGTTCCTTGTGCTGTAAAATTAAA
Organism: Troglohyphantes excavatus; assembly: GCA_963932185.1. Classification (NCBI taxonomy): domain Eukaryota; kingdom Metazoa; phylum Arthropoda; class Arachnida; order Araneae; family Linyphiidae; genus Troglohyphantes; species Troglohyphantes excavatus. Next base: position 48,442,239 of record OZ010669.1, read on the forward strand.
CACGATTTAACAACCTCGAAGAAAGACATGGCAATAGAATATAGAGGTTAGAAGGTCTCGTAAAAGAAAAATACCTTAAAACGAACTGCAAACTGTGTGGCCTCTCCTGGACCATCTGAATAATCTAAGGCAGTCCAGCACAGAGCGTTCTCACTGGTTGCCAGGGGAGTCAGCGACATCTCCTCAGTGATGCAGTGGTTGCAAGCGACATTATGGACTTGATCCCGTCTCAAAATTACCCGGAACCTCACTAAAAGAATTAACATCAATATGTTAAGCAATAAACATACATATACAATATTTTTTATTATGTATAATGGTACAAGATATGATAAAAAATTTGAAATCGTACTAAATGCCTTTTATGTCAAAACATGAATATTTTGTATATAGGAAAAGGACATACACACGCAAAGTTGACAATAGCAGGGTTGCCATTCAACAGTAAGATTAAAATTCCCTGACTTTTAAATAGTTTTTTAAAAAAATTCCAGAATAATAAATATATGAAAGTTTTTTTTTTTTTTTTTAAAGATTAATATAGAGACCTATAAAAATAAAGTGACTGTAAATAATAACCTATCAAAGTATAAAAAAAATGAGGAATTATCCAGGGTGGCAACAAAATCCTGGAAAAAAAGTTCCCTAATTTTACAATTACATTAAGAAATGTTGCAATACATGCTGCTTTGTATAGAAACAAGGTAGTCATGCTACAGTAATACCAATAAATATATTGCATTATAAATGAAAAATTATTAGCAATACTTATATTCAGTTAAAGTAATAACTTATGGATACAACCCAAAATTATGCAAGTGTGACAGGCATAATAGTAATTAAACATGTTCTCTGTAAGCAGATAATGCAAAAGAGTAATTTTTTCAAATTATCTTTTTTGTATGATAATCTTTTTTTTAAATTCTTTTTCAGAACTAAAAGAAAATATTGACAACTAAACTACCAGAATAATAGACGAAAATTGACGTTTTAATGATCAAAATTTGAAAATTTCATTGATTTTTTGTGAAATTTTGAAAAATTCACTGATTATTCCAGAATTATAAAAATTCCATGATAATTCCCGGTTATGTTGCCACCCTGTGTGAAAACGCTGCAATAGTTCATTTTCCTCTTAGCAAAATTCTCTACCTTGCTTGATTTACTACATGTAAAATCATGTATTCTTTTATATGCAGTGATTACTATTTGTAACAAGTTCAATGTAGCTAGTGTTCACTCTAGAAATGACTTTAATGAAGGGGGAAATGGATATTTCAAAATTGTGCAAACAATAAAACATAGCAAACACTTACATTTTTCATTGTGACTCAGAATCTTGATATCACCTACACCCCTTTCCTTCCACTGTTTAACATTTGGGTCATATCTAAACAATTTAGATCTAAACAGGAAGATTGGCGTCTCATCTTCTTCCCCTGTCTTAACTACAATTAAATCAGGCAAAGGGATCACAGGCTCAAAATGAATATCTGGGCCTTGGGTGACCTCATCTAAAAGAAAAAGGCGTTAATGGAATGAAAACTGTACATAAGTAACGATTATAATAGTAAAAATAATTTAAACCATAAATACAATTTAGCAGTAACAAGTACTATTGCAGTATTTGAAGGTAATTAAATAGCAAAAAAAAATATATTTTATAATAAATTACGATCAAATCTCATTAATACAAATTCGCTAAATGTGAATTACTGATAGTACAAACTAAATTTCAATCCCCTTCAAAATGTATATTTTTATAGTGTTAATTTATTTGTTCAAGGAGAATTTATATTATAAAAACGTTCGCTTAATATGAACACATTTTCAAAGCGTTAAGATCGAACAGATTCATTACAATTGTAACAATGCTTATTTAACTAACAGATTTTCATAGGAATGGGAATTTTTGTATATTGCTTTCTTTGTTTAATAATGAAAGGACTTTTTCGACCACGCTGGGTGGTCTTGGACTGCGAAGGAACAGGGAATTGGGTCTGCAGTAGACACACCTTAGGGTCGAGGCAAACATAACTGCCCAATTTCTAAATGGCTAGAAGTGAATGATTGAAGTGGGGGAAGTTTAAATAGATCTTTCAATGTTGGAACCAACTAAACCTTCAAATGCCAATTCTTACCTATGGGAGGGGTGTCTATCTCAAAAAGAATGGGGGACCCAAAGTTAAAAAAAAAAGAAGCACTGCCACTAGAATTGGTGTGTAACAAGGTAGGTCCGGGGCTATGCCTGCTTCCAACACAGTCTTCTTAAAATGCATGCAACAGCTGTCAATTGAATAATTTTACAGGGGTCAAATGAGCTAACATCTCATGTCTTCTTTGCCTTGACTAGTGGGAGAACGCATTGTGCATTTGTGAGTTGTTCTCACTTTCTCAAGTTTACTTTATATTTTCTTCATTTTGCTTCTAATCTCTTAAAGAGTAATATTATTTTTTTCTTAAATGTACTTATTAATGTCTAAAATTAGGAAAAATATTTAACTTCGAATTCTGCTTTGGAACTAGTTAACCTTTTTTTTTTTTAATAGGAAACGAAACTGTGCCTGCTTAATTAAATAATGTAAACAAATTAAAGACTTTTTTGAGAAATGTTGCAAAACAAACAGTGATAAACTGTTGCAAATACACAAAAAGTTTTCCAATATCAGCATTATGTAAATATATAATTAATTTAACCGAATATTCCCAAGAATATATCAACATTTGATATAGCCTTATTTAAAATCACATCTAAAAATAATTCTACAATAGAAAATAAATTTTTATCCCATTAATCACATACTAATAATCAGTAGATGCATAAAATTACCTCCACCCTCTTCTGCAGAGGTGTTCAGATTCTGAAACAGAGGAGTTCCTGCCCCAGCAAAAGCAGCTTTGTTGGATGGAGAAGCTTTACTTATTTCCTGAAAGCCAGAGTTGCTAGCTATTTGGCTAAAAGAAAAGCTATCAAACTTTGAGCTCAAGAATGGAGCACTGGTTTCCGGGGTTGCAGTCGGAGTCGCTTCTTGGACGACGTTTGTGTCGGAAGAGGTGGCTGTCTCGACAACATCTTCCGAGTCAATGGCTGCAAAAAATTAAACAGGAAACTATATTCTTTTTATTCATTCATGCCAAGTTTCAGAATACCTCGAAATTAGAATTGAGAACGCAGTTATTAACTAAGGGGCTAGCACTTTTTTTATACAGATTAATAAAATCCAAGAAACACCCAATAACTATTTAAACACCAAAATAGAATATTTAAGGATCAAAAATGGATTTATAAGACTTTAAATCAATGGTTCCCAACCCATGGTCCGCGAGAAGGTCGGTGGATGGATCTTTAGTCCAGTCAATTTGCATTTCAGAAAGTTATTTTTAAATTATTTTTTTATATCAAAACAATAACAATGAGGAAATCAACTTTTTTCCATAAAATAAATAAAGTTTTTGTCATTGCTTTTCCAATTTTATACTTTCTTCTCTTAATTCTTATGGATTACACATAAAAATTAATTATTCTTCATATTATGTTGTAGGAAGTATACCATTATAAATCTGCTAATATATTAGACAGACCAAGTTTGTATATTTAGAAAAAAAATTAAGGAGAATACTTCTACTTGCAGCTTTGAAAGTGTATATTTAACGTTTACCCAAAATTTTAAAAGTATGTTGTATTTACCCAAGAATATAGAAGTTGGTAAAAAGATGTAATTGAAAATATCATTATTATTATTTGAAATTAAATACACATTTTCATTAATTGCAAAACCCATTTTATTGAAATGAGAAAAAAAAAAATTCAAGTTAAATAGGGAATTTTTTATAATTAATACTAGAAGTATTGAAACATATATAGTACTTAACATCATAATTACATTTATTATCCGAATTACATTTATACTTTGTATTTGACTATTAAATTTATTTTTACGAAAAATGGTGGTTTGCACATTCTCTAACTTTTAACTTAATCATGGTCTGCATAGTGTCCAACTTTTAGGTGCTCCGTGGCCACTAACCACCGCTTTAAATACATTTATACTAATTTAAAAATGTACAACATTTTAATGAGTATTTAAGGGTTTCTGTAAAAGTTTCACAGACCAAAAGACATAATTACTTTTACATATTTTATAAAAGCATATAAAAAATTAAGGGGGAGAGGGGAATCCTATACAGGCAGAGGACAATTAATGGGGTAAGTGGATGAAACAAGCGTGTAACATTGAAAAAAAAAATTGAGTTATTGACATGGATGAAGGAGGTATGTGTTGGCCTGTTTTATGACACTAACAGCAGCACTGTAGAAGATTTATTAACAGAAGAACTAACGTCATGAAGGTGACCACAACCAAGTACGAAATATATAAATATCTCAAAACTTACTTTCTGTGACATAACTCCTTCATCAACTTATCCTTTCAATTATTATGGCCCACAGTTGGGGAATAATAGACAATTTAATTAGACATTTACTTTATGAAATGTAACTTTTGGCCACTTTAATTTCTTTCACATTATTTTCTTGCGATAAACACTGTATTACAGCTACGCAAACTAGCTGAATTAACGCGCTAAATTAGCAAATTAAATGCGAACTGAGAAACATTTAATTAAAAAACTGCCAGTTCCATATCACTTAACTACCAATCTAGTCTGTAGATTAGAGTCGTACTTGCGCAAATGGGCTATTGACTTTGATTCAATATCTGCTATAAACAGCTTAAAATTTATTGTGGCCCATTTTTAGATATCTTTCAAAGCACACATGTGTAAAAATCAGTTTTTTACATGTTAAAACGACATGATTTCTTGTTTAACCAATGGCACAAGCTATTTCATTTTTGGCAGATAAAAAACCTCAGAAATGGGCAATTACCCTTAATGCCCTATAACTGGTATCAACACTGGCTCTAGCGATAGAAATAAAATTTTTACTGAAAGATTTAATAAAAACACTTACCTTTATAAGGTGGAATAAAGTCATTGCAACCTATACATCCTGGGCAGGGAGGACTGTTTTCATATGCATAGAAAAATTTAGGCAACTGCAATTCCTGGGTAAGTTTAACTTTTTCTGGGGAAATAATTGGCTCGTATATGACTTCTATATCTACAAAATTCAAATATAAAAAATAACAATGATTATAACAATAAAGATATTGTAAATCAAAACTTATATACAACATAAACATGAAAATTTCAATGAAAATAAAAACTGAAATATTATTATACATCATTAAAAAGCATAATTAGCATCAAGCATTTTCTTATTAGATCATCCTTATCTTCTTTCAAATAGTTAATAATAATTTTTTCTGTATATTTTAACCTTTTTTTTTACATGATTGATGAATAAGGCGATAGTTCATAAGAAACCTTTAAAGATACAGATTAAACTATTAAAACTTACCATCATCTTCCTGGTTTTCTATGGGTGCCACACCTACAAGTGAAAAAAAGTAAAATAGTGCTTAATAATGGTGTAAATAATTTTGTTAAGAAATTGTACTTCCTTAAAAGCATTTTTCCATTTTATAAGAAGTGATATTTTTTTTTTACAAAAAAAAAATTAATAGAATAAAAAAAATCATGTTGTGATTGTATAAATCTAATGAACTTGAAAGCATTTAAAAAAACCAAATTATGACATCTTTAATAAAAAACAAAGAGCAGTGTTCACTCTAGGCATTTATTGAAGGGCGGTCCGCCCTGCCCGCCCTTTTTTCATCTTGATAGCGCCTTCATGCCCTTCTTTCAAAAATGCCGCCCTCGTTTGAAAAAATTCCGCCCCTCTTGCCCTTTTCAGTCAATCACAATCGTCCTTGCTTCCCTAGCTGTCTTTAAAAAAGACATCGATTCAATTTGTTTTTGTGTGTGAACTGGAATTAAGTGAATTACGACAGTAGAAAAATAACCTCCTTTTTAACTGTGCGTGTTGTGCAATCACGATGATTCCGCTTTGATTTCGAGCACCGGGCATTCCACCTATTGATTGCCTGTGCTCAAATATGAAATGTTTAAGTATTTTTTAAAAGAGAAGATGGTTTGGGGCGATGTTACAAGATTAGGCATTTTATTACCAAATTTTGGATTTAAGTAGCCTTTTCAATAGTTTTGTAAGGAGTCTGATTAGGGCAACTTATATATTTGGTTTTTAAGGAAAAAATTAATTTACAAATGTTAAATTTTTTATTTTAAGTAGTATATTCATAAAGAGACATGAATTTTGTATGGGTCCTTCCTTCATGATAAACCCCGAATCGTCAACAATATCCTAATATGTAGCTGTAGCGCAATGTCAAACAACATTGGAACTTTTTTTGTTTGGTCACGTGTACGATGTGTTAATGGGTAGACACGCCTACCATAAACTTTTTTTTTTAAAAGTGCCCTTTTAAAAACAAGAAGTGCCTTGTCAGAAACAGAGTGCCCTTTTATCACCAACAGCGCCCTGCCCCTTTTTATTTCTAGAGTGAACACTGACAAAGGGTATGCCTGTAGATTTACAAAAATCTATTTTTTACACTGCACATAATAGCTCAATTGAAAGTGTATATAAGTTACTCATGTTTACATATGGGGTGCAGTATTGATTGTGCACATAAGATCACTGAAATGCTATAATTAACATCAAAAATTTAACTTTCATCATTAATTTAATTTTTTTTGCACTTTACAACGTTTTTATTATTTTTGGCTTGGTGAGTAAACTTACTTTTTAGCTCTTTTCACTAATTTAATCTATCCTTCACTTCATATTGCATTCATTGGCGAGTTTTATTTTGTTTAGTATTAAATGTGTTTGTGCATTTGATTTGCTGATATTTATTGCAGGAAATAAACTTTCTATGTACGTCTTTAAAATTTCAGCTAATTGGCAATAATCACTAGTGTCAAAATTCTATGTCCTAGCGGTAAATTGTCGCAAATACATAATTAATATTTTCGAGGTTTGTGACCTATCTGCATGTTTTGGTCCTCTATTTTATGAGGGTAAATTGATATAGCTGTCATGCACTAATCTCAAAGCCCGTCATCGGAACTAAGAGGTAGGCAAAAATTAGTTTTTCAACAGTGTTTACTCAAAGTCGGTTATGACAGTTTATCTTTCAAGTACACAACACAGAATAGGGTGCATTATTGTATAACACATCGTTGTTTATTAAAAAAAAAATAAGACAAATCGGTCGGCCACACTGTTTGTCCCCAGAGAAAGAGGCTTGGTCTGTTTTAGTATATTCCGCTTTAGGAATAGAACATAGCTTAAATCTCTAAATTGCTTTTTTTTAAAAATTAAAAATCTTACCCAAACTACCAAAGACAGAAGGCTTGGAGAAAAAGGAACTGGTGGCAGTCTTATCACTGAGAGAAAAGGAAAACGGCGAAGAAGTTTCAGTGGTTTCTTTTGATGTATCCCTGAAACTAAATCCACTGGCGGCACTTCCAAACACAGACGACTTCTGCTGCGGATTGGTCCCAAAGCGGGAGGAGAGTGAACCGAAACTGAAGGGGGATTCGGTTTTGACAGGAGCATCTGTTTTAAATGAAAATGTGGTGGCCGATTTGAGCGTCACGCTTTCGGATTTAGGAGAAGGATCTGGCTTGCTGCTTCTTTCCAGGGCATCGTCGATTGCACTTTTGAATTCTTCGGCCAATTCAATTGTTTTGAATCTGACTGCTAGCAGCTCGGGAGAGGGCTCGTTTTCAGAAAAGTCAGTTGCAGTCCAACTCAGAGATTTATCGTTACGCCACTCAAATACGATGTCCTTTGTTAGGTGATGATTAAGACAAACCTTCAGTACCTTGAAACAATAGATTAGCAATTAGGAAAACAGATCGACAATTGGTAGGTATATTAGATAGCCTATTAATAAAAACATTTAACTGTCTGTATCGAATTAAACGACTTTTTTGGCAAAAGGATCTTTGTTAAATATAAATATTTTGTTTTGCTAAAATTTGAAAATTAAATTATAGATATCTGCAAAACTTTATAAAAAAATTTGCCATAATTTAATTTCCAATAGGGCGCATTTATATATAAAAGATATATAATAATTCAGATATATTTTTAAAAAAAATCAGTTAGGTCCAAATGACTCCACTAGTTGAATAAATATCAACCTTAATACGTAGTTTATATTAAACCTCATGAAATAAACTTTTATAAATTAGCCTTGTATACAAAACAAATTACAGAATGAAGGTGAAATATAACTGAAACCAAATATTTTATCTGTAATAATTTTTTTTCTTAACTATATAAGCAAGATTTTATTTCCTTAGAATAATTCTTCAACTAACTTAGGTTAGAAATTTTGCAAATATTTAAGGATTCAAAATTTGTTTAAAATATCTTTAGGAAAATAATTAATAATTAAAGCTCTCTTTACATAAAACGATTTAATCAAATCACTCAGAGGTTAATTTTTGCTATAAAAGTTACTTAATATACAATTATAAACAAAAAAGTTGCAAAATTAATTATGACACAAGTGTTCAATCAAACACAAATGTCGCAAAAAAAATATAGAGTTCTTACTTGTTCCCTCCTCATCAGAAACCGGACACGATTAGTTTTTTCATCAAGTAAAATTTTAATATCGCCGATTCCCCTCTCTTTCCACTCTTTGTAGGAAAAGCGGTACAATTTGGCTCTTTTACAGAAAATAACCTTTTCTTCTTCCTCTCCAGTTTTAACTTCAACCTAAACACATAAAAGTTAAACAACAGTTAAATTGACTTCAGGGAGATAAATGTGACATTTGCATTCAAAATGAGGTTGAAGCTTCATAAAAAGGCAGATATATTGCTTTTTTTAAAAATAATTTAAGAGGTTGCTTTGTGAAAACACCCAGCCAGTACATGAATGGCAAAACTTGAAGACCACGTTAAATAATTTTAATACAATTAATGTATTTAACACATAAATTAATTAAATATAATATTTTTATTTTGTACAGAAAATTAAGAAAAAAACAAATTGTAATCTTAGCATTTACTCGAAATTTATATCTAGATAATTTCTCCCGGCATAACTTACTTGCAAAGCTCAGATATATATTGGAAATAACCAAAATGTAAACTTGCTTGCAATTTGGCAAGAAATGTAAACTTTTTGTACTTGAACGCTGTTTATACGAAAACTAAACTATTATGGCGAGGCAAACATAGACATAATGCTATTCATTCAAAATGCTTGGAGTGAAGTCCTCACATTTTCAGTGCACATGTTTAGAGCTTGTGTTGATGACACAGGTTTAAAACTCAAGGCTGTTCCATGTTTTAAATACAAAATTGAACTCATTATTAACTAACATAAATTATTTATTACTAATTTTGAATAAATAACAAACTTCCATCAGGATTACTAAGTATTCAAAGTTTCAAGTCAATACAACATTTTGAAGAGGTTTATAATTGAATTGCAAGATTTAATATAGCGTAGTGATAATATTAATCTTTAGAGGGTGGTTGTTTAATTTTAACATGGGATTCTGACCGAAATATCGGATGCCTGCCCTGTACAGGTTAATAATGCAAATTAATAAAAATAAAAAATAATTACTAAAATTTTCTTTAAACACTTAGAGAGTTAATAAATGTGCAGTTTAATTGAAAGAAAAGTTTTTCTTTTGCTAGTTCAGTGTAATTAAAAATATGATTGGTCAAACAAAAATGAGTTGAAATTATATTTCCATGGTAATCGATAATCAGCCATTCGACAAAATGAAATTCCCCGATTTCTGTCAATTCACAGAAAAATCATGTGCATAGTAATTTAAAAATTTCTGCCTGGTTAATAAAACTTTCTAAGATGTGTAAATTTTTAATATGAAGGAAAAGAACCAAGGTAATTTCTTATCTCTCAAAATGGATTGGAATGATATCTTATATATATTTCTCTTACGCGGTGATCGAAAAACGCATTATTTCTATATGTGGAATGGCAACACGAAACTTTTGTTTACATCAACAATCGCGGTCGCCATTGAATGGCCGCACTATTTAAAAATGAATTTTAGGATTGCCTAGCCATTTTGATGTCTCGATATTTTAATGTTTTTCGAAGAATGAGTTGAAGCTCTGCTGCTGCAGTGTATAAGAAAGCGTCTTCGATGATCCAGCGAAAGCTATGTCAGACGAACTTTTGTTTACAAAATCAACAATCGTGGTCGCCATTCAATCGCCGCGCTATTTGAAAATGAATTTTAGGATTGCCTAGCCATTTTGATGTCTCGATATTTTAATGTTTTTCGCAGAATGAGTTGAGCAAGAAAGCTTCTTCGAAGGTCCAGCGAAATAGCTATTTGTAGAAGTTGATAATTTCGGGTGCATGACGGAAGTTAGCGAATTTTGTGGGGCTTTTTTCGGGAAAGTTCGCCTGTCACATTTATTAAAGGATTTGTTATCTGACAATACAGGCAAAGGAAAAAACTATCGTCAACATGGTTTCTCCCTTATATGCAACTGAACAGAAAAGGACTGAAACAACTAAACAGTAAATCCATTTGCTGAATCATTTTCTTCAAATGCTCCAATTAGCCAAAAGTAATCCTACGGCAGACGTCAAGTTAGTTTTTTTGGAAATTCCAACGACGATACAATGCATCTATTCTATAGGTGAACATTGCCAAAGGATATCGCCTATGAATCAGTGCCCACATCCTATGGTATATCCCCTACTTTTTCTCGAGGAGAATTCGGTTGGCCGAGCAAGTGGAAGAAAGGCGCACTGCCAAACGTATTCAAGTTACACAATTGCAGTATTACGCTTACAGGCTGGCAGTGCGAGAGGAATTTAGTATTTTGCGGAAAACTCTTTTAGTAATACATTGTTGATGCCTACGTGAAAACAGAAGATTCACGTTTAAATTATTGCACGTAAACCAAAAGAACTTGAGAATTGAGCTGTACCAAGGTCTTTTGGATGCTTTACTGAAGTATGTAATAGTTTTCAGCAAGCGTGTAGAGAGCTTGGGTTTCTGGACGGTGCTCAACATTGGCATGATATATTAAGCGAGGCATCACAAATAAGAATGCCACGTCATTTACGAATGCCTTTTGTTGTTATTTGTGGGTTTGGAGAAGTAGAAGGTATACCTTCACTATGGACACAGCATTGCAATGTTCTTTGTGAAGATTTTGTGCACCAGTACTCGCAAGAAACTGGAGTACAATATGCCTCTTCTAAAATTAATGAACAAGAAGAAGCTGAAGGTCGACTCAACATTGAAAAGCTCAATGCTGAACAGAAAATTGTTCTTACAATGGTTCCAAGTGCTGTGTATGAAAAGAAGACGTCTAAACTTTTTTTTTAGATGGGCCAGCAGGAACAGGAAAGACTTTTGTGTATTCTACTTTATTGCATATAGAATGGGGCCAGGGGAAAGGAGACCAAGCAACACATGTTGCATCTACTGGAATTGCTGCTACGTTGTTAAGTGGAGGACGAACTGCTCATATAACTTTTAAGATAACCCTTATCTTGAAGCAACATTAACCTGTAATTTAAAACCCATTACACCTGAAGCACGAATATTCAAATTAATTATTTGGGATGAGGCACCTATGTATATGCCTTTTTGGCTGTTGACAGACTTTTGCAAGATTTGACTCATTGCTCTGAGCCATTTGGTGGAAAAGTTGTGCTCTTAGGCGGAAATTTTTGTCAAGTGTTACCTGTAATTCCTAGAAGTTCCCGTGTTTTGACAACTGCTAGCTGCTTGAAAAAGCATGCTTTGTGGACTGAATTTCATGTTTTGTATCCGAAAATATGCGTGCTCTTCCTCATGAAAGGGAGTTTGCAAAATGGTTGTTCAGTTATCTACCAATACAAGATCCAATTAAATAACTGTATGATGATCTTGATTTTTTAACAGATTGATTTTCCATCGGACAACAATATGCCTTTTTCGTTCAGAAGAAAATAATTTCCAATCCGTTTAGCTTTTTCTATGACTGTTAATAAGTCACAAGGCCAAACATTCAACGAAATCTGTTTAGTTTTATCCAAACCTGTAATTAGTCGGGCAATTGTATGTTGGTCTTTCAACAGTGCAATCATTTAACCATGTTTCAATAATAGCTACACATTCAGAGACATACAATTGACAATTGTGTGTTTAAAAGTTCTAACGTAAGTAATTTTCTGTTTAAACTATAAAATTAAAAATTTAGGGAAACTTTTACGAATTTCTACGTAGTATCTGCCAACAGCAATGTTTATATGTAGTTTTTAATTATATTTCATTTAAAATGTTGCATTTCAAACAAACAGTTATGTCATTAGAAATTGTAATTCATCAACCCATTGTCAACAAAGCATTCACAACAAGTCTGTTTAATCATGTTTTTTGTTTACATTCTTATTATACCTTTGAAAAAAATTTCAGCTTTCGGAGTTTCAAATTTGATTTATATTACTAAAAATGTTTTTTTGCTAGGACACATTATTATTGTGTCCCACCTTATAGCGAGCGAAGCGAGAATTGGTTTGCGAAGCAAACCAAAGAGGATTGCATAGCAATCCTCCGGGGGTTGGCGGAGCGTCAGCGGAGCAGGGGGCAGAGCCCCCTAGTTCCTATTGAAATTCATTAAAATTAGTTGTAAAACTAATGACAATTATAAAACTTACTTTGGGTGGTAATGGAATTACTGGCTGAAAGTAGATGTTGTCCGCATCCGAGTCCCCTTCATCTTCCTCATCTGCGTCTGAAGGCGAGGCGGGTGACCGAGGAGACTTGGGACCTTTGCTTGGACTGCGGGGTCTCACACCAGGAAAGTTGAATTCATATTTCTGCGGGCTGCCAAACTTAAATCCCTGCGACCTCGACTCGGTTTCCTGAGATGCTGCCGCAAGATCCCCAAAGCTGAAGTTCGTAGCAAACCCAAACGAGCTCTGTTCAGACGTATTGTTTTTCTCACCGAATATTTTTTGAGCCGTTCCTCCAAAAACAGCAGCAGCGTTGCTTGACGGTAAGGGGGGTTTGAAACCTGCTGCTTCATTTTCTTTGTTGGAAACAGCTGAATGGCCAAATGAGAAAGTTGTTGGTTGAGCCACCGGACGCACGCCAAAGACAAAGTCACTGCCTGTTTTAGGAGTTCCAAATGAAAATGCGGGCTTGGGCGAAGTAGCGGATGAGCCGAATTTAAACCCGCCAAATAAGCTAGAGGAACTTGTAGTTGAAGTCGTACTTGAACCAAATACACTGGATGACTTTGTAGTTGAAGGGCCACTTTTGTCAGTATCGCAGGACACGCATTTGGTTTTGTCTGCACTGTTACGGACATAACAACTTTTGCATTCCCAAGACCCTGGTTGTGGCTTAAACAAATCTCCAAAGCTGTTAGTTGTCTTTGCAGCAGATGAAACAACTGCACCTTGCTGCAATGGTGTAGAGCCAGGTTTGGGTGATTCGCAAGATACACATTTACTGTCCCCAGTCTTATTTCGGACATAACAAAGTTCGCATTCCCAGCTGCCAACTTCAGGCTTAAAAAGTTCAGACAATGGTTTTTGTTTCAGAGGTTCTGGAACTTGCTTTACACTACCGGGTTTCGCAGCATGACAACTAACACAAGCCAAATTGTTTACATTTGATTTCTGGCATTGAATACATACCCAAGAATTAGTAGCAGCTTCAACTAGCTGTTCAAAAGCTGTTCTGTTCCCCATGCATTTATCTTCCATGCCAGTCTCTTTCAGATTAGCCTCTTTTAATTTTGTTTGGCAATCTAAAAAGACAGCGTGGAATCTTTTTGCAATATCCGTGGTTTTAAATCTTGCAGCAAACTGTTGTTGGACTAAATCTTCCTCCGAAAAATCTTGTGCAAACCATACCCATGATTTATCGGATTTTACTTCAAGTTTCATTTCAGGGAGAATGTAATGATTCGCACATATTTTAAGAACCTGATCCCTACGCATTAGGATTCGATATTTCTGACTATTCTTGAGAAAGAGAATCTTCAATTCTCCTGTACCTCGTTCTTTCCACTCTTTTGAATTTGGATCAAATCGGAACAGCTTCGCTCTCTCTTCGAACAGCTTTTCCTCCTCCTCTTCCCCTGTCTTAATATCGACAAGTGCAGGTAAAGGCACTACTGGCTTGAACTCAGCAGTTGGCACAAATTCCTCTGGACTGCCATCAGTGGCCAACCTATTAGTATTTGATGATGGTTGGGAAGCAGACGAGATTCCAAAGCTGGTCGAGAAATCAGCAGATAATTTCTGCGATTCATCAGCAAAAGAGACACTTGGGGTCTTAGCAGAACTTTTAGATTCAAAGCCAAATGCAGGTTTCACATTTTGTACCATCGATTGCATTTTTGAAATGCTGCTTTCACTGCTATCAGTTGAATTTATTGTGCTTGACTGTATATTTGTAGAAAAGGTAGTTACCGTTGAAGCAAATGGTTTAGAAGCTAATCCTGCAAAAAGTGTAGGTTTCTCGCTTGTAACTGTTACATTTCTAGAACTATCAGATAATTGGACAGTTAAGCCAGGTGATGAAGTAGGTGACTTGCCAAAAGAGAACCCAGAAAATGGACTAGAAATTGGCTGATTTACTTTTGTAACCTGAGGTCCATTTTTAGCTTTAGTAGAAACTACTAGTATCTCTCTATCTTTCACATCAGGTTCTTCAGCTTCACAGATCATAGGTGAAGAGGAAAAAGTAAACCCTCCAAAAACATTTTGGGTGGCACTTGATGAAGAAATAATGGCAGAATTTGAGAAAAATTTGCTTGGTTGTGTCGCCACCGGTGTGCTAAATTTAAACTGATTTTCATTTGATGTTGCTTTAAAAGAGACGATTGGATTTTGAACAATTGTTGGCATGCTGGTGGCAGATGTTATATTTATTGATGCAGAACTTCCAATGGAAGGTGTTGACAGTTGTAAAGGCCTAGTTGCTTCACAGGACACACAAAACAATTTTTCTGCTGTATTACTGACATAGCAGGAAGTACAAGACCATGAACCAGCTTTAGGCGTAAACTGACACCCGAATCCTTTCTGGGCAATGAAAGAGCTCTCGGTAACTGATACTCTGGGACTTGCTACTTTCTTTGACTCTGTCTCTTTGACAATTTTTATTGCTTTATCAAAAGCAGCTTTAAATGAAGCAGCAAGTTCGGCAGTTTTAAACTTTATGCAAAAATGTTCTGGTCTCAGAACTTCATCAGAAAAATCTTGAGCAACCCAAGTCCATGCTCGATCAGAATTTTTATGAGGGCTGACTTCCATATTTGATGACATATAATGATTAGCACAAACTTTTAAAACCTGTAAATGGCAAATTAGTAGAAATTAATTTACAAGGAAATTAATTTTTGATAAATGCATAAAATTTATATTCATTTCATTATAATAAAACTGCATTAATATTATTATTTTTTAAATGTCAATATTTAAGAACTTTGTACCATATACATAGTTTAATAAATTTTCAGTGCTAGAACAATTTTTAATATTAGAACAATAACAAATATAAAATATATTCTAGAGTGGAAATTTTAAAAGAAATTACACATAGCAATTATTCATATAAAATCATATGTAATATTCTGTGTGACTCTACACATTGTGAACATACCTGATCTCTCCTCATTAAAAGGCGCACTCTTCCACTTGCATTATGGTGCAACATCTTAACAATTCCAGTACCTCGTTCTTTCCATTCCTGATCTACAAACCGGTACAATTTGGCTCTATCTTCAAACAGAACCTGAAATTACATGGAATTTTTATTGAGGATTAAAAAAAGAAAAAATGAGATAACTTTTAAAAAATTGTAATAATAAGAAAAGTTCTCATGATTTATATTATCTATGCAACTTTGATAAATTCAATTAACCAAGATTTTTTTAAAAAAAATTTAATAATTTTCTTTATAAAGTAATTAAATTTAACACATGGATCAAATTATGAATTGTGTATAAAATATATGTTTATTTAGTATTGCATAAATGCATGTAGTTTTAGGAATCATATGATCGATCATAAAAGTAAAATTTTCATATGGTTCATATAACAGAATATTAGACTCAATGTAGTAAATTAGAATATGGCTAATATGTTAAAATATGAATGTAATTCATTGTTACTCATAATATATGAAAAGGCAGGAAAAATTAAAATTAACACTCACCACTTCATTTTCCTCTCCAGTCTCCACAACGATTTCTGCTGGTAATGGAATCAGAGGTTTAAAGTCTCCCATCACTTCCTTCTCCAAATCTCCATCAATGTCTGGGCTGGCCGTGTTCTCGCTGTCGCACCTAGAACGGTTAAGCTTATTGAACTCGGGAGTCTTTGAGATTCCCGCAAAAATAGACAGGCCGGTGGATGCAGGAGCTGTGCTGGTCGGCTTCATCGAAGGCAGAGTTTGACTGAATGACAAACCAGTCGCAGGAGGTGGAGGCATCTTCAGCAGGTTCTTCAGTTCTGACGAAGACATAGAGGTAGGCGGGGCCATCCCTGCTCCAGCCCCAAAAGGGGTGGTTGGTGGAAGAGATATTTGGAAGGCATGTGGGCTGGTTTTTGTCCAAGGACTAGCTACGGTCATTGGAGTGTTTGGTGGATGAAGGACTGGTTGTGTTGGCTGTATATTGACTGCTGCTGGTGGTGGTAATTGGACAGGTTGGGAAATATTGCCCATACTAGTCATAACAGGTGGAGGATGTTTGACAACAGGTGTTGCAACGTGGAATTGAAACTGTGGCAGCTGCTGTCCTTCACTGAAAGGAAGACCTTGTCCAGGTGAGGGATGGTAGTAAGGTGGTCTCTGTTCCACAGGAGGTGGTGGCAACACTGCATGAGGAGGATACTGGTAGTTGTAATGGTTAAGAGGAGGTGGGGGGCCAGGAGGGATTGCTGGGGGGATGACATAGTTCAGAGATGCAGTCGCAGCCTCGTGGACCATTCTGTTGGATGGGTTGTAACTGTACCCAGGGTTTCGGTAATCTTCAGTACCTTCTTCGGCATAAAATTCCAACAGGTTATTGGGATCATAGTCGTTGTAATCTTCATCCTCTCCTTGACCTTTGACATAGCTGTGTTTCCTGCTGGAACCTCTTGCTTGACCCCTTATATCAGAAACTTTCAGCTCTTCCAGCAGTTTCTAAAATTATATATAATTACATTATTCATTAATGAATAAAGATAGTATGTGAAAGAAGTTAATTTTTAATTATTGCTCACTATTAAATTTTTTATTATAATAATTATTCAAAATACTTTTTTATAATACCTTTAACTGCTCTAAAACATCCGTATTTTGCTTTAAGGTATTTGCAAATGTCATGTTGGTCTCCATAAAAGCTTTTTGTTGATCAATAAGAGTTTTTACAATAGTATCTTGATTTAAAGACAAAGCTCGAATTTGTGCATCCAATCTCTCTGGACTTGGTTCAAAATGCTAAATATAAAAAAAGGCAATAAATATGCATGAACATGAGATATATAAAATCTATAATGCTGAATGTATTATTCGTACCTTGCGTGGAGCTGGATTTGAAATGGGAGTTTTTAATTTTGTAGTCGTAAACTGGGCTGATGGCCTGGGTGTGCTATGCCTTACTGACTTATGACTGTTGGGTGTAGTATATACAGAGTTGTTTAACTCGGGTGTGCCATAGAAAGAATCAACTTCATCCAACTCTTCATTATTTTGTGAATCATCTAAAATACAATAAAAATTAGAAAAGACATTTTATTATTGTGAAAGAATAGAGTTCCTTTTTTGTGTACTGCACTTTTTAAAATTTCACAAAATTTTAAAAATAGAAATATACAATAAATTATTTACAAAACAATATTTGATCCTAAGGGTTCTTTAAATATTCTAAAAGTGTACAAAGAGTAGTTGTTTACTCACCAACTATTTTTATACTTAGCAGTTGCAGTAATTAAATTTAAGCAAAAAACAAGAAAATGATCATTGCTCTATTATTTTCTTCAATGAACATAAATAATTCTTTAGCTTGAAGCAGTTGCGGAAAAGTTTTAAAGTTTCATTTGTAAAAGCTTTCAACTTGTTGACATTAATTAACATTTGCTTCTAGGCTATTTTTTCACTTTCAAAGAAGTTGTTGTAAGTTATTCTTGTCACAAAACAATCCGATTGCTACGACATTGGAAGGACGAAAGGTTTACAATGTTTTTAAATAAAAAAAATCAACTCTAGTCATAATGAAAGCAAATACAGTATATAAAAAATGCATATTAAATTTTTATAGAAAAGCTTTTAACGGCTTAAGGTGAATAACGAAATTTTTAGTAAAATAATTGACTTGATATGAATTTTTTTAAGAGATTTGAAGAGTTCACCGGAAAAACAATAAGTGTCCATATTTTGTTGAAATCAATGTCACCATCCCTTATATTATTTTATTGTGTGAAGTTGCAAAAAGGTAAGAAAAATTAACATTTAAAGCTCAGAATGCTCTGTACATTTATGAGACATGACACTTTTGAGTTTCTTGCCAAATTAATCTTGATGGGCCATTATTGTTCTTTTCCAAATATATTTTATATTAATATTCAACTTTTAATTAATCAAATTATTAGATTAGATACTTTTAAAACCTTAATGCTATTAAAAAATTAAGTTTTCATAAAGGTTTACATCTACAGAACACAAGTGGTTACTAAACACCAGAGTTTTTTAGTAACAAAATCTATCATAAATGGGACTGAGAAAGTACTAGAATTCAAAAGTTAAGCTCACAAAATAAATCATAAAAACTATAAAATTGTTTAACTTTCTGATCATCATAGTTGTATCTTAAGTTTCTTCACCAATGTACATGATTTTTAAACCAAATGCATTGACGTAAAATTTAAAATCTATCCCTTTATAAATAAAAATTAATTATTGCAGACAAAATTTTATTCATTGTTAGAAGTTTAAGCAGCACAAATCATTATATTAAATAAAACATAATTAAAAAAAAATTAAACATTACAATAAACAAAGCTTGGTAAAACAAAAGCTGAAAAACGACTTACTAATAGAATGATAAATACCAAGTTCAGTTTCAATATCTTCTAGCACAAGATGAATTTCTTTGTTTAATGGATGGCTTTTGTCGTCTTTTATGCGGTCCATTGTTTCATGAATAGAATTCTTTGCTTTGGTCAAAAGAACAGATTTGGTATTTGAAAAATTCTCTTCTATGGAAGCAAGTCGCTTTAGAGTCTAAAAACACAAAGGAATGTAATAAATGATAGAAATCAATGACAGCAAATATTCAATCAGAAATTTTATAAAACTTGAAGTACTTAAAAGCACATATGAATTTCAAAAATTAAAAAAATAAAATAACTTTATTGAAAATATTAGTATAAATTTATTTTTTATAATACTAGAAAAAAAAAATCGCACTAATAGGCATATTTAAATATTTCACTTTTAGAGGTAATCCCATGCTAAAAAGAGTTAATTAATATCAAAAGAAAATTCCAATAGAATCATTTAAACAATTATCAAACTTGAATTAGTTGCTATGCTATATTACTAAACACATGTTTAATAATTTATTTGTGGTAAGTATCAAGCAGCAATCTTCATTTAAAATATGCAATACAAAAAAACAAATCCAAATGTACAAAGAACCAAAATATTTTGTAAAGGTCAGAACATACCAAAGCTAAATAAAAGGATCCATATGGAGTATCTAGTTTGGACAACATTTCAGCGGCTTCATCTAATTTCTCTGAATCCATGAAGTGAACTGCAATGTAGAGTTGTCCATCCTCTTGAAGAGTCTTGATTTCATCCTTCGACAGAACTTTGTTAAAACCCACAAACATCTGATCTTTTGGTACTCTAGGCGTTTGCCCAGAGGACATTCTTTCTAGAATGCCTAATGCAATATTCCAATAATGAATTGCACGCTGTTGCAGAGCCGACACATTATCCGGTTTCAATTTTTTATTCTTATTGCCAGTGCCACATTGTTCCTAAAAGAAAGAAAAAACATAACTGACTTTTCAATAACAGAACGTAAAGAAACCTAACATGTCAGAAATGTAGTATATTAGCTGAATTTTGTATCGATTAATTGTAATAACAGGGTGACAACTAAATTCTGGAAAAAAGTTCCCTAAGGTTTTCCTGATTTTCAGGATGGTGTCACAAAAATTTCCCTGATTTTATAATTACATTAAGAAATGTTGCAATACATGCTTTGTATAGGAACAAAGTATCCATGTTACAATAAATGTATTGCATTTTATAGATGAAAAATTATACGCAATACTTATTGTCAGTTAAAATAATAATTTATGGATACAAAATTATGCAATGCGACAGGCATACTATTAATTAAACATGTTATTTGGAAGTAGGGAATGCAAAAAAGCAAGTTTTTCCAATTATTTCTTTTGGAGATAATTTTTCAATGTTTTATATGCTTCATATTTCCTATTCCAATCTTCAATAAATCGCATATTCACTTGCCCCTCACATGTTGCTTACAATCTAAAGTTCAACACACTTAACTTTTGCTTCTCCCTGAAACAACAGCACACAGTAAATGTATCACGAAAACCATTTCTGATATATTCTCGTACGTTCTCACCCACGAGCCAATCGGCATATCGAACCTCAAGTGAAGCTAAAACAAGAAAACTCATACATCTCCATACTACGTAGAGGTTGCCATGGCAACGATGCAGCCGATTTCGAATTTTGCTTTTTGGCTGCAGTTTTGATTGAATGAAGTTTTTTCCCCCTCCTGAATTGTGCATTACGGTAACACGCTTGCTATTTATCAGAGATTTTGTTTACTACCGTAGAAATTTCCTTTTCAATTATAATCTTCATTTAAGAAAATTAGTAAAATATCTGATTTTAGTTTTAGAATACACTAATGAATTTAGGTGCAGCCCAGGTGTACTTGCTGTAGTGGACGAGCCTCCACTGGAAAAGTTTACAAATAATCAAAACTGTTTACACTAGGATGCACTGAATATTCTCCAGTCAAACCTAATATAATTCAACTAAATACTTTAACCCGTCACTTAAGTGAAATAAATTATTATATGGAATTAAGGAAGTAAAAGAGTTTATATAAAGCACAAAACAATCAATCTTTTAATGTTAAAGAGTTATTAATATGGATATCAAAATTATCAAATACTAAGAATTCTGCATAATAGGCAGTCAAATTTGTAACTGAGCATTCATTATTCAATGCATAACTGTTGTATAAAGTCTCTAAAATAATTGTGAAAAGTTTGAGATTTTAAAGAAACTAAAATTCATGTATATAAAAGACTTAAAACTGTAAAACTTAAGCAATTTTAAATAAAAAAAATACCTTCATCAAATAATCTGCTTTATCGGCAAAAGTTCGAGCCAAATGTACAATTAGCTGCACCTCTATTCCATGATTTCCCACTCCTCGAATTATTTCGAGTCCATGGGACAGGTCTCGTCTGGTTTCCCCGAGTTTATCTCTAGGTAAACAATAAAAAAGAAATTTAATTTAATACATAGGTTAGATACAATCAACAAAGCAGGGTATAAGATTTAAAAAAAAAAATTAGGTACCATTTATTGATTTTAAATACATTAAAGTATGATTTTTGAACTTCAGACTTATTTGTAGTCTGCCGCTTTCATTTTGCAAGCAGTCTACTTAAAAAGTATACTACAAAACAAATTATTCCATGTATTGCTTTTTTTAAATTTAGGTTTTACTACTCTTACAGAAAAAATGGAAATAAATACTGCTAATGAGCTTAAAGATAATTAAAAAATATATTGAATTAAGGGCAAAAGATTTTATAGCTTTAAAATGAGTTTAATGCTACAAAAAAATATTCATATGTTTAATTACTATTCAGACCTAAAGAAAATTTTGATTGACAACCTTTGTACTTTCTTCTGTTGTAATTATAAGAAAAATTACAATTAAACGTTTTTTTCATTATCAAAAATTTTATAACTAATTTTTAGGAAACCTGAAGACATATTTAGATATTCATATAAACAAACTTCTAAGCATATCCACATTTGGGTAGAGAATATTTTTTTAAATTGAACACATTGCAGATATTTCAATTATTCTTTTGAAATGTGTATATTGCCCACAAAAAATACTACATAATCAATAGAAATTTCAACATGAAATACTTATTTTAAAAAAAAAATGTTTTAATGTACATGAAAAATGACAGAAAATGTTCAAGCACACTTTTAATTTGTATATATAAATCCCTTCCGACAACTATATTGATTTATTTAGGTTTAGCAGTATAAAAATAATGAAAACCAGAAATTTCAAGAATAACCCTTAAATTTCTAAAGGTAATGATTAATGTAAAAATAATTGTTTGGGCAATCCGTAAAAGTTGGCAGAATGATGTTAAGATATCACAGGGTCCGTACGTATTTTTTTAAAATAAAAATGACTTTTTAAGGATCTTAAAAGCATTATAAGGTTTTTAATTTTTAATGCAAATAACTTGTCTACATTTGTAATGAACATTTCCCTCTAAAGTCACAAATAGACTTCTTAGTTAAAAAAAATATAAATTTTTCAAAAAGGAAATTGGATACAATCAGCTAAAAGCTTTCAAGATGCATAGAAGCTGCGTGTCTTCTACTGAGAACATATTAAATGACAGTTGTTTAGTAAAATGTTGTTTTAAGTACTTTCTAAATGCCTTTGGTAAGTTGAAAGTTTCCAAGGACCCTTTGGACAATAAGGAGTTTTTATAAGTACTTTTAAGGGCCCCTTATGGACATCATACAAAAATAAGGAATTTCTAATCCTTCTACGAACCTCACAAACCTTGTGTCATTAGCAGAATTTTTAACAAAAATTCTTTCAAGTCTAACACAATATAAACATTTACAGCTTGGTATTTTTTATCGCTTGGATTCATCGTTGCAATATTTATTGAAGTATAAAAAAAAATCAAAATACATACTTAATAGTACAAGCATGAAGACCATATGCTGCTTTCCACCAAGAAGCTTGCTGTTTAGAACACATAGGATCTGCTATGTCTGGAGTAAAAGACAATTGGGAATCTTGAGTTTTTGGACTGGGAAAACTTCTCTTCTTGTCTATTGCAGACAGAGCTTGATACACCGAGGCATACAGATAGGCCTCGAGATCCAAAATGCACAAGGATTCACAGCTGCCTTTAATGAGGTTTTTATTGCTGTACTGAAGACCTTTGAAAACCTGATAAAATATAAACATAATTTAATGACACTGATTGTTTAATTTTGAATAGGACACAAATAAATATTTACTTTAATAAAATAAAAATCATGCTAAATAACTTAAAACCAATGTAAAGTAAGGCAAGTACCTCAAAATAACTTGTAGCCTGTTTTGGTAAGCCATTTTATTATTGCAATTTTTTTTTTAAAAAATTGATCTTAACTACATTTTAGTTTAAAAAAATATTTAGAAAAAAAAAAATCAAAGAATTTTATTGATTTTATATTAGTATGCAACTTTGGAATGTAACTTTTTTAAGAATTGATTAATCAATAGTAAGTTTAAACATATAGGAAAAGAAACATTTACTTGATTTAATTTTAAAAGATGCATGGCTTAGTCAATAAACTCAATTAATGACAAGTTATTTACTTTTAAATATATAATAATTTTCTACTTTAAGTGTAAATTATCAAAATTACTTTGATAGATTTACCTCTGATAGATTGTTATGGAATTTAAACCCAGTTGCAGTTTGTCTATGCAATTCCAGCCAGATTAAATGGTGCAGAGAGTCTGGACATAGTTTATAAGCAGCTGAAAATAACACAACAGACTTTTATTATAGGTTAATTGTATAAAAACATGATTGAAACTCCATATTTAAAAATATATTATAAGAAATTTTATATGAAGTGGTAAATGTTAGAATATAAAAAATAGTAATATTTAGAATTATATATAATATAAATTAATAAGAAACATGAATTGTATAAAATAAAAAAATTGCACAAAACAAAGGCAATAGAAAATTTGGAGATTAATGGTTATTTAGGAAGCTGTATTCTGCTAAATTTTATTATATTATCCTTCAAGAGATAAAGAGTTTAATTTTAATTTTTAGCAGTAAAATTATTCTCCATTATGCCTGACTGGAAATTAACCTTTTTCACTACACTGTCACTTTTCAAGTGAAAAACAAAAATAAAATACTCTTCAAAATGGGTTATTTTGGCCATCATGGAGTACTAAAGATTTTGGAAAGACACAAATGTTAGAGATGTTCCTACTGTGCAAATGCTGGATGAAAAAAAGTCTCCTTTCAGTATAAGTATGAAAAGTTATACAAAGATGCAAAGTAACCTGTACTAAAATGACACATGGTGTAAGAAAATTAAAAATATTCAATTAAAAAAAGTAATTTTTAAATACAAATACAACGTTAAAACTACGCAATAAAAATACATAAAAACTAGACATGTTTCGGGAAATAAGATCTTCCTTCATCAATGATGATGGATGTAAGACGTATCTCCCGAAACATGTCCAGTTTTTATGTATTTTTATTATGTAGTTTAACATTGTATTTTAATATTCTTAACACAATGTTTTATAAGACGAGTTTTCATCTTAAAAAAGTAATAATAATACTAAAAAAAATTTAACTGTTTTAAAGCATCAGAAAAATATCTTTAAAATCAAGAAGATATTCTATGGTGTTGCATCAAAAATAGACTGATACATTTTTTAAAAATAAAATTCTATATTTTTAAGTATAGCTATATTTTAGAAATTAAGTTTTTCGGTACATGTTATTACCTTTATCATATTCTTGCAAAGCAGTTTCGGATGGAAATTCCAAACTACTATTTTCAAATGTAGAATCTTGAATAAAGTAGGATGATAACTGTTTGTCTTTTTGAACAACAGGAGAACTTAAAGCACGGCTATATATTCTTTCTTTCACCTTTCAAAACAAAAATTACAATCATCATTGTATGCAATAATACAAAAAAATTCTGCCAAAAACACGATTAATTGAAACTTAGGTTTTAAAAAAATCTGTTTTGTCAATATCTAAAATAATAAAGGCAAAAGTTAAAAAGTAACACAAGTTAACACATTTCACATTTATACAAAAATGAAAATTTACTTGATTTATGCAGACATCTAACTTTAACTTTTGCAGCCACTTGCCTTTATCCTCTTTACAAATATCTGTGATAATATGACCTAATAGAAGAAATATAAAGTACAATAAAATAAACACATATATACATACATCCCCAATAAATATATTTTTTTACCCTAAAAACAAACTTGGAAGTACTTAGTTCACACTTGAATGTATTACAAACAGCTATCCTTACACTCATCTGTAAATATGCTAATTGATCTAAACTGCGTTTATATTACGGCCCATTTTGGTATTCCTCATGTATTTAAACATTAAATTGAACCAAGTGATATATTCACAATTTTTTTTTTCTCAGTTGTTTCAGAAAATTTTAATTCATCTTTCAAGCAACAATTTTAGATTAATAAAACCAATGCTAATAACGAAGAAAGAAATATACTAACCAATAAAACTTGTTCTGAGGCAGCCTTTCTGAAAATAATTTGTAAAAGCCTTTTGACCATCTTCCAAATGCGAGAACCAAATTTCTTGCAATAAGTTGACAGGTTTAAAAGTATAGCAAACAACAGCTAGGCCAGCACTCAATCGAAAAGCTTCCTTACGATTTCCTTGGTCCTTTGAAGAAAAATTGCAAATTATATATATTTAGAAAAAATAAACAGTAATTTTTAAAGTTATAATTAAATTACATTACAAATGCTTTGCATTGTAATTAATAATTTGATTTTGCTTATTTAAATCCTTTTAATTCAATATAAGAAGTTGTGCTATGTCAAGATGCTGGATATAATATCTACAAGCTCATGATTTTCATTTCAAAATTGAGGCTAAAAAAAATGTGTGTTGCAAATTTGGCGTTACCGATCTGTTAATAATTAAATACTTGATGACTAAATCTATTTTGACACAATCGTTTCTATACACAATTTAAAATGTGGGCTATAATTGCTAATAATAGGTAATGGATCCAATAAGATATGAAATAATATAATTAATCCCAGATGTGGGTGAAAGCTTCGGAATACTGAACGACAGAAACTGAATGTTTTTCAAATAAGCACATAATTTTATCAAATCTATAAGTAAAACATTTTATTTTAGAATGTATTTTTAATTGAAGGGGTGAGTGAATAAAGGAGGTATGAAAGTGTAATGTAAAAAAAAAATTAGAAGGTATGTGCTGGCCTGTTTTATTGGCACTGTTAGCAGCACTGTAGAAGTCATATTAACAGAGATGTCATGAAGGAAGTATGCGAGCACAACAAATATCTTAAATCTTACTGTTTGTTGTATATCTCCTTCATCCCACACATATCCCTTCAATTAGAAACTGTGGGTAAAAAAACATTAAAAAAAATTCTATTTTAAACTAAATATTTCATAAAATATTTATAACTAATTAATTTGCATTAATAACTGACAAGAATGTTAGGTTAGCACAATTTAAGTTTGATTTGTAGTTGATAGTAATTTCCTTGGGCCTTTTATGGCTTTAAAGAATCGGAAAAAACAAAACCTTGTCTAAAGGATGAGAAAACTTTCATCACTGCACACAGATAGAACTTGGTATAAAATATTAAACTAAAAAGTATAGATTTTTTAAATACAACTAAACAAATAAGGATTATTTGAACCCACAAACCATTTTTGCTCTTTTCAGCAGAAGTGTTGCCATATTATAGTATAATTGACCTTTCATATGATGTATAAAATAAGTCCATGAGTTTTCAGTAATTTTCTTATCACAAGCTTTTTTCAAAAGTTGATCAAATCTAAAGAAATTAAAAAAAAAAAACAAGAAAACATTCAGTACATTTAAATGAATTGGGTTCAAAATAGCAAGTATGTTCAAATAACCAGCTATGTGCACAAATGTTATATATATTTTTATACAGTTTTAGAAATTAGCAAGAGTTTTATAGAGAACACTTTAGCATCTGAAAATGCCAAATCCTATACGTAAAAAATGTACATGGCTTTTTTTTAATCTGAAATCAGCTTAACATGATTAAAAATGTATATATATATTTTATGAATTGACATATCAATTGATTAACCATAAGAATAAAAGAAGTTTAGATTTTAAATTTAATACATTCACTGCAGTACGAGTTGTATTTATACTCATGCCTTGTTTGTCCAAGAGGTTCCGTGAATGAAATGAAACTCGTATCACAGACTATGATATTTGAGCTGTGAATTGTATACATTTTACATAAACCAAGCAATCTTAATGTAGGCATATTTTATGTGGGCATCCAAAAAAAAAAAACTTATTTTGGATTTGATTTTTCCTTGGAAAAGTAATTGTTTTGTGTGCAAATGGATATTTTATCGCTAGGCTGCCTCTGCACATATTACACTTGACACTCTTGTGAGTTACATACAACTGGAAAGTCATAGAAAAAAGAAATATTTTCAATATTTCCATATATGTTGAAAAATTTCAATAATTTCAAAAGGAAATCAAGAATAATAAAAATAAATCATTAACAAAAATTGAAAACATTTTATTTTATGCAGATTTGTTAAAATCAAATTTTTAAAAAAAATATTAAAATTTTAAAACTAATCTTACGTTAACAAGACAGCTGCAGCATCATTAACACTGTACTGTTTCTTTCCATTCTCACAAGCTATTGCATGTGGTTCAGCTAGTGTGAGCAGAATAAGATGGTCTAAGGCTGACATGTAGTTCATGTAAAAATCTGTGCCAAGATTGGGTCCAAACTCTTCTTGAAAGGCCTAATAAATGAATTTCAGAAAAATATTAAAAGAATTGCTTCTATTAAAATACGCAATAAAAATCTGTATAATCCGGAAATGTTTTGGGAGATACATCACCCTTCATCAGCGGAAAATGTAAAGTCTGTGTGTAATAAAAATATGAATAAACCCAGAAATTTAAAGTGTTGCCAAAGAACAAAAAAGTATTTCAATCGGTTGGAGTTAACTATTGTGTGCCAACAAGCAAGAAATACTGGGACCGCAAACGTTTCATTGACAATCAAGTCAATATTCTAAAAATATGAAACGCCTCCAGAATTGCTTCTAACCAAATACAAAGCAAAAAGGATCATTCTAAGCATATTTCACAGTACATGGATAAAAACACGACTTTTTAATTAAAAAGTTAGAAACCCAAGCTTTTAAATTCGAAACAAAATCATTACAAACAACATAATATATTAAACATTAAAAAGCCAATAAGGATGGTAACCTTAAGTTTTGAGAAATTCCAGCTTTAAGCTTCCAATTTTAAACAGAGAACCCAATTATTAAGTTGTATATATTGTTTCTCTGTAGAAAATGACTGTGGCGACTAGGTGCTAATATAGTAAAATTGTTCTAATATATAAAAATTAACTTTTCCAATATCTATACATTCCTTAAGGGAATTTGCACAAAAATTAGGAGATGTAAGTGAATTGTGATGAATCATGATAAATTCAAATAGATAAATAGTTCTAATTTCCTAAGAAATCCGAAATATTTTAGTATTCTTTAAATCTTTTACTAGGAGCCATTGTTTCTTGAATAATCAGACTTGTCGACTTGTGGATACATAAATACAAAATTTTACATAAACTCTATTTTAAGCATTTGATTTGTTTAATTTCTTTAATACAATTCCTAATCACCCAATCAACCTAGCTAGTGTTCACATAGTTTTAAAAAAGGGCAGGGGGGATTTGTCAAAAAGGGCACTTTTTGTTAAGTAAAAGGGCACTTTTTGTTAAGTAAAAGGGCACTTTTTGTTATGTAAAAGGGCACTTTTTGTTATGTAAAAGGGCAAAGGGTACGATTGGGATACCAAGACAATCCTACAGACCTACGTTTTTGCGGAAAAATATTTTTTTTTAATTACAGGGCGCAAAGAAGATATTGAAAAAAGGCAGGGCACATTTTCACTTCTAAAAAGGGCAGGGCGCATCGGCACTTACAAAAAAAAGGGCAGGACGCGGCACCCTTTGAAAAACGCATAACAGGAACACTAAACCTAGCATTATACAAGTTTCAATTCACAATTACGGGCTATTGCATACACTGCCCTGTGATTGATCTAAATTTCGTTTGAGAAAATAAAGTCTTTAATGCTTTTACTTTCCTTAAGTTTGAATTACAAATAAGATATTAAAGAGAAATTCTACTAGTTACAAACAAAACATAGTTGTATTTAGAAAATAATACCTCGAATATATCTTCTAGCAAATAATACCACTCCACGCTATGTGGAAACAGTCTTTTGCTTTCAATCATAGTTGCGTGATCGTAGGCCTCCTTCACTCTTTCTGTGTCAAGATACAGTCTTAGAAGTCGAACTCTAAGACCAACATTTCGAGGCTGTGCTTCCTAATTTTCGAATACATTTTAAAATGTAATAACAGAACAAATAGATATAAACAAAAGACCAAATACTAAATTGCATGAGCATTTTTCACATTAAAAAAATACACAATACAAAAGTTGTGAAGAGGCTCAATTAAATTTCTTATGACATCTAAATAATTATGTTTAATGTATAAAATATTAAACACCTATTTATTATTTTTAACTAAAATGGAGATTTGTGCTTAGCACCAACTCAATGCATTAAAAAACGCATTGTCAAGTTAATGCATCAATGTAATTTAGAAAAAAAAAACTACATAATTCTATGTAAAATAATACAATTTGATATAATTGAGATCAAGGAGTAAACATTATAGAAAAGTAAATATTTATTAGCTATATGGCTTTATGTAGAAAAACTTTGGCAGCTTATCTTGGACAAACATTTAAACAATAATTATGACAATATCCATTGCTTGATCATAAGCCTATTGGCTTACGACCAAGTTGGTAGGGTAATAAATTTGTAATCGGAAGTTTTCAACATAAAAACTCTGTAAGCACAACATAATGTTTCTTATGTAAAAACCAATTGTTTCAAATATGTTCATTTATTTAAATAAACCTAAAAGTGCTGTCATTAGGTAATTTATGCTGTTTTAATATAATGTTAATCACAATCTGAAACCAGAGTTGAACTTAGATTAAATTTATAAAACCTGCAAGGCGTTGGCTCATAAAAAAACTTAAGGGTTTTAAAGGTAAATTGAACTCTGCCAATTTCTTTTTTGTGTACATATAATTTATACTAAAAACAATACATACAAGTTCAGTTGCAATTAAATTTTCAAGCTCTTGGTGATTGGGCTCTCCTTCTGCAGATACCATGCATTCCTAAAAAAGAATGGAAGATATACACAAAAAATAAAATAAAAAATCTTACAAAGTTGATAGGATAATGGACTTGTGATTAGGAGTTTGCGATAGCACCCCCTCCAACAAAGGTTACAGCTATAGATTGCAAATTTGTTCCAAGTCTTTTCTTTATAACGGACCTCAAACCTTCCTCAATAAACTGCAAGTGCAGCTTATACTGTGATGTTAATTGTAGTAACATCAAAATAGAATAGAAGACAAGTTGGTAGGGACTTCTTTTAGGGCAATTGAAGCCTGATTGACAAAAGCATAAAATATTTTAATATGTATACAAGATATTACATTGCACATCTAAGTACAGTCACAACTTTTATTTAAAAAAAAAAAAAAGAACCAAATTAGTTCTGATTCTTGATCAAGAAAGAAAAAGCTTATCATTTACTACATGTCAATTATAATTACTAGTTTCAATAAATGAGTAAGGATGAGAAGTGCATACTTGTGAACATTCCAAAAGTCAAATCTGTACAATTATTTTCCACAAGAAGCTCGCATTAATTGTTTTGTATAGCATCTCAAAAGTTTTGAATATAAAAAAATAACTATTACCGAAAAGAAAAAAAAAATTTACTAAATTTGCTTTTTAAATAAATGCAAATACATAATTTACAAAACATATGGTATTTTTAGCAAACAAAAATGTAATGAAATAAGACGAACTAACAATTGTGTAATATACTTTTGAAAGATTTTGTTGATTTTAAGGTTTTTTTATGTTAAAATAGCAAACTTTTGTAAACAAAAATTAATTAAAAGCTGTAAAATTTTATAATTTAATTATACAACCATAAATTTTTTAAAAAATATTTCAGAAAAAAAAGTTTTTTTTTTTTACATTGCCAAGTATTTTAAAATATTTGAGAACAAGTTTTAGAAAGACTAAGCAAAAAGCTACATAAAAACAGTGAAAAGTAGAAACATACCCTTAACTTAAAGACAATTTCATTATGGGGAAATAACTGTTCTGCTCTGTCTGCCCAATACTAAAAAAATAAATGATATACAATGCAAATGTTTTAATATAAAAAAAATATTTTAATAAGGTTTTACTTAAATTTAAAAAAAAGTATTATAGTCTTACTCTAGCTGTTTCATGATCCACCGACAGTTGACAATACAGTTCACAAACTAGAAATAAACAAATTTTTGTAAATATTAAATTTGAGTTTATGTCACATTCTTTACAGAACCAACACAAAATTTATTTTTTTAAAAACTGAAAAAACTTTAAAATCAAATGGGAAGCTTACTTTTAAGAACTATATCAGTTTGGTGAGAATCAATTTCCAGAGAGCTGAAATGCAAAATTTAAATAAGTACAGAATAAAAAAAAATTGACAAAATTTATTACTTTTCATAAATAATAAAAACTTTCACAACATCTTCGTTTACATTAGAACATCTTTCATCCATAAATTAATTAAAAATTAATAACTTTTGTATAACTAGTGTTCACTCTAGGCATTTTTTGATGGGCGGCCCATTCTTTTTTCATCTCAATAGTGCCCCCATGCCAATTTTTAAAAAATGCTGCCCTCTTTTGAAAAAATTACGTCTCTTTTCAGTCAAGCACAAGCGACCTTGCTCTTTAAAAAAGGCATCGATTAAAATTTTCTTTTGTAAATTGAAAATAAGTTAATTATGACAGTAGAAAAACAAACTTCCTTTTAACTATGCATGTTGCACAATTGTGACGATTCCGCAGTAATTTTGAGCCCAGGGTATTCAATGAATCCTATTGGTTGACTGTGCCCGCATTTGAAATAATAAGTATTTTTTTTTAAAAAGAAGATACTACTTATCGATTTGGTTTTTAATGAAAACATTAATTTTTAAATGTTGAATTTAAGTAATATTTTCATAAAGAGATATCAGTTTTGTACGTATGAGAGAAGCCCCTAAACTTTGTCAATAGCCCAATGCAGTTCTAGCGTGATGTCCACCAACAAATTGGTATGTTTTTTGTTTGGTTCACGAATTAACATCGCAGTAGATTTGTGTAGTGGGCTATTCATGGCGAATCTGGATCTATCCCGATAAAAAAAAAAACACTGCCATGTTATTTTGAATCATCATTATATGACGAGGACCACACCTGATCTGCTACCTCACGCAACATGAATAGGCAGGGATCACGACCAAGTTTTCCCCTACATGGTTGGATTATTTTTTTCATGCGACGTTCCCCCGAATTTTTTTTTTTAAATGCCCCTTTAAAACGTGAAGTGCTTTTTTAAAAACGGGAGGCCCTTTTACTGCCAACTGCGTCCTGTCCCTTTTTATTTCTAGAGTGAATACTGGTATAACAAACCTATCCATATAAACCTATACACAAAATTAAGGCACCTCTTAAGATGGTAGTGAGGGCAGATGAAAATATATGTAATGCCTACCGTTTATATGACTGTAAGGCATTTTCTGCATTATTTGTTACTTCATAGATTTGAGCCATTAGCTTGTGTGCAGGACCATGGTGATCTCGAATACCAAGAAATCCAGATAAATGTCTGAAAAATTATACAAAATACATACATTAAATGTTTAATTAAAATATATATGACAAAAAGAAGACATTTTTAACAATAAAAGAAATCCATAAAGAAATAAAATTGTTGTACAGGTAAGACTAAATATCAAGAAATTGAATTTATGAATATGAAAAGGAAACCAAGATTATGGGATGGAGTTTAAACTCCATAATTATTATGTATGTAAAATTACAGTAATGTTTATAGAACTGAAGAAAAACATTATTTATCTCTAAAAGCATTTATAGTATGAACCTTAAGGACAGCATTATTTTTTTAAATTAATATATTTGCAAAAAATTAAAATAAAAGGCAATCTCACTTCTTAGCAGCTTCATAGTCTTTGACTTGGAAAAATAGTCGTGCAAACGTATACCCACGAAGATTTTTCTAAAATGTATAATAAAATTTAATTAAGAAGTACACATATAAAATGCAAACATCAAAATATTTTTAATATACAACATAAAATAATAATTATGATTAATATTCAAAAACTATGCAGACATGTATACTATAGTTAAAATTAAAAATATTAATGATTTAATTTAGTGTGGTTAATCTGTCTTTTACAGTCGCCCTGATTTTTCGCCAAATACGGCTTGAAATCAGTCATTTAATAAAATTAAATACGTGGATATTCGCTAATTCACAGAAAAATGACATCCCTGTGAATTACTTATGCAATATAAAATTTTACATGCAAACGTGCAACGCTTCTGTTTTGTCGATTGGCTTAGTTTTAACTTTAACGCGGCCTGGTTGGTCCTGCCGTACTTGCCATTGATTCGAGTAAAGAAGAATACATTTACGCTAATTTCAGCAGCCAACCAGTGTGCATGCGTGAAAGTGTTATATATAAGCGGGATCGCTTGCTCAGTCTAGTTAATAGTGTGTCAACATAGTAGGGCCGAGTCGTGTGTTTTGAAGATTCTTCAGATACCGCATCAGTGAAATTAGTCCAGACATCCCTTGCTGAGTATTGCCATCTTGATGTCCTGGAATTAGTGTTGGCTTCCGCGTCGGGCTGCCTATCTTCGGTGACCCTCCTGGTATTCTCCTCTATGTTAGTAGTTATATATTTTACAGTAAATACAATTTTCTATTCGCCATTTTAGGCTTTTGTCTTATTTACAAGTAGCCATGATAAGCGCAAATGCATAACATTGCATATTTATAGTGTTCACATAGTTTTAAAAAAGGGCCGGGGGGGATTTGTCAAAAAGGGCACTTTTTGTTATGTAAAAGTCGTTGCGGAAAAAAATATTTTTTTAATTACAGGGCGCAAAGAAGATATTAAAAAAAGGCAGGGCACATTTTCACTTCTAAAAAGAGCAGGGAGCATCGGCACTTACAATAAAAAGGGCAGGGCGCGGCGCCCTTTGAAAAACGCATAACAGGAACACTAATATTAATACCTTTTAATGTTATTTCTTAAAGAATTCAAGGTATTTTTTTTAATAAAAATTTTTCGGAACAGATGTAGTGTAGGACATTTGGCACGTTTTTGTTTTTTGGCGACGAAAAATTGCTGTTACACAGCGCTATGACGTCATAGGGTGTTGAAAGTCGCTACAAGATCGGAAAATGCCAAAAATGTCAGGTGGGGTTGCCACACTATAAATTTATCGCCCCTATCAAACACGCCAAAAAAAAACTCATGTGCCAAATGTCCTATACTACATCTGTACCAATTTTTCTTGTGTAGTGCAAAGTTTATAATACTTTTTATTGTTTCTGTTAAATTCATTATTTAAAATGCAGCAATGAAGATTTTATTTATAGTCCCTGATACAACTTATCGTTTCAGAAATTTCAACCTGACCTTTTGTAAACAAAGTTGGTTATCCAAAACTGCTTTGGAGATGTGTCCAATTAAGTTAGATTCCACTTCCATAAAAAAAACTATCTGCAAAAGCACAGATAGTGAATTGGTACAGATGTAACTTTGATGTTTAGTGATTTTACTTTACAACAATTCTTTGCTACACTATAAAATTATTTTAGCTTCGTGAAG
The DNA here is from genome assembly GCA_963932185.1 of Troglohyphantes excavatus. Classification (NCBI taxonomy): domain Eukaryota; kingdom Metazoa; phylum Arthropoda; class Arachnida; order Araneae; family Linyphiidae; genus Troglohyphantes; species Troglohyphantes excavatus. The sequence continues at coordinate 48,477,172 of OZ010669.1, forward strand.
GGAACTTTACAGTAACTTCAAAATGCAGCTTTGTCTAACTATCTAATGTTATATTAATATAAATAATTCTAAAATTTTATATAAAATATAGCAAGCAGTATTTTTTTAAATACTAGTTTGATTTGTAAAAACTTTTGTTGTTTTAATGAAATTTTATCTTGTATGACCTTGCTTCATAAAATGATTGGGATAAAAATGATATTTTCGCTATGAATCCAAGTTTATCATATCAATTTGAGATAAATAACTTCAAACATTTATATTGAGGTATTTTTAAGCTTGCCCGGCTTAAAGGGGATGGCGCTGCTTCACAAAAGTAAAAATAAGTCAACGACTCAGTAACTTCTACGAAAAAAGGTATACTGATTAAATGTAATAACTTTGGTTTAATATTCGATGTTTCAGAACAAGAAAAAAATTACCTCATTTTCGTTGTTGATTTTACTTAGCACATCAGTGACATGCCGCTCAACGTCTTTCTTCGTACGGAACATCGCAATAAAGAAAAGATTTCAACTGTAATACATAAAAATCAAGTTTTTCTAGAAGTAAACAAAAGGCTTGTTATTGACACATTAGGAAACCATTAATATTAAAGAATATCAATGATTTTATCCATATCAATCATTCTGAACAATTGAATGCAATCATTTGTAAGTGAAGAGAATGGATTAGGATAGAGTGTAGAGGGACACAACACAAGACTCATAAGTAGAGAGAGCAGAATTTAATCAAAAATTTAGTTTTAAAAAAATTCGTTGGTAAATTTTTGTAATTGCAAGTTTGTATTTTTAGTTTTTGTATTTTAAGCTCTTCATATTATTTATAATTTGAAATAAATACCGGATTTCCGATTTAAGTATTTGGAAAATAATAATATTTTTAGTAAATGATTTATAGAAGAGCAGATTTTGTGCTTCAACATTTTGTTAAAAACAATTTAATAACCTAAAAACTTATTGTATCTATAAATAAATCATACGAAAATAGCAATTTAATTTATTAAAAAAAATACTATCCGCATATTTTAAATAACTTTCAGAAAAAATGAAGTGAAGGGAAAGAATTGTGTTGTCATAGCAACAGAGTGGTAACTTTGTTTAAATGTGAGAACATGATTTTAGGATTTTGAGATAAAATCACTAGAGGTGTGCGTTTTTGTTCCATACATATCAAAACATATCCTATTTAAATATATTTTGCTATTTTAAATTTCTCGAAATGAGTGGTGATACCTTAGGACGTCTAGAACTTTTATCTACTTTGGCATTTCAAGGTAAGTTATGTGTACAACTTCGTAAAAAAACATTTTTATTTTCGAGAGAAATTCCGGAAACAATGATGGCGATAGTGGAGGTTAAAGCCAAAGATCATCAACATTTTATATGCAAAAACAAATCAAGCCCAAATAGAAACAAAAGAAATATTATTAATAAAATTAGTTTAGATTTTCCATTAAAAAATATATTAATAATAAAAATTTACTTCGTGTATTGCAAACTTTCGTTTTAGTGACAATATTTAGTTTTTTTAATTAGTCCCAAAAAAGATTTTGTGTCATTTGGATTTTTTTTTTTTTTTTTTTTTTTTTTTTTTTTTTTTTTTTTTTTTACACATGTTCCTTTTATCGACATTAACTTGGTGTTTTTCTACAAGTTATACTATAAACCGAACAAACACTTAATTATCTTAAAATAATTTTAAATCTGATAATTTTTCTTTTAATGTTTAACTTTACTCCTTTTAAGCTCTTTGTAATTTAAAGCCGCATAACTATATTTTTCTTTTGATAAAACTACTTATAATTAAATGCAATTCTCTTTCTCAATATTAATATATCACGGGACCAATACAAAATGGTATTTATAACGAAAAACCGTTGCAACAAGTTAAAAAATATTATATAAAAACTTATCAACCCACCCCATAAAGACTTTTAGTAGGGGTCTTTATATATGAGAATTTTACAATAACTTCATTAAAGAAATGCCAAACAGACTTACATCCAATTACATGAAACTTTTACATCCATGTCTTATCCGGGATGCGAACTCGTACCCATTTCTTGGCAGCCCAGTGTGCTACTATTTACACTGTTGGGCGAAATTTGTCATGCGGTCGTTGTAAAGAGGGTCTATTAGATTTCGTTCAATTAAAAAATTAATCATGTAGAATATTTCACTTTTCTTAAATTTAAAAAAATATCTTACAAGGAATAAAAGTAGAGATAAGTGAAAGTGTATAGATATTTTTTTATGTACCTATTTTTATTTTCACACAGTATTTTTTCCCCCTAGGAAAAATTCAAAATGGCCTTGTGTTTCATTCTGATAAAAAACATATAGCTTATAGTGTTGGACAAACAGTAATGATGAAGGATATTGCAACTGAAAAAGAATACAGATTTTGTGGACATTCTAATACTGTTTCGTGTGTTGCAATATCTAAGAATGGTAAATTGCTTGCATCAGGTCAAGAAAATTTTATGGGATTCAAGGTAATTTATTTTTAAATAATGTTACTGTTGTCAGAAAGTAATTTACGTTTTCAATAGCATGGTTTAAATTTCCATTTCATGGTTTTATATGTAGCTTGTAAAATTAATCAAACAATTAGGTATTAAACAACTGAAAATACTTACTTTGCAGAAGCATTCTATCCGCCTGTGGAATAATTTTAAAATTAGTTTTTTTAATTGAAATAGCAGAATTCAATAACATAATTTTTGTTCCTTATTGTAGTAAACATTATTTCCTGTATTACAAGTCCTTGTACCTTTTTTTTGAGCTATCATTTTATTGCTTAAAACTAGAGGAGTAAAATTCTATTCTTTATTTCTTAATTTTAACTTCCCTCTAATAGAATTTAAATAGTATACATTTTTATATTACAATGCACATATAAAAACATTAAATTATTTTTTGTTTAGTCATTAAAACATATTACTAATATTAACATTAGGAATGAATTAATTTTAATGTATGGATTAAATTAAACTTAATCAAGGAGGGGTTCTATTAATAGTTGAAATATATGAAGAAATATTTTTTATAAATAATTAACAGGATTTTTCCTTTGACAAAAATATGCGTATGTGCCTTCCACGGTAAATAATGAATTAACTGCTTGCCTATGATAGACTGCATGTCCATTCGTGGCACTCCCATTTAATTGATACTATCCGCACTACCCCCCCCCCCCCCCCCATCAACCTTCCAAATAATACGGTTTTATTAATTTGTATCTATAATTTGTGTAAAATTCCATCGTTTCAATTGTATTGCAAAATGTATGCTTTTCCGAATTTAAACCTTAAAATATCCATTCAGATTAAACGTCATCCCCATCCCTTCTTTTAGTTATAAGCGTCTATATATTTTAATTATTTCGTTCAGTGTATAACTTACTAAACAGTAAATGCACTAGATGCACATTCAACCTAAAATGTTGTTTATTGTTTTCAAAGGGGTGTATTATTTTTATAATACTTAGATGAATTTAAATGCATTTAATTTTTTTCTTCATTTATATATAACATTACCCAATTTGAAAATTATGGAAATATTTATATATTAATTATATTCTAATGTGCACATAATTTGTGTTATTTTTGTATGATTTAACTCTTTTTTACATCGCCTTCAAAAAAGGTTTTATTGATGCTATATATCACTTAGGCCGAAGTAATAATATGGGAAATTGAAAAGATGCGAAAACATGGATCCCATTCAATTCACCAAGTCAAAGTAGAAGCTGTGTCCTTTACCTGCGATTCCAAATACGTGGTTACATTAGGAGGTCAAGACTGTGGAAGGTATTTATGTGAATGCATTTATCTACGTTAATTCACAACAATACATTAGCTTTATAAACTAGCAAATGTGTCAATTTTTGTGTTTGAAATGTATTAGGATCACAAAATTGAATTTTTTTTCTCATAATGAGGAAAACCAATAACAATATACAAAAATATAAAAAGGTTTGAAGAAGCTACTTATTTTTAACAATTACATATTATAATTTAAAATATTTTTAAAATAAGCTAATAATGTGCTACATACTCTTGAAACTATTCTATAAATTGAGATTGGTGCTTGAAACTTATACATAACGTCTCTTTCAAGGTTCCCCTTGCAATGTATGATTTTTCAACATCTGCTTGTTCTATTTGATCAAAAAAAATCTTTTAAACTTTTCTGTTTCTAAATTTTCTAAAATGTATTTTTCATGACTTCCTTCATTGAAATCGCTTCATTCAAGTATGATCGATGTAAATGAAAGAAATGTTTCTAATTTTTATCAAGTTTCCGGAAAACCCGTTAACGCATATATATAAAAAAGCATGTAAAAATGAGTTGTTTCTCCCATCGGGACTCAAACCCGCGACCTATTGTTCCGAAATCCTTGCGCTCTACCGACTAAGCTACAAAGGCAGGTTCTAGGTTCTTGGAGATATTTTTAATGATGTTTCTCTATCCAATATTTCTAAACTTGTGTAAATCATTTAAAAAACTAAAAGGAATTTAACAAATGTACATCTTGATGAATAGTACTTACATATAAATTTTCAGCCTTTTGTACGCAAAGAAAGTAGGGGATTTACAATCCACAGGCATATGCTTTTATTATTATTATTATTATAGATAAATATGTCTATGTGTAAATTAAAATGTTGATAAGTATTATATAACGAAATGAAGAACGAAAATATTATTTCTTTATTTCAATCATACCGTAAAAATAATTATTGATTAGTCAAAAGACCGTATGAATTCACAGTAGGAGAGTGATCATTTCAGTTAATTTATTTTTAATTGTGAAATTGAGTTTGTATATCATTCATCCAATTATTAGATAATTTCTTAACAAAGTTTTATTTCAGGTTAAAAAACGTTGTTATTTATGTTATTTGCATGAGTTTTATTTTAGTGTTGTTGTATACGATGTCGAAGGATTGGTGCCATTGTGCGGAAATACCGCTTCTCCACTTGCCGGGGGATATTCAAACATGCTGCGTTGTGCTAATACACGAAACGATATATTTATTTCTGCTGGAAAGTAAGTACTAATATACAACTGAGGTGGAGTGTCACTTTTACTTTTTTGAGATAGGAACAAAATGTATGAGCCAATTATGGACTTCTTCACTTAAAATGTCAATTACTCTCTATTTTTTTTTGCATTTCATAAAAAAAATGCATTGCAAACTATTATGCTTTTGGTATATTTTATATTCAAGATTTGTTAAACTAAAATAAAAAAGAGAAGCTTTTAAAAAAAAACTTAGTTATGGAGTTGCACTGCTAAGAACCTATCATAAATTTTAAAATATCAACACTATTGGAGAAATAAAAATGCCACTATATAAAATAGGCGTACAATTCTTAGTATTATAGAAAAAACTTTGATACTATTTTTTTAAATGAATTGAAAGATTAACAAAAGAAATTCTAGTAATTTTTTAATTAACATTCCTTTTTCATTTCGCATAGAAATTCACTCCATCTCTCTCAAAATCATACACGAATAAGTTGTATTTCTTTACAAAATTAAATTATAACGTACCCGTGCAAGAATTTTCGCATAAACAATAATCTCAAAAGGTCACATTACAAGTGTTCCGTGAAGTGAGCATCTATGACGAAAATTCCTCTCCTCGTGCGAAATCTATAAAAAGAAAATCAGGTTCAGGAACATATTTTCTCCACAATAGAAAAATATCTACACCATTTTCTTTCGAATCGCAATCCTATATTTCTTTATTATATCTTATAAAATTATCATATATTATTTATATTTTACTGTATTTAAAAATATTTACAAATTATTGTTATAAACTTTACAGCTCCAGTTCTTTTGTGTTATATTTTCAGCGTTAGTTTACGAATGTGGAAAATTGATTTCAATAGTCGAAGAGTTACACCGACAAATGCAGCAATAGGCCGAATTAAACGTGAAATTAGATGTGTGGATGTAAGACTTAAGATTTTTTGTTACTGGCATTACATTTATGCCATATTTATATTCTTTTATAAGAAAATTATATGTGTATCAATTTTAATTTAATATTTTAGATTGATGCTCATGATTCACACTTGTACTGTGGAACAGCATCTGGAGATATTTTAAAACTTCAGATTGTCATTAATGAGGGTCAAACGATTGCATTTGATGCTAAACTGTTATGCTGCCTAACAAGAATAATCAATAAGAAGATTGTTGGAGATATACCTTTTTATAGTGGTGGTGGGTTTAATTGGTTAATTCTTAAATTGTCTTTTTTATATATTCCGAATTTTTAATTGAAAAATTTCTTAATAAATGTTTTTAAAATATTTGTTTGTAAAACATCCTGCCTATAACATCCTGCTAATAACACATGTTAAGTTATGGGCAGGATGGTAAGTGGTATAAGTAACAAATATCCGAAAATGAACTAACATAATTTTCCATAACTAGGCAGCTAGATCTGTCATTTGGCCAATTGATGAGGTTCCAAGTTTAATAGGTTGCTCAATAATGTGTTGAATTTTATTCTATTTAACATTAAAGCCAAGGCACGTACAAAATTTAAATCCTCTTATCTAGGAACTCTATTTTTGGACTTGTTCCACTTGGCAACCAGCTCGCCCACATAGCCTTGAATATAACAAATTAATGCAAAAACGTGTTTGTGATTCATAGGCGTAGGAAGTAGGGGGGCTGGGGGTGCTCGAGCCCCCCTAGGAATTACTTTGAAGGGGCTCAGCCCCCCCTAATATACTATTTTTTTTTTTTAAATTACTTAAAAAACAAATTGTAGAAATAGAGAATTCCTACAAAGAGACATTCAAAAGAAAGCGTTCCTTATTTATTCTAAACGTGTTTTAAAGTGGGGGGAATTTGCTTTGAAAGCTACAACGCTAAAGCTTTAAAGAGTAATTTTAAGAATAATGTAAAAAATAAGCTTTTAAATAAAAAAAATATTATTTGTGGACATTTCATAAATTATAATCGTATTTCCCATAATTTATTCCCTTTGAAATAATAAACCATCAGATTCATGCACTATTTTCTAAACAGCTTATATAGTTGAAATTTCTTCTTTTAGAAAATTACATTTTATAGAAAGTTAAATAGAGACGAATTCCTCAAATCTGAAAAAATTCATATTTTAGCGTACAATACGGACATTTGAAATTACTATTAACCTTTTCCTGGTTACTTTATGTTCTAAAGCTGTCCAAACAAAAACGGATACAAGTTAAAACATTTTAAAGCATTGATTGTTTTTTATTGTTTAATAGCTCGCAACTCCGTACTATTTTATATTGTATAACAATATATATATTGAAAAAAAAATTCAGCCCCCCCTGAAAAAAAGAAGTTCCTACGCCACTGTTGTGATTAGCTAATACATATAAATGGTGAGAAGTCAAAGGGTACAGGTGTCAATTTCATCATTTTGTAAACGCAGTTTAAAGGTAAAGCAGAACAGCTGATTCTTGAAGTAGTTGATTTTAACGGCGCTAGTTCTCAGACCCAGGCCTTGAAATAAGATTTTGAGGCTTGCAACAAAAACTGCTGTGAGCTTTTATAAGCTCTTAGTTAAAAACTATTACGCTCACGGCAGAACTCAATATAAAACCGATTCTGTGATCTGTTATTTTCAGTTTATTTTTTATGAATTTTAAAGCAATTGAAAAAATAAATAATGAAAAATAATTGATTAACTTACTTTGAGAACTATATAATTTACAAGAAACATAAAAATACATACAAGATAAAAAAAATACTTGAATTTGAATACATCAGATTTACAGTACATGACACACATTTACTTGTATCCCTTTGACACAAACATTTCGTATGTATTAACTATACATAACTGCACTTAACTCACTTTTTTTAAGTCACTTGTACCCATTGGTTTCTTACCCCCTCATACAAGTAACAACTTTTTTCTTAAACCATTTCCTTTTATACTATTTGCCAGAATTTTGATCTCAGATTTTTCACAGCTATTTTAGTTCTTTACTAATAGATGTACTGGTTTTCTTTACTAGTATATCCTTGTTATTACATTACAATTATGTTATTTTAAGTTAGAATAATTAAATTTTGAAACTCTTAATCTATTTATTTTTATGTAAGTTTGTAGAACTTTACAGTAATTTTCTCAAAAAAGATTAAAATTCAAAATGAGACTTCCATTGGAATTTAAAACTTAAACCCCAAAAACCTCTGCACCAAACTGGTTTTCGAAGTAATCTAACTGGCAACTAATGAAGAAGACAGACTCAAACCGGAACCATTACAAAAATATTAAAATAACCACTATTCCAAATGCATCTTATCAATGAAAGTTTTAAACAACTTTTATGTAAAGGGAAATAATAAACTTTAGTATATGTATTCTTTGTAAAGCAAAGTTTATATGATTGTCAGGTGTGACTGCAATAGCTGTCTTGAAAACTAATGAGCTGTTGATTGGAACTGGAGATGGCACGGTGTGTCGCGCTTCACAGGTAGAGGTCTGTCAGAAAGAGCCACTTCCATTACCATCAAAGAAGCCATCTTCCAGCAAGAAGAAAATGAAAGTTGAAATAAAATTGAAAGAATTAGAGTAAGCACTGTGGCAAAAGCCTCAGTTTACATGTAAACATCTTACAAAATTATTTAGAAACTTAATACGTATAAAAGGTAGTTTCCCATAACTTAATACTGGCGATTGCAAAAATGAACTTTGTATATTTTTCTATAGACATCTAATGATAAGGCAAGAATTTTAATTGCAATATCACAGATATCAATATTCAATCATCAATCATAGTTTAAAATAATAAAATTTGTTACTTAAGCCATCCTGCGATCTAGTGCTTTTAAACAATCATTCATTGAAATTAATTTACTAATTACACGATATTTATTTACTTGACGAGTTTTTCAAATTTAGCGTTATTAACTTATGTTCACCTTGAAGAAACAAGTTACCCTAAAAAGAAAAAAAACATACTTAAATCTTAACAACTTTGATGATTGTGCAAACACGCAAGCTAAATTTCTAGATCATGTATTGAAATAGATTTATTTGTGTTGTATTCTACATTAATTTATGCAGACTTTTATTCCAAGGGGATTGAACAATTATGTTCTAAAACATGTAACGAATCTGTTAACGTATCTTTAAATATCGATCACCGGAGATTCGGTCATGTTAACATAGGTTTCATGTTTATTACTCAATAATATCTTTTTATTGTCTGTTTAAATATTTTTTTTACATTATTTATTTTTTAGGAAAATTCTCGTAAAAGGAGATGTAACTTCTATTGCCTTACGTGGTGATGGCCATCAGGTAAAGTTATTTCCAAAAAGACAACTTTCTTATTGTTTGAAGGATTACTCTCGTTAAATATGCCTCAGCTATATACATTGTCGATAAAAAAAATTTAATATTCGGACTAAGCTGTAAAATCAGTCTTTAAAAAATATTCTTGTACCTAAAAATCTTAAATGATGAACTCCAAATATCTGTTATACCTTGAAGTTAAACAACAAACAATAACAGCATAGATATTTAATATAATTTGAGATAATTAAACTTTTATTTACAGCTGTTTCTAATGTATCTGTGGTTAAAGACTAAATATAATTAAAATAACATAAATTAAACATAATTAGTAATATTAGTTATCTCTATTATATGACTTTATAATTTTCACATATAACAGCAATGAAGCATTATCATGAATTACAAATAAGCTTTTAAAATAATCGTATTGTCATCTTCAAGTTACATTATAATTTAATTATACTTTATGCATAATTCTCTTTTAAACATTCTCTGTATTAAAGCATGCTCTAATGTGTGTTAAATGGCTCCAAATAAATGTAAATTATACATTGAACTATTTAATTTTTTTAAAGCATCAATATATTAAAGTTTTCTATTTTTTGAATGATCTTACCGTTTTACAGTTTCTTGTGGGCACTGGAAAATCAGAAATATATCAAGTGACTCTGACTGGATTTAAAACTGAACGCTTGTATACTTGTCATGGCAGTAAAGTTAATGATGTTGTTTTTCCATAGTAAGAAGATTTTTTTATTGATAAGATAAAAATAATGACATTTAAAAGTAACTATTATTTAAGGTTTTATTCATATATAATATATTAATCCGACAGCTAATATCTGTTTTTTAATAGAATCTATAATGAAACTATATATAATTTACACTTTAACAAAATTATTTTACTCTAATGAACTCAATAAATTAATTTAATTTTCATTTCTGATTTAGTCAGTATAAAAATCAATAGAACATTGTATGAATGATTTTAAAATATTTTTTTTAATAAAATTTTTCCTGTATCCTAAGCTTAAAATCATTGTACATTTAAAATATACTTGAATAATAAAGTTACTTTGATTTATTTTACAGCGGTTTCTCAAAATTGTTTGCTACTTGTTCGGAGGAAACCATTCGCGTTTGGAATGTGAAAAGCTCCCAAGAATTACTAAGGATTGAAGTTCCCAACATGATCTGCAATTCTGTATGTCTGATGCGCAATGGCCTGTCACTAATTAGCGGTATTTTTCTTATTTTTATTTTACTTATTCATAGATATTTAAAAATTTCAATCAAATTAATAAACACGTTTTAATACACAATTAAATTTCATCATAAATGTTTAATATTCAAATAAACTTCTAACTCCTGAAGTTATGTTAGGTTAATTAAACACTAACTAAAATAAAAAATTCAAGTATTCATAAAAACTTAAAATTTAACTTCTCTTCTAAAACTTTTCTGATGAATAACGATATAGTTCCGAATGTTTTTTTAGGAAAATGTTTATATAAATAATATTTATTATGCCTTTGCAGAATTGTAATTTAAACGTAAAAACTAAAAGAAAATGTCTTCAAATGCTATAGTCTTCCCACCAAGAGGCACAAAATCGTCAATAGGAAAGAACTTTTTTTAGAACTTAAATTAAAACTTGCACGATATAAAGTGGATTATGGCATATACATGCTATTTCACAACTATAAATCTAGACTGATTATTTTTACTGTAACGAAAATGGTTCCTAAGTCTTGATTATATCTTAATCATAGATGAGTTTTAATCGATTTTAAAATCTGAACGCTACTGATCAGTGTTAATTTTAATAAAATAATACTTATAGTAAATACGCGTATGCGTTCTGTCTGTCACTGCATTCAGGTTGGAACGACGGAAAGATAAGGGCTTATACTCCTGAAAGTGGAAATCCTCTTTATGTAATCGGAAGTGCTCATCAACGGGGAGTGACAGCGATTGCGACCACTTCGGATTCCTTACGAATCGTTAGCGGGGGAGGAGAAGGAGATGTTAAAATATGGGATATTACCACTAGCATACAAGTAAGACGATATCAGGCTTTGTATTAAAGATATTTTAAAACATGTCATGTTATATTTAAAAAGAATTGTATTTATAAAAGTAAGAGATAAAATGGATTTAATAATAAAGAATTGCCATTTTGAATTAGTTAAAATAATTATCTTAGATTACACACGTTGCTCAATGTTGAATAATATTAAGAAGAAATAAATGAGTCTTTTATTTAATAAAATGATCTATTCCAGTTAAGCATATTGTTGCATATATTTCTATATAGACATACAATCGCTCTATTTTGTATAAACTTCTAAGTATTTCAAGTCTTCTAGTTTTATAGTTTACAATTTCTTTGGAATTTCGTGAATTCTCTACGAAGTTTTCAATTTCCCTAGTTTGAGGAATATTTTTATATTTTAAAAATAGTTCGATTTTCCTATTCTTTCAAATGAATACATTTTCCATAATGACTTTTTACCATATCGGTTCAATAGTTACGTTAGGTTCAACAGTTAAACGAGATCGGAACTTTACCAAACGATTGACATAGACTACCTCATTTATATTAACATTGCTTTAAAAAAACACCGATTTCACCTTTTTCGTGGCTCAGCTGTTAAAAATGAGATTTAAAATACGTTTAATGTCAAATGAAATGTTTTTAGGATCCTATCAATTGAAAATGAGATATTACTACTTATTGATTCAGCTATCAACAAATACAATTGGCTTATTTGTATATTCGTTAAATTTATAAACTCAATGAAAATGTAGTATTTGTTCAGGCAAGTAAAATTTTCATTCAAGTATGCATTAGTACATACACACCCAGGAATGCACTTTTTTTTAAAAAAATTGCTCCGACTGGAAAGTATTTACATCAGAAAAATAATGTATAATTTTGGGAGTTAAAATGTTTAAAAGCTTTTATTTACAAATTGTTAATATTATGTTTTTCATTTACATATATAAGTCATTTTTTGAGATGCCTCATTGTATTATTTAGTGTCTTCTAAATTTTCATCTTTTGAGTTGCAATTCTGTCTTATTATGCATATTTTTTTAACTTAAATAAAATGAACTTTTCTAATTTAAAATGTCTTCTATTAGACTCTGGTTAGGACTATGAAGGAGCACAAGGGTACAATCACTTGTATTCGCATGAAGAGCAATGATAAGCAATGTGTAACATCCGGTGGAGATGGTTCTTGCATCATTTGGGACTTGGAGTAAGTAATCGTCTTTGTGAAAACTACAAATTTCTTTACTACTGTTTGAATTTTTTTCCCCTATTTTAAAAGAGTATTGGAAATCTTAGTGTTATTTCATTTGCTAAAACTTTTTTAGTTTTCAGGTTGCAAATTTATTTAGCTATTGCATTTCTCTTAAAAAAGTTAAACCGATTTTATAAAAAAACCCAATTAATATTACAATTTTGTTCAAATCAATTTCAAAAAAACTTTACATACAAATAGTACATTTATTCTTGACATGCTTAAATTCAAAATGAATAAAGAGTTTTGTATAAAGATTTAAGAAAATGCTGAAGAACCAACTAAAAAGCTCCTTACATAATTATAATATTTCTTTGTTATGTCTTAAAAGCTATTCTTTCTATCGAGTATCTCGGTACACTTAAAATTATTGAAGTCGTGGGAATGTATCAGACATATTTCCACTTATTGCTTATTGTGGAAATTGAACCTGGAATCATGATAAAATTTTATTTCTTTGTTTTTTTTATTGCCATAATATAAGTACAGTTTATTTTTAATTAAAAAATATTTTTTTTCCAAATTACAATTCTTGTTTTTGCCAAATTATTCGATTAGCTAATTAAATTTATATAAAAACCGTTCATTTATTTTATATAAAAATTTATTAGTTTTTAAATCGATACTAGAAAAAATGCACGTAACGCTATATACATTAATAATCATAATGTTAGTCAGTAATTTTTATTATTTTGCCTGATCATGAAATTGAGTAAAAATGATTTCACACAAAATTCAAATAAATAAATTATCTTTCTCTCTTTATTAGTAAATATGACATTATTCTGACCAATAATCCTTTAATTTTTTAAATACAGGAATTTTATCAGGATACAAGTAGTTTTTGCCAACACCCTCTTCCGATCCGTGTGCTATGGTCCGAACGAGCATCAAATCCTTAGCTGTGGCACTGACAGAAAAGTGACTTATTACGAGGTCTTAGATGGGACTCCAGTCAGGTCTTTGGAGGCCTCTTTGTCTGGTTCCATCAATGCGTTGGATATCACACACGACTGCAGAATGTTTGTCACCGGTGGAGCAGATAAATTGATAAAGGTTCGTTCTCCTGTGTGCTTAATTATCTAAGTCAGGGCCTATTTTAAGCAAAATTGATGACTGTCCGATTGCGATCACAGATTTATAAGTTAGCAATCGAAAAGAAATGAGTCAGAATTTTATTTTCGGAAATATAAGTTAATTTTTCTTTTTATATTTTTAATTGTCCTTTATTTTTAAAATTATTTATAGAAAAAGGATTTTTTTTTGTATTTTTAATTTTATACATATTTTGCACTCCGTTGATTTATTTATCAACACAATTCCACTTCAACTGTGGGGATTTTTTCAACATTTCTGCAACAATTTAATTTAATTCTAGCATTAATTTATAGTTATTTATTATAAATTTTCATGTGGCATGGGAAAGTGAATTCGCTATTAATTCAGTACATACGACAAATAAATCGTTTTATCACCTTTGAATCACCTTTGAAAAATACTCATTAAAAGGGGGAATTCTCCGAGTTTTATGCGCAGAAAACGCCCATAGAAATATCTTTATATAGTTATAAATATTAAAGACAATTTTAATTAAAATTCATTTTATTAATATTTTATCCTCTATGGTATATGCACTTGCTTACAAATAATCCATCAGTTCGTTTTGTCACAAAGAAGTTTAAGTGCTATTTCTCTATTCTAATAATTCTTCATATATTTGAGGGGAAAATTACTTTTAAATTAAGGAACAATGATAGCTAAAATTATGATGACCAAAATGAACAATATAATTTTTTTTTAACAATTGTTTCTCGAGCATATAGTTACACTTTTTAATATAACTTAATATATATTGTAGACACGCCCAATTCAAACACTTCATTAATTCAACGATCATCTTACCACATGTAATCGTCATTCACATTGATTGTACATAAAAAAATACCTAAATTAAATGTAAAATTAAAATACTTAGTCGAGCGCAGTAACATTGGCAGACAAAATCTATTTAATATTTCAAATCCCTCAAAATGGTGTAGAAAATCCCATATATTCGTTCAACCTTTCGCCATAAAATGAGGTACAGAAAAAGCGAATTTTGATTCGATGTTTCATCATTAAATGATACCTGTGGTAGCACCATTAAAGGGTGAAAAGTAGCATCGATTATGGAGAAAGGTCAAACCACATTTATAACGGGGTGTTAGTTAAACGTTCAATTAAAGTGCGTGAATATTTTTAGATCTGGAAATACATTGAAGGAGTCGTGACTCATGTTGGAGAAGGACACAGTGACGAAATCACTGCACTTCGCATAGCGCCCAACGAGGAATTTATAGTCAGTGTCGGGAAAGATGGATGCATCATACGATGGGAATTTCCCAAATAATACCTCAATCTATTTTATATTTCCCGGTGTTTGTGATATTTTTCTATACAAATTTATTTGAGTCATTGATATTTATTTTTCATGTTATATCCATTTGTTGCTAAGATACTTATTTGTTATTTTGCTTGATTCTTAAAAAAATTTATAAATGCAGAAACTGGAAAATTGATTTTTTTTTTCAAATTAAGAATTTACAATTTTGATTTTATAATTATCTGTTGACTTTGCAGTGGTGTAACCAAACAAGTTATAATCCGTTCATTATCATTTTAAAATTGAAATATTAAAAAGGACACATTATTCCCACTTCCTATTTACTGATTGTTGGACAATTTTTAATATGTCACTGATTCTTCTTTTGTTAAACATATTTTTCTCATTGTGTGACAATGAATTATATTTAAAACACTTGTGAACGTACATTATGTTATATCTTTTTGCAATGTGAAATCGTATACTTAAAATGATGTGCAATGTGAAATCTTATACTTAAAATGATGTGCAATTTTACCCTATTTTAAATTTATTACTTTTAAACCGCTTTTTTTAGTTACTCCATTAGATATATATTTGATAAAACTAAATTGTATTACTCTGGAAATGTGATCTCAGATTTTGAAAATAAATTATTATTTTATTATGTTGAAAAAAGTTTTTCTCTTGTGTTATATTTTTTAAGTATTTATCAACAGTATAATTGAAATTGTATTAAAACCTTTAAATTAATTTTGATGTTAATAGTTCTAATGAAATGTTCAGATATTATACCTAGTTAGTAAGAAAGCAATGTTTAACATTTTGGATAAAGGTGATACAACATTTATAACACTAACTGTGTTATGTATTTTTCATTTTCCTGTGACATAAAGTTAAAAAAAAAATCAATAGCCTATAAGCGAGTAAATAATTCAGTTTCAATGGAAAAGAAAATCAGTGACGCCAGAGCCGATATGGCAACCTACTTTTGGCCAAATAATGTGTTGTTAAACGTATTTTTCACAATATAATAAAATATAATATACAAAACGTCAGTTTTTTTTGACATACCTGAGAAAAAAAGTTTCGGTGCCACTGAAGAAAATTTTCTCAAATTCACTGAAATAGGTAGGATGATATTTTTATATCACCCAAGTATTACCATTATTTTTCCCCTTTTCCTTTTCATTATTTTTTTTCTATATGCTTTTTCTAAATACAATGACTTGACAGCGTTAAGTTGACACTCAGGAATCCGGATCACTTTAAGGAATTTTTCAAGGAACAAAAGGCCACATTTTTGGAATACTAAATTTGAGGACTAGTTTAGCAAAGAAATGCATCAAGTAAGATAATAAAATGTAAACTATATATCTCGTATGAAACATACAAATATTTTTTGAAAAAATTTAAAAAATCATACGGACAGCAGCTTTAGCACAAAGTTTCTTTTGTAATTAACAGATAACCCCTTTTTCGCATTCAAATTTGGCGGCTTTAAATTTCTAATAAAAAAAATATATTAAAAAACCATCAACACCTAAAGCACGCCGAGTGAAGTAGCGGCCTCTGGTGAGAGCGTGCGTTACTAGTAGTTCACTTATAACGTCTTTCACTTTTTATTTTTATAATTATGTATGGATTTTGTTTCTTTGTTATTAATTTTGCACCTTTCATTGAAGAACGCTTAGTAAATTTTATCAGAGAATTAAACTCTTATTCTCTGCTATTATTAACTAAGAACGTCCAAATATTTATTTTTCAATTTCCATAAAAGAAAATTTGAAGAAACTGACATATTTTGTTTAGCATTTCTTGAAGGTATACCACGAATAATAATAATAAAAAAAAACAAAAAAAAACGGGAAGATAAAGAAAATTAAAATGAAACGGAAATCGTATTATTTATAATTCCGCTTTGCGAAAAATATTTTTGATTGTTAATGTCATTGTTAATTTTTTGTCATTTAAGCCTTTACTAATTATCTCTATAATTGAGTGCAAGTTCTACAATGGAAATTCGCAACTATATCTATAAAGTTCGTTTTTTTTATATATATAATTTTAGGAAAATTTAGATATCAACACGAAACTAACTGTAGATATTAATCTAGAATATATTGAAATTCAGGGCTTGATTTAGAAAATTCCGTGCCATATGCACATTGCACAACGTCCTTGATGGGTTCCCCTCTCGTAAAAATAGTTTCTTAAGAATTAAAAACACGGCATATTAAGTGTATTATTAATCTGAACACACAGACATTATATGGAAAAATTGCACAATAATTATTTTTAAATAATAACAAATTTGTCAAATTACAGACAACTTTGGCACAATTTACTAAAAGTTGGGGCTCCCTAAAGCTAAGGGGCCTATAGGTCCGGCCTAACGTGCTTAGTGGTAAATCAGACTTGTCGAATAAACTATGCAAGAATTTCATCAAAATCTGTCTAATAGTCGATATAACTAGACAAACAGAGTGTGCATGTAGGATTGGATGAAAAAAATAAATAAATTATTTTCCGTATGGACTGTCGTAGTTCTTCCACGGGGATCCTTCATGTGCTATTTATATTGTCTTTTCTGTCTGGACAAAGCGAATTAACTCCAAACTAAAACTATGAAGCAAAAATCAAAGCCCCGTCCCTGCTTTCACCCAATGCCTTTGAAGAGAACTGATAATGGAGCGAACGTGAAACACCTGTCCAGCCTTTTGACGGCCGGAGCCCGAAACAGTATCTCGCACTTCCTGTCCCATGTAGTCCTTTTGTCCAGTAAATGCCCGATAATAAACGGATTAAAAATCCTTGGGTCCTGAAACACTTTATCAACGGACCGCAAAGCCTGTGTCGGATTTTTCGCACGCGCTTTTCAAATGGAGACTGGGGAAGTGTACCACTTCCTCTGTTTCTCACTCCCACTGTCCATTATCCGCTTTTTTATGTGTGTATGAATGAAAAGAAAATGGGTTCGCACGATACTTTTTAGCCGGCTTGTTTCCTTTTTTTCATAGAGTGAAAGTATGCACATTGTTACGTGTCGTGTTTTCTTTATGACTCTAAATACGATGGTTGCCCCACTATTTAATTTTTGTCCCACGCCCTTTTATTGGGGACGGCAGATGGATGTAGATAGCATTTTTAAAACATTATCTCTCCATTAGTGAGTTGTTTTACCGTGGGTGAAAAATGCTTTTTTCTAACAGAACTTTAAAAAAAAGAAAATGGTACACATTTTTTTTATGTTCTGGATTTAACGGCTGGTATAACAAACCTTGAACTTTAATTTTCAATAATTATATTTGACTGTGTTTCATTTTGTACTTTTGATGAGTTATTAGATGCATGACGGGTTTTGCTAATTAACGTCGCACTTCAGCTGCACAGTAGGCTATTGGTGACGGTTCGGGGCCAATCTTGAATTAAAGACCCGGGAACGATGCCTCGTTTTTTTAACCATGGTCAGATGACGAAGACAACGCCTGAGCTGGCACCATGCCTTCAATAGGTGTCAGGACGTTGGACCCCGATCAGATTCATCATGCACCAGTTCCGTATACACGCCGGTACAATTTATTGGATGTTCTGGACGACTTTCTAGTATTTTTTGTAGTGAAAGTGAAGTTGGTAACCCTTCGATCACAAGATCAATACTTTTTTACTTTTCTTGGTCGAGTCCATCGCACGGGCTCAAACCAGCTGAAAGCCTTTATTCACTGGGCTCCAGATACATGCCGGCCCTTGGGTCAAGGCGCCTAATCATCTTTGAGGGACACGTTAGGCTCTGGCCCTCCTGTTTTGCGGCCCCAAACTGATATTTAACCACATCAATTGCATAAATATAACCTATAATTGGAACATTATTTTTGTTATTGGAATTTTACTCCCACCTCCCCCTACAGTAATTTATTTTTAACTTCGTTTTTGAATTATTTAGTTAACTTAATATTTGAGAGATTCCTTTTAACATTCTAAATTATTATTTTAGAATAAAAGCCCATTTGTAGATTCTGTGCCAAAAGTACTTTTTTTTTTTTTAAATAAAAGACAATTGAGTCTCAGGCTTTGTTTCTTTTAGGCAACCGAGCATGATTAAATAAAAGTTTGATTTATGGCACAAAATTTGCAAGGCCTCTCTTTCATATATATGGACACTTTTTTTTAAATATATCCGTTAACATATAATAGATTTTTTTCCATAATTACCCCTTTTTAATTATTAAAATAAATCGCCTTCTTAAAAAGTATTTGAATATGCAATAGAAAGTATTGATTTTTCATAATATTCTGTTTTCATTAAGTTTCTGTTTTTATCCCTATTTTTTTAAACGAGTGGAATTTTTTTTTACAAAAGCCTGTTTGAATGAGTTTTTTTTTCAAATACATTTAGTAGACAAATCATATTTGGGATTTTTTTAATATCTATCAGCGTATAGTTCGTGGTGGTCCTCCATCAAAAACGTAAAATGGGGGTGTTTTTATAAAAGAGCATATAGTGTCGCACAATTATTCTTCTTTCAAAAAAATTACCTAATTTAAATGTGTAATTTAGGAGTTATAAATTATTCACTTAAAGTTTAAAACAGTTCCAGGTCCTCAAAAATATATTGTACTAGCTAAGCAATATATAATTAGTTTAAATGATATTCAATCGAATCTACTAAATTCTTAATTAAGATTAGTTTGTTAACTCTTGAGCTACGCTATGCATTCTACCCTTTCTCCTCCAGTGTTCTTTAAAGCAACACTGAATTAATCTATTATACTTTTTTTCTTGGGTTAGTTACTTTGGGGGCATTTGTTTTAATTTACAACTCTGGTAACACTGTTTCAACAAAATTTGGCGGGATTTTAAGGTTATTGTTTCTTAATTGGAATTTGTAAATAATACAGAAAAATTGAAGTAACTCACATTTAACTTTGTAACTTCTTTTACAAAATAAATTGAAGGGGCAAGTGGAAGAAGGGGTTAACTAAAATTTTTGAAGAAAAAAACTTATTTTTGATGTAAATGAATGCTTTAAGGAAATATGCGTTTTCCCCCAAAATTGTATGGCTCTGCTTGATTTATTTAGGCAGATTCAGAGCATTAAAAGGTATATGTTTCATTTATAATGGTTCGATTTCATGAAGCAAACCTAAATGCCAAATGCGCGTAAACGCGTAAATTTTTTTAAACTACCACCACTAATCACGCTCACGATCGATGAATAATAATAAAAAAAAGAATTGGACCAACTTATCCTTCCCGTGACGACAAATAGTGAATGCTCAACGGAAAGCAACGTGGAAGAAACTGGATGCTTTAAAGATTGATCCTTTACGACACACCAATATACTTTTAAAACAACTTTTTAACATTTAAATGAGTAATTCGTAAACCCTGCAAAAAAAATTAGGTGTTACATTTAGATGTCTAGAAAACATAATTTAAAAGAAAATGTCTTTACTACGACCAAAAAGTGGGACGTGAAAGGGTTAAAGATACATTAAAAACTTAATGGTGTAAATTTCGGATCCACCGTCACCGAGAATTTTACATGAATCTTATATGACCACATATTTTTTCATGCTGCGGCGCAGTACAGTGATATGACAGTTCTTCTAAATTTTTTAATTAATAGTAAGTCTACTTTTTTTTTACGTATTCAAAGGTATTATTTCGACACAAAAATATTATTCGAAATTAAATCCAAGTGTGCAAAGCGATTGTTTACTAAGGCACATTAGACCTAAAATAAATTCCCCTTGGTTTTGATATTATATGTGGAGAGTGCAGCTGCGCAGCTAAGAAATTAACGCTGAGAATTGCAACACTCTAGGCACCCGAGCTGTAGCAAAACAAACCCTTTCCGGTTCAAAAGCTGCTCTGGCATTCCTCAAAGGTTAAGTCGTTGTCAACTTCTTATTTCGGATCAACAGGCATACTTAATATCATGCATAAAAGATGTTTTTAAAATATCAAAAACCGTGTTGCTGGCAAGGTTAAAGCGGTTTCTACAAAAAGTGGACCCTTATCGTTTTCTCCCGGACCTTAAAATCCGATTGCAAATTCGCGACTTATCAATTACAGTAGAACCCCATTATAACGGACGTCGCTGATAACGAACAGTTAATTTTTTTTTAAATAATAATAATAATGAATGCTTATTTTTATCTGTCGAGTTTTGCATTTCCAAGCAAGAGATTAAACGTCGAACAGTTTGAGTGCAGATTTCGAAGCTGTTGAACCATTTGAAAGAAAACTGAATGATGTGATTACAAATAAGTTATCAGTTCAGCCAAATTTATAGTATTGACGAGACTGGTTTATTTCGGAAAAAGCTACCAGAAACTTACCTTTGCGACTGCAGCCATTTGCTTAAAATAAGTATCGTTGGTAAAAGCAAAAATTCTTGTGCACTAAAAAATGGGATTGCTGAATGGGTTAACTGAAAAAATAAGCAGCAAATATAAACCCAGCAGAAAATAAATTACTTTTTGAAACTGCTGAATGTGCAATCAACTTGAACCAGGACTTTCTTGTTCTAAAGATTTATGCAATGAAAACGTACACACCTTTTTAATTCAACCTAAATTAAATATTGTTTTTAATTTGATTTAATAAACACTTTTTATTGCAAACTACTGTACTTTCATTGATGCACTACTATCCAATTATGCATTACACCCGTTTCAGAATATATTTTTTATAAACCGAACCTTCATTAAAACGGTCAACCGTTAGCCTTAATTAGTCCGTTATAAAAAGGTTTTAATGTATTCCGTTACATTAAATCGCATATTTCATGGTTGTACTGGTATTTTTGTTAAATCAACAAATGTAGTACTTTTTCATTATATTTTATAAATGTTTTTTTAAAAAACCTTTTACTATAATTCGATTTATATGTTATTGCAATCTGTTCGATCAATGAAAATTTATTTAATATTCAAAGGTGTACCAAAAGCATTGGGCAAACTAAATTTACACGAAACTGGCAGAATGAAAAATACACTATACAACGAAAATATTAAATTTCCTATAAGTCGATCCTAAATTTAAGTGGACGTCCAAAATGTTATAATAATTGAATACTTTTCTTTTCAATGTCCCCTTCTATATAGGCATAACAATTTAAACTTCAATTATGCGAAAATTTCAACCTCTCTTGTATGCTAGTATAAATATTTCAACAGCTTGATCGCTAACTATAAGAAGTCTCTAATTCTACCTAAATCTTAATAGTTTTATAATCTAAAAAAGTTTAATAATTTAAAACTTGGCTATCTGGAAAAAAAAATTGCTTATAACCAATTACATGAATACTTTGCATGAAATATTAAAAAGACACGAGGTATGTACAATTCATCTTTATTAAATGAATAAAATATTCAAAAATACAATGTAAATTTTTCTAAGGCCTCAATGACTCTGTTGCAATAAAAGCTCTTATGAAAGGCATATAGAAAAAATATAGATTGGAACTCTCCATTTCGTAAAATAGATACACTTTCAAAAAACATGTATACATTTACAAAATAACACTATAAATTCTCTTGTTTAAATAAAGAATATGTACAACATTAAAGGTTATCACTTTACAAAAATATGTACAATTTTTGGAATGATCAAAGTGTAACATTCAACAACAAGTTTTGGCAATTTAGCATATATTTAATATGCATACAGCACTATTGCATTGCAATTATGCTGGTAAATACTAAAAACAAAGGAGAAAATAAAGCTTTTATAATAGTTTTTGGTGAGCACACATTGTATGAAATACTATGAAAAATTATTGTTAATTTGTTGCATCAAAACTGTATAAAACATTAACTGGAAAATATGTTAGCATTTCCATTAGACAAAAAATATATAGTTATTAAATAATTCCATTGAAAGTTAAAATAGATGTTACAATACATGATTTAAATAATTATTTCAAAAGTATTTCATATCTCAAAAGACTACAATTCTTCATAATTAAAACCAGCACTTGGATCTTATATATATCTGTTATTATTGCATTTGTTATTGAAAGAGCATAGAAAATAATCAACAATTAAGGAATGGCCCAAAACTTCTTTCATTAACCAAGTTACTTGAGTTGATTAACAGTTTAATATTGCTAAAATATTCATCTGAAGTAGTTTTCATCTGCATAGGTTGATTTTTTTTATAGTTCTAAATTATCGAGTCAACACGAGATGTCTGTCTTAAAAGTTCAATCAGAGCATAATATATTGTCTGCAATCAGTCTAATAATGTCTTAGATGATCATCGGAACTCTACCTTGAGACATGTACATATTGTGATAGGCACTTACCGAATTCGATGGCATGGTCGTGAACGGTAGGAACTCGGGTGCCATGCCGTACATAGCAGGCATGTTGTACATGGGCGGCGTTGCCTGAGGGGCACCAGGGCTATTCCTGCTCTGAGTGTCCAGGGGCTCCTGTTTGATGGGTCCGCCCTGGGGCACCATGCTGTGGCTGGGAGACACTGAAGGGGCTGAAGAAGGCGGCGTGGGCAGGGGACTGCTGTAGTAACTCATGGGCAGGCCGGACATCGCACCGGGGCTGGACGACATCGAGGTGGGGGGAAAGTCCGACTTCAGGCTCATAAAGTTCATGGGGTGTTTCGGTGGGGAAGGATGGCTCGGTTCCGGACTGGCTGTTGAGGCATGAGAACTGTGCTGCTGGACGGCTGCCGGACTGTTGCCTTCGCTGCGACTCGGAGCCTCCTGCGCGAACATGCCGGCGTTGTTGCCGGACGGGAAGAACTTGTAAGGGAAATACCTGGCATTCGCTTGCTCCGCCATGGTGGCCTGCTGGTGCTGGTACTCGGAGCCTGGAGAGTCTTCTCTGGGTTGATACCCACTCGCGGCCGCTGCAGCAGCGTAGGGCGAGAAATGCATTCCATAGGGGTTGAGAGTGTTCATGGTCGATCTTGGCTCGGAATCGTACACTTGGGAAGCCATGAAAGCTCTCGGGTCGATAGAGCCCGGGTAGTAAGACATCCCGTACGGCATGACAGGCTCGCTGGGCTTGACCGCTGGCTTCGGCTTGCGTCGGGGCCGGTACTTGTAGTCGGGATGTAGCCGCATGTGCTCCTGGCGCAATCGCTTGGCCTCGTCGATGAACGGCCTCTTCTCGTTCTCGTCCAGTTGTTTCCACTCGACTCCCAGGCGCTTGCTGATCTCCGAGTTGTGCATTTTGGGGTGGTCCAGCGCGATCTTGCGTCTCTGGGCCCGAGACCACACCATGAAGGCGTTCATGGGCCTTCGTATCCTCTGCTGGGCTACTTGGTTCCTGTTGCCGCCGGGACCGGGGTTGCAGCCGTCGACACCCATGGTCATCTGGCCGACCATGTTGTTCACGGACGGGACTTGCATCATTGAGTTGTTGTGCATCATTTTTAAAAGTTCAATTGGCACTCAGCGCGAGTGGTTAAGGTGAAATAAAATTAAACAAATCTCGAATGTCAATACTCGATCGTCAATGAAAAATTCGTTCAAAAACAACAATAGAGGTGAATGTTACGCATAAAACTCAAGACAGAAAAAAATCATAGTCAACACACGACGAAAGCAGCAATGCGAATGAAAGAATTCTCACGTGTTCTCAGTAAACTTTTCCCGCAAAACCCCGCCTAGTGGGTCACGTGCCGGTTGAGGGTGGAGCTCCCGTAAGTTATTATCCAATGGGAGGAAGGATCAGGTTTAGGGAGAAACTTCCACAGGTGAGGGATTATTCGGAGGGAGGAATCTTCCCTACCGAGAGAATTTCTACGCCATTGATCACACCTTTTGGGCAAAAGATAACTTTTTTCTGAATGAAAACTTTTACAACCGTGTTTGCGTTTTGTGGTTGAAGCTTTACAAAATCTGATAATGCAGTTTAAATGCAACAAAAGATTGATTACATATCATTTTATTTTTGTGGAATTGATGGGATTAAGTTCACATTTTATTACCGGATTTTAATACACTATGTACTATTTTATTGTTAAAAATGGGTCGGAAAAATCAAACTCGATCTTTTGATTATGAAATCTTTTTTTTTTAAGGTATTGTGTTCAGAAATTACATTTATTATTAATTAATAGGTTTTTAGTAGATTTTAATCTTCAAGAGCACACAAATTTTATAGTCACCCTTTTTAATTAAGTTTTTTGTGTTTCTACACATCTTGAGGTCTCCTGAGTCCAAAAAAAGGGGTTAACTCTTGATTTGTGCGTGTTTTTTTGTGAACGTAATATCTTAAGAACGGTTAATGTTAGTTATGAGCACCAAATTTGGTTACTGTGGCAAGGTACTTGCATGTAATAATGCAACAAAACTAACGTAAATATAACGTATATTTTTAGAATTGTTTGAAAACGGTTGCAGACATTCTCTTTGCAATTTAATAACATGTTGTTTGTGCTTCATTTTTTTATTTTACTAAAATTATATAATGCAGCAAAACTAACGTAAATATAACGTATATTTTTAGAATTGTTTGAAAACGGTTGCAGACATTCTCTTTGAAATTTAATAACATGTTGTTTGTGCTTCATTTTTTTATTTTACTAAAATTATATAATGCAGCAAAACTAACGTAAATATAACGTATATTTTTAGAATTGTTTGAAAACGGTTGCAGACATTCTCTTTGCAATTTAATAACATGTTGTTTGTGCTTCATTTTTCTAACAAGGTAGATTGCTTTTTTAAATTAGAATAGTTTCTATTCCCGTCTACAATGTTCTTTTTAATATTAATTTAGGCTTTTTCTACATTTATGTTAATATTGTGGTTTATTTTACTTGAAACAAAAATAATGTATTTTCGAGAGAAAAAGCCATTATTATATTCAACAGTTACGCGTATACAAAAAAAAATACACGTTGTTAACTTATGAATGTATTGGATGGTGCATGCAAATATGCGTATTAAAAATAACTCTAAAAAATCCAGCTTCGATTAATAACAATTGAATAACTTTTTTTTTTGCCAGAATTGTATATATCTATATTATTATTATTATTTTAAATTCTGTAAAAGGCAACATTATTCATTTTTGTATAATTAACTGCCTGTGTCTTAAATAATCCGGACATCCCGAATAGCAATTATGAGTATTTCTTAACTTCAAAATATTTTTTCACAAATGGCTGTCGTGCCGTTTTCGGCCAAGCTTTGGGGTTGCACTGCACACTTTGCCGAAAAACTTTGAGGGTAATTATTATTGATTGAAGAAGTTTCAGAAAATCATTTTTTCTTCCCTCCCCAACATCCAATTAAAAGGTTGCCGTCTGGAAGAACCTCAATTTAAATTTTTTAGAACTTAAATTTTTGCGATTTTCTGCACCTTATTTTTTTTTTTTTCAATAATAAAACTCATTTCATGTCATTGGACCGCTTTCCTATACATTCGTCCCTATACACGCGTCTGTTTCGTCAAAAATGACGAAGAGTTTCTTTAAAAATTACATGTATTTTTAACAGTGCAAAACATCACTCCCATTAATAAATGACTACTCAAATGACTACTCAAATGACTCTCGCAGTAAAGTTTCCGTTCTCGATTTTTCTCTTGTCGCGGTATGACAAAATAAATCCGCCTGCTTTTCTCTATTTTTTTTTGTCAAGCAGAGAGGACAAAAGAAGAAGAGAAGCAAAAAGCATGAGAACTTTCATTTTTTTCGAGTAGAGTTCCTACATCTTTTCTTCTCCTTTTCAGCTGTTCAATACGGCGGGGTAATCTCTCTCACAACAGCCTTGTTACAGTTTTTCTCAGGCGCTCCTCCACTGTCCGCCATTGTGATGCGACACAATGTCGAATAATGTTGAGGTCGGAAAAATCTTCTGATGCATAATTTTTATAATACTCCTACTTCTCCTTTTCAGGAGAGGGGGGTTTGTTTTTCTTCTTTTTTGTTTTGTTTAGAAGTTTTGCGAAACTGATATTTCGTGAATTAAAATTCATGGGGTTGGCGTTTTATCAATGGCGTACACTGTTAAAAATAGGTATTCAAAAAATAAGTAAAACATATTAATTTTTTAATACATTCGATGCTTATATAGGCTACGAATACAAAAGTTTAAATTTTGAAAAAGACATGTACTCAAAAATGAGTAACATGAATAAAAAGAGCAGATGCTTGCCTACGAAGGCTGACTGTATAAACCACTTTTAATAAATATCAATAGTTACAACCAAGACTTATCAGGATTGGAACCCAGATCCTCAGGTACCGCAGCCCCATGCCTTATCCGTTATACTAACAGGGCGGCTTGAAGAAGTTATAACCAGAATACTTCTAAAAAAGTGTGCCAAAAGAATGGGAAGTAAGATAATTGAGTTGTAATAACTCAGTTTCCATTTAAGCAATCGACATCAAATAATGTGGAAAACCATCTTCTGAACGTACATTTTAAGTTTGCAGGTCGCTGTGTTAAGATGACTTTAATAGAAGTTAAGATTAGCAATATTAAAACACACTGCCCATTTTTGAGAAAGTACGGTTACTTAAATTTTACGTCATCGCTCATTTACGATGCAGTTGTTCTCAAAGAAAAACGAGTAGGTTTAGGTACTCACATTTAAGTACTTTTTATAAATTTCACAAGTTCTCAATTTACTAAAACATCTTGCAAAGCAGAATTCACCAAAAATTTCGTAATCCAGTCCAAAAATGTATTCGAAGTCATGGCTTAGTTCCAGTGCCGTCACACAAATTTTTTGAAGAGGGGGGGGGGGGGGGGGGGGGGGGGGTTGAAACAACAAATTTCCCAGCTTAAGAATTCGAAATTCCCAACCCAATAGTACTGAATATTGGCAATTTCTAATCTTACCTAGTTTTCATTTGCTAATAATATTATTTTTCTTCAAGCATAAATTTTCCCAACTCGGGAATTTTTAACTCGGTCTCCTATAAAATTTACGAAAACGGATCTATCTCGGTTTCGGTTAGACAGTGTTCTTTCGGAATACTGTGGAAAAAAATAGAAACAATGCGTTCAGTAAATTTACATATATTTTGAAAACGTTAACCGAACAATCGAAGAAAAGAAACAAAAATCTGAGTTGAAACGTTAATTTGTAAAATTTTTAAGTTAAGTGTTACTGTTCTAGGCTTAAAAAAACAATGCAAAAAATATTAATAAATTAAAAAAACAATGCAGTGTATTTACTTATATAACCAATTCATTAACATATGAAATGAGTAAACACAATATTTAATATAAAACAAAACACGTTAAAATAAAAAATGCAGTAAATTTTGTTAAATAATTTATTAACATTAATGAAATGAAAAAAGGCTAGTATTTAATGAAAAATAACAGTTTTTTAAAAAAATTCCGGCAAGTTCTAGTGCCTAAAACATAACTTTTTGGTTTCCATTTATTGTTAAAATGAGGAACAAATATCCATTGCATTGACTTCCATACACATATTACCACACTTTTTCAAGTTTATTTACAAAAGGCAAGAAGTATTTTGAAAAAGAATGATTTTGTGTCGATAAAACATTCCGAGAAAAATTCGGATATGTATTAATCTAGTTTTTAGAAATTTTGAACAAAACACCTTTTGAAAGTTTTCTTCCCAATAATTGTTAATTCAAAGCTTCCACATGCTTTCAGTGAAGAGAAACATCCAAACTAATCCAAGAGTAAGCCTTGCTTTTTCAACTTTTTTAGGCGCTTTGAAGTTCACCTAAATGAAATATCTTTAAACTACTGCACTGTAAAAACAAAAAGGTACTTAAAAATGAGTACCTTAACATACTCGTTTTTCTTTGAGTACATTGCATCGTAAATGACAGATGACGTACTCAAATTTAAGTAATCGTACTTTCTTAAAATTATCAGCGTGATTTAATATTGCTAATCTCAGCTTCTGTTCAAGCCATATCTTAACAACGGGACCTGACAAACTTAAAAAAAGTTGTTCAGAAGATGGTTTTCCACATTATTTGATGTAGATTGCTTAAAATGAAAACTGTGTCTAAAAAAATCTCAACTATCTTACTTTCCATTCTTTTGGCACATCTATTAAACATTTCTTCTGTTTATAACTTCTTCACGTCGCCTGGATGAACAACATATAAGGCATTGGACTGTGATGCATGAGGACCTTGGTTCGATTCCCGGTAAGACTTGGTTGTAATTGTTGATATTTATTGAAAGTGATTTATGAAGACAGCCTATGTCGGCAAGCAACTGCTCTTTACATTCATTTGTACTCATTTTACTAAATTTTGAGTACATGTCTTTATCAAAAATGAAATTATAAGCATCGAATGTTCTTAAAAATGAGTATATACTGCTTATTTTAAGTACCCATTTTTAACATTGTGAACAGATCCCATTTCCCAATCGTTCTGTGTAACTCCAGTGCGACGTTTAAATTAATCCATCCAGTCTTTAAAACTACGTGTATGAACTTGCTGGAGTTTTTACAAACCACTCTTTTCACCCAGAAAACATGTCAAACCTACAATACAAAGGTGTGGCACTGTTTGTTTGGAGTCCTCAGGTAAAATACCGTGAGAACAGGTCCCAGAAGAAGTCCAGGACCATAGAAGTCGCTCCTGTTCGACAATGAGTAATGGTTTCTTTAATCAAAGGTGTCTTTGTGCTCGCGAACAAAGGTGTCAGGAAGATAACAAGAGTTGGCCGCTCTTCGGTCACGGGGCAGTTTTGTGCAATCTTAACTTACCCGCCCACTTTAGCGTAAACACCTAAATCGGTGTATATTTCAACTCTTTCTGTCCGACAGTCAGGAAAGATAAGAAATAATCATAAGAATAGATTACAAGACTTTACCGGTATATACTTAAGAGCGTAATTGAGGCGATAAATTGAATGATGGACTTTAAAAATAATTTATAGTAAATGTCTGTATTTCCGTAGCTACGGTTGTAGATGATGTTTCAGTAATTAATCTTCTTAATTGGATTTTATAATTGCTCTATGCAGACATTTTTATTCGGAAAATGATAGAATGAATATAATTTATGTTTAAGATGTTTATTTCTGAAAATGACTTAATTTTTTTAATATACTTTACATAATTTATAAAATGCATCATATGCACTATAAAAAAAGTGCTTAAAAATGTGTATACGAGCGTACTCGTGTTTCTTTGTACAATTGCATCGTAAATGAGTGATAAAGTATTCAAATTTAGGTAATCGTGCTTTCGCAAAAATGAGCAGTATGATTTAATAGTGCTAATCTCAGCTTCTGTGCAAGCCATTTTAACAAAGAGACATGACACACTTAAAATAGTTGTTCATAAGATGGTTTTGTACACTATTTGATGTCGATTGCTTAAATGGAAACTGAGTTATTTCAACTAAATTATCTTAGTTCCAACTCTTTTGGCACACCTTTTTAACATTTCTTCTGTTTATAACTTCTTCACGTCGACCTGGTAGTTTAACGGATAAGTTTCTGAACAGCGGTGCCTGCAGATGTGGATTCGATTCCCGGTAAGTCTTGGTTGTTTTGGCGATATTTATTGAAAGTGATTTATAAAAGCAGGTTATGTAGGCTAGCATCTGCTCTTTTTATTCATTGTTATCCATTGTGCTAATTTTTAAGTACATGTCTTTTTCAAAATTGAAACTTTTTAATGCTACGATAAGCATCGAATGTGTTCAAAAATGAGTACATTTTACTTATTTTTGAATACATATTTTTAACAGTGTGTATGTTCTTCTAGAAAAACCTTTATTTAATTCAGTATTTTATTCTAAATTAAACAACTTAAAACCGCCGTCGGGCTTTCATTGAACAAAGTTGTGCACATGCTGAAAGTTGCAATACATAGCCGTTTTTCTTGGAGATTCAACAGGTGTAGAATATGATAAATCTGGTTTAAATTACATCATCTGATTAATAACGTGGCTGTTTCTTTTACATTAAATTACAATCTGCAGTACCTTAGTTACATAAGATATTTTGGTAGCCGGTATGCATGATATCTGACTCAATCCAATATATTTTAGTTAGTTATTTGTTAACGACTATTTTCTGCACTATAACTACCACACTGACTCTGAAATAAACAACATCTTATATAAAATATTAATAACATCTTATATAAAATATTAATAACATCTTATATAAAATATTAATGACATCTTATATAAAATATTAATAACATCTTATATAAAATATTAATAACATCTTATATAAAATATTAATAACATCTTATATAAAATATTAATGACATCTTATATAAAATATTAATAACATCTTATATAAAATATTAATAACATCTTATATAAAATATTAATAACATCTTACATAAAATATTAATAACATCTTATATAAAATATTAATAACATCTTATATAAAATATTAATAAACCTTTACATAACCTGCATGTTATTCCAAATACTTAAATACCTTTATAAAATCTGTATGCATTTTGAAATTTTTAATGTTCCTGCATAAAATCTTTTTAAAAGATGCAATTTCCCTTAAAAATGCTCATTTTTTCATCATTAAAAATTTAATTTCACAACTTTTATGAAAGTTTTATGCAAATTGTTTTAGTCGAGAGCTAAACGTGAGTTCCTAATCGCTGGCTGAAGCGAACACCCAAACATTTCTTAGTATTCAAAACTGACTGTCAAATTGAACACAATGTACGTAATGTAACTACAGCTGAAAGATCTCAATATTGAAAGTTTCGAAAATCCTCATCAGATCAAGATCAGTGCATTAGTGGTTCTGGTTAACCTCCAGCAACAGTTCTTGCTGTCAATGCAATAACTTCACAAAAGAAAGCCCATGACTGCCCTTGAACCATTTTCTTTTCTCTCCATTTTCTTTCACCAACTTTGAAATCACAATCTATCCAAATCCGAGCCTCTGGCAAACTGAAAGAATGCCCTCTCTTTTGTGAAGAAGGGGACCAGAAACACAGGAGACACGTTCCCAGAAAAATGAGATCCCCCGTCGAGCAACTCCCTCCCCCAGACACTTTTCCTGGTGCCAGAAGAAAGTCATTAGCTCGGACCACACACTCCGAAGGAGTCGTAAAGTGACACTTTCTCTGCAAAAGCCTTTGTCCGAATTGCCCAGTGGGCCCAAGGCCACAGAAAGGCAACTTTTCAGCGACCCATGGAGTGATAGCTGTGTCGCGTGCGGTCCGTTTGGAGATAAGGTTGGCTTCTGTTCCTGTCAGTTTTACAAGCCATTCATCAAACCATCCCTCTTTCGCGGCTCCCATTTTATTGGCAAGCAACACCCCTTCCTTTTTCACAAAAGCAGGTTTCTTGACTTTGGCAGTCTTGACTTTATCAGGTGATGTTCGCTTCTGCAATTACGCTGATTGGTAAGAATTAGAAGATGTTGCGAAATTACTTGTCAATGAGCGGAACTAAGTTTAGTGTTCAATTTTTATATTACCTTACATTATCTCATTAATTCTCTTTAACTTGGTAGTTTATGAATCGCAATCGTTAGTTCTAATTTAAGCATCACATCCACAAAATATACAATCACAAAAAAAGGTTTGTCTGGGAACTACTTGTATATGTAAAAGTTATTGCAAATTTGATTTCATAAAATCATCCGTTCGTTAATATTTTTTTTTTGAACAAATCTGGTTTCAAACTGTGTTGGTTATAGGTAATGACATAGGCGTAAACTTGTATTCACATTAATTTGGAAAACTGGCTCAACTGCCATAAAGTTTATGCATTTTATTAAAAGTTAGAGTCGTGAGCCCCCACCCACCTTAATAATTTTGAAAAATTCACGTCTATGGGTGACGATTCAGAATCTACGCGGAACCTAATAATTTTGAACCACGATCAGTTGACAAGACATCCCCTAATCTGACAACTATCCTTCAAATCCGCTGATAAGGGCATTACCGATTAAAACTAGCTGTTTGGTCAGGTCTTGAAACTTCGACCATTTTTTCCAAAGGGCAACGAACGCCTGCCGACTGTTTACCTCCGAGTTTGATCAGTTCCTAATTGCTACATACCGCATGCGTAGTTCTCTTTCACTACGGCTGTACGATTTCTATTGGATGGAAACTTTAAACATTAATTAAAAAATAACTACAATTTTAAAATTCCGGCATGCAGGTGCACAATTAGAGGTGTAATAGTACTTATGTTTAAAATTTCAGACATTTGGAAGTAGGTGTTTTGCGTGCCACAGGCAGATGGATAGGCACTCTTTCTGTTATTATTATAGGTTTCCAAGTTAATTAGTTTAAATATTGTAAATGTTTTAATATTTAATATAAATTTAGATTATTTAAACGTATAAATTTTTTAAATTATTAAAAAGGATTTAGTTAAAAAAAACATTTGCTTGATTAATCCTCTAGTACATAATGTAGCATATATGCTATATAATTTTAAAATGACCACTAGTTGCATCTATTGAATCTTATGTTAACTATTATAGTATTGTCACGTAGGGAACCATGTGCCTAGGTCCCTTATCTTTATAAAAATGAATGTGAAAAAGGCAATCAGTTGCTTCGAGGTCTCTTTTTCTAAAATTGGCTCGGTAAGGTGAAGTTTTCGAAGATTGTTTTATTACTTATAAGCATAATTTGGCTCTACAAAAAATCCTAGTTAATACCAGAGGTATGTAGATTGTATTTAACTATATTTTCATTCTTTCTGAAAATTATTTTAGTAATTACACATGATGTTGCTTATACGCTACACAACGGTTTTAGTTAATTATTTAATTAAATAGGCACTTAGGATATTTTTATATGTTTTTTCAGCAGTAAACTGGCAAAACGAAAACAAATTATTTCATTAAAACAAATCATGCACTAGAGGTTTAAAATTTGTTTTTAAATCAACTCTAAATTTCGATTTCATGTTTTTCTATGTGAACAGCCTTCATGAATCAGTGTTATTTTAGAGGTGTTCAGAATTGAAAGAAACGTCAGCCAAAATTGATTTCCATTTATAGAGCGGTTGAAACAGCTGAGAGCTTAAAGGTCAAAGACGGGACACACAAACGTTCGAGGGGGTGACAAAAAAAAATTATTCGACTGGTGGAATACCTTTCAAAATTCAATGGAAGGTTTTTTTGTTGTGAAGCAGAGGGAATCTCTGCGCTTTTGTCGCGAGAAGAATGGATCAAAAGCTGTAGTCTGGGCTCGGATTACCTCACATGAAAAGATCGACATAAAAAACATACATCCCCCCCCCCCTCCTTTTCTACAAATACTAAAATCCTAGCGACTACTGTTTATTTATTGGAAGCACTCTCAATACTCAATATCATTCTAAGCATCTTTATGTAATCAAGGTGTTCTTTTAAAAAACTTGTCTTATCCAAAATAATGGTATTTTAAGCAAAACATTTTTTTTGCTATCGAAATACAAAATGGGTATTCACTAAAGCAAAGTTTTGGCTAAGTAACTGGCTGGTCTTCTGTTAAAATAGAATTGAAATCATTAGTGGTGGTTCCAAAACCTTTTATAAGTATTGTATGTTCGAATAATGCTTTTTTGTTTGTTATGTTCTACTTTAAATATCTTCTCTAATTCAATACATAATCATTGTGTTTTCAAAGTTATCAACATCAAAAAAAGTAATATATTAAAAATAATCACTCAAAAATAAGTACAAATACTCATTTTTGAGTACATTCGATGCTTATCATAGCTCCGAATACATAAGTTTCATTTTTGAAAAAGACATGTACACAAAAATGAGTAAAAAAAAATAAAAATGAATAAAAAGAGCAGTTGCTTGCCTACGTAGGCTGCCTTCATAAATCACTTTCAATAAATATCAACAATTACAACCAAGAATTAAGGGAAATCGAACCCATATCCTAATGCGAGATAATATTGTTATAATAATATTTATTCAACACTGAAATTATTTTGAAATCGAAGAAAATTTTTAAAAAAAAGTCCGATTAATTGATATTTCTGGATATATAAAAGCCGGATAACCCAATATTTATTTCAAATGAGACACCGCCTATTCAACAAAAAAAATTATCCAAATATCTAAATTAGAACAGAAATCATGCGCAAACATAATTTAAAAACATATCTATCGAATTGATAACCTCGTCCTTGGCGCGTTTGGTGGTATTGTTTGGCACAATAAAGTCGGTTAAAAATGCAGTAGTATTTCTATCAATCTATCATTACATCAAATAAGTAAGAATCAAATGCCACAATTTACATGCAAAGATTATTACCTCTGCAATTGTTTCTAACAGAATAATTTAGTTGTAACTCTTATCTCTAAATTGAGGAACAAACATTCAAAACGTCTTTTGTCCCAAAATTAATAACAGTTATATTAATTAGATCACTGAGTTTCTTATCGAGGTAAACTATTTCATTCGTCCAAAACAAATTTTTTCCCGTTAAAATTAACATTAGTATGACAAAACACGTTTTAAATATTTTCTCCTTGGCTAAAAAATTGTTTCTTGCAAGTTAGTGAATTAAATTCAATTTTTTTTTTATTAGGTTTAATTTTTTCCAACATTTATTTCTGTTTCTATTAACGTTTGTTCACTATGATTAATTAGGCCATACTAATAAAATAAGTTGTTCGTAGAAATAATGTATAGTTTACAGTCCATTTCACAGAAAACATTTAATCTGACAAAATTTTGTTTGTAACTTTTGTCTCTAAATAGCAGTGTTTCTTAAAATGTATTAAATTAAAAATCTCATTTTTATTTTAGATATTATTTTTTTTTCCTTTGTTATTTACTTTCGCTGCCATTAATATTTATAACTGTTCCTAATTCAGCCCTGGCCATTTACACAATTTAGATGTAGAAATTAACCAGTTTACATAAATGGATTGTAGTTTACAGTTTACCACTATCACAGTCTATTAACCATTGCCTCATCTCTCTAAATGAGCCATCATCACTCGAAATTATGAGCCATCATCACTCGTTAATATTTATTACTGTTCCTAATTCAGCACTTGTCATTTAAGCATTTCAGGTGTAGAAATTAAGCAGTTTACATAAATGGATTGTAGTTTACAGTTTACCACTATCACAGTCTATTACCCATTGCCTCATCTCTCTAAATGAGCCATCATCACTCGAAATTATGAGCCATCATCACTCGTTAATATTTATTACTGTTCCTAATTCAGCACTTGTCATTTAAGCATTTCAGGTGTAGAAATTAAGCAGTTTACATAAATGGATTGTAGTTTACAGTTTACCACTATCACAGTCTATTACCCATTGCCTCATCTCTCTAAATGAGCCATCATCACTCGAAATTATGAGCCATCATCACTCGTTAATATTTATTACTGTTCCTAATTCAGCACTTGTCATTTAAGCATTTCAGGTGTAGAAATTAAGCAGTTTACATAAATGGATTGTAGTTTACCACCTATCACAGTCTATTACCCCATTACCGCATCACTCTAAAGAAGCCATCATCACTCGAAACGACTAAGAGTGAATGTACCTTCCATTCTTGTGGTATGCGCGTAAAACTCTCTCTTTTTAACCCACAAATAAACCCTAAAAAAGGCGGCCCACTCTGCGCCATTCTCATAAACTAACCAACATCACGTGCGTGGCCTGAAATGCCTTTTTTAGGAAGACAGATTGGAGATGAAAGGGATATTGAAAAGGAATGCGACACAACCCCCCCTCTCCCGACCTCTCCAGAGCTTTGTTGTGTGGGCCTGGAAGGTCTTGGCTGCGGGCAACCCATAGAGCAACCGTTGAAAATGCAAGCAGCTGCCTTTCATTCCATTGAAGAAGGGGGCTGTCAGTTTTGTCACAAATTCGGTAGAAAGCCCTTTCGAAACCCCAACACCTAATAAACTGGGGGTATCTGAAGCTTTGACAATTGTTACTTTTATCGCCCTGAAGAATCGGCTTGTGGGTTGCCCGATGGAGTGGTTTAGTCCTGTATTGAGGTGATTAACTGGATAATTTTGACCAGTTGTATTTTATACGAGTCGAAATTAGCAGAGTTAAATTAGTCAAATTTCTTTTAACAATCCCTATTTTGTCCAGTGACTATTCGGCTAAAGATATGTTTGTCAAACGCAAATGTGTCACATTTCGGTTGCATTGACCCTCATCAATGTGCTTATTATGTATTCGAAATGAAATAAGTCGGGAAAATGTAATTTGAGCGATGACGTAAATTTTATGACAAGCAACAAATTATTTTTAAAGTAAATTTTAAAAATTCCCATAGAAATGAAATAAATGACAGTATAACAATTTTTAGGAATTAAATATTAGATATAAAAAATTCTGATGCAATAGTTATTGACTGATAAGGTGCTGTTTAATGTAGATTAACAGAGGTTTTCGTTATTGCTGTACAAGAATATTCTTGATAAACCTGATATATAACAAACATTCAAAGAAAAAAATTTAATAACCTAATTGTAACTTTAAAAAATAGGTACTACAAAAGCAAATTAAAAGTAATTACATTTCTTTTGAAAAGATAGGCCAATGACTTACTTTTCGAATAAATATTGTTTTGTTTTTTTCGAAATTATTCTTTTTATTCAAAATTATTATTTTTATCCAATTTGAGTATTCGGTTTTACTGACAATTATATTTTTTTGGTCAATTGGATTTTTTTTATGGAAACCGCGGTTATAAATTGTTCGATGTCCCATACGAGATTTTGTTTCCCTCAAGAAACGCCTAAAATTTGTCTGTCCAATTCTAATTTCCTCAAAGATTTAACAGTGAAAATTACATTAAACGCGTTTTTCATAAACTTTAGAGTAATCTATCAAAATCCCTAAAACGGAAAGGAAGGGCTATCAAAATTAAGCATCTTATAGTCTATGTTTATAACGCAAAACGGTAACTATCAAATTTAAGCCTTTTATCTATATGCGATGGAATATATTTACAATATTAGAAAGTCATCTGTCGAATTTCAATTTTCTGGATAGGAGACAATCCATAACATTATAAACTTTATACTCCTTAGAAATATCCTTTATACTTCTTGAGTTGAATTTAATTTTCCAGATTGTATGAATAAAAGAGATAATTATAAACATTTCAATTTGGAACAACTGTTATCTTTATTTTGACCTTTACATTCTATCAAACCATCACAGCTTATTTAATCCAAAATAAAAATTCTGCTAAAATTCAGTTTAATAATTATTTAAATTTTTAGAATGCTTCATTCCTTTCGGCCTCAAGATTTTATAAAAATTAACAACAGTTTATTACATGGTTAATCAGGATAAGCAATGCTAATGTAATTTCTCACCAAAAAATTGTCAAAGAAAGTTAAAATGTGTTACAAATTGTGTTGTGTTAAAAATAGTATTTCCTCTTCAAAGTAAATTAGGAATATGTTCGCTTTTCATATTTTTGAAGATGACTACTAGAAGTATGAAATGTGAGTTTTATTTGTTGTCTGTATCCGTTTAAATTTTCACGCAAAAAATAATGTTGAATACAAGATTTAACTGAGCTCTATTTTCCTACAATGCCTTACCAATACCAAAGCTTTATATATCACACGTAATTTATCCTATACCAGTTGTTGACTACAAGATGGAGCTAAAAGTGTTACGATTTTACGACACTCCTTCCCAAGCACACATTAAAACTTTCAATAATACTTTTGAAACTTGCTGTTTGCGGACTTAATTTATAGAAATTTCCCTAAAGAAGAACGAAAATGGTATCATCTTCTTGTAAGGATTTTATTAGTTTCCCCTGTTGTGGCACTCCAAGCCAAACACAACAGATGTGAGCAAACCAAGGGGTAAAACGAAATATGGGGGTAGGGGGGCTCCAACCAGCAACTGACCCCGATAAATTTCACTTTCCCTCCACATTTATTGTCTACCCCTCTCAATAATAATTCAAAACTGACCAGCAAACGGTCATAAAAGCCACCTTTTTTACGACACCTTTGAAAAATGCTCACCTCCTGAACGGTCAACTCCCACTACGATATATCCAGCCTTTTAATACCCATTGTGAAAAAAAAGGGGGGGGGGCGAAGGACTGGTCTTCCCTTATAATAAACCGACAGGAAACCGGTCAACAATGTATTTCAAATGCAGGGGTCGGGGAGTGACATTTTTTCTTGACCCCCGTCGCGGACAGGCCGAACGGTTCAGTGGAGCATGCTTGGCCCTGCTCGTAAGAATAAACGTCAAAAAACAAAATTTAGGGCGGTATTCCCCCCTTTCCACGTGCATTTTTGCTTTCTTATTTTCCCTGTGCACAGTCCATTAAGGTCGGGGTCTTCTCTTGGGGAGAGTTCCCGGTCCTGCCAGCCTGCGTGGCTCCAGCACAAAAGCACGCGAAACACCCCCCACCCCCATCGAGATCAGGTAGAGAAGGTAGCGGGGCGGTGCAAAATTGAAGAAGTGTCCCATCTTTGCTGCTTATTTTTCAGTAACATTCGGGAATGGTACACTGTTAAAAGTAGGTGCTCAAAAATAAGTTATATGTACTCATTTTTTATTACATTCGATGCTTATCATGGTTCCCAATACATAAGTTTCAATTTTGAAAAAGACATGTACTCAAAAATAAGTGCAATGAATTAAAAGAGCAGACGCTAGCCTACATAGGCTGCTTTCATAAATCACTTTCAATAAATATCGACAATTACAACCAAGACTTACCGGGAATCGAACCCATATACTCAGGCATCGCCGTCCAGTGCGTTATCCGTTGTACTACCAAGTCGACGCGAAGAAGTTATAAACAGAAGACATGTTAGAGAGATGTGCGAAAAAAAATGACAAGTAAGATAATTAAGTTATAATAACTCAGTTTCCATTTAAGCAATCGACATCAAATCATGTGGAAAACCATCTTCTGTACAACTATTTTAAGTTCGTTAGGTCGTTTTGTTAAGGTGGCTTGAATAGAAGCTGAGATTAGTAATATTAAATCACATTGCTGACTTTTGAAAAAGTACTCATTTTTAAGAGCCTTTTTTTACAGTGTATAAGCAAATGCAGAACTCAATTTCGAAGCTACTTTTGTCCATAAATTTCCGAAATCATAACCGAGGAGTAAACGTCAATGGGTTTTGTCACAAACAAGTGACTCTTGGAAGAACGCAGATAATTTTCCCCAATGCATTGTCTCATGTACAGATTTCAAGCTTTGCAAGTTAATTTTAATGGGACAAAATATGTTTTAGGGGAATAAAATAGGTTATTGCTACTGAAAATTCTAAAGCGAATTCAGTGATGTAATAATCTAATTTTTCAGAAAATTTGAGAAAAGTCGTTTTGAATGTTTGCTCCTCAACTATTGGTATCACTAATCCTGCACTTACGTCTTGTATTGAAATACCAGCAGTTTGTTGTACTAAATTGGCCTTGAATCTATCAAATATCATAGTTCCTAAGTGGAGTGAGCTCAGCCAACATTTATACTTTCTTAATAGTTCGAGAATTCTTCAGTAGCAGCTTTTTAAGTAGTTAAACGGAGATAATTTTGGATAGCAGTTCAATCATAATGGCGATTTTTTCTAACGTATATGCAAATATATTGACAAATACTCTATTTTCCCTCTGATATATACTTTAAAAAATGTTTTGCCTACTCAGCTCGGAAAGTTTTATAACAGAAAAATGTTTTGCTTACTGAAGATTGTAAAGGAACTTGAAGTAAAGTTTCGAAAATAATTTTTGCTTCCTACAATTTTTTTCATAAGCTTATTTTAAAAAACTGCATCATAAAACCATTTCGAATGAATCTTTTAAAAATGCGAGTTTATTTAGTGCACAGGTTTTTTTTAGTACACAATACAATAATACACGTCAACCATAATAAGGAAAGAGGAACAATATAAGTCATTGATGATCACATCATTTTCTATTAACAAGAATCGAATCATCTACTGAAATTCATTTAAAACTAACAATTAATTTATTATGAAGTTGAAATTTGATTTGAAAATATGTCAATAACCGCAACATAAAAGTATTTTATTAAAAAATTTACATTAATACATTTTAAAAATTGATAATAGACCAACTTTTCTTTTGATAAACATGTGTCAATATCGAAGGTTTCGATATATGTGCTATTAAACACCAAAATCCGCGCATGTTCGATATCATGTTCGAATCCAAACTCCCCCGAAAGCGAACGAAGACAAGCACGTACTCCAACTTTTGTACCAAACCCCTTAACCTCTGACCCTGTCCAAAAAGTGGATCTCGAACTGCGCATACCTCCGAATATTCCCCTAAACCACACCTGTGCTGCGGAATTTCCAACTTCGGCTTAACCTCCCCCCTCCTCCTACCCCCCAGGACTCCCCCCCCCCTGGGCACGGTGGGAACTTCCAAACGACAGTCTACCTGGGCTTCTGTGACGATATGCTTCCTACGTCCCCCCCTCCCTCCCGCACCATATTTCACCCAGGGTCCCCTTTTGTGTGTGACAACCCCCCCCCCCCCCTTTTCCAACTCGCTGCTCTTTCAGCTCTGGAAGCCGTTGAATGGTTTGTTGGGATCTCCGCCATTGTTCGAGTTCTCTTTTGTCACCAGATTGAACCATATTTGGCTGTTTTTCAGCTTGGCTTTTTCGGTCAGGACACAGAGCAATTAGAAATGCGAACTCTGTTTGAAATCGATTTGAATTTTATGTTCGAAATGTACGCCAATGGGGATTCAGCCAAACTCGTCTCACATGAAAGTCTGCGAATGATTCGACAGTATTGCTATGCACTAACCGCCATAACCCAGTCAATTTTTTATTTAAATTTATTGAAACAAACAGTTGAAGCCACAATTCTAGAAGCATCTCCTTTCAGGTCCTGCCAAATTATCAGGACCCGATTACCAAATAGCCCCGTGAAAGACATACGTACTTTTTATATTTCTGAGGTATTCTCCCGATAAAATATATAACATCTCTAGCATAGTTTGTTACTAAGTTTACCTTAAAAAAAATTACGTAAAAATTGTTTTGTAACCACTTGTATTGTTCAATCTGCTATAAAATCAGGGAACATATATTCTTAATAAGTACAAAAGATTAGAAATTCTCAATGCTTTTTTTAATACGTTTTTCGAATGCGGTTTATTTCAATGATTATAATGAGTAATAATTATAGTGTTTGTAAAAGTTCAATTTGATGGTCCAGGGTCTATTTCTAAGCAATGAGGTCGCTATATGAAAGAAAACGGGCTTCTTTTGCATCGCTGGTTAAAAAATGCGAGGCAATGTTTTCGGGTCTTTACGTCGAGATAGATTCGAAACCGTCGCCAATAGCCTACTGCGCAGCTCTAGGGTGACGTTATTCTACTAATCGACCATCTCTTTAATCGCAGTCTTGATCGGATCCTATAAATCATCAAAAAGTTCATGCAACTGGATAAATAATTATACCACTTTAAGTTCAATAAATCTACGTTTATATTGTTTTGTACAGCGCACAATATCGACGTACTTGGATTTTATCCATATAGTAGTAAATATTTATTTTCGTGCAATAAAAAGCAGTCATGAAGTGCCGTGTTAGATACAATTCTAATATCTCATGATTAGTAACACATGTATTTTAATAAATATTTTTAAAGACTACGTTGTAATATATTGGTTAGGGTAAGGTGGGGTAAAATGGGTAGGAAAACTGCCATATTTCCATTCAAAGATATTTTCACTTTTAAATGGTTATTAATATGAAACTTCTTTTTGGTGTATTTACCAATGAGTTCCTTGACATCATCTTTGAATATGTTTCATATATATATTTTAAATTTTAAATTGCTGAATTTTTTTAGGTTTATTTATATATACTTTTTCGACCACAGATGGGGTAAAATGAGTATTCAGTGTAAAATCATGGAAGTTTTCGTATAAAAAGGTCATATAAAAAAATTCTTTTTAGTCAAATTAGTAACTTGAATAAAATAGAAAAATAGCAGCCATCAAGTCTTAAAAACTCAGGATATTTAACTGAGTATATATAAAAACTCAGTAAGAGTCTTTCTAAAAATAAGTTAACCCGCCATTTTTAAAATTGGACTTTTTTTTAAAAAATTTATTATCTACAAAATAAAACGTTTGTTTTTATAATTTTTGATTTATTTTGATGCAGAAATATTTTCTGTATATACGTTATTTTTAAATTCTTCCAAGACGATTTTTTAATCCATTAAAAAAAAATTGTATTCTAAAAACTACCAAAAAATTGCTGTTTTTGTTATTTTAAATCTGTTTTTTTTTGTTTACAATTTGTTTTAGAAAACAGGTATGCAACTTAATTATATCGATTAACATATAACCAGTGTTTAGTATATTGTAGATCATTCTTGTCATTTATGAACTTCGCAATAATATTTTTTTTAGAATATTGCAATTGTTTCGAAGATCGTTACATTTTTTTGAATTTCCTACTGTTTAGCATTAATAATTCGATTACTTATTTTACTGCTTCCAAGTCTGAAAAAAAAGCTAAATAAAAAAGATTATTTCTTCCTAATTTTTTCATTGGAGTGTATTAAAAAGTTTCTTCTCTATACAAAACACACACACTAAATAATAATAATCGATTTTTGGACTTGATTTAAATCACCCAGAAGTTTAATATTTTGATAATAAACGTTTTTTACCATAAAACTTTAAAAAAAAAAAAATTAAAGTAATTTTTTTATAGTTATATTATAATGTAAATTGTTTTTGTTATAAAATGTTCTCTTTTTCTGTGAGTATGCTTCATTTAAAAAAAATAAAAAAATGCACGCTAAACACGGGTGTAAAGAAAGACGGCTATAAACGTGGTCCTGGCTATAAACGAAAACGAGTTGCTGAAGGAAAACACGCGCACACACTTTTACTAAACCGAAAATA
Source organism: Troglohyphantes excavatus (assembly GCA_963932185.1). NCBI lineage: Eukaryota > Metazoa > Arthropoda > Arachnida > Araneae > Linyphiidae > Troglohyphantes > Troglohyphantes excavatus. The sequence continues at coordinate 48,521,001 of OZ010669.1, forward strand.
CAATCTGTTTCATATTACACCAGCGCAATAAACCCACTGTTATTGCAAGGAAAATGATTTATATAACTAAAACCTTATGGAGTGTATTGCAGACCTGTCATACAAGAGCCCATTGTTCCATCCACTCGGCCAAAAAGACTCGTTAGAATTCTTACAATATAAGTATAAGAACCAAACATGAGCTGATGAACCAGGAATGGGCCGAAAAAGAATCTGTATAATTGACTTTTGTTTAAAATTTGAGGGTTTTTCAATGACGAAACGATTGTCGAATATAACGAAAGTAGTCTTGACGACCGCAGAATTCTCAAAAATGAGTGTTTTTTCTGAGAGTACAGTGGTGGCGATTGTATGTCAAGAATGAGAGGACGATGTCTAAATGTGAAGAGACAAATGCCAATTTTCTTTCAAATGTTTATGAAAATTTGGTTAAATTTTCAAAAAGTGGGATGGCTGCTTGTCTCTCCTAATCGCCATCACTTTCCAATAATTAGTTCCTAAAGGGGTACAAAAAGTTTTTGTCAAAGGAAATGTAATTAATAAAATTATCAAAAATCAATTATGTCGTCCACTGCCTATTAAATACTAATAATCTTTATTAAGTTATCTAAAATTCAACTCAGATTAATTAATCTAACTGGTAAGTTAAAACTGTAAATAGCTTTAACGTTACAGGAAAATTAAATTAATTAAACAAAAGTTATTTTAATTAAGTTAAAGTGATAATGAATTAATAATTTATTTTAATTAAGTTAAAGTGATAATGAATTAATAATTTATTTTAATTTAGGTAAAGAGAGTAGGAACTCATATTAATGATCTAAATGGTAATTTAAAACTGTAAATAATTTTAACGCTTATTTAAATAAACGTTATTTTAATTCAGATAAAGATAGAAGGAACTAAAATTAATAATCTAACTACTATGTAATATAAAACTGTAAATAGCTTTTAAAGTTTACACAGGAAAGAAAGAAAAAAACATTTTTCACAGGGGAGAAGGAAAATTAAAAATAGACGAGCAAAATGGCATTCTAATGAATGTAAGATTTGGAATAGCATCACTAAAGTTATTTCCCATATATTGCTATTTAGCAAGAGCAGGATTTAATTTAAGAATTTCAACACTATAGGTACAATAGCACTGATAAGGGGCCCTCTTACACAAAATAGTATTCAAGAATGAAATATCTCGCATATTAAAATAAACATTCTTTTAAAAAAGAGAGAATTACAACGTTTTTGGAAAAATGGCTAAGTTATGAAAAATTACAATAATAATAACAGCGAATTTTATAAAACACAGGCAACTTTTTCACAATATATGTGTAATTAACTAAAAGTTGTGGCCCTAAAGGCGGGAGGGCCCTAGGCCCTGGTGTCTAATGGTAAATCAGGCCCTGAGCAGGAGAGGTTAAGAACTTGACAATGAAAAAATTTAGGCATTCTATATTATGTAAGAAAATTTAAACGAAAAATTTGATGACATTTAAAATGTAAGGACAAATGTTCTTGTATGTTCTGTATATATTATATAGGCATATAAGCTCGTTGTTTTTTTCTCCTGACTACGTCCTATACGTTATTACTCTTCCGCCCTCGAAGTTTAATATTTAAAAAATTATTATTTATATTCAAGAAAAGAAATACCGATAAAGGATTATAATTCGAATCGTGTTTATCAAATCCACCGAGCATTTGTCGCATTGAAAGCGATCTTGTAACACTGCCTTGGAAAGAGCCCAACGCAAAGGATCGCCCACAATATTTTGGCACAGGCAACAATGGCGTCCGGGATTTTAATTCGGCTGGCAAACCTGGTACTGGAGAGTTCCCCCTATTGTGCGACACTGTCGGATTTTCGCGGGCAGCACAGGAAAAAGAAGGGGACAAAGTTCGTTTCAGTTTCTATCCCACCGATTCGGGCTTCTGTGTTGAGCACAGATTGGAGCAGAATGGATGAATGGAACGGCCTCAATGGCCGCCTCTTGTTGTCGCACAAAGGGGATGTGGACCGATGGGGGGGACGCGAATGAAAAGATCTCTGCGATGGTATGAAAAAATATATAATAATACAATAAATAAAATGAAGGGAGGGGGGGGGGGAGGGGGCTTCTTCCATCATAAAATCGCTACTGGTTCATCGAGTCGTCTGCTGATATTTTTTTTGTGCGTTTTTCGAACGGAAAACTATCAACTTCGATGGCTTTTTGTGGTGGGATCAGTTTGAAGATTAAATTTGAATGTAAGCCGTTATAATTTGAAAATCATACATGAATGCACATCTCGCAATAATACTAAAGTAATTAAATACTAGTATTGATTGAAAAATAGTTAACCGTAAGTATTTTTAAAATTTAACATTACCTTTAATTTAGTTTTTTTTTAGTAGAACAATGGTATGTGTTTGCCAATTATTTGATAACAGCATTGATTTATTAAATTCTTAAAATACATGAATTTTGAAAGTTAAAATTTCGATTATGGGAAGATTCTTTTTAAAAATACGTTTATTTTTAAAGTGTTTTTTTAATCCTTCAAATAAATAGTACACGTCATAGTGTTCGACTGTTTACTAGCAGGTATATTGTAAAAGAAATATTTTCCCTGTGTACTCCCAGAATTAATTTATAAAAATATTGAGAAAATCAATAAGGGAACCTTTATTTATTACATCACGCTATTTTGCATCCTTTTGTACACCACCTACCCTCATATCACGTTGCATCGTAAATTTGCGATGACGTACTCAAATTTAAGTAACTGTACTTCCTCAAAATGAGCAGTAGGATTTAATATTGCTAATCTCAGCTTCTGTTCAAGCTTTCTTAACAAAGCGACCAGACAAACATAAAACAGTTGTTCAGAAGACGGTTTTCCACGTTATTTTATGTCGATTTGCTTAGATGGAAACTGAGTTATTACAACTCAATTATCTTCCTTTCCATTCTTTTGGCACACCTTTTTTACATTTCGTCTGTTTATAACTTCTTCACGTCGCCCTGGTAAAACAACGGATAAAAGCACTGGACTGCGGTACCTGACGATCTGTGATCGATTCCTGGTAAGTCTTGGTTGTAATTGTCGACATTTATTGAAAGTGATTTATGTAGGCAAGCAACTGCTCTTTTTATTCATTTCTGAGTACATGTCTTTTTCAAAAATGAAACATGTATTCGGAGCTATGATAAGCATCGAATGTACTCAAAAATGAGTATATTTTACTTATATTTCAGTAACTATTTTTAACCGTGCAAAGAACAAACACATTATGCAATGTACTTCTGACCACAGTGGGGAGTGACATAGTGAAAAGCTTATAAATTAGATTCAACTACCTTTCCATAATAATAATAATCCAACACAAGAATTACGTGTATCAAAAACCCTTCACAATACTTGCTCCACCTAAATGACTGCAAACCACCCCATTTTGTAAAAGACCCATCCAGTCCAACTCCACTCCACAAGGGACTGAATTTGCCACCACTCTCCGTGTAAAAGCGCCATTGTCCGCAACCCTCCCTCCCATGTATCCGCCCTATTCAGGGCCTGAAAAGGCTTAGACCTTTTGTGAGGGCCTTCTGCCCGAAGTTAGGGCTGGAAAGAAGAAGCGTTGTAGGGGCACGCTCGGTCCTCAATGCGCCGATGAAAAGAGACTTCTGTAGGCAGCAATTTGGTCATGTGCCGGCAAATAGCATCGCTGCTCTAAGTACGAGAATATTGGTTCATAATGGCTTGAAAGACGGCATTGTGGGTTGAGGTTTGGCTGACTGTGTAACTTTGTCCGCAGATAATTGAGTTGCGCGTTTAGTTTATGCACATCTATTACACCTGTAAGTCAAGTGTCGGAGATGCTATATTGCCCTTTACGCTATTTTAATGTTGGGGCAATTGTTTCACTTATGTTAAATTATACACCCCCCAATGAGAACAAATTTATCATTAGCGATATCAGTTATACTAAAATTAAAATTTACTGAGATATTTAAGAAAATCTACACTGTTAAAAACAGGCATTCAAAAATAAGTAAAATGTACTCATTTTTGAATACATTCGATGCTTATCATGGCTACGAATACATAAACTTCATTTTTGAAAAAGACTTACTCAAAAATAAGTATAATGAATAAAAAGGGTAGATGTTAGTATACATAGACTGCTTTCATAAATCACTTTCAATAAATATCAGTAATTACAACCAAGACTTTCCGGGAATCGAACCCAAATCCTCATGCACCGCAGTCCAGTGCCTTATACGTTAAACTACCAGAGCGACTAGAAGAAGTTATAGACAGAAGAAGTGTTAGAAAGGTGTGTCAAAAGATTGACAAGTAAGATAATTAAGTTGTAATAACTCAGTTTTAATTTAAACAATCGACATCAATTAATGTGGAAAAACATCTTCTGAACAACTATTTTAAGTTTGTCAGGTCGCTTTGTTACGATGGCTTGAACAGAAGCTGAAATCAACAATATTAAATCACACTGCTCAATTTTTAGAAAGTACGGTTACTTACTTTTGAGTTCGTCATCGCTTATTTACAATGCAATTGTACTCAAAGAAAAACCAGTAGGTTTAGGTACTCAGTTTTAAGTAATTTTCTTTAAAGTGCTTAGTTGCTATATTGCTCCTCTACCTTTTTGCTATTTTAACGTTAGAGCAATGGTTCCAATTATGTTAAAAAAATACACCTCTCATGATGACAAATGTTTCATTGCCGTATACCCAAATTTTTAAACTAAAATTTATTGGGATGTTTAAGAAATTATATGGTAAAAAATATTACCATAAAGTGGGGTAAAGCTATGTACTGTATTACAATATATACTTTTACCCTATTTAATGGATTTTTTTTAAACAAATGCAAATTTTGTTTTAAAAAATTAGATACGAGTATTATTAGAGTTTACTAAAAATAAACGTTATGTTTACGTGATGGGATATTTTTAATCTTTTGATGAAGCACGAACCGAAGTTGAAATGAATATATATTTCACAATTTTAAAATAAGAAAAAAATATATATTTCTTACAGCAAATTACTATCACAGTCTAAAATAATTCAAATTTGGTTTCTAACATATTAAAATATAAAATGTTCTTCTGTGCACGATTCCATCTCGAACAATTTCGATTCGATTTTAAAGAAAACAATTCTTTTTATTGTACTTTTCTAACATGCCCTTAGGAAATAAATTTAAATCAAAAGAATATATTTTATTATTTTTTGCTATATTGAATTTTAGTTTGAATATTATTTTAGTTTAACTGGAAATTAATCGGACCTTAGTTTAAAGGGACTTTGGTTATAATTCAAACTTATAATTCAAAAGTTGCATTTTTAAGATGATGTTTTTAAAAATCTCTCTCTCTCTCTCTCTCTCTCTCTCTATATATATATATATATATATATATATATATATATAAAGAATAAATCATTAAAAATCAAAAACTAATATTAGTACTAATTTATTATGTTAAAGACCAAAATATGACGCCGCCACTTCTATTTGAACAAAAAGTTCTGATATATATTTTGTAACTTTTTATATGTCAGAAAAATGGACATCAAGTAATTTCATTTAATTTACAAAATTTGTGAGTTTTTTGCTGACGCATCAACAGTGCTCGGTAATAATACCCCTTTATCTTATTTTCATAAAAATATATAAAATAACATAATAAAAATGAAGTGCATTAGGTAACGTAGAGAAAATTTACTCCCGTTTTGTCTCTATCTAAAAACTTCTTGATTGTAGAAATCAATGTATGATTCCAATTCTTAATTCTCAATTTTTACACAATATTTGAGTTTGAACATTCGATTGTTTATTTTTCAATTAAATACATTATAAAAAATTAATGTCTATTTTTAATTTTATTGTTTTTTTAAAAATCGAACAAATTTAAAGGTTCATCAAAAGTTTTTGAAATTAAAAAAAAATTAATAGCGTTATAACTTAAAACAGTATATTATACGTTTATATATGTTTTCAAACTCGATTAAAAAAAACACTAAATATTAAGGAGATATAAATAATCATTTATCTTTGATTTTTTTATAAACGTCTATAAAATCAGTATAGATGGGATACTTCGTAGCAAGAAATCTTATACAAAAAAAAAAAAAAAACTACTGCCGGCAAATCCTTATAACATGGAATCAATCAATGGGCAAAATATAGAATATCACACGGGGAATCAGCCTTTGGGGGAATAAAGGACATACTAACGTGCAGAGAAAGGTGAGTCGCATAGATCAGGATGATCAGTCCGTTCTCTAACTGTTGTACCACATGCTGGGAATGTCGCTCCTAGCTGCAGTATCGCTTTCACCCACATAACTCCAAGTGGAATCCTCCTATAGGATAAATGACATACCTTCGTGTAGATGAAGGTGGGCCGCGTCGACCACGGCGAATATCAACTCATTCTGCTTAATGACCTTTGTACCGCATGGGGTTCAAAAGTGCTCACGAACCAAATCTTGTGGTATAGTGCGGCATCTTACCTGTCCGAATTTTTTTCTCCTGAAATTAGAATATGGTATGACATAGTCGCGTAATAGAGAATATGCTATGATATAATCGTAATAGAAAATATTGCATAATATAGTCGTAATAAAGAATATTGTATGATATACTTGTTATAGAGAATATTGCATGATATAGTCGTAATGAATATTTGTATGCTATATTTGTTATGAAGAATATTGTATGACATAGTCGTAATAGAGAATATTGTATGATATAGTCGTAATGAAGCACGGTGTTTATAGAACGATAATCTACAAAGTACAAAAGCACCTGACGATATGTAAACTATAAGAATCTCAACTTGAATACCCCAAGTTCCTTCACCGATAGAGCAAATCCTCCATCGCCAATGCAAACCCTGAATCGAACACAAAGCCTTTATCCCTTCTAGAGGCTTATGGAATAGTGTAAAAATATGGCCTAGTCTTCTTTTGTGTTTCTGAATACGGAGTGCAGCTGCCTTATATAGAAGAGGGGGGCTTTCTTCCTGAAGTATGCGAAAGACTGGCAATGTTTACAAGATTCAAAATTTTGGGTTATCAAAAGAGCCCCGAATCACATGAATGAGTATGAATTTTTTTTTTTAGAGAAAGTCCGCGTTCGAAAAGTTGACAACGGAGTACAATACGATGAGACTGATACTTAACTGCTGCCGTCACGATCAAAAGAGCAACTGATGCGGTGAGGCATATTGTGCTCACAAAGGCAGCGTTAAATAGCTTTTTTAAAGATCAGAAGTATTCACGTATTGTGCGTGGGGTTTTTGTGCCTTTTTTACACTCTCCAAAGACCTTTATAACGTTTTTTTGTGTGGTCTTTGTGGAAGGTGTGAGTTAACGTTTTTTTAATTGCAATTGTTGCCTAACTGCATATTTTACAGAGGTAATTGTATTTATTAAAGTTCAGAAAAATAAGTCAGACTTATTTAAAAAAAAATATTTTAAAGTTAATTTCCCATTTTTATTGTTAAATTGAAAATAAAGACATAATTTCTAAATTCATACAGACGTGAAGTTTTTAACCCTTTCAAGTACGATTGAGTTATCGATTTCTATGGATAGAACTTGACGAGCTCCCGAGACAAAATAAAGGTGTATGCCTCTAGTATGCCGCATACATGTGGCATACGTATGCCTCGTATGCCCTGTGAGAATATCCCATATTACTCTGGCATACGGTGGTGGTATGCGACATGTATGCGCCTGGCATATCGCCACCGTATGCGACATGTATGCGGCTGGCATATCACCTCTGTATGCCACATGTATGCAGATCGCATCAATTGTGAAGGTTACATGACGGCTTTTTTCCACGATGTTTAGATTAACTTTTGAAAAAAAATATAATTATTATTTTTAATTCACATTTGGTGGAGAGTAAAATGCTACTTTCTTTTTTTTTTTGGAAACAGTAATTACTTTAAATATAATTATTCTTTAAAAAAATTGCGGCATGAAATGTAATAAGAAAAAATACTGCCTAAATAAAAGTTGCTTATGAGATTTTTAAAAAAATCTCTCAATGTATGACTTTATAATTTCATACGAATATAATGAGGAAATGCAGGATTATGATTTTTAGTTCGAGACTATTATTTTTCTTTTTTTAAAAAATGACATTTCTTGAAGAGGATTTTTTGAAGCTCAAACTTTTGCTTTAGTGAATGCAAAACTATTCTATGTATATTCATATGAAATTATAATGTCATACATTGATATTTATTTAAAAATCTTATAAGTAACTTTTATTTAGGCAGTATTTTTTCTTATTACATTTCATGCCACAAAAACTTTTTTAAGAATAATTACATTTAAAGTAATTACTGTTTCCAAAAAGAGAAAGTAACATTATACTGTCCACCAAATGTGAAATAAAAATAATAATGACATTTTTTCAAGTCAATCTAAACATCATGGAAAAAAGTCGTCATGTAATATTCACAAGATTTATACACCCCTTAAAATTTGAAACCTGCTCCTGTGCTTAACATGAATAATAAATTTGTTTTGGGAATATTTTTTGTAGTATAAATGAAATTTTTCATGTCAAGAAAGTGATATCTATCAATTGTAAAATAATGACTAATATCTCAAAGAAAGTTTAATGATTCTGACATGAAAAACACTACCAAATAAATATTAGTTAAATAAAAGTTATGGCCTCTAGGCCCGGGCCTAATATGCCTATTAACTCATACCTTGATTCCCCCAGCACCTTCCATAATAAATTCATTTCTGTCCTGGGACTGAAATTTGGCTGAAATTTATGTAGATGAGGTTCCGAGAAGCGAAGCTTCTATAACCCTTCCAATTAATTTTAAAACATGAGATGTGCATGATTTTAAGTTTTTCCATGAGGTAAGAGGACGAAACAGGACAAAACAACGTAAAACAAACATAAAGGCCAAAAATCAGCTATCATATTCACAGTGAATATGTAGGGACGTGGAAAGTGAGACAAGCATTGGTCGGGGAGATGGTGTCGGGTGACAACAAATGATAAATGAGGTTTCAGATTCCCAATTCCCAGGAAAAACAACTTCCCGCAGAAAAGGTAATCAGTAAAGATTGGTAATTGAGCGAAAATGAATTTTCCTCAATAGCATGAGATTTGCGAGGGAACATTGAGCTCTCAACGCAAGGCAGGGAGAAAGACCTCCAGCGCCAAGCATTGTATCAGAAAGTTGAGGAGGAAATTAACAGGTCAAAAATGCACGGGGCCTTTTTCTGTTAATTTTGAGCTTTGGATCATAATCAGGAATGGAGTTAATTTCAGGGTTCTCGTGGTCTTTAAGTTTGTCAAAAAATTTCTTCGCAATTTTCTGATTGTATTGTTTGAAACTGGGAATTCCCAGTGCTTTTCTAATATTGACAGTGTTGAAGAACCATCTGGCCTTTGCAATGGGGCGAATGACGGAGTTCTCCAAGTTTTGAAGTTTCTTGAAATGGGTTTGAGCAGCATAGCCCCAGATCGGCGAAGCATAGCTTGAAATTGGTCTGAGGTAATAGCTGTATATGAGTAGTTTATTTTTCCTTGATAATTTGCTGTTTCTGGATATGAGCGTGTAGAGTTTTCTACGAACATTGGTGAATTTTTTAGCAACAAAATTGATGTGAGATTCCCATGTTAGGTGTTTATCCAATATGACTCCGAGGTATTTGGCCTCTTTGCTCCATGGGATTTTCTGTTTATGGACAAATGGGTAGCTACGAATTTTATCTTTGGATTTACGAGTGAAAAGGATCGCTTCAGTTTTATTAACGTTAACTTTAATTTTCCACTTAACCATCCATTTTTCGATAAGGTCTAAGTGTATTTGGAGACTTCTGGTTAGTCTAGCAATGGTTCCTTTTGCCAAAATTGCTGTGTCATCAGCGTACAGACTGAGGATGGTTCTTTCTGTTTTAGGAATGTCGTTGATATAGAGCAAGAAGAGCACTGGTCCAATGAGAGAGCCCTGAGGGACCCCACTTTCAATTTCTTTTAGTGATGATTGTTCTTCCTTGACTTGAACAAGGAATTTTCTTTGTTGTAGGTAAGAAGTTAGGGTGCTGATCAGGTAGTCTGGGAATTTGTTGGCGATTAGCTTGTAGATAAGGCCTTGTATCCAAACACGGTCGAAGGCTTTGGCAATATCCAGAAATATTGCCCCAACATGAATCTTTTTGTTATAATTACTTGAGATATACTCAACAACTCTGAGGAGTTGATGGGTAGTAGAAATACCCGGCATAAAGCCAAATTGTTCAGGGATAATGATGTTACCATGGTGAAGGAATGTTCTGATTCTGGTTAAAATAACTGATTCAGCAATCTTACTAAGTACGGGAAGCAGGGAGATCGGTCTGTAACTATCTGGTAATTTACTGTCTTTGCCTTTTTTGTGAATGGGTATAACTTTGGCTATCTTCCAATCCTTGGGGAAGTATCCGAGCATTAACATATTGTTTAAGATCTCGGCAATCAAGATGATGATATTTGTAGTGAAGTGCTTAGCCATTTTGTTGGTTATTCCATCACGTCCAGGTGATTTTTTAACTTTGATTTTATGAATATATTTCACGATTTCAGTGGCTGTTACTCTCTCAAAGTCAGTGCTCTTGTTTTTTCCATTGTGCTTGATGATACTTTCCTTAACCAGTTCCTCAGTTTTTGAGTGGCTGATGTTATTGCATGTGAATTGCGTTTGGAGGCTTTCAGCGAGCGCTTCGGCAATTTCACTGTCTTTCTTTGCAAGTCCTCCGTTATTAATTTTTTCGAGTGGTGGAACAGCTTTGTGAGTACTTTTAAGTGACGCTGCAGCTTTAAATAAGGATTTGTCTTGAGTGCTAAGGTTAATGATGTGATTGGTCCAATCACGATTTGTGATTTTTCTTATTTCATTTCTAATGATGCGTTCAGATCAATTAAGTTGAATTTTAAGGGCTGGATCCCTGAGGAACTGCCAACTTCTTCGGAGTTTATTTTTCTGCTTGATCATTTCAGTAAGGAATTTGGGAATATGCCTTTTGTTATTTAATGCAAGAGGCCTAGAAGCAGTTTTATGGCTCTCGAGAATTTTATTGGAAAGAGTTTCGACACAAACATCAATGTCATTTTCTTGGTTGATACTGGGTTGAATAACCGAAATTTTGTTAAGTTCCTTTTGGAATTTCTCCCAATCGGTGGTGACATTGTTTTGGCTGATATCGTAGTTAAAAGTAAGATCAAAATAGATATTGACCGGATTATGGTCAGAGGAGAGCTCCGAAAGCGATTCAATAAGATAGTGATAGTGAAAGCCTTTAATGAGCGCAATATCTATGGTGGAACAAGACGTGTCTGTAAAATGGGTGGGAGTTGAAGGATAAGCAATTTCAATTTTGTTGCTTTCAAGTATTTTCATAATTTGATTACCAGTGGAATTATTGGAAGAGTTATTCCAATTTTTATGGTGCGCGTTAAAGTCTCCAGCAATGATGCTGTTTTTTTCAAGTTTAAGTATAATATCCATGTCCCTGTGAAATTCAAGAACAGGAGCACGTGCCGGGACATAAACGGAGGCAAAAAGAATTGGCTCGTGTCCTTTGATCTCTAAAGAGATGGCTGTTGCCTCAATACTCTCTAAGGGAGGTAAATCAATTTTTTGGTGTTGAAGGTTCTTATCAGTGGCGGCGATTCGGGGGGGCAAGGGGGGGCAGTTGCCCCCGCACTTTTTTGGGATGTTGCCCCCGCGCTTTTTTAATATTGCACTATTTAAAACTAAGTTACAAGTAAATTGTTTTACTGCATTTCCGAACAAAGGAAACATTTTGAACCCCAACTTTCTCCCACTACCACAGGCACGTATAAGTAAGGGGGGGGGGTGTCAAAACTCCTCCCATTGCATGTAAAAAAAACAAAAACAAAAAAACGAATAAAAAAAATAGAGCTTTTTTTTTTGGCGGGGGGTGGGAGGGTATTCTGTCTTGATACCCCCTCTGTGAGCATGGGTTATTGGGACAAAAACCCGATGACGTCATGTTAGGTTTAATTTGAAATAAAAATAAAGATAACAAAGGGAAAAGATCGTCAAACGGGGTCGTTTAAACAAGATGCTCCAAATCATGCTATGGAAACCATATTGTGGTATGGCTGTTTGAGCAAAAACCACATAATTTTGTTTACCTTAAAATACTTGATTATAAGTTGCCAGTTTATTCTAAAGCAAAACCATCTCCCATGTTTTCTATAATAGTTTTTAATTTATTGGCCTTCGAAAACACCCAGCATCTGCTCTTTGATTATTATCTAAGTTTGTAATTTATTTTTTTTACTTTTTGTAATTTCCTCTTTGACTTAAATCCAGGACCATACAATCAACCCAGACCAGTCGGCTAATATATTCTTTTTTTATTTAGTTCTAAATATAGTTCAAGATCAGACACCCTTTTTTTTATCAAGCGACTCTATGAAACTTCTTACATTAAAATGTAGTAAATGTGTCTTGCGCAATCTATAGGCGCCGAACGTTTGAGCATTTGACGTTATAAGGGTAATAATTCTTGTTTTATTACTGTTGTGCATGTGATTTGCGGTTCCCCCCCCGCTCCCCTTCCCAACTAATCTGAAATCCTTAAAAGTTGGGAATTTCGTCATCCGTCATTTAAAAATCCCTGATTTATGAAAATGTAAGCCCAAAGAAATAGCAAAAGAAAGCAAGGGAAGGATAGATCACCCAAATTGCCTTAAACTTAAAATAGACCTCTGAACGGACCTCTCATTGGACGTCGCCGCAGTACAGCATATTGGACTATTGGCGACGGTTCGGGGCCCATCTTGAAGGAAAGACCCGCGAACAATGCCTCATATATTTGAACCATGGTCAGATAACGAGGACAACACCTGCCGCCGTTAAGTTGGTAAATTTCTTGTTTCTTTTAGATCTTTGAATTAAAATTACCTTTATAATTTAAATTTAATTAATGGAAGTTAATATTTATTGGTAATAAGTAAATAATTTCTTTTGAATTAAATTATGTATATTTTACGTTTAATTTAAAATCAGCAGTGTCGATTGTGTTGCACAATACCATGCAAGTCAAGTCTTTTGACTCCCACATTTCTTTAGCTCATGTAGCCTTTATATTATTCTTTACATTTTTGATCAACTAAAACGATTATTACATCGTTAAATTACCATAACTATAAATTATCTAACTAATCGTTCCCACGCATATATTATAAGGATTCTCAAACTTTAAATTTGTTCTCTAAATTTATTTCGGAATTAGGGGTGATTTACTAATTTTAAGAATACATAGTTATTGACAACTATTAAAAGTAGTTAATGACAGTGACAACTGTTGCTTCCTCGATATTCAAATGCCAACGTATTTCTTTTTACTAATGAAAATTAATAATTTTTTTGAGAAAAAAATTTGTTATAGATTTGGTGGCGGGTTGGGTGAGGATTTTTTGGGGTTAAGAATTCCACTGAACTCCTATAAAATCTATACCTACGTGCCTGCACTATTTTGCAGTTTGAAACGGTAATTATTTTTCTCAGGGTTCCGACAGCCGCACCACAAATGCAGAATTGCAAATACTGCAGGAAATTTTCTGGGAATTGGAAGGGTGAGAAGATAAAATTTTAATCATTTCTTTTTCAACACTGACACAAATGGAAAGGATACCTACCCCTTTGGAGGTCGGTCAACAAGTATATTAATTAGATTTTTTGCAACAGTCCATATCCTTCCATAAAAAAAATGGTGGGGGGGGGGGGGAGAAATAATCGTAAAATGGTTAGTTAATACTCGACCTGAGCGTCTCTTACCTATTTTAAGATAGTATCATTTCTTTAAATAATTCAAAACAAAGAGTAAATATAAATATGCAATATTCATTGTTTTGGTGGTCAATATTTTTATTACCCCCCCCCCCCTCCCCCGCGCTCCACACACACTTGTTTCATCTTGATCTTGCCCCCCCACTTTTACCACCCAATCGCCGCCACTGGTTCTTATTAATCAGAATAGCTGTTCCACCACCTACTTGGCCATGGAAGTAGATATCTCTATCATTTCTGTGAGTAATATAGTTAGGTATGAAGAATTTTGCAGTTTTTTTGAGATGTGTTTCTTGAATGAGGACGATGTCAATTGCATACTTTTCCAGATAGTCACGAAGTGTGTAAGTCTGCTTAGCTACTCCATTTGCATTGAATTTATTATTTATGTTAAGCTTGCTCCTTTCTCCACTGCGGGATGTATTCCGCTGTGTGTTTGGCTGAACCTTTAACATTATTCCATCGTACTGCACAGTAATTATTTCACATTCCCTCAATTAGCCTCTAATGAGATTAGCAGGTATAAGTACTTTTTTTTAACAGAATTGGTTTCTATTACTTCCAAGAACCGTTGACACCACAACAAACTGCGAGTGACGTAATGGATGATTCAAAATGTTTTGTGCTACTCTTCACCCGCGCATGCTCAAATGACGTTCGCCTACGCTCACTATAAATCGTTAAGTGGAAGTGAAGTATCTCTTTTGAGCCTTCACTGAAGGAATTATGTGTAAAAAGTTCGATTTGACGTTAATGGTTCTATATGTGAGCGATGGGGCCCTTCTGAAGACAGACTTCAATTGCCCAAAGACCTTGGACTTAACTTATACATCCAATTATACAGTTGTAAACACCCAATAAATCTCAACATTAATTAGATGTTTATAATTGTGACACAGGCGAATATGAGCGCCCCAATATGCAGAAATCATTTTTTAAGTCGATTTTGCAACATGGGTAACATTTTTTAATATCTAGTGTCAAGAGTCGTTTTCAAGATAAGAAAATAAAATCGAAGCTATATAACGTTAATAATTAAATATAAAATGTAGAAATCATGTGGAAAGGAATCTCAAAGAAATTGTTTAATTGTATTGTGATATATAATTTAAATTTTAGATAAAAACAGATTAAAAAGACAATTTCAAAATCTACTAAAAAATAACAAACAGTTATTTCACAAAATGTTGCAATTGTTTTCATATTCATTTATATTTTAATTCGAATGAAATAGTTGATTCTTTTCTATTATTTCACATTAGGTATGTCATAGATATAAAATGCCTATATGTTATAGTTCAAAATTAAAAATCAATTTCAAATTAGCATTTGCAAATTTATCAGTATAACGTTTTCTTATTTAAAAATATCATAATTTTTTTTTTGCATCGTACAATATTTGAAGGGATAGGTGGAAGAACTAGGTAGCTCCACTTTTTTCTGATTTTCATTTTTTCACTATTCCTTTATAGTGAAAAAATGTAAGTTAAGGGTCAGTGGGTACACAATATATTAAATTAAAAAAACGCACACACACAAATCCATTTTTTATTCCCATTTCAAATTCACTATGATTTTTATCATCCTCAATCTATTACTATAATGCAATGGTTTCAAAGAAGTATAATGTAACTGGAGATACTTAAAAATCAACTTAACAATTATAAAGTTGAAAACATTAATGTCGCAATAAATTGGATCTAAATAGGAAGCATATGCCATTCGCATACACCGGGCATACCACCTCCGAAGTCATCATTTCAATGGCATATATGGCATACATCTCGCATACGAACAATCGGCTGGCATACGAAAGGCATACACCAGGCATATTAATATTTTTGTCTCTGGATCGAAATAGGAAGCATATGCCATTCGCATACACCGGGCATACCATCTCCGCGGTCATCAATTCGATGGCATACGTGGCATACATCTCCCATACGAAAAATCGGCTGGCATACGACAGGCATACACTCGGCATACGAAACTTTTTGTCTCGGGCTTTATCCCTATACAAGCATACCTTGTGACTTGAAAACCTTAATATATATTACGGCGATCATTGGCAGGCCTGATTTAGAATTTTTAATACTATAGGCCCATGCCAGTGATGGGGGGGAGGGGAGCTCCTCTCGTAAAAAGTAGACTACAAAATATCTTGCATATTAAGTTCATTATTCTTTTTAAAAAACAAGAATTTACATCATTTTTGGAAAAATTGCTGGAAAGTTATGCTAAATTGCAATCATAATAACGGAATTTTTAAAACGTAAACAGCTTTTCTACAATTTATGTTTCATTAAAATAAAAATTAAAATAAAAATTAATTATAATAAGCCCTAAGCCCGGGCTTAGGGCCCCCATCTATAGCATGCCTATTGGTAAATCAGGCCGTAATCATTGGTCTATTTGTATTTTCTCAGTTCCTCGTATATACAAACTTTTCACCTTGTAAATTTTCATAATTATATTTTTTAATTGACGCAAAGCATAATTAGTCTTAACCCTTTCTCCCCCAGCGTTTCTTTAAAGTAATACTGAATTTATATTTTCTTGGGTTGATTACTTTGAGGGAACTCTGTTTTTAATACAAAACTCTGGCATCACAGTTCCCTCGCTATTTGGCGCGCTTTCAGATTAGTGCTTCTTTATTTGTAAACAATAGCGAAATATTCAAGAGTCACTCTCATTTGTTCAACTCCACCCAACCTGTTTTGCTAAGATCGCCATGTTCTAACTAATATTTATTCTTACACGATTATCGAACCTCTAAACAGTTTTTTTAGACGAGGAAAACATCAACTTAAAAAAAACAAAAAAACATTGTTGGTTATGATTTACTATTCAAATGTGATTTAAAGGCAAAGCATGGGGAAATTCTGATTTGTATAGAGAAATCAGTTATTTTTTGTTATTGTAATTTTGGTAAAAATCTGCCAATATTTGACTTTTTTAACATGACTGACTTAATTAAGCTGCATGGTTGGATTCTTTTAAGATTTCTCCGACTCTATCGAACTTTTATGACTCTCCATTGGTGCTTTTAAAGTAACAACTCTATTTTTCTTTTCTAAATGAGGGATCCGCAACTTTTTTTACAAAAAAAAGGTGTCTTATTTAAATGCCTAAAACACATAATTTAAAAGAATTTTTTTCGCTGAAAGAATGAATAATATTGGAGCTCAAAGGTAAAGAAATATAACCCCATGACTATCAAAACTAATTAAAAACATTCCAACACTGATATAATAGCAAAAAGAACAAACACACTTTTAACCCTAAACACAAATTCCCCATTTTTCCCTACAGGTAAGCTCTCTCTCTCTTCAGTAGCAGAAATCTCAGCAAACCTATTAGATTTCCCGAACAGTAGGGGGTGGACCTCTCCGGGGGATGACGAAGGGTAGAAGAAAGGCCCAGGTGTTCCAAAACCTCCCCCTTCAGGAGACCTCCGACCCCCCACTCCTCTCTCCCCCCTCCCCTACCCACCCCCTTCCACACAGGAAACTAAATGGGGTCCAGCCAAGCCCTCCAATCCATTCGTCTTGGGCCTGTAAAACCTGTCATTCTTTCTTTTTGTTGTGTGCCTTTGGGGGGGAGGAGAAGGGGGGCGCTTTTGACCCTCCAGGACATTCCTTTTTGTCGCGGTCACTGTTTCTGGACGAAAGTGGGCCTTAATTACAGGTTTTTGCACGTCCCTCGAAGGGATGGTCGTAAAAACTGTGCATGCTCACAATGGCGTCTCTTGATTTTAGGATTACAGCCCCCCTCTCGCCTTGTGGGGGGTTGTCTCGCTGGTATTGGAAGACGCTTTCTATGGAAAATGTCGCGGTGTCTTTTGTGATGGTCCTGACTGAATGCACGGCAGTCGTTGAGATGGACATGCAGATAGGCCTCCAGGAAAACCCAATGGCTTCCTCAAAAATGCCTTCTAATTGTGTCTTTGTGGTGAGCGCGAAGCATAAACCCACCATCTTTTCAATGGAAGAGTAGAGTGGGATGAATGGTAAATGATTCTTTGCGTGAAATTGAAAAAAGAAGTCAATGATGAGTATTTGAAGAGTTTTAAATGGTGTGGTTTTTCATAAAATTACAGTGTGGGTTAGCCACATTCAATGATTACACTTACTTACTTCAATACTTACTTCTAGAGCATATTTTAAGAAATTTTCACTAGTTGGGGCAAATAAATTTATATTGTCCCTGATAAGATAGCTGAACTCGATGTTAATAATAACATTGTGCTTTAAGTGCCAAACACTATTTTTTTATCAATTCAAACTAAATTAATATACTTAATTTAACAAAAATTATTAATGTTTTTTTCCGTCTAGAATATATATATTTAGGACACAAATAAAAGAGAATTTTACGTCAAATCCCCATGAGTAGAGGGGCCTTTCTTAGCACTGGTAAGCCTCTACTTTTCAAACCGTTATTTTTAATGGATATAGATTATTTTCGATGACTCTGTTCCGTGTTTTAGATGTTTCTCAACGTAAAGATGGATATCCAATTGATATATCGATGAAAAAAACCGTATAAAGTCTGTTTTGCGACGGACCTCCTATATTGCGGGCACAATGGACTTACAAAATAGCAAAAATCCACGAAAATTATGATTATTTTATTTTTTGCTATAATTAACACTGTTGTTTATATGTATAAGCACAACTGTACAAATGTCTGATCTGAAGTGTATATCACCCGTATTTTTTTTTTGGAAAAAAAAGTTTTAATCAATACATTTTTTTAAAAAAATGCATTTTTCTTATCTTGTTTAATTCGAAACAACATTTAATACTTCGAAATGTTCCATGAGAATTAGTTTTTTGCTTAGAATCTTGAAACTTTTTTTTACAATTTTTTACATGCTTATAGAAAATGATTTTTGCATGTTTCTTATATGAAAGCTGATTAATAATTATTATATTATGAAAATTGTTTGGAAATATCTGTATTTTCCCAAATTTTGTAAAAAAAAAATCTAAATAAGTTAAAAATTTTAAAAAGAAATATTTTTTTAATTGTTTTACACATGCAAAAATTTAGTAAGATTTGTAAACGGTGTCAAAAATGCTACAATAAAAAAATATTAGCAAAAAAAAAATTGTGCATGGAACATTAAAAACAATAATTTTAGTGACATTTTCATAACATGTGTGTTATCTTTAAATATATTAGAAAAAATCAAATTTAATCTACCGTTATTCGTAAAAATACAAAATTTTAAACAATTCTTGAATATCCTTTCTTTTTTATACCTTTTCTAAAATAGCATTTCTTAACACAACACCGCATCGCTAAGGGTGTGAATATATTTTTCCAGGTTTCAGCGTGTTTTTTAAGTATACTATGTGTTATTTAGTTTTTTCAGTGTCCTTTTTTTTTTTATCTATTATTATAGATTTTATAAAAATGCATTAATTTTCTATATTAAGTTATCCAAACTTGATATTGAGTTGGTTTTTATAATGCTTTTCACGTAACATTGGACAAATTGATGACAAATTATAAAAATCATGTAAAAATATAAAATATCAAGTAAAAAATTTAAATGAGAATGCGGAATTTTTAAAAATACATATATTTGTATTTTGTAATGTTTATCTATCCGTATATTTTCCTGTTTTTGTACAAATTTGAGTATACTTACCCGAGTTATCTTTTAAAATCGTTTATTCCGACTTCCCACTCATAACCGAACTTTTCTGCTTTTTTTGTGTAATGTTCTGTTGCATTTAACATTTAAATATTTATTGATTCCAGTTTATTGCTTGTGAAATAGTAAATTACTTTGAAGTATATAAATGGTTAATTAAGAAGGAAAGTTGATATTATTTAACCGACATTATACGCCAACTTATCGCCGGAGTGGTGGTTATCATATATGCTTATTTCGCTAGTATAACTTCCTGTTCTAATAACTTTTTTAATTGTTGGATAGGGAATTTCATTACCTTTGACAATTTATTTTACAAAAAAAGTGATGCATTCAATTTTAAGAAACATTAAATCATGATTATCCTATCCTTTTTATTTTTTCTGATTTTTATTTTATTTCATTTTCGTTTTATTCATAGTTTACAGGATTCTTTTAATTGGTAGGGAAGAAAAAACATAACATTTAGAAATATATAAAATGAAACAGAATATAGAAAAATATTTACTCCTTAAATGAAATTAACGATATTAAAGTCTTCACAGACAATATCATCATTGGAGGGTAGGCTATTTGCAAGTTTAATGAATTGTTTTATTTGTTGATTTTTAACTTGATTTTATAACATTGCCAGAAGGAATAGGTACCGGGGAAGGTTTTTCTGGTATGTGTAAAAAGACGACCTTACTCTTTGAAATATAACATAACTTAGTAAATTTACAACTTAGTAAATTAAATACTAAAAAGGTATAACATTAATATTCATTAAAAAAAAAAACTTCTTAAACTACTTGAAAATGAGTTAAATAATTTATAATTTTTTGAATGTTAGCCTATTTACAAGAATACAACAAAATCTAGAGTTGTATTAACTAGAAATTTAATAATAAAATGTACATAATAACGCTTGATCGAATAATTAAAAAATACAATTTAAATTTTTAGAGCATTTTTTCTCAAAATTGAGTTTTGTAATTTTTTAAAAATTCTTATTAGTATTTTAAATTAATTTTGCCAATGTCTAATTTTGATTTATGAAAATGTGTATTAGATTAAAACAAAAACTATCAGTTTATATATTTTTTATAAATGATTTTTTTTTTATAAAGCACGTACTATCTATAAACATTGAATGGTGTCGCCATCTATGAAACAAAAGAAACATTACAGAAGTTGCCATATAAAAACTTTTCCGAAGAATTTAAAAAAAATCTGGAAGTCCGGATGTATAAACAAGTTTTAGGAAGAAACGGTTGTATGATTTGAGTTCGAGGGAGAGGTATTTTCAAAACTAATATGATTCGATTATCCTTTTACTTACAAATTATTAATTAAATTCTAAAATGAATGAATTTGTACATTTAATTAACTACAAGCAGCTCTTTTTACATTTTTTAAAACAATTTCTTTATAATTATATGACTACAATATGAGTAATTTAATATATATTCATTAATTAATGGCAATTATCAATTAATTATTATAATATGTAATAATTGTTTTTATTATATGTACTACAAAGATGAATTGCAAAAAAATTTAGTACATAGCCTTTGTTTTTAAATTTTATATTACCTATATTTTTGTGTTGTCTTTGCTATTCTATTTAACTTCTCAATGTGAGTAAAATTTTTATGAATAATTATCCCTCTCGAGAATCATTCCTGAGCCTATAGCACACTTCACAAGATTATTAATATGAAATCTTTTTTGGTGTATGTATTTATGCAATGGGCTCTTTGATGTTAACTTTGAATGTGTTTCACAATTTTTGTTTTTAATTTATAATTGGTTAATTTTGAAGTTTTTTTTTTATATATTTCTACAGCCACATGTGGGGTAAAATGGGTAGTCAGTGGGAATCATGGAATTTTTCGTGTAAAAAAGCATTATTAAAACAATTTATTTTAGTAAAATAAGCAACTATAATAAAATGGAAGAAATAACAGCCATCAACTTTTAAAATCTCAGTATATTTGATTATTAATTTATGTTATTGTAACAGTCTTTCTAAAAAAAAAAAAGTTATAATTCTCCATTTTTAATTTTTTTTTTTTTATTGTTTATTATCATCAATCTTCGAGATAATACGTCAATTAAATGTACTACAATTTTAAAAGAACAGTTGTATTATTTTACAAATAAGAAACAAGATATTCGATATCCATTAGATATTCACATCGATATCATTCGATATCCATTAGATCACAAAAACTTACCGAAATCGAAAAGTTCCTTTCAAACTATCTTAAAAAAACTCCTTTAAAAAACAACAAAAAGAAAACACGAATTAAATAACTAAATTTAAGCATATAAAACCAGTCAGGATTTTCAATTTTAAAAACTGTCGTTTTTTTTTTTAGTATTCGAATTTGTGTCAATCTCAAGAAGCGAAGACTCCCCTTTATCAAAATACGGTGACGTTGTGTGTGTGAATGGGAGGGGCTTGAGCTTCTTTACCTACGTCACAGATGGTCCAATGCCTATGAATGACAATTAATGATTGTATCGGGTTCGGTCATTTAAAGCTATTAAAAGCAGAGGATGATACCTACATGCGTCATAATTCAAAAATAATCGGACTCGTATAATTATATCAAAATCAATACATTAATTTCTTTCGATTCAAGTACTTACATAAATATCCTCTAACCATAAGGCAAACAAAAGGAAAATAGAATATGTGGAATACTTTTTTTCCCTTTACCTCCGCTGTTCGACAGTCGCTTTTTAGTTTTAAATTTAACACGTTCGCTGCCGGCCACGCAAAGGCGCGTAATACGTTCTTCCAAATAACACGTAAAAGGCAATAGTCGACTTGAATCTTTTTAGACACCGGCAGTGAATGTGTTAAAAGGATATATATATATACTTTTAAATACTTTACAGTCGAATTGATAACCTCTCCTTTTGGCGCGCTTTGGCGGTTTTGGTTAGCGCGCTTTTCAGTCGGTTAAAAAAGGCGATAGTATGTTTGTCTATAATATTTTCTTTTTATTAAGCTACATTTACATTGCGCAATAATAATAATAAATATTAATGTATAACAATTTTTTTTTAGTCCTACTTTCACGTTTTGTGGTTTAAAAAAATCAGTTTTTAAATTTTATTTGTGCTTGTATATAAACACAATTATCATAAAATGAATTATACTTACTAGTGTCTACTTAGAGTATACTCTAAGTATATGGTATACATGCTCTAAAAGTGTGTTATAAGGTTTAGGTAAAAATCGAACATTTTAATGAACAAAGTACATTTACGTAAAACGTTTTAAAATCAACTACATGGGATATCAGGATAGAAACGCTATGTAGCGCTTTTATGGTGATCCATTCCGACACCATACCTCCATGAGTAATAGCTCGATTGACATGAATTGGATTTCATTTGTTAGAATATTATGAGCCGATGCGAGTAAAATCTTGAAATATAGCAAATAATCTGCTAGACATAGATTGGGGCTACGTAGTCGGACTGAAAAGTTCGTTTATATCCCTTCAGTTAGCAAAGTTTTTGTTGGCGACCAATTCCTAGTTCTATAATCTACTGACTGTTGAAAGCTGCACGTAAAATCCTTCTGCCCATTCTTCGACACACCCGAGCTTTTGCTTTTGATGTTTCCGTTGTTAGCCACCTAACAGTCTATTGCTTACAAATGTGTTTTTGAAAAGAAAAGAGAGAGATAAATTTTCATTGATTTGAAATTTTACTTTACTTAATCGAAGTAATATATGGAAGAATTTATTAAATTTAGTTACAAAATCATTAACCTGAGGTTTATTTAGTGTTATTGTAAGATGGTGCCCAAGTATCGTATCGATGGTGAGGCGCTACCTGAAGATTCGGAACCACAAATTTAAATAAAGATTATTATTATTTCAAAGTTGGACTCTTTTATGTGCCAAAATTAAAATATGGTCAGCGGTAGAAAATGGTTAAAAAAATCGCTTACACGTAAAGCCTTCTGATTTTTTAAAAATTAGATATCTTAAAATAACAAAGTTGCAAAACGGTATGAATCTGAACAATGAGAATAATATTATTCTTTATATTCTAAAAGTTTACATAAAATCTGCTAAATGGCTAACCCAGATGCAAAACTGGACTTTTAATTATTTTGAGAAATTCTTTTAAAAAGACACGTTATAATATATAACTGGCTTAAATGCTATTTCATTATTATTATTATTTTTTAAAAAATTTTATAAGAAAATATTTTTCCTTCATTGTTTTATAATAACTAAAGTCTAAATAATAAAGCATCTAATCATACATTTTTTTTATTTTTCATTTAATTAAAAAAAATTCAAAATTTCATTTAGTCATTTGTACCCGTTTAATTATAAACAGATTTACCAATAAAATATTGTTATTTGTGAACGAGCTAAACAGCTTTATACAATTACAAAAAATATATATACGAAACTATTAACAGTTTAGATGTATTTAAAAATAATAATATTTTTATGAGTGTGCGTGCGAAAATAGGCAATTCACGCATATATAATTATCTGTAATTTTTAAAAAATGGCTTCTTTAATATTAAAGTATAATTTAATATACTTCTAAAACTTCTTATAAAATCTAGAAATATTTTTTATTAAAAAAATACAAATTATCTCAAGGATATTAACGGGTAATATACATTTTAGAGCAAATTTTTAAACGTAATTTTTTAATAGCGTATTTTTTTGAATAACTATTTCATAACCAAAACAACTATTTACCGCGTTTCTATGTTTTGAAAAATCCTCGTTTTAAGAAATAATCATATAGTTCTGCACTTTATTTAATATATGGGTAATTCCACGTAAAAGTGTCCTAAGAGTGAATTTTAAAATAATTTTTTACAAAGTTGAAATTTTTATATAATATAGAAAAATAATTGAATTTATTATATTTTGCATTAATATAAATTTTGCGCATATTTTGTGACAATGGTGCAAATTCAAAATGATTGCTATGCAAGGAAACTAAACTTGCTTACATTTGCATTATTTCTACTCCTTGATTCCTAATATAAGTTACATTTTCTGAATAATTTGAGTATGGGTTTTTAGAAATACAGTTAATGTACAATCAAATTCCTTACTTTATAAAAATTTATCTTGATATAATTATTGATTTAAAACTAAATGAAATATGTATTTTTCAAACGTAGTGTAAGTCACAAAAAAAGAACAAAAGTTCTTCTATTTTTTTTAAATTGAGCCACAATTAAAAAAAAATCCGTGATTTCCTCCTCTATACTAATCTCTATCGGACTGTAGTTTTGATTTTTAAAAGAAGGAAACTTTTTAGTGAATATTAAATAAATTAAAACTGTAGTGTAAGTCACAGCGTAGAGTAAGTCACAACTATATGCTGTGTTTGTAGAACAACAACGATTACAAAATGCACAGTAACAATATTTAAAAATAATATCATAAGTGATCTTATTTTTAAATATTGTTATTTATTATACTTTTCTTATTTAAACTGTAAATGGGGGAAAAGTAGCAAAATGAAAGATAGAGATTAGAGAAAGAAAAAAACAAATGGAATATTTCAAGCAGTTAAAGATAATTAATCTAGATAGCAAGAGGAAAGGTGTAAGAACGTGGAAATTACAATGAAAGTTGATGAAAGGGATTTTTAAAGCAAAGAAGAGGGAATAGATAAAAAAAAATACAGGTAAAAAAGAATTTCCGCAACCGCTTAAAATGAACCAAGCCCTTCTAATCCAATTTCAGTAGATTCTCCTAAGAAAGCCTATCAAAATTGTAGCTCATTTTTTAAAGATATTGCAAGAGTCAAGAAAAGTCCACCTTAAAGCCCAAATAAATGTCAGGCCATTGCAAAGAAACTAGCACATCAGTTTACATCGGAGATAAGTCAACCTGCCTGCTCAACATTCAAGAATTATTGCACTAAGGAATGAAATAAAATATTTGATAAAGATTTTTATGAAGAGGCATATAATATTCCAGTAATCAAGGATTTTGTAATTTTTAGAGAACTGAACAAAAAAAACGAGAAGACCTAAGAAAAAGATAACAATCGAGATGAACTTAAAAGAGGCAATAGGGTATAGGTTTCATCAGTATTAATTTTCTTCCGGCATAAATTTCCCCCGGTGCGACGGGCCTGGGTTTCATTTGTAGGAAGAAGAAAAGTGAAATATTTTTCTGGACAATTCATTTCTAAAGAAGGCACTACAATAAAAGTGGATTTTTGCAATGCACAAGGAATATTTTTCATTGGCCCGAAAAAGCAGGTGCCGCAAATGTTGTAATTGTTGAAAAAATAAAAAAAAAATTGCCTGACTGAAACTTTGATTGAAAATTCTATTATAGTTTTTCACATTATAATTTTTCAAGTTATGTAAAGTCATATTTTAATTTTATTTATACATTTTACCAGTGCCTATTTTGAGGTGTAGTGTAAGTCCCGTTTCAGTTGTAGTGTAAGTCACACAGATTAATTTAAATTAAAATAATTTGAAAACACATCTAGAAATATAATTTTTACCTGATTAAACTTCAAACCCTATACAACGAAACTGGCATAACATAATTTTTTTATATCAAAGCATGAGGAAGAAAACGTAAATTGAAATGATATCCAAAAAACCGTGTCCTTTTTTGTAGTGTAAGTCACACTGTGACATTTTTATTTTTAAAAATTAAAGTTAAATAAAATGAAAAAAGTTTATATTGTCAAAAAATTGAACATATGCCTGGTATGTCTTTTGACATAAAAAGTTTTTTTAAATCACAAATTGCTTTTTTTAATTAAGCTTACAATGTGGTATAAATTGTCAAATGTAGTGTAAGTCACACGTGGAATTACCCATATATAAAGTTAAGGATACCAGTATATTAAATTTAATAAATTCAAAATAATACTTTAAAAAAAAAAGTAACTATACAGCGGCTCCCAAAAGTGCTCGTACACTTATTACGAATTTCAAAGAATAATGCTCTATTCATTATAAAAAATATTTCAGAATAGGAATTTTTTAATAAGATATATACATTGTTCTTAACAAAACTACATAAAATATATTAAAAACAAAGTAAAACTTTTTTTTTTGGTAAATCAATAATTAAAAAGTACAAGAAAATTATCTGACAAAAGTCTTCGTACACTTTACAAAAATCTCTACACATTAATAAATATTGCAATATTTCGGTAAATTTGTACTTAGTATGATATCCTGTAACATCCACAATAGTTTTTAAACGTTGAGCATAAATTTCATTATGTCTTTTTTGTAATTTCTGCATCAATTTCCACTATATTCTTCGATTATTACTTTTTTTAGTTCGCTTTTCATTTTAATGTCATGTCTTCGTACTTTAACCTCCAGTCCTTTACAAATATGTTTTATTAGGTTTAAATTCAGCGGCTGGTGTTTTTTTTTTCAGAACTTGTGAACAATAATAGAGGCAACAGAGGCGAATGTTGAGAGCCGTGTGCTAAATTTCGTTTATCTTGATAAGAAACAAAGTTGATTCCAACGCTCAAATTTTTAACTTATAATTTTAAATTGGATGTTAAAGTATTTAAATAAACATACTGATCCATTACGCTATCAGTAAATACTAAATTACATGGTCCTGATGCTTAATTTTCATTATTGCACAAGGACACCTCTAAAGCATGATTTACAGTTCCCAGGGACCGACTTACAAGCTTAGGGGCCCAGGGCAAAAGAACATTAGGGGCCCCTCGACGTACCACAAAATAAAATTGCAAAATGTATGTATAAGTACACATGGCAAAATAACATAACACTGCAAAAAACTTAAAAAAACAAAAAAAACCTGATAATTCCAATCAAAGTTAATATATAGTATCTCTCAATACTTCAACAGTTTCTTCATATGTTCTGTGTTTTCTTCCTTTTTAGCTTTATTTTAGTTGAGCCAGATTCGTATGTTCTACCCATTTTATAGCTAGAAAATCCCTAACGATTATAATATCAGAAAATTTGGAATAGGTTGAAAGTATCAGTAAATGACAAATCTACGTGCAATTCGTAAACCCAGTTTATTTACGGTCCTGGCCGTGAATAGAACTTTAAAAGTCATCCAACGTACAGGAAAAGTGAAATCAATTGGATAAAATAGTAGACGTTTTACAAAAATTAACAATTGATTTAAATAAAATTATTAAATTTTTTTGATTAAATTAAATTGATTTAAAAAAAAAATTAGTTTTTAAATTTATTTTTGACTTTTTCACATTTTGTTAGCTTTATAATCAATTTTTTGGGGCCCCCTTAAAATGGGGGCCCCAGGGCAAGTGCCCCGAATGTCCTGCCGTAAATCAGTCTCTGGCAGTTCCGACTAAGTGCTTGGTATTTGCGAAGGAAAGTCTAAGCTTTCTATTTTTCGTACTAACAAAAAAAAATTCTTTATCTAGCTGATCTGAGTACTTGTCGAACAGTTTCGATTGAAAGTGAAGTAGAACATGTTTCATTAAATTCTGTAGATATTTTTACAACACTCAAAAGTGAATTTTTCAAAAAAAATTTAACTACAAATGTCTGATTACGTTGAGTTAACTTTGCCGAATGACATTTTCTTACCTTGTTTTTGATCCCATTTTCTTCTATAAAGCGTTTATCACATGCTGCACGTAGAAATTTATTAATTTAGCGATACTCCGAGAATAATTATCCATATTCGAATGCTAATCTTTGTTTCCTTACGACTACGATCTATTTTTAAATAAGAAATAGAATATTATGTAGTAAGCAAGCAAAAATTAAAGCCAAACGAATATTAAATGTCATCACAATGTAAAAAAATAAATAAAAAAATGAAGCAACAGACGATAATTTTATTTATGAATTTATTCGAAAATGTTTTGTTGTACGATCACTTTTATGGCGTTTTTTTCTGTTTCCTTGCATTTTCATTTTTAGAAAAAGAAAATAATTCAATATGTTTTATTCAGAATTATATGGAGATTATGTGAAATAATATTGGAATTTATATTTGAATTCAATTCCAGACTATAGCGCTTTTTCTAAAAAACACTTTTAAGCGCCAATGTACACTTAAAAAAATTAGGGAATTTCAAGTATAAAATAAGTCTAGATTTGTTATGTCCAATATAAATATGTTCTTTAGCTACCAATAAGACTTAACCTCCCTTTTAATAAATTCAACAATAATTATTAAGTTAGAAAAAATTGTCTAGTAATATTTTTTTCAAAATATGTTTTAAAAAGGATTTACCTAAAGTTTTTTTTTAAAACGCTTGATTTCTCCAAGAAAATTGTATTCATTTTTTAAAAAAGAAATGTCAGCTCAGCCCAATTAAAATTAAGCAACAACTAAACAAGAAAACAATGTTTTAATGAAAAGTATGTCATTAAATTTATTTACCGCTTAAAGTGTAAATAAAAATTTATTCAAGATGTAAATCAAATTTTTATTTAAAATAATTAATTTTTGTACCTAAAGATATATTTAGTTTTTAACATAACTAACTTTTAGTAGAAGTTACAACATCTTCGAAAAAAGTATGCATTTCATAATTTTGTAAATGCAGTAACTTATTTTAGTTTGCTAAAGGTTTTCCGATCATATTTTGTCCAAAGATTGCGCTGTGCAACGTGACTTTGCGGCTGCGGCAGAAATTGGCAGCCAGCCAATCACAGCTTTTGTCTATGATTTTTTTTCGAAGTCACGTTGCAGACAGCATGCTTATAAATGGAGACACTACGGAAGCTCATTTTGTTTTACTTTCGGAATTACTTTTTTTTCTAAAATGCTACTTAAATGTTTTCTTTCTCTTAATGATTACAGAAATATAAATAATTATAAATAAGCACTCGAAATTGTTATTAAATTGTTAAAATAATCAAGAAAATTCAATGTAAATATGATTATATTTCATTTGGGAGCTGCCGTAGTTTTCGAATCGTAGGTGCTGCTCTGTGATTGGTCAGCACATTTGTGGTTAGTGTAGCGCTAAGTTGATAGTGAAACCATATTGTTAAATTTTGATATTTTCTAGAAGTTTGTTCACGATTAACGAATAATTTTTAAAGTAGTTATCATGAATTCTTCTCAAGCAAGTTCGATTACTTAAAAATGACATCTCCGAAGCAAAAAAATGTTGTTCATTGGTTTCGAAAAGGTCTTCGTTTACACGATCAGCCTGCTTTGAAAGAAGGGTTGTCAGGTGCTGAAACTTGGCGATGTGTATTTATCTTGGATCCATGGTTTGCTGGTTCTTCTAATATTGGGATCAACAAATGGAGGTAAATATATATATAATAATAATAATTCCTTGTCGTTTATATAAATTAAAGAAGTCTATAAACTAAATTACATAACTCCGATATAAAAATTGAGGCTTTTTATACTTATATAACCATTTCAGTTTTCATATGTCGAAGGAAAGTATAATAACACATTTGAAAGTGTCATCGCTGAATTTTCTAGAACATTGCGTTTACTTTTGTTAAACATTAAAAATATATTTTGCGTTAGTAAATATTTTAGAAAAGTTTCTTAAAGAATTCGTGTCTTGAATTTAAATGTATGTTTATTCTACTCCTGTTTTATTTATATTGTAATGTTTTCTGTTTGTAAATATAGTATCGAAAAATTTTATTGTTTAAAATAAAATTGCAACTTTATAACATGAAATGTCCCGCTGTTTCACTCATGGGATAATTTTCCACCTGTTGATTCAGGAATACCAACATAATAATCTTGCATAGATCTCCGATTTAAAATAAACTTAAATTCCCCTTTTCCTGTTAAATTTATAAAAATATATTAAGACAATTACTGTTCAATTTAAATTTAGAAATTAAGCTCCCTAATTTTTATTAATTAATTTTAAGAACCTAAAAAATATGAGTTATGTTTTTCTAAAATAAATATTGACCTAGGTGTTTATACATTGACTATTTTTATGTTTTGACTAAGTTCTTCTTATTGTTGAATTTATATGTTTTCTATTGTATTTATATAATTAAATTTATGTGTGATGTCTACTATTTTTAATAAAAAAGATATTGTTGACTTATGTTTATTTCAATTTACTACTTACAAACATTTTCAAAATTCAAGCAAATGTGATTTTCATGTCATTGCAAGTGATGTTTTATGTCTTGATTTTCATTCATTTGCCTCTTATTTATAAAAAATCTTCTAGGTGTGTG